>CM077811.1:28315000-29565625 GCA_039764185.1 Tamarix austromongolica | reverse complement strand
ATCCTTACTAACAAGGACACCAAGCTCAATGCGCGAAATCCTATACCTCCTCCTTCGAGATCGTCGAAAAATCACTACGATTAGGCTCAAAGATTATAACTAAGGGAAAAGTTAAGGTAAAGGAGGGTAAATATGAAAATAACCGGAGTCAAAGGGAAGCTTGAGTTGCATGGAAGTGTGATAGAATATATGGTAGTGCTATGGTGAAACTTTGGTGGTTTTTGGATAAGGTTTGGGGGTGAAAAAGAGGGTGTGTAACCGAAATGGGGAGGTTGCACATGTGTGTAGCAGACTGTGCCCTCCCAAACCATGAGCTACGATCCTACATAGATAGCTTGTGCAAAGAGGCATGACCGTTATAATCTTTGGTGCACTCCTATACCTTGAGCTAAGATCCTGCATAGATAGGCTATGGTGAAACTTTGGTGGTTTTTGGATAAGGCTTGGGGGTTAAAAAGAGGGTGCACAACCAAAATGGGGAGGTTGCACGGGTGTGTAGCAGACAATGCACTCCCATATCGTGAGCTAAGATCCTACACAAATAGGTTATGTGAAGAGGCACAACTGTGCTCAAGCAATGGATTTCTCAGAAAAAAAAAAACAAGTGTGCACGAGCGCGCGAAGGTTGTGTGTGATCTGTGCAAGGGTGCATAAGCAAATTGTGCAGTCTGCATAGGTATGTAATAAGGAAAAATTATAAGTGCACAATTGTGTGTGAGGCCATGCGCGAGCTGTGCACCTCACAAAAATAAGACAGACGTGAGGAAAGAAGAGGAGAAAATGGCAATGGTCGACGACAACAACCAATGACGACGAGTGGGAGTGATGGGGTGGCCTTGGTAGTTGATCTACCGAGCTTTGGGTGGTGCTTGGTGGTTGTGGTGGTGCACGGTGGTGAAGGTGGTGGCGTGTGAGAGAAGCAAAGTAGGGAAAGAAGAAGAAGAAGGAATAAGGGTGGGTCGGGGCAGTGGGTTGCTTGACACAATTTAGGCAATAAATGCAAAAAAAATGAGGGAGAAAGAGAGAGATTATGGTAGTATATATATGTGTGGCATGGTGGCATGCAAACGGAAGGGATGGAGGGGGAGGATGGTGTAGCTAAAGGGTGACAGGGGCATGAGGGATGACAGTGGCATAAGGGAGTGGAGAAATTTTTCAACGAAAGAGATTGGTTGAGAGTGATGGTTGTGTGTGTGGCGTGTGAAAATGAACTGGTAGGGGCAGCATGAGGATGATGATGATGGTTGCAGGGCATGGTGATGGCTGTGTGAGAATCATGGTAGCAACAACATGAGATGGTGATGGTTGTATGAAGCTCATAGCAGTAGCTAAGGGAGTGAGGGTGATGGTTGTGTGTTGAAAGCTGTAAGAATTAAGTTAAGTATTACAACAGAAAGGATGCAGAAGAAAGGAGAAAGAAAAGTAAAAAAGGGAAAAAGAAAAGGAAAAGGGGAACAAATTAGGGTTAGTATTAGATATATTTTTGATTAGCTAAAATAGGTAGGATTAGTGATATAAATTTACCGAAATTTAATTTTGGGTTACGAAAATAATTTATCTAGTTCTAAGATTTAAATTAGGTTAAGATTTCAAGATTAAGAATTTTGGTTAAGACTAAAATAAGATTTTCTCAATATTAGAATCAGATTAAGGTATTAATGATATAGGATTAGGTTTAGCAAAATTTTGGGCTATTACAATTCTGGCTATCTAAACTAGGTAATTAGTAAATATATGGTTATAAAATATGAAAATACGTGCAAAGAGTAACAAAATATAATCTCTAAATCAGTGGTAATAAAACCTAGGATTAAACTTCGATATCAGCTATGGCATACACCATAGAATTAATATAATATCATATAGACAGTTCAGACGGTTATGAACAACTAATCATATGTAACACGTTATTCTCTTTTGAGGTATAAGGGTGCATTTAATTCAACATATTGACTACTATCGTAGCTAATACATTTAATTAAACAAACTAAGCATCATTAGATATAAATGTCTATGAGATTCATACGTCTACTTTCATGATCGTATAATTCACATTCATATGTTAAGTTCCAACATTAACCCTGATCTTTCCATTATATTTAACATATAAATGAATTGAAGTCTATAAAATTCAAATCATAACTTTGACATCTAACATATGAAATAACAAGTAAGAACTATCTACATAATACACATATTAATTTATCGACATAATAGCGAAGCAGACTTAATTCAATATTAGAAAAATAATCTACTCACTCAAATCTAAACTCAAATGCATATCAAAAATCATATTTATTGTCATGGAATAAATCAAGAAGTAGATATGAAGAAGAAAAATTTGTGAGTGATTTTAAAACTGATGAAGAATTTCAAAAATTGATCATTACAATGCTGATAAACTTAAATTAGATCCAAAGAATGCTAAGTTTCTATGTAAAAAATGAAGGGAAATACTAAAAAAAATGAGAGGAAAGTTTGAAGTATTTCTTTTCTAGAGTGGAAATGCCTAAAATAACATGTTCAAGGGCTTAAATTTTGCGATCAAGAGAATAACTGTCACTTACGCGGTCAACCTACATGACCATGCACTACACCAATTGATTATACAATAACCTCGGGGACTCTTTCTTTATGTAGGGGGATTCTGCATGGTTAGGATCTGCTCTAACTTATCGTGCACTATTATTTCATCTTCTTTACTTATTCTTTTTCTTCCTTATTTATTTATCTAGGCTCCTTCTTGCATAAGAAGTTAATTCTTCACCTTCGTTATCTTTCTTGAGTCATCCTTAATCTATATTCATGCTCCATTTCCTTTGATTTTTTGTTCTTCACATTAATTCCTACTAAAGAATAAAGAAATAGTAGTAACACAAACTAGATATCTAAACCATACAAAATCTAAATAAACCATATAGGTTGTCAATTGAAAACACAAGCAAATCAGGATAAAAATGTAGAAAATATTTGTTTATAGAATTTCCTACCCCATCTTTTCTATAAACTGATTTATTTAGGATCCATATTTTGTGACGATAAGTTTATATTATTTTTATATTTTATTAAAACCTTTAAAAAGGTATAAAACCCTTTTAAGGTTTTTGAAATGTCTTCTTTAGAAATACCTGTCCTCTTTCACAATTTCATTTTTGTGAGATTTTTTAATCCACGTTTGGCCATCTGTCTCCATCTAAATCATTCTAAGGTGTTTATATTAGATATAATTGTAATTTTATGAGTCTCTTATTCATTTTGAAATGATAAATAGAGATTTTGACAAAAAATATATTATTTATATCTAATAAACGTTTATTCACATTTTAAATCCCTAATTAGTTCTTTTTGCTATCGAAAATTTACTAAAATTCAAGGATCTTTATATTTTGTTTTTATTGAGTAAAAAATAAATTTACTACTACTGATACTACTACTACTACTAATAATAATAATAATATCATCATCATCATCATCATCATCATCATCATCATCATTATTATTATTATTATTAGTATTATTTTCATATTAAATGTAGGCATAATTACTTAACTAATCTTACCTTTCTTTACTTGAGTCTTATAGAGACCTCTTGAAATTCAATCCAAGTTATTAGTTGATGATAAGAAGCAACCACTATAGCCTATGATGATGTAAATTTTTTTATACATGTCATCAATTAAGAAACAAATCAGGAATTTTAATACAACAACGTTGGACCCCCGTTTTGAATAAGGTAATTGGTTCAAAAGAGCAAGACCAACCAACTCAAGAAATAAGGAGGTCCACTAGTGATAGTATTTTCAAATTAGAAATTGAGGGAAAAAATGAAATAGTGGGAAGCTGATATAATCACCTTCCATCATACTATATAGATTTTTAACTCTCAAAGGTTAACTAATGTTATGAATAAGAAGTATCAGTCAACACAAGTATAAGATCTTATTTTATTACCAAAAGGTTCGTATCCTATTGGTTAATGTCAAATGGGAAACAATGGGTAATGAGAAAATGCATAAGTGTTGTTTGGCAGAAAATTACTTTACTCAAAAGAAGACATTATCTCCAAGAGACTTTCTCTTAAATTTCTTTGAAATACTATTTCAATATAATCATGATTCTTATTGCACATTTTAGCCTCAAGATAAATTAGATAAATGTGAAGACAATGTTTCTCAATAGTGACATTGATGAACTATTTACTTGGTGTAATCAAAACTTTTTGTCATGAGATCCAAATGATATGGTTTTCTAACTAAAGAAATTTATCTAAAGGCTCAAGAAAGCTTTCCATCATTGGTACACAAATTTCATCAAGTAGTTATCTCATTTGGTTTTGAGGTAAATATTGTAAGTTATTGGGTGTATCACATGTTATGTGGGATTAATTGTAGTTATATAGTACCATATGTTATTAACATATTAAATGTCACTAGCTATATAGGCATGTTGTATGAAACTAAGATATTTAAAGCTAAAAAACTTTGAAATCAAATATTTTTGTGACATATATTTATATTGGGAATTTTGATAGAATAAGACCAATCTTGGGGTATTATTATATTACCACATAAGAGGTATAAGATGCCCCTACTAATAAAGGAGATAAATTTAGTCTTAATTAATTTCCTAAAGGTATATAAAATATTCCTTTTACATAGGCTATTGGGAGTCTTATGTGTTCCCGAGATTGTATACATTCAAATACAACATTCATTGTTGTAATGTTTGGTAGATATTTAAGTAACCCTAGTATGGATCGTAAGGAGGAAACCAAATGGGTTACAGCTTATGAGGTATATACTGAAAACATATTATTACATGCTTGCATATACAAAACCATATAATTTGGAGATTATAAAATATTATAAGTTGATTTAGCTAGTTATTATCACGTTAGTAGATTCACTATGGGCTAATTTTGTCCAATAACACCATAACAGTAGAATTTGTAGTATGTTGGCATCTAGTCATGAAATATAATTGCAATATTTTATTATAGAACTATATGTATTGAATGGTATTGAAATACCACCAAGGTTATTGGTAGAATATTATAATAATAATGGTGACCATAGAAGGTCAATGTATATTTCCATGAATTTTAGTAGCTACATAAAGATCTCGTAGTGTATAGGTGTAATACCCCATCAAAAAAGTATTTTTTTTATTAATATTAAAGGAAAATGATTTTTAAAATGAATTGTGAAATATTGTTTTAATTATGGAGATTATTCGACTAGTACAATAAACTAGTTGATCGGTAAACCATGACTTTGTTTTTGTTGGGTATGATGAACCAATTGACTGATATTCTAAAACAAGTCAATTAATTTTACTAGAACATGAAATTTTTGCTATGTTTTAAAACTTGAATATCTTCCAATCCTTGCCTAGCTTTGAGAATATATTATACTTTGAGAATAAATTATTTTTGGAGAGTTTTAAACTCTCATTACATACTAATTTTTGGATTTAATCTTTGTTTCAAATGATTCCAACACTTATCATGTTTTTTCACTTTTCACTTCAAATTCCTCTTCCTCGTCTCTCCTCCTTGTGCTTGCGTTGTTCTGGCCCCAAATTCCACATTACAGGGATCCCTTTTCATCTTATTGGAGATCCTCTATGCCTTGGTCAATATCCTGCACTCTAACCCACACCCCTTTTTGACACTTTCTTCCTCACACTCAAGTGTGCTTGGTCCTTGTGTTCCCCTTCTCTTTTAGCTTGACTAAACCTCCTTTTCCTCTCATTTGTGCTCAAATGATACCATAGTAGCTCATTGAACTTCCTTGTTCTCCTTTTTGTAAGAAAATCCTCAAAGTACTCATTTACTCTTTTTTATTATCTTCTTCTATTCTACTCCCTTTCTTTCTCTATATTTTATTTCTGATTTTAATCTCTTAATATATTATGATAAATATTTTCTCTAATTCTTATTTATGTAAGAAAGAATCTTAGAGCTTGGAGTAGCTTAAAGGAGTGGTCATCTTTGCTTGAAGAGTTGACATTAGGTAAACTTGGCCTGATCTTGTAGATGTAGAATGATGTATTATGTGCTAAGTGTTTGCTTGTTTTCTAGCATACTTCCATGATTGGCTTTTATTAAATTCCTATTTTAAGTGGTTGGCAATATGAAGTTGGCATAAAGGAGAATGATGTGTTTAGTTGTTTGAATGAAGAATTATGGTGTTGAATGCGGCATGATGAATTTTCTATTTGGTGGTTTGAGTCTTGATTTATGAAGTTTCAATGTTATTTGTGATTTTTGGAAAGTTTCATGGGTAATTTGTGTATTTGGATTAAGTTTTAAGGCATAAAAAGTTTTGAATTATGTTTTGCATAGTAGAACTATATAATTAATAAGGGGCAAAACTAGTCCATTGGTTTACCAGTTAACTACTTTTGACTCACCAATCCATTATTTTACTAGAATTTGGAGTATTGGTTTGGTGTGATATAGATTACCTTGTCAGGACTTGATCAATCAACTTGGGGCACCAATTAACTACTTTCCCATACCAATCGGCTAGTTTGCTTATTTCACATTATTTTCTCTTGGTCCGTTTCCTAAACCAATCAGCTGGTTTGTGAGACCAGTTGACTAGTTTGCCTAAAACTTTTTTTCAACTTTTCAGGGGTTAACTTATAGGATTGATATATTATTTATCCTTAGATATTCTTACCTGATGCTTAAACTAGGAATAATTAGCTTAATAGTGGATAATATTGGCTTTAAATAAGATGATATTAAGGTAGTGGAATTATGTGATGGCTTCCCTTATGGATCAACTAGTAGTTTTAATATACCTTTACTTAAGTTATGTTAGCTATCTATATTGGGTGAATTGGTAATTTTAGTCCACTTTTATTTGAGTTGCACCGGCTATCTATATTAGGTTATATGGTGGTTTTAGTCCACCTATATTTGAGTTGCACTGACTATCTATAATAATTCAATTTATGGTTGTAACTCACCTTTATTTGAGTTGTGTTGGCTATCTATATTATGTCAACTTGTGAATTAAGTCCATTTTTGCTTGAGATGTGTTAATCATATATATTAAGTCAGCTAATGGTTTTAGTATAACTTTATTTGATTTGTATTGGTTATATATATTAGCTAACCCTAATTGAGTGAATTACATTATTGTGGACCTTTTGATCTTAAACCACTATGTTTGTGGCTTGATAGTTGGATATATTTGATATTTTCTTACAATTTTTTAAATGAAAAAATATATCTATATGGGCAAGTAGTTATATTTTTGTGTTATTTTAAATATTTTTCTTAATTGTTCACTGCATTAACCAACTTATAAAATTATGGTTTGGTTTCGTTAAAGACATTTAAAAATATGGATCAATTTGGTTAAGGAAAATAATATTAACCGCATAATATGGTTTGATTTGGTTAAGGATGTTTGTAGCTATTAACTAAACCATGTACACCCCTAAAAATAGTAATGATGTTCATGTTCTCAAACTGAATCATAAATCAGTATTATATGATCACTAAGTGAAGATTCTATTATGACTTTCCTCTTAAGTATTGTCTCTATATCATGAATGGTGAGCATTTGTTTAGTGTTTCTTGTATATCATATGATTGTATATTGATCATATAGTTTGCATAAACTTATGTGATATACCATGTCTTATGTTTTATGTGAAACATGGTGTATTTTTTAGTAGATTATATTACTCACTATGTTATCGTACTAACTATCTTGTTATGGTCTCTACTCATCCGATGAGAAATTGCCACTCATTGTTTCATCTCTATTTGTTGATATCGATGGTTTGATATGATTTCTATGGCGAGTGATATTTTTGGATATGATCATAACATTATAGTTATCGGGATGCCTCTTTTGGACTTTTAGTTTCTTGTACATATTCCTTTTTTTCCCTATTATTTCATACTTTTTTTTATGATCTTATTGAACATTTAGAGTTGTTCTGTAATCTTATATTGTTTGTGATTAAATGTTATTACTCGTTGTGAGTTACTTTTTAGTTATATATTTGACATATGTTAGGTATAGGGACCATTCTCTATGTTAGATGTAGTGATAACATCCATTATTTTATAATTAAACTTCTACAAAATAAAATTTTGTAATAGTAAATTTTGGAGGTATTACATTAACTTTTATCTTTTGATGTTAAAATTTTAATTATGGAGAAAGTTGCCAATAAAAATATACCAACAAATAAATAAGAAAAATATATTAAAGCAAAGATGAAAACATTAGTAGTGAGAATAACTATAAATTTTAGTGATTATGAATTAATCATTTTTTAAATGAATGTTTTTATTAAATTAAAAAAATGTATAAACATAATGCACTTATTGGAATATCAAGTAAGACAAAAAATAACAAATTACTTGATTGATTTATTGAAATGTCCCAAAAATTTCTAGTTTAAAAAATATATATATTTAAATGAGATTTTATTATGAAAATTAATTAAATAAATTATTTTTATTAAAACAAAAGGAAATTAACTATGGAAAATCAAGAAAAATTTATAAGTATTTTAATTAGGAGAAATTTGGGTATTTTAGTTAATTAAGGATTTTATTTTGGAAATTAATTAAATAAATTATTTTATTTAAAATAAGAAAGAGAAAATAGTTTCAAATTAATATTAATTTTATAAATAATTTAATTGGAGAAAATTAGGGTGTTTTACTAATTAAAATGGAATTTATAGAAAACCTTTTAAAAATCCTAAATTAGCTTAAAAAGGAATTTAAATATTATTATTTTTAAATATCCCAAATATTCTAATTAATTTAATTATCCCAACCCATTATTTTTCCTTTTTCCCTTTTCCTTTTTCCTTTTCTTTCTTCCTTTTTCTTCCTTCTTCTTTTCTTTTTCTTTTTCCTTCTCCCCGACTTGGGCCAGCCCAGCTGCCCAAGTCCTTCCTCCCTCCTTCCATCCTTCGGCGCGGGCCGTTCCCGCGGTCCAGACTCTCTTCATTTAACTCAGCACCGCGTTTCACTCTTTTCCCTATTGAAACGTTGCGTCTTGATTTTTTTTAGGAGTCGTTGCTGCCCGACCGGTCTTTATTCTTTTCTTTCTTTCTTTTCCTTCTCGAACCAACCGGTCCAGCCGCCTGTCTTTCTTCTTCTTCCTCCTTCGCACCTACCCAGCCCCGCTGACCTGTAACTGCACTGCCGCCCAGCCGAGATTTTCGACGAAGGTTACAGCCATTTTGACCGGCCATTTTTCTTCCTCTCTCTTCCCCCTGAATCGCCGGCCCTTTTGACCCGACCAAATCTCCATTTCTCGCGCGATTTTTCCCTTGAATCACCGAGAAAAGTGATGAATTAAAAATAAGATATGTTGTGATAATAAAATTAGTAATTAATAATTGAAAAAAATGTTACAAAAACATAAGTCAAAAAATTAAATATAAATTGAATTAGTTTTAGATGATTATTAATATAAAATAATAGTGTATTATGATGATAAAAAAGTATATATTATGTTACTTTTTAGCCCTATTTTTTCATTAAGATTTACAAATTTCTTACTAATAAAGTTATAATCTAATAATTAAGGACAAGCCTGTGTATTAAATGTCATAAGTTAGAATCTTATCTCTCGTGGTATTTATACACTTTTATGGGGATGATAACACTTATATTATAAATTGTACCTATCTTTATAGACTCTTTGCAGATTTTTTTTCTTATACAATCTAATAGTTGTATCATTTAAGTTATTATATATGTAAGCATGACTAATTTTCTTTCTATTATTAATGGCTGCTATAAATAATAATTCACATTTTTTGCTAGACTTTTATTTGATATCCATGACTCATGTGATATTAAAATTCAAGATATTTTTTCAAATTTGGAATTAGAAAATATCTCTTATACATATAATTATCTTATAAATGTACTTATCTCTTCAATTACATAGTTCCCAAAACATTTGAAACCACCAAATAAGACGATTTATAATTCTTATATTTAGTAATCCATAATTTTTTTATTTGCATATATTAGTTCATATATCTACATATCATAGTACTTTTGTTAATATATTTAGTTTATTGTGGTTTTTATTAAGATATTTATTAAAAAGTATATGTAACACCCCTAAACTACAACCTAGAAAAGAGGCGCTACACGCCACTAACTATACAAATGGACCTGTGTAGCTAACAAGGCAAAATAGAGCAATCTAAAATAATAATACTTTTAACTTTATTACTACATAGATAAAGAGGGTCAAATAAGATTACAAATAAGGTTTTGCTCAATATAATGGTGACTTGGCAAGCATTACATACTATTATCATTAACTTATTACTAATCCATTAGACTAGCTAGACACCAATTCGTTTAATTTCAAACCTTTGAATCATGTGTAGTATGACTCACCTAAAATGTTAAAAGAGATGAGAAAACTATAATTCAATAAGTAAACCCACCATCCAACAAATGAATCAAGTTAAATTTAGAAAATACTAGAAAACAATGAAAGGAATAACCATAAAAATACGGAATACAAATGGTCATAAAAAGATCATAAAAACGTTTAAGAGTAGATTCTACAAAACATAGATGAGTTAATGAATCACAAAGCCACAAAGGGTTAGTAGGACCAATAATTGATTTAATAAATGATTACATAAACAAAACAATCATAATAACCAACGAGTGTAGTAACAATAGCTACTAGGCCCCCATGGCTGGGGGACAATATCAATTACTAATCGATGATGCCCTATCATATGGTGACGGTCAATATAACATTCTATATAATACACTTATAGTAGTATCAATTAGAAATTCCACAATACTAAATGGGAAAATAAGGGCTTACCCCACCCTTTAGGGCACAATTATAAACCAATCAAATGGTCCTACTAACAATGGCATGTCATAAACATTTATAAGGCAAAGAAGTTTAAAATAATCAAATACAATCAAAACAATATTGGATCACAATGTTAGTTCAAATTACAAAGTTATACATCATATTTTTGCAATAAATCATTTTATCAAACACCCTTTGGTGGAATAGAGAGTAAGAGATGACCACAAAATAATTAGGCATATAAAACGATACAGTTAATGAGTAAGTTACTTATAAAATAATATTTTATGAACAAATAAGAATATTATTAGGAACATGAGGCAAAAAAAGAAGGGTCAATAGGCTAGTCACTTACGTGCTATCAAGATCTTAAAGTATAATACTAATACTCCTAGTCAGATAATTTTATAGTTAACAATTATATTATAAGAAGGTATTAATGTACATACAATTATATCGACATATGCTTAAAATGTATACAACTCAGTGCTAAAATATGAAATAATTTGTGGGCACCTAATGTATATAGAAATGAATACCCTTACCCAAACACTTAATGTTAGTTAATGATATTTATTCATGAAAATATAAGAGTATAAATCTAGTTGTATATTCATGCAAAGAAAGAATAAAAAAATTGTAGACATGTGCACATAGATTAGCTGGTAGCACTATAGTTCCATCATATAGCATGCGATAAACAAGGAAAGCACGATAGAAGACTTCCTACGTATTATCACTAACATGCTGAAAAACATACTTATATATATATATATATGAACCAATCTTATTCATTAAATTAATATTTGATCAACAATCAAGATTTAATAAATACCTAACCAAAAAACTAACTCAAACCTATATCCAAATCCGATATCAAAACCTCTAAATCCCAAACCCTAAACCATAAGCCTTATAAATCCTAACCCATAACCCCCAAACCCTAAACCCTATATACCATAAACTATAAATTTAATACCCCAAAAATTTAAAACCGCAAAATTCATAAAATAACCCTCATTTGGAATAATTTAATTTTTAAATTTATTAAATTTATTTTTTTTGTGGATTTTTGGGTGTACAAAAATTAATATGAATATTTAATAAATTAAAATAAATATTTTTTTATTCTATCATACTTATTTTATTTAAATAAATTTTCAAACCAATATTTTACTAAAATTACCCTCTTAAATTTAAAAAAAATTAAATTATTAAATTAATTTATCTATCAAAAATATTAAATACTATTATTCCAAATATTATTTTAATTTTATTTTTTCCTTTTTTACTTTTTCCTTTTTATTCTTCTTTTCCTTCCTTTTTCTTTTCCTTCCTTTTTCCCTTTTCTTCCTTCGGGCTGCCCGGCCTACCTTCCTTGTGCTAGACCGTGGCCCTTTTTCTTTCTCCCTCTCCCTCCCCTTTGTGTCCAGCCCTAGCTCGCTTCCCCCCTTCTTTTTATTTTCCTTTCTTTGTGTCCAGTTTGGCTAGCCCAACTTCCTTTTTTCCCCTCTCCCTCGCGGGCATGAGCCGACCTCCTTCCTTTCTCCCTTACCCGACTGGCCTGCCTTTTCTTTCATTTTCTTCTTCCTCCCTTCTCCTTCCTTCTTTGACTATCCCCTATGATGCCTGTAACTCACCGCTTGCAACCACCTGTCACCCCTATAGCCTTGCTCTCTCTCCCTCTCTCTCCTCTGTCCTTTTCCTTCCATTTTAGGCCATGCACACCCTTGCACCGCAACCCCTTGCATGCCACTTCCTTCCCATTTCTTCCTTCCTTATTCTTGCAACATTCCACCCTACCACCTACATTTGCAACCACCTAACTGGCCACGCCTGCGTCCCCTCCCTATTCATTTTCTTCTCCTTATCTTCCCCTTCTCTGCCCAATTTTTGACCTCCCTCAATTCCCTGCAGATCCCTCCTTCTTCTTTCCTTCCTTCTCCTCCCGTCTCCCCTATTTTGTTTCTCCACCCAACAACCACTGCTATTGCCGCTAACCAACTGCCACATCCACCTTTTGACACCCCTTACTACCTCCTTGCACCACCAAGCCACCAGCACACACCCATGCAACCACCTTCCTTCTCCTTTCTTTTTCTTTCCCTCTTCTCAGCCTCCACCCTGCACGGCCACTGTGCACCATCGTTCTGCCTCTTTTTCCGCCTCCACAACCACCCATAAACTCCCTGGAACCTCCCTTACCACCACCCTTCCTCCCCTTGGCCGAAATTTCCCCTGTAGCCATCCCTTCTTCTCTTTTTTTTCTTTCCTTCTTCTCCTTCACCACCCTTGCATCCACCTTTTCCAGCCCTATAGTCACTGCCTCTACTGCCTTGATCCACCAACCTTCGACCTCCGACCACCACTAACACGCCTACTCCCTCCCCGCACCCAGCTACCACCCTTACTTCCCTTCACAAGCCCTTAACCAAGCCCTTAGAACCCTTAACCAAACTAACCTCTCCCTTCTCCCCACTTCTCCTCTTTGACCCCCCTTCTTCCTTAATTTTCATGCATGAAGCTCACACTGCTCATGCACTGTGAGCCCTACCTTTTATTTTGAGCCTAATTTTAGTCAATTTTAAGGTATAAAAATAGTTGGTATTAGTATATATTAATTAAGCTTTTGATAAAAGTTTATTCTTTTGATTTTATATTTCTAATATACTAAATTTGGTATTAGTTTTAGGTATTAATTTTTACTAATCAAAGCTAAACCTTTAAGCGGGGTACCGGTAAGGTTTAATTATTGCTAGAAATAAGATAACTATTATACCCTACTAAAATGTGTAGATATATGTATACTAGCACATTAGGGTTTTTAATATATTTATATGCACGATGTATGTTTTTAAGTATAATGTAATTAGGGGCATATGTTGGTTGTTGAAAAGAGAAGCATGTCAATTTATGTATCATGTGTAGAAATAAGGTTTAAGGAATGAGCCTTATTGTTAATGGTAATGTTAAATATATATATGCATGATATGATAAGCTAATGTGACCATTTGTTGTATGGATAATATTAAAATAAGCCCTATGGACATTTTAGTAATTTTTCTTGCACAAGATTATGGCTTAAATAAGTATGTGAGGTAGGTGATAATGAGTATTAATAATAAATAAGAATAGTTGGTGGTGTTGGATGATGTATATGGACCGTGGATATTAATATCTTATGTGATAAGGGTATTTTAGTAAAATTGGTATAATAAGGGCAAAATGGTAATTTATGACAATAAAGGGGGTAAATGGTAAATGAATAAGTAAGAAGGGAATTTTAATAATATCACATGGAAAAGGGGATAACTTGGTAATTTTTGTGAATAAGAAGGTATATTGGTGAATTAATTAAAGGAGAAGGGTATTTTGGTAATTTTGCAAGAAAAAGGGATAAAGTGGTAATTTGATAAAGAAAAAGAGTATTTTGGTAATTTGGCATAAAGGGGTATTTTAGTAATTTTATGAGTAAAAGGGATAAAGTGGTAATTTGATAAAGAAAAATAGTACTTTGGTAATTTGACATAAAGGAAGGACAACTTGGTAACTTGGTGAATAAAATAGGTAAAATGGTAAAGTAATAAGTAAGAAAGGGTATTTTGGTAATTTGGCACGACAAGGGGCAACTTGGTAATTTTAATAAGTAAGAAGGGCAATTTGATAATTTGGCAATTTTAATAAGTAAGAAGGGCAATTTGGTAATTTTAATAATTAAGAAGGGCAATATGGTAATTTAACCAACCAAGAGGGAAACTTGGTAAATTTACTACGTATAAAGGGCATTTAGGTAATTTAGGATGGTGAATTGGTAATTTAACAAGTATAATGGATAAAGTTGGTGACTTAATAAGTATGGAAGATAATTTGGTAACCTAACAAATGCAAGGGGCATTTTAGTAATTATACAAACATGACAAGTAATATGGTGATTTGGCAGATAAAAAGGGATGACTTGGTAAATTTACCAATAAGGGGTATTTCAGTAATATTATAAGGATGATGGGGTAAATTGATAACTTGCATATAACACGTCAATGGATTAAATAAGTCTCCATAATATAACATAAGTAATATTAAATAATAAAATAAGGGTATTTGCTAAATTAGTGAGTATCACAAGAATATGGCATAACATAAGGTTGGATGGACAACTAAGGGTGTTATATGGTGTTTATCTCATATTCATGTAAGAGGTATCTTAATCATTAATTAAGCATGGTAATGTGTGTTGGATGTGATAGAAGGGCATAATAGGGTTACATATGATCCTTTGATGTAGACTAAGTAGACTCTAAGACCATATTATGATTATGATGTAATGAGCCTTTTGGCATGTGAATAAATGGAAACAAATTCTAAAATGGAAATGGATGATATAAGGATGGCCTTAGTGGTTTCTTTAAGTTAACATGGATAACTGTATGAATAAGGATTGCTTAATAGTAATATAAAAATGGAAATGAATAAGTATATGGTTGTTGCGTTTCTCGTGGTTACCTTAAATAAGACACTAATAACTAAAGTGGAAGACCTCAAGATCGGAAATGGTGGCTCTTTAGGGGTCGCAACCCTAAACACGTGGTTTAGCCCACGATTATTTTGGTATTCGTTGGTGTGCCTTAGTGCCCTATTCAAGCCCTACTTCTTACTCTATCTAGCTCTACAAACCTATTTAGTGGGTATGCATATTTATGGATTAGGTATCCTTGTCGGCAGGGTATTGTGTGTCCTCATGCACCAATGCGACCAAGGTACCTTTGTGCCCCTGGGTTGATGGTTGAAGAGTACTGTGTTGCTTGTACGCACTAGTATGATCGGTGTACCTTTGTGTCTTCGGGTTCTTGATTGCCCCCTCGAGTTAAATAAATGGATTTTTTGTGCTAATTAAATGGAAAACACTAATCATGTAAAGTAAAAGATTATTAAGCCATGATTAGATGGATTATATTATGTGTATTGGTCCACTAGTTATAATAGTGGTCAGGAGTGCCTTGCCCATAGAAGATGTATATGTGTACCAGTCCACTGGTTATATTAGTGGCCAAGTTCGTGTTGCCTTAAAGTGTATTCAGGTCCACCGACTATAATAGTGGGAGATCTCGAGCTCAATAAACTAAATCTTGGGTGCTAATAAATCATTGAAAAATACTAATTACTTATAGTGGAACACTATGTGAGTCGGGGCCAGATCGATCCATCGGCGATAATAGTGGCTAGGAGCCTTCTGCCCTAGAGACCGATCCACCGACAAATAATAGTGGTTAGGCAAGTTCTGTCCTGAATTGTATTTCTAATCCGCCGACTATAATATTGGGGTTCCCGCACTCACATGGATATAATTTGAGAGATGATGTTGAATGATGTTTCATTAATGACTTAAGACCAAAAGTGTTACTTTTATCCTCATGATTTATTGATATGATATTAGTATGGCCTTAGTACCTGCCACTCTTGGTAAGTGCTGGAGGTATTAAGTAAATGGAATTTATATTGTACAATTCTTATTGGATGATGTGTGTAATCGCTCTTACATAGCTATGATCATTTATGTGCTAGGGAATGATATTGTCTTTTCTTCTGTTTAAGTATGATGTGTTACATGCAAGCCTTGCCTTTTAGTTTGGTATAAAGGGTTACTAAGTACCATAGTACTGAAGGGTTTCGTTTGTGGACCCTTGCTTATTCAATGGATAATGTCCCTTGTAAGTGTTATTTGAGTTATTATCAAGTGTAAGGATTATCCAGAAAGATTTTAGAGTTTCTCTTTTGACCTTTTATTTTCTTTTTTAAAATGATTTTTATTCTTACAACCACTAATAGTGGGTTTTATTCTTGTAACAAAATTAATGTGGTACTCTGATTTAAATAAAGGTCTAAATTTGTGTAATAGTATTATTTTTCTTTTAGCTTTAGCACTTGGTGTTGGAATAGTAGGAGAAAATCGGTCTAGTACTAAGTGTGGCGGTAACATTCCTGAAATTTATGTTTTATGCTTCCACTAATTTTTAAATAAAATGAAAATTTTCAGTAGTAAATTTTGGAGTGTTATAATAAACCCTAAACCCTCTAAACCCTAAACATTAAACCATAACCCTAAACCCTCTAAACGATAAACCTTAAACCCTAAACTCTAAACCCTATAAACCCTAAATGCTAAACCCTAAACCTTCTAAACTCTAATGCTATGTTTGATTCTAATAAAAATTTGAGAAAAAAAAATTTAAATCAAAATACTTTTTTTTTTTATACTTTCTTTAAAGAAAATCAAATAACTAACATTTAATAATTTTATTCTATTACTCTTTTTCTGTCTCATTATCTTATGTAAACCAAACATAACAAATAATTTTCCTCTTTACTTTCTTTCTTTTCTTTAAAGATTTTCAAGAACCAAATGGAGCATAAAACATAAACCCTCTAAATCCTAAACCCTAAACTATAAACTCTAAACCCTCTAATTTCCATCCAAAGGTATGCATGTTGCAACAAAAATAAAACATACTCATGAAATATACATTCATTTAATTATAAAATATGGTAGAAAAAAAATCCTCCATGATTCGAAAGTGTCACGACTCCTTGAGTTACTCCTTATAGAACTCCAAAAAGCAACTTCCCACTATCATGTAAGCTACAACAAAAAGCATGAAGGACCAATACCCTTTATGATATTGAAAAAAAATTGACATCCAAATCCAGTCTTTCATTCCAAAATTTGTCATTGATACATAAAAAACTAACATTAGTTGCAATTTAAACTAAGGAATTAAAAAATATTGCAAGTTCTGATCAAGAAGTAAAATGATTTGTTTTACCTTTGATTTCAAATTTTATTTTATAGGCCTGCGTACTCTCCACATACCTTGCACTTTCTTGTCATCTTCTTTTGTTTCTCAATGGCATTTTTCTTTCTCCCTTTAATCCTCTTTCCACTTCCTTTGTTTTTGGATTGATGTGTGATGGTTGCTAATCTACAAGCTCACAACTGGTTGTAGCATGTCGAGGTCATATTCACAGGGACTTCACAATTAATTACCAATTTTTATTATTTTAGCTATCTAGATTGTTATAAAAAGAGGAAATGGAAGTAAATGATAGACTAAATAATAAATTACAGATGCTAAAACTATAGATGTAAACCTAGGATTGAACTTTGGTCTCGTTATTAGTATTAAAAAAATAAAGTATTAATATGTCGTAGTATAGTTCAAAATTACTGTGAACAATCGGTCAATTGTAATTTACTAACCTTTTTTAAGGTCTAGAAATGTACCTAATATAATCCATTGACTACCTTCATAACTAATAAATTATATTAAATCCATTAAACACCACCGATTAAATAGTCCCTAAGAATCAATTATTTACTTTCGTGATTAATTAGATTTCCGTTCATATATTAATTTTCTGACATTGATTTCAAATTTTCAGTTATAATCGACATATATATATATATATATATATAATTAGATTTTATCAAACCTGAATTATATCAATAATTTCTAACATAAAAAATAGCCTATATGAACCATACATACGACATATAATTTAACTCATTATATTCATACCAAATAGAGTCTAATTTAATCCTAGAAAAGATAATTACTCACTCTTGACTTGAATAAAATGTAGAAAATAAATGATTGGAATACATATTGAAGAAATAATAAATAACATAAAAGAGAATGAAAAGATCAAACCGTAGATCGAAGACAAAATTAACGTTCTGCAGAGTTAAGATATACCCTTCACAAATCTTGATTGAAGAACACAAATTACATACAAATCAACGGTAAATTACAATCAATTGTTTTTGCTTGAGATTAACACAAAGAATTAAGCCTTCCCCCCTTAATACTGTCATCCCTCCTTTTATACTCAGTGTGTTTTATCACATAAAAGGAGTAGAGAATCGTGGGATAAAATTGTGTGCTATGCTAGTAACCATTAGCAAGGTTGCATCGGGTGACTGTGTAGCTTTCAACTCTCAGTAACATAAACATACAGGGGTGTGTAAGGGTGTGCTACTATAGTCCGAGGAAATTCCTTAGGGATGTTGTTCGATAGTTGCACGACTATGCAAGGTTGCATTGGCTGGCCGTGCAATACCCATTTCTTCTTCCTCTTGCTTCATTTGCTCCTCTTTTCAGTTCTTTGACCCTCTTCACTTCTCCAATGACATGTGAGGTTGATTTTCTTCATTCAATGCCTTCCATATTTGATTATTTTCTTGGCTCCATGCATTATTTCCTTGTATCTTTGATTTTGTGTGAAATTGAAATACCCCAAAACCCTAATTTAGAAAATTATGATAAAATAGGGATTATTAGAAAAATTAATTAAATATATTATTTTATTAAAATAAGGGGAGTATTTAAGAAAACAATAAGAGGAAAATAATAGACAATTTAATTAGGAGAGATTAGGGTATTTTGCTAATTAAAATAGAATTTAGGAAAAATTACTCAAAATATCCTAAATTGATATAAAAAAGGAATTTAATTATTATTTTACTCATTTTTATTATTTTAAAAATTTTTAAATACTAAAATATTCTAAATACCTCAACCAACCTATTTTTTTCTTTTCCCTTTTTCCTTTTTCTTTCCTTTTTTCTTCCTTTCTACTTTTCTTTTCCCCCCTTCTTTCCCGGTTTGGGCCAGCCCCCTCTCGCAACCCTACTCCTCTCCCTCTCTTATTTCCCCTGCAAGGTCTAGCCCGCTACCTCTTTTTTTCCTCCCCTCGACCACCTGGTTTCCCCTTCTTTTTCTTTCTTTTCTTTTCCTCCAGACCGACTAGTTAACCCTCCTCTTCTTCTTCCTCCCTTCTCCCATGCGTTACAAGTCGAACCGGCAACTCTGCACTACTGACCAACCTAGCCATCGTACCTCCATCCTTTCACATCCCTTTTCTCCCCCTTCCCTTTCCTTTCCTTTTACGTGCCTAACCCCCTGCACCTGCCCTCACACGTGCACCTTCTCATTTCCTGTTTTCTCCTGCCCAACCAAACCTGCCTTACAAAATCACATGCTTACACCAGCCTGCCATAGTTGGCCAACGAGCTCTGCCTCACCTGCCCTATTTGTCTTATCCTCCCTCCAATGGCCCATAAATACCCTCAACTGATCTCATTTGGGCCTCTTTTCCCTGCCTAAAAAATCTAACCTCCTTGCGCCACCACCGCATCAGACGTCATCCCTGTCGTTATTGGCCAACATCGTTGCCCAAAACACCACCCAAAACCTTCCCTGCATTACCCTCCATCGAACCATACCACTCACCACCCCTAGTATCCCCTACATGATCCACCCCAATTGTGCAAAGTTGGTTGCTCGAACTGCTACTTTGCACCCATCGTCGTCCCTCTTTCCGTCGTGTGCCACCTTCTCCGCTACAATCACTGCCTCTCCTGCCACCCAATCCACTCAAAAAAGCTTCCCCTACCTCCCCTACCTTCCTTTCTCCCTGCCTCCTTCTCCTTCACCCTTCCTCCTTCTCCACCACCCTCGGCCACCACAACAACCACTACCTACGCCGCCACCACCACCACTCCATCCCTCTCAACCCAGAGAATACACCACTACCACAACCACCATCTCACATTCTCTCTTCTAGCCTAAAAATACACCTTTCCAACCCCCACTTCCTCTACCACTGTCACCGCCGCCTAGCTGCCATCACCACTAGGTTGTGTCCCAACTTTCCTAACCCTTAATTATAATTAGTGTAATTGTTATTTTATTTTATTAGTGTTACTACTACTACTACTACTACTACTACTACTACTACTACTACTACTACTACTACTACTACTACTACTATTCTTCTTCTTGTTGTTGTTGTTGTTATTTTTATTGTTATTATTATTATTATTATTATTAACATTTGACGTTACTAGTATTATTATTACTATTATTATTAGTCAAGTTATTATTATTATTATTATCATCATCATCATCATCATCATCATCATCATTATCACTATTATTATTAGTATCATCATCATCATCATTATCATCATCATTATAGTTACTATTTTTATGAGTACTAGTACTATTATTATTCACATTATCAGTATTAAAGTTATTATCTTTAATATTGTTAATAATACCTTACCATGGACCAATATAACTACCTAAACCTATTTTGACTAATAATAGCATGATTAACCATTTTAAGGGTAATATCCTTATTTTTACTAATAAGCTACTACTATTATTATTAATATCCCTAATACTAGGTTATGGTAAAGGTAATGTAGGAAATAATGATAATGTTGGTAAGAGAGAAGTAATTAACCCTAGTATTTTCCTCTTATAGGTGAACTATGTCCAAACCTTAAGGAGGCATAGGAGCGTACTTCAAGTCCGGTGTCATTTTAGGTAAGGATGTAGTTAATGCCTAATATGTGTATTATGTGCTTTGTATGCTATGTGTTATGATATATTTGTGTACCTTAAGTGATTATGACTACTTACTTATAGCGCAGTGTGGAGCTAAGGTACGTTTATGTGTCCTCCTTATGGTATGTGTAAAATAGTATGTATGTTGTGCTTGTGGTGCTTATGTGATGTGGCCCTTTAGGACATGCATGCTAGGATGCTTTAAAGATATGGTATGGGGTGAAAAGATGAAAAGGAAAAAAGAAAATGAGTTGACTAGAGGGAAGTAAGAATGATCTATGGATCTCATAACTTATGGGTGGATAAATAAAAGGATAATATGGACAAAATAAGAGAGTAAAGTGAATCTTGTATAGGGAGTCTAGGGTTTGCATGGGATAGATGGTTTTTGCATGGGGATGATCCTTATATGGGAAAATTTGACTTGGGATTTAAGTAAGGTGAGGGAAGAGTTGTTGGGGTGATTGGAATCCATGGGTGAAAAATAGTACATTGGTTGGTATAAGGGTGCATAGGGAACTTGGCTAGGGTTTGGGAGGAAAACCCTAGGTGGAGGAGATTGTGGAAGGGAGAAATAATGGAGAGGATTGGAATATAGGGTAAGAATGGAAGGATGTCACATGGAGGGTGAGTGTGTGTCATGTAGAAGAGGGGATGGTAAGTGAGAGTAATGGAGATATAACATATGAGAAAAGAGAGGTGCTAGGGTTTTGGAGTGACCAACTAGGGTTTCAGGGTCACATGTGCAAAATGGGAAGTAAGTGGGATACTTGGGGTTAAACCTAAGTGAGGTGATGAGTGGGGGGAAAAGGAGCATGAGTTGTGTGGGATAGAGGAAGCTTGGCCCATATAGGCCAAATTAGGGTTTCTCGGAGGAAAACCTTAGAGGGCGATAGTGAGTGGACTCAGAAGTATAGGAAAGTGGGCCTCAACCCATACACTTAGGATTTGGGCATTCATGGTAAGTGAGGAGATGAGGAAAAGGATGTCTGGGCGTATTAGGAGGCGCAGAAGTCCCAAGATATAGGACTAGCCCTTTTAGGAGAATAGGAGTAGATGGATTGTGTGAGCTAGTAGTCCAAAGGACATGCATGTCTAGAATGGTAATATTTATCAAATAAGACACGGATAAGATACTAACCATTTAAAGAGAAAGATTGTTGAGCCGGACCCAGATCAGTCCATCGACGAATAATAGTGGCTAGGTATAGGGGTGCCTTGGAGATCGATCCATCGGCGAATAATAGTGGTCAGGAGCATTCTGCCCTATATGTTTCTAGTGCACCGATTATAAAAGTAGGGGATCTTTATCTCAACAAACTAAATCTAATGATGGTAAACCGTGGAAAGATACTATTTACTTACAATGAAATACCATGTGAGTCGGGACCAAACTGGTCCACCGACTATAAAAGTGGAGGATATCGATCTCAACAAACCGAATCTAATGATGGCAAACCATGGAAAGATACTATCTACTTACAATGAAACACCATGAGAGTCGGGGCTAGACCGGTACACCGACGAATAATAGTGGCTAGGAGTCTTGTGCCCTGGAGATTGTTCCGCCGGCAAATCATAGTAGGTAGGTGCCTTTTGCCCTGGGTGTTTTTCCGGTCCATAGCTTATAATAGTGGGGTTCCCATACTCGCATGAATTGATAATAAGAATGGTGTGAAATGGGAATATTGACTAGAGATCTAATGATTAAGTTTAACAAGATTATAACATGACCTATACTATTTGCGTTACTTATGTGGTTTATCTATATGATCCTTCTTGTTTTATATGCTTTTTTGTGTATGACCTTAGCTACATAGTTACCTTACTGAATATGTAGCGTATTGACCGCCCGTTTCATGGGTGCTGCTCATTCCCACCAGCAAAGGGCCATGCTGAATTTGTACAGATAGGACACGCCATTTTTTTATGCCTATGACACTTATGAGGCTTCGGGCGGGGCTAAGAGTTGACTTTCTTAGACTTGGCATGGGGGCCCAAGAGTGATGTAGACCGAAATTTTTATTTTTATTTTTGTTTTGTTTTATTATATTGTATCTTTTATCCCCTTAGGGACTTTGATTATGTACTCTATTTTGGTTATAATGACTTTTAATAACGCACTCTAATTTTCTCATTATGAATGTTCGCTTTTCTACATTTCTCTACCTTAAGTGTGTTCAATGAATTGTAAAATTTTCCTTAGCCTTGTGGTTGGTGTGAGACTAGCCTTTGATTCTATGTCACTTAGAATGACCTTAGTGATATGAAAAAGATCCTTTTCATTCAACCAGAGGGGGATAAGTATTGGAAAGGATAGCGTCTGTAGCCCTTAAGTTCATACCCTCTATATAAGTCTAGGGAAATTCTTCTTTGTCAGAAAAATTCTCCTTATCCAAGGCCTAAAGAATGAGCATTTTTATATTCTCTCTTTCGCTCCTCTCCAGCAACGTGCCCCTTTCTCAATCAACACTTTGTTGCTTGTTCTTTCGCGGCTTATACTAATCACAGTGGTAGCACTCTTGTGCTTGTATTGTTTTAAATTAAATAAAAATTTTCAACTGTAATTTTTGGGGATATTACATAAATTTCCTAAAAACCATTATCAAGAAAGTAGTAACACAAATAAAATGCTAAGCAATACTACATAAATTAAGGGAAAGCAAGATACAACTATGGAAAAAAATTCAATTTATCAACTCCCCTATGCATACTCTTTGCTTATCCTCAAGCAAAACTCCAAATAACAAATGGGAAAATAAAGATAGAAAGGAGTGGGATTAAAGCCTCAGATGATTGAACGTACTATATGGGCAAGAAAAAAAATGCTAGATCGACCCATATTGTGAGTGTTAATAGTAAGAAAATGAATATAATGTTGTGAACACTCCTCGATTCAGACTCCCAAATCAGTATTAATATGACACTCTAAGAATGTTTAGGATCATGTAGATGTTCATCCTTATGAGACAAAGATTAATAGAGAAGCACACTTCCTCGCTTTAAGTAAGTATAAGCTCTTTATGCTCATGTGTATAGGTTTTTCTCAAAATTCTCTTTACTGATTCGACCATATGCTTGTATGTACTCTCATTCTCTGCCACTCAAATACTAGTCAATCAGTTTCTCAAACCAGCAATCAGTTCTGTTTAACTAAACTCAAGGTGAAAATGACACACCAATTGATTGGTTCATAAAATCAACAGACTAGTACGCTAAGAAAACTTATCTTCTCTCAAATCTTATAATTCCTTTTTAGATAAAACCCAAAATATACTTCCAAATCAAGATAAACCATCATCTAAAATTTATTAAACACAAGAATTTCACACTTTATAAATCTCAAATTATGGGGAAACTTCATTAAGCATGCTTGTGGCATTGAAATTATTTACTTGATAATGCTAGTACATAATTTAGTAAAATGGAGAATGTAAACTTATGTAAATTATTATTTGTGTGAAAGTATGTTAAAATGGTTTAAATGCCAGAAATAAATTATATATATCATGTATGTCTAATATAATAGGTTGAGTATGTTTAGGCGTATTTTTAACGTAATTATTACTATTGTGTGCCCTAGAAATAATTTGGTCATTTAAGCATACCATAATATTTATTCTGATATAAATGTATAATATGTCTTAATTATTGTTAAGTATGAAGGTATATGTTTTGATGTTGTAGTAGGAGTATTTTGGTCATTTTAAGCGTATCATGATAAATATTCCGATAAGCGTGCCTAATATGTATTATTTTTTGTTGAGCATGAAAATATGTGAGTTGATGTTCTAGAAACACATATTAGGGTTTTATGTGCTAAATCATGTATAAGGGTAAAATGATCATTTCACGTGTTTGGTAATGTATTTGCATGTTATATAATTTAATTATTGTGTTTTAGAATTTTCACGATAAATTAATAAATAAAATGAAATTAGTATTTAAAATGGATGTTAATATTGTAATTATATCCCCTAGGGCATTTTAGTCATTTCTGGTTTAATGCGCCCAAATATGAATAATAGAGCCAAGATGGTGTAACACCCCAAAATTTACTACTAAAAAATTTTATTTTATGGTAGAGTTATATAAATAAAATACCGGGTGTTACTGCTATAATTGACATAAGTCTAATTAACCATATCATCCTTACATCAACCACAATGCTAAAACTATTCAAAGTAAAATAGAGTAACTAGAAATGAGAGGAGCTTTATAAATATAAATATGAATTAACACGACTCTTTACTCAAACACCTAGACAAAAAAAGTCACTCATCCCCGTACAATGCATCAAAGGCAGCAAAATCATCCAATTGGTCATCAAATACTAGTACAAAAGCATCCGGGTCATCTCCTTATGAGAATAAGCAGCCCCTATAAAAATGATGATCCATACGCTATGTACTAAATAAGGTAACGATAATGTCAAGTTAGGGATATAATTAAAGTTATACATTCATAGTAGATGATAAGTACACATGTGGAACATATAAAATATCACAAGGTACATATTGATCCAGACATCTTTATTAAATATAACAATTTTCATTCTTTTATTTATGTTGAGTTCAGGGATCCCACTATTCTTAAACTAGTGGAATGGTCTGAAGAAATTCTTAGGGACAACATACCTAAGCCACTATTATCATTCAATGGAACGAATCCAACACCTCCTATGGTAGAATGCTTCCTAGCCACTATTCTTAAACCAGTGGAACAATCTGAAACACCTTTTAGGGACAATATACCTAAGCTACTATTATCGTTTGGTGAAATTGACCCATAAATACCTTGGTCTTTACGTACATACTCTTTTACTTTAAATCATTAATATCTTATCTATTATGTTAATTATCTCAATTCATATTCTTATTCACAATGAGTATAAGACCCCACTTTTCTTAATCCGGTGGAACAAACTAAAGCACCTTTCAGGGATAAAAAACTTGAGTCACTATTATTATCTAGTAGAATAGGCCCATAAAAAACCTCTCAAGATAAAATGTTGCTGAGCCATTATTTTTAAACTAGTGGAATGGTCTAAAACACCTCTTAGAGACAACACACCTGAGCCACTATTATCGTCCGGTGGAACGGACCCATAAATACCTCGATCCGAATCAAGTGATCTTTCACTTTAAATGATTAATATATTATTCATATTTGATTTAACAATTAAAGAACATGTTCAAAATAGGTAAGGCATGTCATGATATCATAAGGCTATTATCTAAGGTTAACACCCTTATATTTCCTAAAAATCCTTATTTCACATTTTTATCATAACTTTTTTTGTTACTCTTTTAAGTACCAAACTTAGTACCCCTTCCTAAAATAATAATAATATTATTAACATACTCTAATTTCAAGGTCTAAATATAAGGTATTGCTATGGTTGAAGCTACTGAAGAGGAGGGGATGTGGTGCTGTGGTTGTTGTTGTAGTCAAGGAGGAAGAAAAAAAAAGAAGTGGTTGTGATATATTTGGCTGAAAGTGAAGGGGATGTGGTGTGGTGATTTGGTCATTAGTTGTGGGGGATTTCGATGCAGGTTGAATAAGGTGGTGGAGGTTCCTTGGTTGGAATCGCCGATGGGGATTTTTGAGGTTGTTTTTACAGCGGCAAGGAGGAAGACGGTTATGGTATTGCTATAGAAAATAAAAGGGAGAGAAGAGAGGGTGGTCAGGGCATTTATTGTTGGGTCTATATATACATACACATGCATAGATATAGGGTTTGTGATCGGCCAAAAATTTCAACACAAACCCTTAAGCTGAGGAGGGGGAGTTGATGGAGTAGGGAGTAGGCTTGGCAAGGGGATTCATGCATGCAAGGGGAAGGGAAGAGAAGGGGAAAAAGATACGAGGGAAAGGAGAAGAAAAATAACAAAGAGAAAAGGGAGATGGTGTGGGTCTAGATTTAGGTTTAGGTTAACAATAATTCATGTTAGAGTATTAGGATAAATTAATTAAACTATCAATTTGGATTAGGTTTAGATTGAGAAAGACGTTAATAACCCAAAATAAAAATTAGGATCAAGCTAAGATTTATGATTGGGTAATTAGGGTAAGAGAGAAAAATAAATTTTCTGAGGTTAGAATTAGATTAAGATAATAATTACTCGGTATTAGGGTTAGCTAAAATTCAGGGTATTACAGATGGCCTTAGCAGATTTCTAATGTTGACCTTGGTGTTATCTTTAATTATGATTCTCTTGAGTAATTGAAAAGGAGTAAAATTATTAAGTATGGAATTTGGATCTATGTGTTAATATGTGGTATTGTAGTCATCTTAATAAAATACTAATATTTAAAGTGAAAGACCTCAAAATCAGAAATGATGGATCTTTAGTGGTAGCTACCCTAAGTTTATCCCACGAGTGATTTTGGATCATTGTTGGTGTGCCATAGTGTCATAGCTAGGCCCTATATCTTACTATATTTAGCTATTCGGGCTAATAAAACTTATAGATTAAATATCCTTGTCAGTAGAGTATTATTCTACCTTCTTGTGCCAATAAGACTAGAGTACCTTAGTGTCCTTGAAGTGATAATTAGTAGGATACTATGTTTCCTTGGTGATCCAGTATGACTAGAATACCTTAGTGTCTCCAGGTTTTATATAATCTCCCCTTGAGTAAATAAATTATGGAAATTATTATTGTTGTTACAAAATGATTATTAGATTGGTTTGGTAGTAGCATTTGTGCATTCCCTAGATCGGTAATAGCATTCGTGTCTATATGTGGTTTGATAGTAGCATTTATACCTACCTGTGGTTTGGTAGTAGCTTTCGTACCTATCTTTTTTTAGTATTATGCCTTTGAACCCTACCTATGATATTAGGGATTTTTATTGGTATTTTTCCTCTGAGCCCTACCTATAGTGTTATGGATATTATTGGTTTTAATATTGAGATATAAGTTATATTTTGAATTTTGTGGTTATTATGTTGATATTGATTCTATATATTACTTTATAGAGCATCCCTTGTATGCTTGGTTGGTAAGTTTTAACATGTTATAAATGAATGAGTATGAGCAATATGTGGCTTTGGTGATTATTGTTTATCTAATATAATTATTATAGTTTGAAAATCACATGTATATTTTAATATTTTTATACCATATCTTGTTGTAATTCCTTCCATATGTTACATGCATACTTTTCATATTAATTTTGTATAATAAATTACTCAATACCGTTGTACTGAAGGGTTCCTTTTTATGCTCTCTACTTATTCAATGAGCAGTGGTCTTTGTAGGTTAGTTTGTGAGATTAGTCAATGGGTAATACTTGGGTTAAGAGTTAGGGCTATTTGGTGGTCTGACCATTAGCTTTTGATCTGATTTTTCTTAAACTCTTATGTCATTATATATTTTCCTTCGCTAAATTTTATGACCACTGATACTTGGTTTTACTTCAAATGATATTAAACTACTTTGATTCTCTCTATCATGATTCTTATAACTGAATTATTAATTTGAGTGGAGTAACGTGTTTAGCCTTAGTACTTGGTATGAAAATGGTAGAGGAAACCATACGTGTACCAAGTGGGGTGGTAACACTTCACGTTTTTATTATATTAGCTCTTGCAATTAACTATTTAAACAAAAAAAATCTAGCTCTAAATTTTTGGGGTGTTATAGAAGGGTAGGATGCCACAACAATGTTTAGGAAAAAACACTATTGAACCCATAAAAAATAGACTCCTAGTCCTTAAGTATGCGTAACCTCTACTATCTTGTGGCTTAAACTCACATATAGTAGATTTAAGGCCCTCTAGTTCTAGAAGAACTATGCCATTAATACTGATATAATTTCTCTGTTTTGATTCATGTGATCATTTACTTTGATATTAATATTTTATTTAAGGAATATTATTCAAACACTCAAGACCAAAACCCTCACTTATCACATATAACAATACCACTCACTTAAACACTTCACTTAAAATGCCAGTGATCACTTGTCATTACGACACACTTTGATAATATAGATCCACCTTAACACTTATCATGATTTAGGGTAATTATAATCACTTATAGAATCAAATTGGAAACACTTAGCAACATAAAATACTCATAACATATCATTTATTAGACGAATTCATGCCAACAATTGTAAATTAAATATGCGATTAGAGATGCACTAAGATAATTAAGTAAAACATATCACACATAAAATAATAATCAAAGGCCTCAAGATACCTTAATCAAATTATTGAAATGCACACAACCAACTCATAATTACCTCCATAAATTGCTCAATGTTATCTAAGGCAAAACAAGAGTAACAAGGTTATAAAATGTATGAAAAGACTAACACTCCCCTTAGAAAGCCCACTTCCCAATTATGTCAAAAAATCATCAATTAAGCTCATTAATATACCAAAATCAATATAACACCTAAAAACTTCATATTAAACATAAATAAGCCAAACATAAGAGTTAAACTCAAAATAAAGTATATAAAATATTAACTTTACCCCTAATGTATTTTATGCTCATTTTATGTCATTTTGCCATAAAACATTAAATTATACTAATTATAATTATTATAATTCATTAAATTATTAAAATTAACTCATTTTATTATCATAACACTTAGTTAAATCCCAGAATTTTAGAATTACTATTTAATGACCAAAATGTCCTTATTTACGTAACTTTACCTTAAAATTTCTAAGAATCATAATTAATTACTTACAACTCCAAAAATTATCAATCTATATATAAAATTTTAAGTAAAATACTTAATTAACATAAAGGTGAACTCAAAATTCAAAAAAATCGACAGTATTAACCATATTATCCCTAAACCAAGATTTTATACCCTAAAATACATATATTAACATGATTATATTAAAATAAAACAATCAAAACCCACACAAAATAACAATATGTCAAAATCCATACTAGAGGTAACAAGTGTGTTTACCATTAAACTTCATGATTTTCAAGGATACACTTTAGCATAATATTATGAACATATAATCATGCTTAAAAAAACAACATCATCATGTTATACGGCTAAGTGGTTAAGATCCATACATTCATTTACCAAGCATTTTCCATCCAAAACCAGAAATATAACATGTTTCTCTATTTATGAATATACATATGATAAGCATGCCTAAATTTCATGCTTAATGCATAACATTTATACCTATATTTATGCTTATTGCAACATAAAGAGAATCATGCATACAATAACATATATACCACCTAGCACCAAATCCTATTTCTAAAGGTTACTTTAGTTACCAAATTTATATGCTCCAGGTAAAAGCTAAAAAACAAGAGCCTAGTACCACCTCCTCTAAGCCACTTGACCGCCCTCATAAAACAATAATAAATCTTTAAATAACATGAAAATATAAGTATGGAAATGAAAGGAAAATGCATGAAAAGGAGGGGTTCACTTTTTGAATAATGGAGCATGGAATGATTAGAAATTATTGGTTATTCCAATTCCCTACACCTATAACAAGTGTTTAAAATTTAAACTGAGGTATATATGAGAGTATAATAACCAAGAAAATTAAGGAAGGTCACGATGAGGAGGATTTGGCCTAAAGGAAATTGAGGGGGATAAGGAGCAAAATGAACCAATAATGGTGTAACCAAGAAAATTAAGGAAGGTCACGATGAGGAGGATTTGGCCTAAAGGAAATTGAGGGGGATAAGGAGCAAAATGAACCAATAATGGTGGAAAAACACAAAAAAAATACACCCAACAACCAAGAAAAAAATAAGTAATGTAGGAGCTTGTTGTCAGATGTTTAGGTAAGAAAAATGAGAAGGGAAAAAAGGAGAAGTTGGATGGTAAAGCAACCACACACCATGAAATAGTTTTTACAACAATTACATAACAATAGTAGTGTAATACCCAATAAGAAACAAAGGTATTTATATATAATATTTAAAGAGAAATGATTTTAAATTTGTGAAAATGTGTTCAAACTAAGGGATCAGTAGACTAATGTGGTAAACTAGTCAATTGGTAATTTATGTGTTTTTAGTTCTTGTCAGTTTTGATGAACTAGCTAACTAGTGAGCCAAACCAATTAACTGGTGTCTGGTTATACTAAACATGTGAATTCTATTAATTTTTTGAGTTTTAATATCCTCCAACCTTTACTTAGCCTTAAAAATCTATTATATATTGATTATAAATTTTTTTGGAGAGTTTTCAACTCTTATTACAACTAACACGTTTCCCTTAAAAAACACCTTCTCAACCTTAATTTACTCCCCCATCTTTTTTTCCTTTTAGTTGTATCTTCTAGTCATTTCCTCATATCAAATCCCCTGTTTCAAGCTTCCTTTTCAGTTGGTCTAAGTTTCCTCATGCCCTTAGTAGATATCATACACCTTAGCCCACAACTTGTTCACCTTTTCCTCCTCACACTCTAGTGTTCAACCTTGTTATTGTTCCCCTACCTTATGAGCTCAACTCATACCTCTCTCCCTCTCATTTGGTTCTTATTTGATCCTATAGCAACCCCTTTAAGCTCCCTTATTCATTCTTTTTGTAAGAAAAAATCCAAGTGCTCATTTATTCCATTTTCCCTTAGCTTTTCCCCCTCTTTTCTTCTTTTCTCTATTTTATTTCTATTTTTAATCTTTAAATGATTTTTTCTTATTCTTTTTTAGGTGAGTAATAATCTTAGATCGGTATGCTTGTGGAGTATCTTCTTTTCTTGAAGACTTGCTTATGTCGAATGATGCGGTTTGTGCTAAGTGTTATGATCATTTCAAGCGTGAATACATGATTAAGTTTCTATTTATACTACTACGGAAACAGGAAATAATAACGGGACATTAATAACGGTGGTTCGAAAACCGTCGTCAAATGCGTGAAAATTAATGCGCGGGAAGTTTTAATAACAGTTTTAAGTAATAACCATTATTAAAAGTTTTAATAACGGTTCAAACAAGAACCGTTGTCAAAATTGGCCAGGTTTTAATAATGGTTCCTGTAAGAACCGTTATTAAATCATGTTTTAATAACGGTTCTTACAGGAACCGTTATTAAAAGTTCCTTTTATTTCGTTTGATCTTCTCTTTCGTGCCAAATATTTCAGACTCTGCCGTTTCCCTCTCGTACTCTCGTACTCTCTTTCTCTTGCGAACCCTTGCACCACCACTCCAGCTCCTCTAAATTAAGGGAATCCGTCGCACCGCCATCTCTCCACCACCCCTCTGCCATTCTTGTGAACGTAGCCAGCATTTGTACCTTCGTCGTTGCCGTTCTCAACTTGTACGTCGTAGCTCCCTTTACGTATGTGTTTTTCTTCCTTCATTGCTTAATTTGTCTCTACTGATATGTATATATATATATAAATGCATGCCTGTTGTACCGAAGAGGTTGTGTTTGATGTGTTGTTCAAAAATCTGTTGTTTGATGTGTTGGTGAAAATTTTTGCTGTGGCCTTTTTTTATTGTGGCCGGCCGAGACCTTATTTTATATATATATATAAATGTGTTTATAATTTATTTTATAAAATATGTATTATTATTTTAGGAGAATCTACAAGCCTAAAATATATATTATTATCATAAGATATGTACGTTCTAAGTATAAAATTAAGGTGTATATATTTTTTTAGCTAGCACTCACATTATTATGCAGATCATGTGTATTTATATGCTTGTTTTAATATATATTTTGTAAGACGTGTATTTATATTCCGTAAAATGTGTGTTTATATGTGTTCTATTATATGTATATATATTTATAATATTTTTATATATAAGATGTGTATATATAATCTAAAATAATTGTGGTTAGGGTTAGGGTTGAGGTTAGGGGGAGGGTTAGTGTTAGGGTTAGGGTTAGGGTTAACTATAGGTTTAGGATCATTATTTTATGAGGTTTAGTGTTATTTTTTATTATAATTTATAAGGGTTAATTATTGTTAGGGTTACAGCCGTATATTGTGACCGACCGAAGATTACTATTATACAAACGCCACATTTCATTCACCGTCGGTCTCGAAAAGGCGGAACTAATGGAAAGTTCGAGTCAGGATCCGCGGATTCGTATCTGAATACGAGGAAGTGCCCGATGGCGATGGAATTGTGTGCGACGAAATCTTCCCATCCGTTTTGAAACCAGACTCTGCCTTCTTCCTTAACTAGTTGTACTGTCCATTTTGCTCCGTTCGGGACATTGAGGTATGCATGAGTGGGGAGACCCTTGCCATGGTTCTTCACGAATTTTTCTGGAAGTGCCTGTGATCACAAATGCAAGGCATAGATTCCACCGTTCAGTTTCCAAAAGTTTATTATAGGCTCCTTTCGGTATGTTTTTGGAAAGTTTCAAGTAAAAGGAAAAAAATAAATTGGGCTAAAAATGACATTATTTTTTTTACTTTAAATTATGATTTCTTCCAAAATTTTCTAACAAAAATCAAAATAACATTTTTATTGCTTAAATTTTATTCCATACCATCTTTTTAAGTAACCCATAATTTAAAATAAAAAAAAGATGTCATTTATTTTTTTCCTTTTACTTGAAACTTTCCAAAAATATACCGAAAGGAGCCTATAGTAAACTTTTGGAAACTGAATGGTGGAATCTCTGCCTTGCATTTGTGATCACAGGCACTTCCAGAAAAAATCGTGAAGAACCATGGCAAGGGTCTCCCCACTCATGCATACCTCAACGTCCCGAACGGAGCAAAATGGCCAGTACAACTAGTTAAGGAAGAAGGCAAAGTCTGATTTCAAAATGGATGGGAAGATTTCGTCGCACACAATTCCATCGCCATCGGGCACTTCCTCGTATTCAGATACGAATCCGTGGATTCCGACTCGAACTCTCCATTAGTTTCGCCTTTTCGAGACCGACGGTGAATGAAATGTGGCGTTTGTATAATATTGGTACATTATGGAAGAAGGCTAGAGCAAAAAAAGATGGATATATTAATGAAGATGTAGATGTTGAAGCGACAAAAATTGTAAGTTTGTAGATATTTGAAACCCTGCTTACTTTTCTTTTAGAAAACTATTATATTATGCTTATTCATGTAAGCTAATTTTACATATATTATATACATTACAGGACGAACTTCAAGCGTCAGATGGTGAGGAGGGGGTAGACCAATATAACATTGTATCACAGGCTATAGGAATTGTAGAACACCCTGGAAGACACAGGGGTCTTGGATTAGGTGTTACGAAAACGAGCGTACGTGGTCGATCTCGTAGTTCTCGTAACGGTTTTAATAACGGTATTAGGTAGCGATCTATTTATTCTACATGCATTTTCAGGTTTGTATTTCGTCTACATCTTTCGGTCTTCCAGCCTAGATTTGTGAACTCTTTACTTTGGGGTGTAGAGCTACCAAGTTGTGGTATGCCCACTAATTTTTATTCCTAAGTATAGTTGGTGTATTGAGACATTGGTACACTTATAGATTCATTGAAATTATGGTGTGATTGCAGATTTGGTATGAATTGATGTTGTTTTACATTGCAGATTTGGTAATTGTTTGAACATACAACTGTGTATGTGGGCAGGATCAAAAGAGAAATTTTTTTTGAAAAAAAAACATATAGTTTTAATAACGGTTTCCCATACAACCGTTATTAAAAACTGAGGTTTTAACAACGGTTTCTCATAGAACCGTTATTCAAAACTAAGGCTTTAATAACGATTTTGTTAAAGAACCGTTATTAAATATGAAATTTACGCACATATTCGCGGATTTTTGTGTATTTTTTATGACGGTTATGAACCGTTATTAAAGATTTAATAACGGGCTATTCAATAACAGTTGAAAACCGTTATTAAAACTATAAAATAACCGTTATTAAAACCCCTTTCCGTAGTAGTGTTAAAATTATGTTTGGATGTTTTAGATCATGATTGTGGTTATAAGAGCATGTTAGGTATTGGTTTATATTTGAAAAAATGTGAGTAGATTTTGGCATGATCCTTGTATGTTTTTATGGATTAAGTTCTAAAATGTGGAGTATAAATGTTATGTTTAATTTCTAAAAAGTTTCATGAAAAGTGGTGAAGTTGGGTGTGATTTGGTTAAGTGTGAAATGTTATATTTGTTAAATATGTATGAGCACCCAAGGGCACTAGTCGACTGGTCTACCCATACTAGTTGACTAGTGAACTAGAATTTGAATGTTGGTCTTGTTATAGCAATAGTTAACTAGCGGTACCATACAACTAATCTCATCATATCAGTTAACCAATTTGCCTATTTTTGTGTTTTTTTCCTCTCAATATATTTTTCAAACTAGTCCACTAGTTTATGGGACTAGTCGATTGATTTGCTTGGGACTTTTGGTTTATTTTCTTATTGTTAACTCCATTGCTTGGCATTTGACTTTCATGTGCAATGGTTAAAATGAGAATCATATGGATGTATGTTATGCATTAAAGTGTTGCACTTGAATAATATTTTCTTGAATAAAGTGGAAGATAGTAGACTTCTATGTTGACTTCCCTTAGTGGATCAACTAGTGGTTTTGGTCCATATTTATCTGAGTTGCGTTGACTATCTATATTAGGTCATATGGTAGAATTAGTACACCTTGATTGAGATGCATTGGCTATATATATTGGGTTTGCTGATAGTTTTAGTCTACCTTAATTGAGATGCGCTGACTATCTATATTAGGTTAGCTGGTGGTTTTAATCCATCTTGATTGATATGCACTAACTATCTATATTAGGTTAACTAGTGATAGAAAAACCACCTTATTTTGAATTACAGACTATAAATATTGGGTCAGCTAGTGGTAGACAATCCACCTATGTTATTGTATTAAGTTATGTTAATTTTCTATATTAGATTAGCTAGTGATAGATAATCTACTTATTTAGGTATGTGATTTATCATGAGAATGATATTTGTTATGTGATGAGTATGGATTATGTGAAGCTTGAACATGAATGGGTTCCTTCCTTGAGTAATTATGAGAATATATGATAATATGTTTGGATGTATTACACGACTTACCTTTTTTATAGCATACCCTATATGTTGTATATTGTCTCTATAGGGGAGGCTTTATTTACTCAGTACATTAATGTACTATTACTACACTTTGTAGGTGACTTGTTGTAGTTACTTGATGATGACTATGCTGAGAGTTTTGATGATGTATCTGGGTATAAGTGATTATATGTATGGAAGTGAGACTTAGAGTAAGAGCTATTCGCTGGTTCATTCGGGATCTTTTGTGATTTAGATATTTTGGAATTTTTTGTCCTGATCCCCTTTTGTTATATATTTTTCAGAGTTGGCCTCCACTTACATTTATCCTATTATGTATATTACTTCCTCTTATTGTTTCTATTTCATTTTTTTTGTGAATCATTTTAGCTTTTTCCTTAGTATGATAATGGTATGGTAACTAGACTTATGCTAAGAGCAGTGATATCACCTTTTTTTTTGCTTCTACAAATCCATTGTTTTAATTGAAAATTCTTGGTTTGAAATTTGGGGCGTTACAAGTAGTAGAAACATGTTGTGGTTGTAGTGGAAATTATGGAGAAAAAGAGGAGGGAAAAATCAAATATAACCACTAAAATATGGTAGGTTCATCGAGTATGCATTATAAGGAATTGAACCAAGAAAAACAAGGATTAAAGGTAGAAGAGCAAAGCTTCTACAAGGGTTGGAAGGGGTGAAACGATCAGCTGTGTAGTAGAAAATGCAATAAAAATGGAGAGGGAATAATGAAATATTTGTTAAAGATAAAAAAGGAAATAAAAATGTTAGATATGTTAAGTGTTGGAAGGTTTAAACCAAAGATATAGGAGAAAAATTGAAGGGAAAAGAGCAGGAACTTAGCCTACAAGAACCAACCCTAAAGGAGAGAAAAAAAAGAGGGATGGTTTGAACTTTTTTTGAATGGGTGAAATTGTGAAGGGGTGTATGTAGTTTTCAAGCACCAAACTCTCTCATTCTCCTCTGTCCAAATGGGTGTGTGATCAACAAAGGAATGAGGGATGTTTGGTGTGGTAAGGCTTAATTAGGTTATGGAACAGAAAATGGTGATATAAGGTATTAGGTGAGGCGTAAAAGTGATTGAATGTTTGGAAAATTTTGTGAATGATTGCTAACAAACAAAACAAAATCTAATATTCAGTAGAGGGGGAGACGTGGACCTGTTATGCTCCATTTGGATTAGGGTGAATTGGAAAGAGGGTAAACATTAAAAATTAACCTAGGTGAAGGGAGTGGAGGGGAATTAGGTTGAATGTTTTAAAATATTATTTGGATGATATTAACCTAACTTGGGTGAATCGGGGTCAATGTTTTAAAAATCTCATTTGAATTGAGGTGAATATATAAAATTTACTTATATTTTTTCATTTACCTCTGTTACCCCCAAAATTAGAGGTTAACAAAAATAAGGTTAATTAGGGTAAACAGAGGTGAAAATTTAACCTCGATTCATATGGTTGAGGTTAACAAAACATGTTCCCAAACGGGGTAAATCAATCAATTTACCTCCATTCACCTCAAACCAAGCACATTATTAGGAGAGTCAGGGGTTGACTTTAGATACTTTTTTATTAAATAAATAGGTAAATGTTAGAAAATAGGTAATTATTAAAAAAATATTTTTTTTAAAATGATGGGAAGGTATGGAATTGGACCCCATATAAAAATATTTGAAACTTGAACGAACAAAACAAGCAAATCTACAAAAACAGAAATCCACAAAAATATTTTTTTTTTATGTAAATAGGCAAAATACATAATGGAAGGTCCAACTGAGCATAGGTTGATGCAAAAATATCTTAGAAAATCAATTATATAAAAATATTTGATATTGGAATGGGGTTGAATCTTAAATGAATCTAAACCAATAAAATGGCTAAAATTGTCTAATCATATATAAATAAATTTCTGTAATTTAACAATTCGGATAAAATGGGTGAATTAAAAAGGAATGAAAAATATTTTAAAAATGAGTTACAAATATTGGATGATTTAAAATAAGTGAAAATGACTAGATTAGAAGAATCGTAGAAATATTATTTTATGCGAATGATTATAATGCACTAGAATGCTCGAATTTAATAAGAATGACATGGAATTTGATAATAGAGTTTTTAGAAGCAAATTATGAGCCCAATTATATAAATTAATTAGAGTTAAAAAAATTAAATATTAAAGATGAGGTCCACTATAGACCTCTAATGGTGCGAGTAGTGGTAGTCTTGGTGAATAAGCAGTATTACTATATACCTAAATTTTAAATCCAAACCCAAAATTTTCTAAAAATATACATATTAGTACATTAATTTTAATTTTTATTAATAATTAAGTGACATAAACTAATAATAATACACTATAAAATAAAAATTATGGTATAAAAGTATAATAAATTTATTATTAGTATTATTTCTATTATAATCATTATTATTATTATTATAATAAAAAAATATTTACAATTTTTCATGCCCCAATTTTATTTTATTTTGTATTGTTATTAGTTTGTATTACTTACTTATTAACAGAAAATAAAATTAATATACTAATATACATATTTTTAATTGAATTTGGTTTTTAATTTGGGTGGGTAGCATTATTCTGTTAAGATACAAGATGCTGCAAAATGAAGTATTTGAGTTAACTGGATTCATGATTTATTTTGAATTTCCTTTAGGCTTCGTTTGGAATAAAAACTTTTAGGAATAATTTTATTTTATAAGAGGATTATAAATTTCTCTAACCTTAATGCTTTATTCAGGTATCTTAGAATAGAATTTAGATACTTCTTAGATGTTCTAAAAATCTGTATTAAAACTTCATCTTGTAAAATTTCAAAATGAGTTTATATTGTATTTACAAACCTCATGGGTAAAAATAAGAAAAATATTATGAGTCATTTACCTAAATTTTATGTGAAAAGTATTTAATCAATAAAACTTTAAAATTTCTCTACTCAAAATATCTATCTAAATAATAAATTTCTAATTAGATCACTTTTAAAATTTCATCATTTATATATAAAAAAGTTTATCCTAAAGAAGCCTTAGTTTTAGTAATTCTAGTTATTACAAGCCAAATAAATCTTCAATTAGTGGTGGTCTTGACAAAGATGACACCGGAAGTTGTGAAATAAATCATTCAAATTATTGAATTCATCATTTGTTTCAGTTACTTTTAGTTTTAGTAATTCTAGTTGTTATGAACCAATCAAGTTTTAGTTAATTTTGGTTATTGTAATTTTAATATTGATCAAAATATTAATATTATTTTGATACATTTAAATTATTTAGACTGCTAGGATCAATAATTTAAAGTCAAGGTGCAAACCATCATATTACAATAGCTGGCAGGTAAGCGCATGCCACTATATTTTCTATAACCTGTTTACTTATTGAATTAATATATTTTTGTTTAATTAGTTGGTAGAATATTGGTTGACAAAATATATGAAATTATTTGACATGTTTCTCAATACTATATTTAACTTTATTTAATGTTATAAATATTAATGGTAAATTATGTTATTATTATGCGTCTTAATGACTATTTCATAGCTTAAATAAACTAATTATATAGAAAATTGTTAAGAAAACATTATTCATATTAAATTGATTAATAATACGGATATTATGTACTTGGATGCATCTTGCAAGGTGCTTATGATGTACAAAATAATAAAAAGTATAATATGTGCAATAATAATAATATTATTTTAGTATGAAATTATAATAATTATATATATAATTATAACTTTTTGATAATAACAATTATAATTTTAATTTTAAAAATTATTATTATTAGAAATATTATTATTATAATAAGTATAGTAATAAAATATCTACCCAAACTAAAATAAACATCAATCCAAAAATAAATAAATAAATATTAAATGAAGCTTAAGTAAACCTCAAACTAAAAAAACAAACATATTAATCATAGCTTGAATAACAATTAATCCAAAAAACTAAAAACATAAATTGAGATATACATAAATAATATGACAGATGCAATTTTTTATTAAAATATTATTAATTTAAATTGCGAGTGTACCTTATCAGGTACATCTAGATTTATAACAGAATTTGTCATCGACTAATTTGACACAATCTTAAAAAAATTCTTAAATGAATTCATAGTTAATTAGTGTATTAATGAATATTAATAGATATAATTGCATATACATAGTCTATAATACAATATTTCTATGCAAATATTATTAATTTAATTGAGAACATTGTTTTTTAGCTCAATTAGTTAAGAACATTATTGACTGAAAATTTGTAACACATGTAAAACTTTTATGTTAACCGAAAATTCAAAAACGTTATTAAAAGGTTTGTCATTTGCTTTTTTTACTTTACTTTTGCATAGGCACATCCGTACGTGCCCGAACATTATGATCCGTTAAGCACTGGCCGACTAGTGCTAGAGTATTCCAATGATGACAAATTACAATAGAAAATCACCTTCTTTTGAGCTGTGGCGAGCGCATGCTGGACCAAAATTCGAAGCCAATCTCACCATGTAGGCATGTACGCTATCTAATTTTGACTCATCACTATGATAATAAGGGACAAGGGATGACAGGTTACATATATAATTTCAGATCATCAGGGTACATAGAAATATAGTTAAATATGTTCTCGTTTATAAATTTATAGACAAGCATTATTCTCAATAATATGTGTATTATTGGTAGAAATATAGGTCAACTTTTAAGAAAGATATAAGTAAATATATATAATCTTTAGTACAAGATATATATTTTGTACGACCAATATGTGTATTATTAATAAAAAGATGTGTTATTTTCAAAGGAAGATGAGAACAAGTATCAATATATATATATATATATATATATATATATATATATTTGTGTACTATATAATGTATGTTAACATTTATAAGATGTGAATTTTTTACAATAAGATGCGCATTTCTTCTAATAGGATATGCATTCTTTTGGTCATTTAATGCTCATTTTATAGATGAACATTTATTAATATAAGTTGTACATTATCTTCTACACTTTGATATAAAAGAGGAAAGCTCAGTGTTGTTTTACTAGAATAAAATTGTGGATACAAAAATATATAGTTCATTTCTCAATTATTTGCATACCCTATTTAAAGTTTCTTTATACTCTCCAAAATTTTGGTCTCGCTCAATTGTCTTCAACCCTTGCACTCCTACTCAATCGTCTTCAAATCTTCTTCATCTCATAAAACTAATAGTAAGTAGTTCTAGAAATGAGAATACTTATCATTCTTTAAGATAAAATTTATACAAAAATCCTATTATTCAGCTAGAGTAACATGTGAGAATAAAAATAATGTTAGATTTGTGTTTTTTTTATCGATATGATGTAAGATAAGTGTAAGTAGTTGATTTCATTATACATTTTCTATGTCTATTGTGTCTATTGTAAGATGTGGATTTGTACCTTTTAATATGTTTATTCATTACTATAACATCCGTATCTTTATCATGAAACAAGCATTTTGGAAGTTGTGTGTGCTCTTAAGAGATGTATGTTTGTCAAGTGTAAAATGTCTATAAGATGTGACTTCTAAGTTAAAAATGTGCAACTCATTTTATATGGCAGAATTCTATCAATACTTCAAGAACTGTATTAGCACAAAAAACATATGCATTGGAGGTGAAAAAATATGCATCCATTTCAAAAGTTAGCAATGTCTCACTGTTCATTTTTGGTCATTAATCAAATTTTAGATGTGTATAAGTTGGGAAAAGATGTGCATTCTATGAAAAAAAAAGTGTACTAATTTAAATAGTGTACTCTCACTAAATTTCTATCATTCATTAAATTTAAGATGTGCATTCATGTGCTATAAGATGTAACTTGTGTACTAAAATATGTGTATTTTATCATAAAAAGTATCACAATATATTCAATATGTGTCATTTGTATGGGATAGTACATTTGAATATATAAAAGATGTGCATATATGGACAAACATGTGTATTGCATCACTTTTCAATTCCATATTCATCATCACCTATATCAAAAGTCAACAATGTTGCATCGTTCATTTTTGGTCATTAATCAAATGTTAGATTTGTATTTGTGGTTAATAGATGTCCATTCTATGAAGAAAAAAAAAGTGTATCCGTTTAAACAATGAGCATTCTTGTTTTGTTTGATTTATGTTATTTATTAAAATTAAGATGCATATTCATGTGCTATAAGATGTGAAATGTAAAGTAAAACATGTGTATTCTAACATAAAAAATATCATACGATATATAACTCTTTATTCATCATCACATGTACCAAAAGTCCAATACACATGCATAATCACCTTAAATTTGAAGAATATTAGCATAATTATCTCAATGAAATACAAATGATTCAATAAAATATGAATTATTGAATTATCTTATCATAATTCATTTCTAACATCTTTCTTCATTAGCCTTTAGACAAAAATTGACACTCTAATTCTCCTAATTGAACAAACCAAAATTACAAAGAAAATAATAAGAAGACAACAAAAAATAAAACAATAAGAAGAAATTCCCATAGCTAGAAAGAGATTGAGCAAACCATTGCAACCAATTTGCATTGTAGAGAGATTGATCGAAGGACAATAAAGAGAGCGACATTATTCAATATGTGTAACATAGGGCATTTATATGCATTGCCTACCACATCAGCTAGTAATAGAGTGCAAGCTACTACCAGTAGGAGCATATAACTTGTAAATATTATCTCGTTGATTTGCTCATCTTATTAGGGCTCATTTGGTAACTTTTTTATTTATTAAATTTATGATATTTTTGTTAATAATAACCATTGGAATATTGATAAACATTATTTTGAAAGAAATTTATTTATTTATTTTATTTCAAAGTTTCTTCGGAAGATATAACTTTTTTAAGAAAAATTGCACAACCAAATGTATCAAAATATTAAAAAATCTAAAAGGTAAATGATAAAAATATAAATGATTTTTGATCAATAATTTTTATTTGTAGAAGTGAAATATTATAATATAAGTAAAAATATGTATTGCAAATTTTAAAGCATAATGGTAGTTATTTGTTTCTTAAATTTGTAAAACTAATTTCAAATATTTCCAAAAGATAGTACTCCTATCATATATAAATATATAATAGCATAATCTTTTAAATATTTGTAAGTTGCTATATTTTTTTCTTATTTTTGAATTATTGGCGCAGGGAAGTATTATTCTTTGGAAGTATTTAATGTTTAAAAGATATTAAAATAAATAAATATTATCATGTTTCAAAATTTGCAATAAATTTTTTGGTATATTATTGTATAGAAAATTATATAAATTAAAAAAAATATTGAAAATGATATATAACCAATAATCACTGTGATATGTTTATTTTTGCTAAAACATATATTAAAGAAATTATTCCTTTAATTACAATTATATCGATTAAGCGGTATAAATGCGAAACTCGGATACGAAACCAAGGATAACAAAGCATGCCACTTCCTGGCCTCTCTACCTTGGAGCTTACTAGAACAGCAGGTTAGGATCTCCCCTTTTCCTTCCTACTGAAAATCTGAAAAAGAAGGGATGGCAGGCGGAATCGTGATTACAGCTCCAGGAGAGATGGCGAAGGAAAGAGCGGGTCAATATCAAGGCAGAGTAACTACATATGTGGTGTTTGCTTGTATCGTGGCCGCCATCGGTGGTTCTCTTTTTGGCTACGATGTTGGGATTTCAGGTAAAATATAATCAATTTTCTCATAATAACTTGTTCTTCGTCTTTTATTTCTTTTGTCATCTTCTTCATTAGTGCACTGTTTCTCTCACCAATCACGCACCGGACCTAACATTCCACGCTACTGAGTAATACTAAGCATATATATATGCATAAATTTTGAATGACTGGGTTATTAAAAACTGAGTAAAAATTGAACATTTTGAGCACAAAAAAGATTGTAAGTAATCTGCTCTTTAATTTGATGAAGTTGTAGACCATGATTTGTTTGAATTGTATTGTATGAATAACAAAATTCTAGACCAAGGTGCATGATTTGTGTAGACTGGAAACGGGTGTGTCCGGTGGAAAAATTACGAGCCAATAAGACACGGAACCTAGTTTCCCTCTCGAGGGGGATCCATATTTCAGTAATCAGTGAAAAGGAAATGCCGTATGAGCACTGAACATAGGTTTTTGGCTTTGGATTACTAACAGCTGTATTACCTGTGTATGACTCTGAGCAGATAACTTTTAGATGAGTTGAAGTTGATCTGGGATGGATCACCGGGGTTCCTTGTTAACCAATTGAGTCTTCAGCCTGTTAACCCAGAGCTGATAACAACGAACATATTACTTAATTAGATAAATACTAGTTGTTGTGGGTCCAGCCCACATGTATTAGTAAAATGTGTATTTTGCTTTGTCCTAAGGAATGGGCATTTGGTAGCATTTTTACTAATCTTGGATTAAGTCTAGCTTGGGCTTATTATTTGGGCTTCTTAATTAAGCATTTGGTATAAATACTTGCTTTACAAATTAGGGCAAGGGGGGAGATGTGTGAATTCAGAAAAGTCACACGCACAATTAGAAGCAAAAGAAGAGAGGAAGACAAAGGGTTGGAGAATCGTGATTTGCGATTGTTCAAGAACAGCGTTCAGAAAATTATCGATCGCCGGAGTTTCCACCGTTGGATTTTGCTGAAATTTGGACAGCTTGTTGGGGACACATAGGGCCTCATTTTGAACGGTTGGATCATCGTGGTGAGATCTGGTTTGTCTGTTATTGCAGAGGGACTGAATCGCTGATTTGTGGTGATATTCTTCACCTTTGATCTCTTCTTGTTTAAGCTCTTATGTATGCTCTTGTTGGTGGGTTGTGAATTGTTGTGAACTGATTTGGATGGTTCATTTTGCCCTCAATTTATCATAATAAGAGAAGGAAATAGGGTGGACTCCTCAAACGTCCCGTGGTTTTTACTCTTCACATCGAAGGGGTTTTCCACGTATAAATTGTGTGTTGATTGGTTTATTTTTCTTATCTATTCATTTGTGCTTGCTGCCCATAATTGGTGATTTACTTTGGTGAATTATTTGTGGTAGATTTGGGTTCTATTATTTGGTTGATTGTCTTGGTGTTGATCCTTGTGGGTATTGTCATATATTACCTGGGTCCTTTCAACTGGTATCAGAGCAGTGGTTTAATTTGACTGTTATTATGGAGTCTAGTAGTAGCAGTTCAATGGTTAAATTGACATCAACCAATTATTCCATCTGGAGACCGATGATGGAGGACTTGTTATACTGTAAAGACTTGTTTGACCCAATTGATTCAATCACAAATGAAGATGGCACCATTAGTAAACCTGCAAAACCTGAAAAGATGGAAGACAGAGATTGGGCAAAGATGAAAAGAAAAGCCTTAGGGACTATTAGACAATGGGTTGATATTAGTATTTTTAACCATGTGTCTCAAGAGTCCGACCCATATGATTTGTGGAAGAAATTGGAGGGTCTTTATGAAAGAAAGACCGCTCATAACAAAGCTTCATTAATCAAGAGACTTGTTAATTTGAAACTGAAAAGTGGAAAGTCGGTGTCAGAACATCTTAGTGACTTCCAGGACATCATTAACAAGTTGACTACCATGAAAATTGTTCTTGATGATGAATTGCAGGCTTTGTTCTTGTTGAGTTCTTTGCCAGATAGTTGGGAAACGTTGGTTGTGACTATTAGTAACTCTGCTCCGGATGGTGTGCTATCATTGGATGTGATCAAAGAAAGCATGTTCAATGAAGAGATAAGAAGAAAGGAGATGGGAGTTGATAATTCACAAGCTCTTGTTGTTGAGAACAGAGGAAGAGGCAAGAGTCGAGGTCCCAAAGGGCGTGGCAACTCAAAAGAAAGGTCCAAGTCCAGAGACAAGGAGACTAGGACATGTCATTATTGTAAGAAACCTGGCCACTTGAAAAAGTTTTGCTACAAGTGGAAGAGAGAGCAAGGCAAGATGCAAAATTCACAAAAGGAGGGAGATGATAAAAATACTGCAGCAACCGCTTCTAAAAGGGATGATGAGATCGCTTTAATTTGTGCAACTAATGATTGTAATCATGTTGAGAGTTCAGATTCAGAGTGGCTAGTAGATACAGGAGCTTCATACCATTGTGTTCCCAAAAGGGAGTACTTCATGAACTACCAAGCTGGTGATTTTGGTAGTGTTAAGATGGGAAACCAGAGCTCAGCAAGCATTGTTGGGTTAGGTGATGTTCGTGTGAAGACGAGTGTTGGGTGCATGCTTACATTGAAAAATGTGCGCCATATTCCTGATCTACGCCTTAACTTATTATCTCCAAATGTCCTTGATCAAGAGGGTTTTCGACATACCTTTGGTGATGGCAAGTGGAAATTATCCAAAGGTTCTATGACAGTTGCTCGAGGCGTGTTGTGTTGTTCTTTATACAAGACATACTTGAGTGTGTGTTCTGGTGAGTTGAATGCAGTGGAAGAAAAGAATTCTCCAAATTTGTGGCATCGAAGGCTAGGACATATGAGTGACAAGGGGTTGAAATTGTTAGCAGGTAAAGCTCTTATTCCTGTTGATAAAACTATTTCTCTTGACCCTTGTGATCATTGTTTGGCAGGAAAACAACATAGAGCTTCCTTTGCTAGGAAGTCTACTAGAAGGCAAGATAAGTTGGAGCTAGTACACTCTGATGTTTGTGGTCCTATTGAGCTAGAGTCTCTTGGTGGTAATAAATATTTTGTTACCTTTATTGATGATGCTACTCGAAAAACTTGGGTCTACATGATGAAGACAAAGAGTCAAGTTTTCGAGATTTTTCAGAAATTTCATGCCATGGTAGAAAGGGAGACAGAAAGAAAGCTAAAGCGTCTTCGTTCAGACAATGGTGGTGAATATACTTCTAATGAATTCAAGCATTATTGTTCACAACATGGCATTAGACATGAGAAGACAGAGCCTGGTACACCACAACACAATGGAGTTGCAGAGAGAATGAACAGAACCATTGTGGAGAAAGTGAGATGTATGCTTAGAATGTCAAATCTTCCTAAGACATTCTGGGGTGAAGCAGTACAGTGTGCAGTGTACTTGATCAACAGAGCTCCATCAATTCCTCTTGGCCTTGACATTCCTGAGAGAGCATGGAAGGGATGCGATCCCACTTATTCACATCTGAGAGTTTTTGGGTGTAAGGCATATATGCATGTGCCGAAAGAACAGAGGTCAAAACTTGATTCCAAAACTCATCCTTGTGTGTTTGTTGGCTATGGTGATGAAGAGTATGGTTTTAGACTATACGATCCAGATAAGAAGAAGGTAGTGAGAAGTAGAGATGTAGTATTCTTTGAGCACGAGACGGGTGCAGAGCTTTTGAATACAAGGTACTCTTCTTCCTCAGAATTGTTATTTGATTCTACTGATGTTTCTTCTTCTACTACTTCTGTTGAGCAGCCAGCAAATGATTATGTTGATGTGATACCTGATGATGTTGGTGAGGTACAACCTGATGGTGGTGATGTACCAGTTCATGATGATGGTGATCATTCAGATCATAGTGAGTCTTCATCTGATGAAGAAGAGCTTCATGAGGGAGAAATTTATGATGAAGAGATTCATGAGCAGGGGGAGCAACCTACCCTTCAAGTGGAGGATACAGAGGTTCGAAGGTCAGTTAGAGAGCGTAAACCTTCAACAAAGTATCCAAGCTCAGAGTACATTCTAGTCACAGAAGATGGGGAGCCAGAGAGTTATCGGGAAGTATTGTCATCTGATGAGAAAAATATTTGGCTCGATGCTATGAAGGAAGAGATGGATTCCTTGAAAAAGAATGATACTTATGAGTTAGTGAAGCCTCCCAAGGGCAGGAAAGTCTTGAAGAACAGGTGGGTTTTCAAGAACAAGAAAGATGGTGAGAAGATTGTGAAGCGGAAAGCCAGATTAGTGGTTAAGGGATGCAACCAGAAAAAGGGCATCGACTTTGATGAAATCTTCTCTCCGGTGGTCAAAATGACATCTATCAGAACCGTGCTAGGTTTAGCTGCAAGTCTTGATCTTGAGTTGGAGCAACTTGATGTGAAAACTACTTTCTTACATGGTGACTTGCATGAAGAAATCTACATGGAGCAGCCTGAAGGATTTGAAGAGAAAGGGAAAGAGAAACTTGTTTGCAAGTTGAAGAAGAGTCTTTATGGGCTTAAACAGGCACCAAGGCAATGGTACAGAAAATTTGATTCGTTTATGATGAGTAATGGTGATAAACGAACTTCTGCCGATCCTTGTGTGTATTTCAGAAAGTTCCCTGGAGGTAAATTCATCATCCTTCTGCTATATGTTGATGATATGCTGATAGTTGGACAAGATGAAAATATGATTAAAAATTTGAAGAAAGACTTGTCCAAGTCATTTGACATGAAAGACTTGGGTCCAGCAAAGCAAATCTTAGGCATGGAGATTGCTCGTGACAGGAAAGCTGGGAAATTGTGGCTATCACAAGAAAAGTATATTGAACGGGTGCTTGAAAGGTTCAATATGAAAGATGCCAAGCCTGTTAATACACCACTAGCTACTCATTTCAAGCTAAACAAGAGAGATTGTCCTACAACAGAGAAGGAGAAAGAAAGTATGTCATCTGTTCCTTACTCTTCTGCTGTTGGTTCTCTAATGTATGCTATGGTGTGTACCAGGCCAGATATTGCACATGCTGTTGGTTTGGTGAGCAGATACTTGTTTAATCCGGGTAAGGCTCACTGGGAAGCTGTGAAGTGGATTTTCAGATACTTGCGGGGCACTTCCAAATTGAGTTTGTGTTATGGAGGTGGCAAACCTATACTTGAAGGCTACACTGATGCAGACATGGCGGGTGATCTTGATAACAGAAAGTCTACCTCAGGTTATGTGTTTACATTTTCAGGGGGAGCCATTTCGTGGCAATCCAAGTTACAAAAGTGTGTAGCATTGTCCACAACTGAGGCAGAGTATATAGCGGCCGTGGAAGCAAGTAAAGAGATGTTATGGCTTAAGAGGTTCCTTCGAGATTTGGGTTTGAGGCAAGGTGAGTATGTAGTATTCTGTGATAGTCAAAGTGCTATTGACTTGAGCAATAATGCAATGTATCACGCTCGCACCAAGCATATTGATGTTAGATATCATTGGTTGCGGAATGTAATCGAGGAGAAGCATTTGAAGCTGAAGAAAGTTCACACCGATAAGAATGGTGCAGATATGTTGACAAAGCTAGTCCCTGGAAGCAAGCTTGAAGTTTGTGGTAAGCTTGCTGGGATGAAGGTCAAGTGATCATGGAAGTGATCGTGTCTTCCCCGCTTTGGGCCGGAGGGGGAGATTGTTGTGGGTCCAGCCCACATGTATTAGTAAAATGTGTATTTTGCTTTGTCCTAAGGAATGGGCATTTGGTAGCATTTTTACTAATCTTGGATTAAGTCTAGCTTGGGCTTATTATTTGGGCTTCTTAATTAAGCATTTGGTATAAATACTTGCTTTACAAATTAGGGCAAGGGGGGAGATGTGTGAATTCAGAAAAGTCACACGCACAATTAGAAGCAAAAGAAGAGAGGAAGACAAAGGGTTGGAGAATCGTGATTTGCGATTGTTCAAGAACAGCGTTCAAAAAATTATCGATCGCCGGAGTTTCCACCGTTGGATTTTGCTGAAATTTGGACAGCTTGTTGGGGACACATAGGGCCTCATTTTGAACGGTTGGATCATCGTGGTGAGATCTGGTTTGTCTGTTATTGCAGAGGGACTGAATCGCTGATTTGTGGTGATATTCTTCACCTTTGATCTCTTCTTGTTTAAGCTCTTATGTATGCTCTTGTTGGTGGGTTGTGAATTGTTGTGAACTGATTTGGATGGTTCATTTTGCCCTCAATTTATCATAATAAGAGAAGGAAATAGGGTGGACTCCTCAAACGTCCCGTGGTTTTTACTCTTCACATCGAAGGGGTTTTCCACGTATAAATCGTGTGTTGATTGGTTTATTTTTCTTATCTATTCATTTGTGCTTGCTGCCCATAATTGGTGATTTACTTTGGTGAATTATTTGTGGTAGATTTGGGTTCTATTATTTGGTTGATTGTCTTGGTGTTGATCCTTGTGGGTATTGTCATATATTACCTGGGTCCTTTTAACACATATTACTTAATTAGATAAATACTAGTTGCTTGTAACTGTGTAATTACCTCATGTACATCTCCTGATTCACCATGTAAATCTTCTATATATACGAAAATGAATACCGACAGGAATCTATGCTACTTAAACCAAAATGTTCTCCCTCCTTTCATTTTGTCACGCCTATATGAAATCCCTTTGATGCAATGGTTAATTAGTTGCATGCTAGATTTCCTTAGTTATATTGCTTACTGGAAGTATATATGGAAGATGCTTTATTAGTAGAAGACTAGATCCATTAGAAAGAAATCTATGTGTATTTGAAGGAGTCTATCTTGTACACAAAGCGGCCAAGTATGGAGAAGACGAATCGATCGTGAGGGTTTATTTCTGACTGACAGAATGAGTAGATTGGCTAAGATTCTTATTCTAACATGTATCTTATAACAGGACATGATTGCTGACTCCTCAGCCCACTAAAAAATGCGAGTTTAAAATTAATTCTAGCTATAGGATCAGTAACTGGTGGTCGGGATTGGCTTCAACTTGAAGGGAATAACGCATGGATGTTTGCTTTAGTGCCTTTTGTACACTGTTTCTCAATGGCTTGGTTGAAATTCCTCTTCCTTTGTATGTAGAAATTAAACCTTAGCAAGAAAACAACAGTTTTGGTTTTGTACTTTGTGATGCGTGCGGTTTAATTGGTAAAGGTGATCATTAATCCGGGCGGTGAAATATGGATCTTAAGGCTGTCTATGTTTTAAGCTACTTCCCACATTGTGTAAAAATACAAATTCCAGAGCTGGTTGATGAGTGTACAAACTTTTCATGCTCTAAAAGTTTGATGCATTCCTGAATGATAGTGATGTGATTCTGTCCGACTTTCAATTATGACCAGGAGGTGTGACATCAATGGATGGGTTTCTGAAGAAATTCTTCTACACAGTCTATGAAAAGAAGCAGCATGCACATGAAAACAACTACTGCAAGTTCAACGACCAAGGCTTAGCTGCTTTCACGTCATCTCTCTACCTTTCTGGCCTAGTTGCTTCATTATTAGCTTCTCCGGTGACAAGAAACCACGGTCGAAGGGTGACTATCATTTGTGGTGGGATCAGCTTTCTTGTAGGAGCTACCCTCAATGCTGCTGCTGAAAATCTTGCCATGCTCATTTTGGGGCGTATAATGCTTGGCATTGGCATCGGATTTGGAAACCAAGTGGTTCCATTGTATTTATCAGAAATGGCACCTACGCATATTCGTGGTGGATTGAACATGATGTTTCAGCTAGCGACAACATTAGGGATCTTCAGTGCCAATATGATCAACTTTGGTACACAGAAGCTCAAGCCATGGGGATGGAGACTGTCTTTAGGTTTAGCAGCGGTTCCTGCTCTTTTGATGACTGTTGGAGGGTTCTACCTTCCCGAAACACCAAACAGCTTGATTGAGAGAGGGTTGAGAGATGACGGACGGAGAGTCTTGGAGAGGATAAGAGGCACTAAGAATGTTGATGCCGAGTTCCAAGATATGGTTGATGCGAGCGAAGTGGCGAATTTGGTTACGCATCCTTTTAAAAATATACTTAAGAGGAGGAATCGACCTCAGTTGGTTATGGCCATATGTATGCCAGCATTTCAGATACTTACGGGGATAAACTCTATTTTGTTCTATGCTCCAGTTTTGTTTCAGACCATGGGCTTTGGAAGTAATGCTTCTTTTTATTCGTCTGCTTTGACTGGAGCGGTGCTTGCTTCGTCAACTCTGATCTCCATTGCAACTGTTGATCGATTGGGTCGACGAGTTCTGCTGATTTCTGGTGGAATTCAAATGATTACATGCCAGGTGGTACATCAACAATCCCGTTTCTTTCTTTCTTTCATTTCTGCCCTTTGCGCTATCCTATTTCCAGCAAACAAAAAAGAAAAGAAACGGGACTTTCAATTAAATTTGCTCAAATGTCATACTTACAGGTCATTGTGTCAGTCATTCTAGGACTGAAGTTTGGAACAAATGTCCAGCTCACAAAGGGCTACTCCATCGTAGTAGTGGCAGTCATTTGCCTGTTTGTTCTAGCTTTCGGATGGTCATGGGGTCCGTTAGGATGGACAGTTCCAAGTGAGGTGTTCCCCTTAGAAACTCGATCAGCAGGGCAGAGCATCACAGTGGCTGTCAATCTATTCTTTACATTCGTCATAGCACAGTCATTTCTTTCACTCCTATGTGGTCTCAAGTTCGGGATATTCGTCTTCTTTGCTGGGTGGATAACTGTCATGACGATCTTTGTTTACTTATTTTTACCTGAAACGAATGGTGTTCCGATAGAAGAGATGATATTTATGTGGAGAAAGCATTGGTTCTGGAAGAAGATAGTTCAGGAAGAGGAATGGAGCAATGATGATGGCGGTGAGCGTAGAAGTCTGTTATTAAAGTCAAGCGGCACATTGTAATTTAGATTTGGCAGAACGGACTCAGAAATACAGGAAGAAACTGAAAGAGATACATGTTAATTATATTATAGTGATTGTTCTAGAAGCACGCTTAATAGTGAATTCCTGATTTCCATTGCGTGTTAGTCTGTGAAGAGAGATTGTAAAGACTTCTGCCGCTATGTTAATAGTGCCATGGGGCTGATGGCGTGGTATATGAACACTACTTAACTTGTAGGCTGAGTAAAGCGATGTGCTCCGCTTATGATTTCCTTTTCTGCGTCGCATGGAATATATAGGAATTCACCTCTTTCTTCTTTCACGACATTGCTATTCTTCCATCCCTTACCAAAATTTCGCATAATCAAGTAAATATTCAAAACGATTAGAAAATGTGCCGTTGTTTGGACCTTTTTTTATTTAGAAAATAAGCAATTGTTTAGGATAATTATTTTTGATAAATAATTTAAAACACTAAGGTTGGGTAACCATAGTAAAAATATCCATATATTTTATTTTTTCAATAACCATTTACTCTTACTCTTTATTTATCTACCAAATAATCTATTTTCTCTGCATATTCTTTACCTTTCTACTACTTAGAGATGAAGAAGGGGGTAAGTGGTAGCAGTGGAATGAGTGGTAGGGATAGAATTACTATAAAAATTACCAATAAATACCTGTAGTAACTTTGACTTGCAATATCATTAAACTCTATTATCACAGGCTACGTTCTTCTATTTTTTTGGGCTGATTTTTGGGTAATTAAATTCTATAATTCTGTATTTCTATAACCTTGAATGCACGAGTTTGAGAAAAATCATATGAACCCTTAAAAATTAAACAATCTTGAATAATTATGCCATAATCAAACCTAATTAACTTTCTGGACAATGATCAATTTACAGAAAATAATTATCTTTAAATCTTCATTCTTTACTACACCTCCCACCAACAACTAATGGTCCAATTTGAAACACTACTCCTAAGAATGGAAACTAAACAGATAGAAATGGCATTTTTAGTGCTACGAAAGTTCTATGCCATAACGCGAACGTAGGCATAACATCTACATCCTCATTAAAGCTATTACAACAAAAAAAAACTCCAACACATCTGAAATATTGTTTGACGCAAAACAACCACGGTAAAGAAACGATTTGTATCATTTACTGCTACAAGCTTCCATTAAGCTTCTAGTTATACCTATCATGACCATAACCATCCATAGAGCCGGCAAAAGTTGACCCGACCCGAAAAATCCGACGAATACCGACTCGATCCGTCCGAAATCCGATCCGATTTTATCCGAGTAATTAAATGCCCGAAACCTATCCGACCCGATCCGATACATATCCGATATCCGATATAACCCGATAAATCATAAGCCCGAAATAAACCCGACCCGACCCGCTATTCACCCGAAACCCGATATAACCCGAAAAACTATAAATCCGAAATGACCCGACCCGATCCATTATTTATCCGAAATCTGATATTATCTGAAAAATTATAAATCTATAAAGATTCAACTTGGTACTGCCCAAAAATTAACATTAACCCATAACTCAAAATTTTTAAAACTTCATAAAACATGAAATAATATAGATGTGCAACTAATCCATACTAGCACTTACATCAAAATCTAGAAACAATATACTTTCATAAAATTTATATCACTTATGTATATACAAATACAATATCCATTGATACCAATAGAAATAAAAGTAGAGAAAAAAAAGAATAACACTACTATGCCATTTAAATATTAGTTCAATTCCATTATTCCATCTAGTACCATAAGATAATAACAGTGCAACCTTGAACACTATATATTAGTATCTATACGGCCATATCTTGCAATATAGTACCTACAACATCATAGAAAAGTAGGAAAAATCTAGAGTGAGAATGTTAGTTATTCATTATAAAAATTGAAGATTAATATTTTTTATTACATCAACAGTGTTAAATAGTAAGAAGTCAATATTAGTTGGTCTTTTGTCAATAATAGTCATTATTACTTACTTTATTTAATTTTTATCTTATTTAGCTTGATATGATCTAATCAAAATATATAATAAAAAACTAATATGTTGTTATTATTATTTTTGCCATAATTGATATTCATTGATTACTATTATTATTGTTATCATTATTTTTGTATTATTATTATTATTATTATTATTATTATTATTATTATTATTATCATATTTATTAAAATTATGTTGATATGATGTGATCAATCTCTTTTAAAAATAATATGAGAAGTACAACCTTAGAAGTCTTCATTTGTTATCAATTATCAATGACTATTATAAGTTAATATCATGTAAGGAGCGTATAAGATATAAATATAATATAAACTTAGAATAATACTAGAACTCAATATGACCAAGCTAATAATGGAGTTGAATTATAAGTTATACCTTAACATAAAAAGAAAAGTGATACGAATTGAAAAAGTTTAAATTTGAAACGTCAGATACATCTCCAAAGATAAAATAATGATAAAAAATTCTAAGGCCCCAAAACAATTAATATAATAATTCACTTTTAATTGAATAAGATAAATTAAAATAAATGATCTCAAAATAATTAGCTTTTAATAATATATTGGAATAAAAAGAAAGAAAGAAAATGACACAAGCATGGCTCAAATATGAAATGACCTAAATTCAATCTAAATTCGACCCGAAAATATAATAATTGAAACTCAACCGAGCCCGATCCGAACCCGAACCGAAATAAGAACAACCTAAATTTACCCGAATCCGAGTCCATCCGATCTCAACCAGACCCGACCCGAGAACTTAGAATGACCCGAGATTATCCGATACTGAGTTGATCCGAATCAAACCCGACCCAGCCCGACCCGATAAAATGATCCGAAATTATCCGAAACCGATATGACCCGATTATTATGTTACCCGATCCGATAGTGACCCGACCCGCCCGATTGCCAGCTCTAACCATCCATCACTATTTTGAAGAGAAACACGACTGCATTTAAATCTGATCATCCTCATCCTGCCGTTTCTTCCGCCACACTTTCCTGTTGAAAAGATATAATAGGAAAATGAGCAGCGTATCGTAGCCAACAGGCAACCACTATCCAGAACTGATCTGCCCCTGTGATCAACAAATCATTCTCGCCCTCAAAATAACCGCCTCATTAACAGATCTTACGTTACAACAGGTTCTTTCAATTTAGGATCAAGTTCATCATCAATCCCACCCGCTTCAGTTCAATCCGATTCATCGTCACATTAAATCCTCAGCATCTTCCTCAAATCACTCGTCGCCGTCCAGCCCCGAACCAACGCAGCCGGAAACGGAAGCGAACTTGGAGGAGGAGAAGGAGCAACCAAAGAAACAGATCCAGCATACAAATCTGGCGAAACCTTGATCTGTTTCCCTACAACTTTAGGATCAGGACCTAATCGATCCGTCGAACATAAAACGAGATCCGTGTTGTTATCTTTACCACCAACCTTTTTCTTCGACTTAATCATCAGGTGACTCAGATCTAACTTTTCACCACGTTTAAGAATCTTCACTTGTCCCATCACTAAATCTTTCGCAGGAGAAGGAGTAGTTATACACTCGCGGCTAGCTCTTACCGTCGGACTTCTCTTACGGCGACCGGAGGAACCTGGGGCGTTGGACTTTGATATAGCGCTAGGGTTCCCAGGTGTTCGGTGAAATCGGTCTTGGCGGTGGCGGTTCTGGGGACAATAGTGCGATTGGAGAACTGCAGTTGCCATTGTTGGGAACTGATAGAACAAGAACCGGAAAATGGAGAATCGCAGTTGGCAAGAGGAAAAGAGGGACTTCGGCTAGCAAGGGAACGAATTAAGCCAAGCCTGTGCGCTTGCGTAGTTTGGTCAAAGATAATTCTGCGATTAACCGTCCTTGTTTGGGGCTTCATTTATGGAAGGAAAGGTCGGGTATCGCACGTGATGTGTCACGTGAAAACGTACCGACTTACTTCTTTGTCGGTTGAAGTTACGTGTGCTAGCAACGCTGCATATTCGCACGTAAATTATGGTTAACGCTTCGGAGATGTTTTGCTAGAAATAATAATAAAAAATAAAATGATTTTTTTAAAGCTGAGGTTGGCTAATATTATATCAATCCCTAGAGGAAAAGAATCATTCCAAATTGAAGTTAACTTATTACAAGAGACAAATTTAACTAATTCATATGCTGTCGTAATAGTCAAAGATTTCATCTTAGCACAAGTAACAATATGCACGGCATTTCAAACATGATATAAACGAAATTTTAATTAAAAATAGTTTCCGTATATCTTCTTTATTATATTTTATGTTTCATGCACGTCTTTCTAACTAAATGTACATCATTTATAGTATAAGCACACATAATTAATTAGTAAAGGAAGTTATTAGTTGGACACTCATTAATTTTTTAATCGACACTTTTCATAAGCTTTTATTTTACCTTTTCTATTTTTACCCTTTCTATTTGTTCCACCATTTTATCATTCTTCTCTAAATTCTTTCTCTCTCTCCCCCTCTCTCTTTTATCAACCATCTCTTTTCTTTTTCTCTACTAATAATTTAATTTCGAACAAAAACAAGCAAAACAATTGACCGAAAACCAAGATTTGATATGTCTCTGTCTTTTAAAAAACTATGGCGGAAAAAGTAATAGCAAATCATGCCACACAACATAGGAAGAAGTTGGACGCACTCCTAACGCATCCCGGAGACACAACAAAGGCCGACCTTGTGCGTCTTGGACTTATGACATTCGGCACCGATAGGCTTTTTCCATAATTAAAAAAAAACCCATAAATTCAAGAAAAGATTATATAGAAGCATATGATGATGATTTGTTGTTTGATTCTTTATCTTTTGATTCAATTTGTGATTTAATGGGAGTGAAAAGTGGGAGGAATTGAAGGAAGATCAAGGAAATGGCACATATGACAAGGGTAAAAATGGTAACAACGAAAAAAATGACTTATAAGGAGTTTGAACTCATAAAAAAGGGTGTTTATCTATAAGTAAATTTAATGAAAACACATTGACAATCGTATATACATACATTGTATAAGTACAATGTCAAATCCAAATCTTCTATAAACAAATGTAAATTTTATAGCTTTCTGCGCACATCTTAGATTGAAAATTATCATCTTTCATATATTTATAACATTTATATTATCACAATAAGATGTATATTCACTAGTATAATATGTTCATTTATTGATATAAGATAGACATTTGTCAATATAAGAAGTGTATTCTTTTCTAAATGTGTGCATTAATAACACATGTATTCATCTCTTATAGTTTTTATAAATAAATGATGTGTATTTATTCCAAAAGAATTGTATTTTATTGGATAAGATGTGTATTTATAATATATGTATTCATCCCTTACAGTTTTATAAATAAATGATGCTATAAATTGTGCATTTGTCTAGTAAAAATGTGTATTTATATCACATGTATTTATTTCTTGTTATTTTATAAATAAGGATGTGTATTCATATCTAGAAGATGTGTATTTTTGTTGGATAAGATAGGTATTTTTGCTAAGGATATATTCCAAAGATATATATTTGTTAGATAAGATGTGTTTTAATAATTTTACAAAAATGTCATCGTGGAATGTATATTTACCATAAAAAAAAAATTGTATTCCTATATAAAATGTTTGTATTTATGGAAAAGGAAGTGTAAAATTATACAGTTACAACCACTAGTAGCAAGATGTTTCATATTACTACTACTAGGATGCATATTGCTTATATTAGCACCACTAGGAGAGTTGCGCACCGTGTACCATCTACTATACTTTCTTATACTTTTACATTGATCAATAATATGTCTGAGCATCCAAGACAAACTCTAATTCCATCACTTACCAAATCAATTATCCATTGGTAATCACTCTCCAAGATAATTGAATTAGAAGCCTTTTCCAGAGCAAATTGTAACCCAAATAAGTAAGCTCGAGCTTCAACATAAAAAATGATGTCTAGTAGCAACACCCTAAATTCAAATTTGGAGGCCCAAACACGAATAAACCTTGAATTATCACTTACTACATTGATGTTCATCATACCATGAGAAGGCTTGAGCCATTTGTCTTACATAACTTGTAGTGAAGAAATCTAATTCGAAAGAATTGAAGATGAGGAAGTAACTCAATCCCTCAATCAAAATTGAAGAAAATCTCCACATTTTGTAATGCCTTCAAGGCATCATGGATGCCCATTAATAATGATGTAAAAAGATGTCATATTGACATATTGTGTAATAAGTTTGAGAGTATGATCATTAAAACCAAAACAAGGGAGAATTTTAGAGAGGAAGTATCAGTTAATTCTATTAATCAACTCCATCATATGATATAATGCTATCCACTTTGAACGTGAAGCCACTTCTCTTGCCTCTTGAATTCCTCATAGAATGAAAAGATTCTCGGGAAATAACAAAATTATATGTGGTTTGTCTCCTTCGAATAAAGGCATTTTGGAAATCATCAATGAGGTCTAAGACTTGAGGTAAGGATTTTAAAGACTATTTTGTAGAGAGCATTTCATAAGGAGATAGGTCAATAGTGGACAAGTTTAGATGAAAATATGGTTAGGCTCTATTTGGTTTGAGAAAAGTGGTGAGAAAAAGAAGAGGAAAATAAAGGAAAGAAAATTGAAGCAATGAACTTTTAGTGGGGAAAAAGTTATGGAAAATAAATTCTTGGAAAGTACTTTTTTGTGTTTGTAAAATCTAAGAAAATTATTAATTAATTGTAAGGAGTTACTTTCATGTGTAAATTATTGTTTAATTTTTTATTTATGATATAATTACTTTCTTTTAATTGTTATTTTAGAGTGTTTGTACTTCTATTATATTTATAATTATTGTTGTTGCCGCTATCAATATTATAATATATTATTAGTATTATCACAACTATTACTAATATTAAGATTGGAGCTGACTATAAATTTATAAAAAAAAAATAAAAATTCCAAATAACTTTTTATATAATCAACAACATACTATTATTATGAAACTAGAATATGATAATTTTTCGAGGGCATTCAATTGCCAGTCCTCCTCGTCTCAAGATCCTTATATTCAAGAAAATACATCATCGTCTCAGCAAATGTATATATCTTGAGGGTGCATGTTAAATGCTGACAAGTAAATACGGTGAACACATCATCCGGTGCAAAACAAGGAAACCTATATCTATGAGGGTCCCATAAAAAAAATCCAATGATTTTCCACTGTAAACCACAAATCAAGTTCAAGAATCTTAAGGAGAAAAAAGGAGCACCCTCTAAAATTCTGAAATTTAATTATCAATTTGAGCATCATCAAAGTTGGTCTTAACTTCATAGTCATAACCTTAGAAGGATGGACTATTTCCTAAACAATCATCATAAGATTTGGTGTACCGAATAGCAGACTCCATTTCCTATTATATGCCAACAGGATTGGTAGAAAAAGGATAGGAAATCCATCAAGTTCAAGGAATTCCGATAGAAGAAATGGCTGAATAAATTTCTTCATTAGTAGGTACAAAGGCTAGATAGGCATTCTATTTAGGGTTTATGAGTTTATCAGAGCAAGTGAAGAAGGGACAAATAAGATAAGTTTGTTGTTTGGAGTACATCTGTTTAAAGTGGCCAATGATGGTGCTGGATATAATTTCAAGATCTCGAGTCCATTCATTGTTGTCAAGCTAGGGACTTTGAATTGTATTCTTCTTCCTCCTAAAAGAAGCATAAGAGTGAAAATGTCAGTTACTAGTCTTTGCTTTAACCAACTGCTCTTTGCCTCTCTGCTATTAGTATTATCCCTTCATCTTGATAAGCTCAATTAACCTCCACTCCAAGGATTTAAGGATGTTGATGTTTGTTTTTGGGGTAGGCTAGTTTTGAAGGGTTATGAAACATATATAAAATGTTTTTTTCCTTTTCTTTTTTTAAATTTTTAAATTTTTATTTTTATGGGAAGGGAGTGGATGTATTTATTGCTCTAGAATTGTAATTTAAGGACACATCTTGTAATGGCGAGGTAAAGATGTTGAGAAGAATTTTTAAAATTACTCCAGATCTACTGACTTCATTCTCAAAGTTTGGGTGAGAAGTAGAATAGGCTTCAAACCTGGGCTTGAATTTATTTTTGCTGAGATTATGCTGGAGCCTCAAGATAATGGGCGACTGATCACTTGATAACATGGGCAGGTAAAAAATTGCTGCAGTGGAAATTATATTACACCAAATTGATGCAACATTGGCTTTATCAAAACATTCCCTGATATTAAATCTTTCTTGTTTACGATTGGTCCAAGTATATGACGACCCATTATAACCCTATTCAATTAAGCCAAATTTGTGGAGCATGCTACTGAACAAGGTACTATTTTTCTGATTCATACTCCTTCCCCATGTTTTTTCAAAAACTAGGAGCAATATCAATAAATTCTCCAATAGAACACCAGGGATAATTCATGTTTGCTCCGAGAGTTTTAATCTTGGAAACCCATAAATGCGAACAAGGCTTTAGTCATGGACTCGTGTGTTACAAAGTTGATGAACATGTAAGTTGATAAGTTGTAATAAGTGATCAACTATAAAATCCTGAGCAGAGTTATCCCAACATATAAGTAGATCACCAAATCTCCCCCTTAGCAAGCAAACAACAAGAATTTTGGAATCCTAACTTGTGATCAATTTGGTGAGAAGAATCAGCACTGGGTTTAGTTTTCAATAGGAACAGAATGGATGGACAAGTAGATTTGAGGACTAGAATGGTCATGTTATTCCCTGTTCCGCGACAACTCTATGACAGAATCATCGAGGAGACGACCGATTGATGGACAGACATAGAACCATTGTGAACAATGTCTGTGTCCATATCGGCAATATTGTTAGGTTTTTCATGAATGGTGATTTTGGTGGGCTTTATATATAGGGAATCGTCTTTGTAGTGAGGCAAAAGTCTTTTGGATAAAGGGTTGATGATGATGGGGTTACGAATAGGATCAGGATCATGAGATTTAAATTCAGCTTTTCTCTTCTGTAAGTGAAGTTTCATAGTTGGTTTAGGCCTGATGACATTCAGATTGAGGTTGCGATTAATGTCTTAAGAAGATTGTGCAGTGATAATCTGATCAAAAGGAGCACCTTCTAAAACAGGGATGACCACATTGAAATGGACAAGTTTGTTGATGATAGTAGGATGGATGTTAAAAGGCATAGTAGATAAAGGATTAGAAATAATAGTGAGAGGCTTCGAAGGTATGTTCAGGATAATGTTAAGAGAGGAAATAGGAGACTTGGTTGGGCTTGAGACAAGAATGAGAGATAATTGTATAGGTCAACAAGGAATTAAACAAGGGATGTTGGATTGTTCATTTATGTTGGGGTTAGAAGATGGGTTGAAGAATTTAGAACGTGGAAGTTTTTGGGTTTCAACCTTGATGGAATCATTAAGAACCGGTTCATCAAACCGGGTAAGGATTAGTTGTTACAAGGAGTATCACTCATCCATGCAATTATTTATTTGTGAAGATCACAATCCTTCATGACATGGGCTAGTCGACCACAAAAGTGACCAAATTTTGGGAGTTTCCCATATTCAATAGACATGTCCATCAGTTTGTACTTGCCTATGCTAATCTTCAAACTTTTGACGAGTGGTTTGTCTATATTTTACATGATTTTTACTCAGGCAAAACCCTTCCATTTTAGTCACTTCTTTCTTCTATGGGGGCCTGAGAAGACCATACATTGTCGCTGACTAATTTTGAGGGTAATAAGATGAGGAAGAACCCAATGCAACTGAACCCATAAGTTGATAGACTGAAATTCGTAATCACTGTAAGCCAAATTTAGCGCCCATATTTTTAAAGCTTATGTGTCCCCATTGATTGTCTAAGGAGAATTCACAAAAACAGGCTCTATGTGTGATTCACGATTCACTATCAAAGCATACTTGAAATATGTTTTCTGAGCATTGAGAGAAATCTATTTTACTGATTGGTCTCAAAACTCTGTAGAGAATAACAGAAAGAAGAGGCAGATTGAATTTATGGTTGGAAAAGAGTTTAATCCTAAGATTATTATAGTTGTGAATAGGTTGACCATCTGTGGAGCGGATAATTATAGCATTAACAACATGAAGACGTACCATCAACTAGCATGGCAAGTCTTCTACATGATTATCCATGAAGGATAAGATGATGAAGAAAAACTATGGTTATGGAGAGGCAAGCACTACTTGGGGAATAGAAGTAGGTCACATGTACGGTTAATGGTGGGCAGGAGAACAGGTTGAATGAAAGGATGAAGTTGATGGTTATGGGAAAGAATTTGGTGGTTAAGGGTGGCCATCTTCAAACTCAAGGATAAATATGATGGGGGTTGTCTAGAGGCACACCGGGAAGCAATTCTCAACAGAGGAAACTCTTATATAATGGTAACTTTTAGTAAAAAATGATTAGGTAGTTTTTTACAAATCAAGCTAAATTTCCACTCGTGATGTACAAATTTATAATTGAAATATGCCAAAATTTAATTATTTAGATATGGATAAAAACTATTACACTACAATAGCTAAAGAACACAAAAATTATAAATTTATTAATTCAATGATTAAAATAAAACAAAAATGCTTGTACAATTATAAATATTGGTATACTTTATTGCGTACAATATCTTAACTTTCAGTAGACGATATAGTTGACAATTTCATAATACTTATATTTGTTTGTGAGTTGAAAATGGATGATTAGGTTATGCTCGCATCTAGAAATATAAATAATATATAGTGTAGTTCTATAATTGTTTCAATGTTAGAAGAACTTGCTAAAATTTAAATATTAACAATAGTTAGGATTGTAAATTAGTTAAACGAAATTCTCTTTGTTTAAGTTTAATTTATTTAATAAATGAGTCAAATTGACTTATTTATTAACCAAGACTAAATTTCGTTGTTCAAGCTTGACTCATTAATTAGTAGCGTTGGTTCCTAAGTCATCTCTAGCGATAGAAAAAAGGAAGTTGAATTGTGTTAATTCATTTTATTATAAATTTGATTATTAACTCGATTTATATATGTAGTAACTTTTTATTAAACCCAAGGCTATAATAGGAATGCCCATGCTCTTATCTCTTTCGTAGTCGGTACTAGTTTATGTGTATTATAATACTTAGTTCAAAATTAGTTTGTTGTGAATGATTGCATACATACTTTTTATTAAACACATCCAAATGAGCATTAAAGAGTTTTTAAACAAAACCTAAATCAAATTTCTAATCGAGTTAGTTCACATACAAATAAGACAAACATACCCTAGCTCAAGCTTGATTCATCTAATAGACAAGTATAGAAAAAATAAGGTTTGAGTTTGATTTGTCTAGTTAAATAAACATGTTGAATTAAGTTGGTATAGTTAGCCGGCTCAACACATTTACAACATTAGTACCAACAAATACAATCTATAATAGGCTAGAATATCATTTGCCATCTAAGTTAAAAACCTAATAAAGTCTTATTGCATTTCCAATGTAGGCAACAAATAATGCATAAAAATACCTTCTATAGTTTCAATAGAAACTTATAACGTTGGTGTTATTTGGTATCTACCGTATTTTATGTAGGTGGCAGATGAACTGTATTAGCAATGTAATTGTTGAAGATCTTTTTGCATGTTTTATGTTGATAAAAAGTAGATTTTTATACTGCACAACTCTAGATGCGTAAAATAATCAACCTTATGGTATTGGTGCATTATATATATATATAACATAGATACGTGGAATTCAAAAACCTAATATTGTATGCAAATGCCTTGTATATTTTTGATATGAGGCATTAATTAATTCAAATAGTTAGTTTTCATTATTTCTGTTGACGAAATGGTTTATCTCAACGAAGTTATAAGTGTTATTTACTTGGTGTACCGCATCACAACATTCATTACGATACAGATATTTCTAATAAGGGAAAAAATATGGTTTTTTAGAGGGACAAATAGTGGTACTTGATTTTTGCTTTTATATATGTAATAGAGCGTGTTAAAGTATTTATACATATGTATAACATTTTTTTAAATAATATAATTGAATCTTTAAATGATTTGATTTATATAGGCTAAAAATATTGAGCAGCCTTATAATTTAAAATAAAACTTATATTGCTGAATTAATATGTAATCGACCAATATTATAATTCCAAAGATTAACAACCCACTCAGATCTATAAATTGTCATCTTATAAAATAATTTTTGAGTTAAATACTGTCGACCTTTTTATATTATCAATTTTTCTAGATCGATCTCCTATTAAAAATATACTATCATGATCCTTCAAGATCCTTTTTTCAATCTAAACTAGATTCTTAATGTGTAGAGTTAGATACAATATTATTTTGCTCCATCTAGATAAGCACTGGTTGAGTAGTGGGATACGAGTGTTACCACCTGCCAATGTTCCATGGAGTGGTTACGTTATGATCTGGTTGAGTAGATCTGTTGAGAAGGTTATCAAGAATTTTTTTAGTGCCATTCTTTGCACAACCATACGTCTGATACTTTGAGATCCTCCTTGTGTTTATTTAGCGGCATGCTAATTAAACTAAGGGTAGATTCTGAACAACACCAAGTGTCATTCCATATGTTTATCCTTGAACCATCTACTACATACCATTTTATCTATTGGGTGAGTACCGGTTGAACGTTGTGGATTGCTTTCCTGGTCGTGGTCGAGTTCCTTTTGAGAAGTTTGTTTCTCAAGTCGACATATTCTTCTGTGAATGTTTTGCTCCAAATTGCCACTTTATCCATCAATATTCCCCAAATTGCTAGTAAGGGTAACGGTAGACCATGCAACACTGTGAATCCATTTGTCGTATCCTTTGTGACATTAGAGGAAGTTTAGAGTACTTTTTCCATGTCATTTGTTACTTTCTTGAGTAAAAGTTAACATGCATGCGGAAGACCTACAGAACTGATTTAACAACAATCTTTGCTAGGATGAGCCTACGAGAGAGAGTGAGTCGCCTTTCCACTTCACTAGCATGTTCCTCATTTTCTGGGTGAGATCGTGAAATCTAATGGAGGAAGCTATTAGGCAAGATGTCGGACACCCCAAGTTCTTCCTTTGGTCATTCGTTACCTTAACCTTTATTACAGAGGCTACGATTTCTTAGTATGCTTGATATTGGGAGAGAACTTGACTATTGATTTCTCAGTATTAGGTCACTGGTATTCTCACAGAAAGATCTCATAACAGATCTGATTGTCTTAGCATTATCTTCGTCTGCGTTGGAGAAAAAAATGATATCATCAGCAAAAAGGAGGCGAGAGAAGTCCATCTTGTTCTTGGCCATAGGGACAAGAGTCCAAGAGAAAGGTAGTTAGAATTAAGATTATACCTAAAATCGATCGGGTCAGTCAAATCAAATCAAAGAATTAGATTGCAATCATACATATACTACAAAAATATGACCCCAATATACTTATATACTATAAAATCCTATATTTATAGCTTAAAAAAATACTAAAAAACTCATTCTTAAGTTTCTTTTTGTCATTAATTAAGCAATAGCAACTAAAAAGTAATACAAATTGTTGAATCATATGCATATAGAAAAAATTGTACATGCAATATGCATACAAAAAAAAAAACCTAAAAACACCACAAAAGAAAATAAAAAGTATAGTTATGAACTAAAAAATTAATAAAAAATCACATCACATAGTTAATATATGTTTTTAACCTGTATATAGAGTTGGAATTCTTTTATAATTTTTTTTCTCCAACTACTGACGTTGTTGTCATACTAATATATCGCTTGTGTTTCTTTCGCAATAGTTAGTATTCAAGATACAATATGCATAAAATAATAGGGCTTGAAGTTTAAATTTAGGGAATAATTATAGTGGGCATAAAAGAAAAAATAGATTTTAAAGAAAATGGATAAAAATTATAGTTTGTATGTAGAAAAGTAAGATTCTATTGATCTTACATAGAATTATAAGAATTTATTGATCCTACATGTAATTGTAAGATTTTATTATAATTTTACTGCTTTAAGATTTTATCTAGGATTGGATATCGGTGTAAACCATAAAATTTACTATTATAAAAAATATTTTGTGAAAGCATAATAATAAAATAATGGGTATAAAAGCCACATTGAATATAAAAAAGGTAATTCATTTGCCTAATCCATAGAATATGCAATGCTAAAAAAAAATTTACAACTAGAGATCAGGTGTGGGAAGCAACACCTGCAAAAACAAGAGGCATGTACTTATGGGAATGAGTAGGTATCAATCAAATGGACAACTTAGTACTTGCACATGGAGTAATATGATTAATTCAAAAGGTATATCATAATGCACTCAACACGCATACTACATGGTGATCACATAAGAATAAATGTATGATAATGACAATGACAACATGCGATACTAAATAATATATGATTATGCCACATACCTAACATGACACATGTAGATTATGGTACACTTAAAATAGAGCATGCTATAACAGACATTGTGATCACTTTCATAACATAGGGTAGAATTTGGAGCATCAGCCATAATATTATCTTTACATAGTTGGCATACTACTGAATTATTATTCACATTGAGTATTAGGAATGGCTAACACCATAAAGCTCTATCTAGGGCATAACAATCTTAAGGATGAATTTATGACATAAAGCTTGCTCTAGTGCAATACACTATTGGGGACCTCAAATCTAGACATCTAATTCGTAAGTGGGCATACTCCCTATAGGTTGGTGGAACGGATTAGTATAAAGTAAATATAATGTTACTTTGGTTTCAACATAACCAAGATAAATAAGATATAACTCCTTCCTAGGTTAAATCACTATTGTTTTCAGTGGAACGAATAAGGGCATGTTTACTTTTATAAAACTATATTCCATTTTCCATCTCTAGTTTTTTAATGAAAAACAAGAAAATAGTTTTCTATGGAAAACTAAAAAAAATTATTCATTTATTCGTATTATAAACCAACATTAAACGAATAAAAATTTGAAAACATGTTCATGTTCACTTAGATTGGATCATAACAACAATAACAAAAAAAAACAATAATAATAATATATTCCTATTATTATTATCATTATTGATACTAATATTATAATAATAATAAAATTAATAATTTTAATAATAATAATAATAATAATAATATTATTATTATTATTATTTATAAAGATAAAAATAATAATACTACTAATAATAAGAGTATTCTTAATAATAATAACAATCATAATCATAATATTAAAAACAATATAAAAATTAATAACATCAATATTAATACTATCAATAATTTTATGTATTATTATTATTATCATCATCACTAATAATGATCGAAATAATTTTAATTTTAATATTAATATTAATAGTATTTATACTAATTTTAATTTTAAAAATAATTATGATAATAATTAGATCAATCAAAATAATTCAAAAATAAGAAAAGTAATAAAAATTATAATAGTGTTATTATTATTATCATCATCCTAAAAAAATATTATTATTTTTGTTACTAATATTATTAATACTATTATTATTATCAATGTACATAGTAATGTTATTATTAATGCGAATTTATTTATTTATTATTTCTTAAAAATAATGATAATGATTTTAATAAAAATAAAATTATTAATATTATGATTATTATAATATTATTAATATTGATAATAACATTATTATTAACTTATTATTTTTTTTTGTTGTTGATATTAATAAAAAAAATTAGTTATTTCTTTTTATTATTAGTTCTTAAAAAAATTTAATAAAAATAATATTATTAACATTATGATTATTTTAATTTTAGTAATAGTAATGATATCATTAATATTACATTCTTAATAATGGTAATAATAATATTGTTATTGTTAGTAATATTAATAAGATATTAACACTATTATTGATATTATTAATGGAAATAATAATTATATTAATATTATTTTTATTATCATTATTATTATTATTGCTACTAAAATAATAATAATAATAATTAGAAAACATGGAGAAAATAGAGACATACATTTATATGAAAACCTCATAAAAGATAGTCCATGTTGTTTTTCAATTTCTTTCCCAAAGTTATAAAACTGTGTATTCTAAGGTGGAAAATGGGAAACAAAAGTTAAGAACATTTTTTTCTAATTTTCTAGAAAAAAAATCCCTTATTTTCCATAAATAAACACACCTAAACTTTCTCGATCCTAATTTATAGGATCTTTCACTTTGATACTAATATTTTATTCAATGGATATCATTTAAATACTTAACACCAAGGGTTCACAAATGCTTAACACTTATCATCATTACTATTAATTTATTACTTATTATTTTATTCATGTAATTAAGATTACACTAAGATTGCTTAAGAGAAAATTATGTATAAAATAACAAACATGAAATCTTAACAAAACAATTACCGAAATAAATCAAACAAGCCATTTAACTTAAGGATTTCCCTCAGAAGGTCTTTAAGGTTATCGTGAAGCCAAACATGGCATAGGAATATTATATTAGAGGAAAAAACACCAAAAAGTCCTTATTAACCCTAATTCCTTGTTTAAACCATATAACCCCTTGGTGGTTGTGTTGTTGTGGCCCTTGATTAGGGTTTGCTCTTAAGAAGGTAGTGGCCTATGTGTGCTTTGTGGAAATTATGTGCTTATTTTGTGTGATGTGGTGTGGACTTGAGGGACGAAGTCCCTTTTTAAGAGGGACAGTAATGTAATACCTCATTTTTCATAAAACCTAATTAATAATTTAATTAAAACTTGAGATGTTATATGAACTTGATCATAGAACTAATTGATGAATAATGTGTTGCATGTGTTAATTATGTGTTTTGGATTAGGATGGAAGATGGATTAGGTTAATAAGGTTAAAAATAAAAGAACATGATTTTTTATGTTGGGTGGCCAATTAAAGCCTAAGAGCAGGATGATTAGGCATCAAAGTTGAACATATTTCATTAAGGAGGTCTGGGCATATGACTGGAGATTGACTGGGGTGCATCTAGGTGTCGGGCTGTGTGACATTTCTGTGTGTTTTTGTGTTGTTTTGATTTTTTGGGTCATTTTTTACCTTCTCCCAACCTTCCATCACATTGTATCAGATTTTTATTTCTTCCCTTTCCTTTGCCCAATATTTTAGCCATAATCACTTCACTTTACCTACCATCCACTCTCTTACACTTTGTACTTACACCCAGCCCTTTATTCAAATGGTGGTGAATTAACCTTGGATTAGCTATTCCCTCTCTCCTCATTGCTAATTGCCGACTAACACCACCCTATATGCCCCTTCACCTTGCATTTTCATTATTCAACCATTTGGTGCTAAAGCTCTCTCCTCCCATTTTCTTCAATTTTGCCTAAGTGTTCAAAGCTCCTCTCTTGCTCTTCTTGCTGCAAAAAATCAAAACCCTCTACCTTTATTCTCTTTATTTTCTTTGTTGGTTTTCTTCCTTTGATTCCTTAGCTAGCCTTGTTATCTTTTTCTTAGAGATATAAGTGTTAGATTTGGGATAAATTGAAGAGAGTTTCTCCCTTCCTCTTTCTCTTATGTTGTGTCAACCCATTGCTTGGGAATGACTCTCTCCCTTGGTTTTGGATGGTCATTATTATGGTCTTGTTGTGTTATTGTTTTATTCTAATTATTTTCTAGGTTTTGTACTTTTAAGGAGAAGGAAGAATAGTTGGGAGATAAGGTCGTGATACCCTTTATTCTTATTCCTTTTTCTATTTTTAATTGGAAAGAAGGTAACCCATATGCTCCTACTAAATGTGTAAAATCATGTGATATCATGATTAGAGTTTTTGTGTTATGTTAAATGTAATTTACATTCCCTTGTAATTTCATGATAAATATGTATGCACATTATATTGTTAATATTTTTCTCCAAGTATGTGACCATGTGATTTTTATGCTAGAGCATGCTTGATTTATGTATTTTAATATATGCATGATGACATGATAGAATAGGGTTGTGCTAGTTTGTAGGGGTATTTTGGCCAAGGGAAATTTTATCATATCTCATGCCTCCTTTTACTTAAATTCCTCACATATTTTACTTAAAGTTTGGTATATGATATGTTAAAATTTGAGCATGTAAGCATAGTTTTAAGTGATTAAAGTTTTGTATCCTCTAGGAATATTTTAGTATTTTCATATAAAATTTATATTTTTCTAAATTTTATGCCTATTGTGTGTTATATTATGCTGATAATGAGAAGCATATGAAAAATGGTGTGTTATATAATCTTAATTAGGGTTTTATATGCTAAATGGGATTAAGTGCGCTTTAAGGGTGAAATGGTAATTTTACCACTCTTATAATTTTCTAAAATCATAATTTTATGTTATACCATGAATTTTTTAGTTCTAATAACAATTGATATTCAAGTAAGAATTCAATGAGTAAATAACCTATAAAGACATTGTGGTCATTTATGATCTAATGATCCTTAGTATGAATAATTGGACTAAGACGGACTTAGTAGATTCTTAGGTTGACCTTAGTGTTCACTTTGACTTTAGTTTGGTTTGTTGACCTTAGGGTTGACTTGAATATATGAAAATAAAAGAAAAGTGGTTAAGTAGGGAATCAGAATTGTTGTGTATTATGTGATATTTTATGATCACCTTATTAAAATATTAATACTTAAACTGGAAGAGCTTGTGATTGGAAATGATGACTTTTTAGGGGTAGCTACTCTAATGAAGTGGTTTCGCCCACAATTTTGTTTGGATTTTTGCTGGTGTGCCTTAATGCTCTAGTTAGGTCCAATATCTTATTCTACTTAGTTCTTGAGGCTTCTTAGAGGATATGCATAATTATTGATTATGTTTCCTCGTCATTAGGGTATTGTTCTTTCTTCATGCACCAGTGTAATTAAAGTACCTTATTGTTCTAGGGTTAATAGTTGGTAGAATACTATGTTATCTTTGTGTGTTAGTATAACCAGAGTACCTTAGTATCTTTGAGTTAATATTATCTCCCCTTAAGTAAATAAAATGGAAGTAAATATTTTTAGTTATTGGAATTTATTTTGGATTGGCAATTTGGTAGTTGCCTTTAAATCCTATCTATATTCAGTAGTTGTCATTGTGTGCTACCTATGGTATTTGGGAATTTTATTTTGGTATAGTTGGTTGGTAGTGTATTAGTGTACTACCCTAATGTATATGGTTTTTTTTTATAATGATTAGGTATAGTTTGGTGTCTTCCATTGTGGAACACCCTTGGCATGAATTTATTTATTTAGTTCTATAATACAATCAATCATGAATTAATATGAGCATATGGCCTTGGTGATAATTGTGTTATGGTATGATGAAATTGCTTTTCAATTATATGTGTTCTTGATGTATTTATAACATGATTTCCCTTGTGTTACTCTCTATGTGCTCCATATGACTTTCACATGATTAATGTTGTATAGTGGGTTTACTCAGTATTGTTGTAATAATAGGTTCTATTTTATGATGTCCTACCTATTTAATGGGACATTGCGACTTTGCAGGATTACTATGAGGGTGACATTTAATGGCTAGGGTTTGGGATTAAGAGTTAGGACTATCAAGTGTCCACTTTGACATCTTTTTATCTTTATATCATGGGCTCTTATGTCCCTTCTATATTTATTTTCTCTTGTGGGTTGTTATTCTTTTGACTGATACCTTTGTATATGTTAGAAAAATTATAATTTTTAATGTAATCTCTTTTCTATTTCTTCTGATTGGTGTTCTTAATTTAAGTGGAGTAACATTTTAGCCTTAGCACTTAGTGTGAGAATGGTAAAGGAAATCATACTTCTACTAAGTGTAGTAGTGATACCCTGCATTATAATGTTATAGCTTTAGTAATGAACCCTTTTAATCAAACTTTTTAAGTGATAATAATATATTTTTACAAAAACACATAAGCATAAAAATTAAAAAAATGTAACCAATTCAACTAGGGAAAGAGTTGGGGGATGATTAGCTAAAGATAAAAGCTTAGAAAAAACTAAAAAGAAGATATACAATTTAGGGCTAGAAAGATCCACATATAGGGAGAGGCTAAGGAGGTTGCATGCATGTGATTTGTGTGTTGCCAGAATGAAAATGTAAGGTGGTGCTACACAATAAGGAGCATGAGTGAGGGACGCATAAACAATGAGGAGGTTTACAAACTAATGACAACATTGATACAAGAAAAGGAGAAGAGAAGGGAAGAAGGAAATGACCCCCTACAAGAGATTGAGGGATCATGGATGGGGAGTATGGAGGAAAGTTTATGCAAGGGAAACAATGAGATAAATTTTAGGAAACAACTCTGTAGATAAAAGAATCAAGAGCGTCAAGTGGGAAGGAGAGAAGGTCTGAAACACTTATCATATTTTATTTTATTTTGAAATGGAGGGTTGTGGTGTATGGGTGAGAATGGGATAACTAGCACGCAAGATGGTGGGTCTCCTCCTATGTACAAACTGACTAGAAAATAGACGAGGATGGATAGGTTAGCTTGTTAAACACTTAAAAGAATATGGCAATTGAGGGTGTAAGAGACTAGGTGAATGTTGAGTGGGGATTATATTTTAGTTGCTTTAAACAGACTAAGAGTTTGAATATGGTTGGAAGGTTGGGGAAGAGTCACATGAGGGTTTTAAGAGTGGCAATGAAGTCTTTAAAAAAATTAACAATTAATTAGTGTAGAAAAGGAGTTAAATAGTGATTTATTAGGAAAATTATTAGATAAATCCCAAAAATTATAAAAATTTATGGGAAGATGATGAATAATTTTAGAAACCTAAATATACAAAAAATATTTGATATCAGATTTGGTTCAAAACTTGATAGATGGAAAATGGCTAACTTGGAAGAATCATGGAAAATGTGACTTTTTGCAAATGAATAAAATAAATTGTGAATGGATTGAGTTTAATACTAAAGGCACAAAAATAAATATTTAAAAAATTATAAATGGATTATAAGCCTAATTATATGGTAATTAGGGTTAGAAAAAAAATGGGATGTTACAATTGGTCAGTAATTTCTGGATTATAGAATCACAAGATTTGGGTTGAGAGTTTAACAACTATGTCCAAGACTTATCCTTAACTTATATGGTGATCATTGCCAAAAAAACTTCAATGTAAATGATAAAGATGTAAGGAGATAGCGGGTCCCCTTACCTAAAACCTTTGCCAGGTTTGAACAATTTAGTGGGCATGTTGTTAACAAGAACTTGTATGGAAAAAGTGGTGATGTAGAACATTATCGGTTCATTCAATCTTTGGGAGATATTGAACCATTATAGGGTTTTTCTACACAAAATCCTAACTAAATCTGTTAAAGACTTTACCTAGGTCAAGCTTAACTACTATGCAACTTTAATATCCCAAATTTTAGAAACCTAATTTGCTAGATTATATTCCCATAATGAGGAATTAACCATACCCTTTTGTGTGTTTGATTATAGGTTTGGTAGATTTTCTTGGTCATTATGTAGGTTTGGGTCTTATAGAGAGACCAAATGATTGGTTCTAGTTTATAAGCCAACTGATTCTACTTCTTTACATTTTTTTTTGGTTCTCTAGTGAGACCATTTGATTGTTCTTACCAAACCAATCATTTCTTCATCTAGGTTTTGTTTTTGAGATTATGTTTTGTTTCCAAACCTTGCTCAATCCTTTCTTAATCTTTCAATATTTTTGTATCCTTGTTGATAACCATTTTTGGGAGATTCATGTAGCCAAGGTATCTCAATGGGAGGTGCTAAAGCAAGTATGGCTTGTTACGCAAAGGGATGGCATAGGGTCTACATGATGACTGGATGATGGAGGGGATAGGTTGTGTTAGGGTTGTGCGATGTTGGTGTAACCTTGTATGAGGTTTTCACATTGCTAAAAGGAGGCTGCATGAGGTTAGTGGTAGAAGTGGGGGCGGTTGCGTGAAGGAAAAGTGTAAAGAAGAGGATGCAATGTGAATAAGAATATAGGAAAACATATATAGCTTGAAGATAATGGTGAACAAAAGGAGGAAGGAAGAAAAAAAGGGTCAGGGTTGAATGGTAGGCAAAAATTTTAGAGAAAAAAGGGGAAGGAGCATGGTTGGAGGTGGAATGATTGACATAACGAGAGCGAGAGGGAGTATATGTGAGTATTTAGTTGTACAATGATTCACGTAATAGGAAAGCTAAAGTAAGGAGTTGGTGTGAAGGTCAGAAGTGGTTTGGTGAGATTAAGTGTGTGGTTAGGTATAGTTAGGATTTATTTTGAGTAACCAAACTAGGGAAATAAAATCTGGTTGGAAACGGGTAAGGTTATTTTAAGATAATTGAACCAAGATTAAGGGTTAGGCATTTATTAAAGAATAAACACTCAAAAATTAAGATTAGAAAAATTAGAGTTGTTACATTACTCTCGAACGAATCAACTAGTCTATTTTCTTGTTATTATAGCTCCCAAACCAGTCTGCTAGTCCTCTAGTACAATTTTGTCAATTTTTAAAGGTTGACCAAGAGTTGACATTGGCTTATGTATGTTAACTTTATCTTGTATTTAGTTGACTTTATGTTAATATTGGTATGGACCTTTATACTCAACTTTGATAGTTGACATAACATTGATTATTGGATAATTAGAAATAAAAGGTTAGAAGAGGGATTCAATTGATTTGATTTGGTTATGTGTTTGGGTTATAGCTTGATAGCTAACCCTAGGCCTTAATGGCTTTGAGTTGATGTGACCTTTGAAGTCCTTAGGATTTATTGGATATTTGGGCTTGATTGATTTGTTTTTGTGGATCATATTTTCCTTTGTGGAAAAATAATTTGACATTGAATAAGATATGAATTACTTAAAGAGAAAGACTTGAGTATGGAAAGGTATCTTGTGCCTCGAAATAAGCCCTAAGGACATAGTTGGGCCTTCAAGTCAAAGATATCATTTCTTCTCATTAGGACTCACAAACTCTATAGGGGTACACATACTTAAGGACTTGAGTATTGTGGTTGTGTATACATGGCTTATGTCATGTGACTTTCTTAACTTGTTGTCTTGGAGGTTAGATATTTGATTTGTTAATTTATCATTTATATAATTGCCTTATATTATGGGATTATATTCCTCCCAAGATTCTAATTCACTTGATTTGATTTGGATTAGAAAACCACCATAAAATCTCTTAAATAATTGGATTAGGTTTTGTCTCATCAGATGTTTGAGATTGGAATCTTCTTAAGGAATGTTGGTTATTATCATATGTTAAGTTGTGGAATCGTGATGCCCTTAAATGTTTTTTTCCCATGTAATTATATGTTTTATGCACGATTCTTACTTTAATTTTATTGATTATTATGTGAGCATGATACCTTTTTAGAGGTGTTTTGATTTACTCTACTAGGTGAAAGATGGTACTCATCCTCCTCTTCATGTCCATAGCCTCCTACATTTTATCCTAGAATTACAAAGGGGAATCTCTATCTCAAGTGGAGACTATATCAATAGGGGTACCGAACCACCACAATTTATTAGGTAACATATATGTACAATTGAGTTTTCGCAAGTTACAACACCAAAACTATGTTAGGGAAAATCCTAAATTTCTAAGCATATAAGATCACATCAATGCCCATATAAAGGTCACTTAAGCTATCAATTCCCCCACAAGATTAATTTAAATTTTAAAGTGGAGGGAGAATATTTAAAATATTAACCAAAAGCTTTAATACCATTTGTAACAATCCAAAATTTACTACTAAAAAATTTTTATTTTGAGGAAGCAATAATAATAAAATAATGGGTGTTACACTACATCGTCGTCCACAACCGTCAACACTACACACCACTACCAACCACCAAGCGCCACCATTACCTTGGAAAATTAACCACCACCACCACCAACACCCCATAATCCCCTCTCATCACCACCCAATGCCGCCTCTTTTTGCTTCTTCCGCACTGTGCTCTTTTTGTTTTTATTAAGGCACATGACCGTGCACCCTTTCACGCCCTAGCTGTACACACTTGCATAACCCACACAAGATTTTGCGAACAACCATGCACACTCCTTTTATTCTTATCTATACGCTTTTTGCATAGCCCACCCATGCACGTTCTATACTCTTGACCAATGCTTGAGTTGCATGCCGCTCCTCTGCCATTCTTTTGGCACAGTCGTACTGTAATACCCTAAAATTTAGCTAAACCTAATCTTGAGTAATTCACTTTGTAACTTAATCCTAGTATTGAAAAATTAATATTTCCACCTTAACCTAACTTTCTAACCCAACATTTTTGAAATAATCTCATTTAATTGATAATTAAACTACCATAATATCCTAACCTAAATTATAGTAATCTTATCCTAATTAAAATTAAACCTATTAATTCTCTCTTTTCCTTTTCTTTCTTTTCTTTCTTTTCCCTTTTCTTCCCTCGGTTAACCTTCTCCCTCTCCTTTTCCTTTTTCTCCTTCATCTTGCGTGAAACATTGTCCACAAATAATGCCTAGCAAGCCCCCATCACCTGTCTATCACTTGCCAAGACATCCCATGCTCCCATCAACCTATAAACTCCCATCCCCTACGATCGTAGATTGGTATTGATTTTCTTTTGGCCGCTACACCCCCTCCTTTCTCATCAATGTGCATGTATATATATTTGCATCAATGAATTCCCCAACCACCTCTTTTCTCTCCCTTTTTTTTCTTCAAAATAACATCATCTTCATCCTCCTTCACCTCCTCCTTATCGTTGCCAAAACATCCCCCAAAACCGACTACTAGTGAGCTCAACTGAGACACCACCATCAACAACAACCTCTTCCATTTCTCCCCCACTACCACCAGCCAACCTCACCACTTCCTACCCTCTACCTTCAGCCATTTGCACCAAATCCACCCACCCTCATTTGAAAATTATCACCACAACATCACCCCCACCATCTTCAGTCATTATCACCACAACATTACCCCCTTCGGTCATTCTTACCGAACCTCACCCCCAAACACTGACTAAAATAGCCATTGCACCCTGCAACCACCTTCCTTCCTTTTCTTTTCCTTAGCTACAGCCACAACTCCCTCTTTTGTAGCTTCTACCGCAGCCACCTCCTCCTTATTTTAGCCTCCATCACTGTTGCGCCCCCCATAACAACTACAACTCATGTTGTTGATACCACCCCACTTGGCTCGCCACCTTACATCTCCTCCTCCCTTGTTTGTGTAAGTTCTCCTGAAGTGGTTTGTCTTGAATTAATCCTCATTTATTACACCCTTCCATTTCCTTAATTATGTGGTTTAATCCTAATGATGGTTTATTATGGTTTCTTAGGTGTTTTTTTGAGGTTCTGGAGTATGTAGAATAGGATTAGCATGCGTAGAGATCGGAGTCATTTTTTTTGTAAGGATACTTGTCGTATTCTAGAATTTTTGGTTGCTAAGTGTTATACATGTTTTTGGGTTATACCCTGTTATTGTTATCATGTAATTTAATGTATGATTTTTAATGCTATGATTTTTGGTTGATGTTATATGATGGAAACCGAGTAAGTGAAGGTTATTGCGATATCGTTATTTTATGTGAAAAACCCTCGGTGTGAATTATAGTTGTATTATGGGTTTATTAATTCTATGATGAGTGTGAAAAGAGTATAATAATGACTATAGAGAAAAATGTGGCTTTGAAAATAATGTTACCAAACACATAAGACTTGTATGGAATAAGGGTTTTCATTATCAGTAGGGGCATTTTGGTCATTATGGGATTAGTATGGAAATTAGGGTGTGTTAAGGTGTTATATCATCAAAAGTATTCTAAGGAATTTAAATGAAATATTTAGAGTAGTTGTGGATGACCTAAGTTTGACAAAGTATGCAAATAGTTTTATTTGGGAATAATAACCCTAAAATAAGAAGGCTATTATCACATGTATGAAACGGTAGAGTTAGACTAAGAAATCCGAATATGATTTTAATGTTATTATTCTAGGAATTTATATTAAAATTGGAATTTTTTTATCCCTATAGGAAAAGATATGATAGATTTGTGAAATTAGGGTTTATAAGCACTGAAATTAGTAATTGTTAAGAAAGGCTTATTATCACATGTGCAAGACTTTGGATTTAGGCCTTGAAATTTGAGTATGTTGATGATGATGATGATAATAATAATAATAATAATAATAATAATAATAATAATAATAATAATAATAATAATAATAATAATAATAATAATAATAATATAGGAAGAGGTACTAAGTTTGGTGGTTAAAAGAGTAACAGAAAAAGAGTTATGATAAAAGTGTGAAATTAGGGCTTTGGGGAAATATAAGGGTCTTAACCCTAGAGAATGGCCTTATGATCTCGTGATGTGACTTACCTATTTCAAACATGTTAAGTAATTATCAAATCAAAAATAAATAAGATATTAATCATTTAAAGTAAAAGATCGCATGAGTCGAACCAAGGTATTTTATGGGCTTATTCTACCAAATGATAATAGTGGTTCGAGTGTGTGGTCCCTGAGAGGTGTTTTAGACTGTTCCAAATAGTTTAAGAATAGTGACTTAGTAAAAATTTTCCCTGAAAGTTATTGGGTCCATTCCACCAAGCGATAATAGTAGTTCAGTTGAGTTGTCCCTAAGAGGTGCTTCAGACCGTTCAACGATTTAAGAATAGTGGCTTAAAAGAGTTCTACCTTGAGAGGTGTTGGATCCGTTCCACCAGATAATAATAGTAGCTCAAGTGTTTTTTCCTTGAGAGGTGCTTCAAACCGTTCAACCACTTTAAGAATAGTGGTGTCCCTAAACTCAACGTAAATAAAAGAATGAAAATGGTTATATATAATAGAGAGGTATAGAACGATACTTACCTTATGATACTTTATGTATTTTGTACATGTACTTATCATCTACTATGACTGTATGTATTTAACTGTATCCCTGGGTCGAAAATATTATTACCTTACTCAGTACGTAGCATATTGACCATCTTTTTTAAAGATGTTACTCATTTCCACGAGTAGATGACCCTGATACTTTTGTACAGGTGTATGAGGACTAGTCGGATAATTTTGCTTTTGTTGATGCATTGTATGGGGAGGAATAAATTTTCATATACAAGGTATTTGGGAAAATAGTCATGTTATGTGGATGACGTTTTTACCCAGATACCTTTTAGACTCTTCAATTCATAGTATCCCTTTCTGCAGTATTTTATTATTGCATCCTGGAGTTAATCTCCAAACTCATACTTATATTTATATAGCTTCTCTCATTTATAATTACTCTATTTTACTCTGAATGGTTTTAAACTTGTGATTAATGTAAGGATGATATGCTAAACCAGACTTACATCAATTACAACAGTTATACCCAGTATTTTGATTATATGCTTCCGTTGTAAAATAGAATTTTTTTAGCAATAAAAGTTGGGGTGTCACATGGGCTGCCCTTCTAGCACACCCATACTCCACTCTAACACCAACTTAGCACCACCATACCTCCATGCGGCCTGAGCTTTACTTAAATTTGCCTCAATTTGTATTCTTAAGTTCTAATTATGAATTATTCTTATTTTCATAGGTGATCTCAAAGGAGGCAGTTTAGGATTACATGCTTAGAGATCAGTGTCCTTCTTGGTAAGGATACATGTCATAGTTAGGACTTGAATTTGCAACGTGTATTTGAATGCGATATTTTATAAGTATTGTTAAATGGATAATATTGATTTGATAATGTTATGATATAATGTTTTGAAAGTGAGGAAAATGTGAAAGTGTGCAAGGTACAAGTATTAATGACCAAAATGTTTTTGAGTTTGTGGATTGCCTTTGTCATTTTCAAATTGAGGATCTCAATTTTACTGGATCCTTCTTTATCTGGAGTAATAAGTAAGAGGGAGAGGATAAAGTTATGTGTAAATTAGATAGGCCAATGGGAAATCAGAAATGGTTGGATTGTTATGTTGGGTCACATGCTTAATTCCTGCCACCCATCACTTCTAATCATGCTTCTATCATTGTGAAAATGGGGCAACAAAATGTTATGGGTCCCATTCCATTCAGATTCTACAACATGTGAGTTGAGAATGATTCTTTTGCTGGTATTGTCCAGGACATCTGGACTAAATCAATTGAAGGACCACCATTACTCATAATCATGAAGAAATTGAAGTTGTTAAAGACTCCTCTAAAAAACCTAAATAGAGCTAAGTTTGGAGGTATTACTGACAAGGTAATGCAACTCAGAAATAGGCTTCATATTACAAAGAGTTTTCTAAGTCAAGATCCTTTGAATGCAGATTTGATTCAAAGAGAAATTCAATTACAAAAATAGTTCACATTCTACTCAGCATGTGAGGAGAAATTTTGTAAACAAAAAGCAAGAGTGTAGTGGGTTAAACTAGGAGATTACAATAGTAGATAATTACATGAAATGGTAAAGGGTAGAAGACAGGCTAATCAGACCCACATGATTATAGATGATAATGGTAAGGTCCAAACTGACAGTAAAAGAATCTTTAAAGTTCTCTCTCAGTTCTATATTGATTTACTAGGTACTCAAAATCCTCATAATCATGTCCATAATAAGGACATGAGCAATAAGGTCATTTCCAGAGGTCCTTTGGTTACAACCTCTCCACAACAAAATCTCTTTTGAAGAGGTAAAACAAGCTATTTTTGACATGAATGGAGATAAATCCCCTAGACCTGATGGATTTAGTGCCTTCTTTTTCCAAAAGTGTTGGGATATAGTGGGAAATGATATATGCACTACAATCAAGGATTTTTTTCACCTCTGGAAATCTTCCCAAGGGATTGAATGTCATTGGACTTAACCTCATCCCAAAATACCAAACACAAGCAAAGCAAGTGATTACAAACCCATTGCCTATTGCAATTCCTTATATAAGGTGATTTCAAAGGTATTAAAAACTAGACTACAACCTATCCTCCCCCACATTATTGGTGAATGTCAATCTGCATTTGTGAAAGGTAAGAGTATTGGAGATAATGTGCTCCTTGCTACTGAATTGATCAAGGGATACAATTAAAACATCTATCTCCTAGGTGTTTAATTAAACTAGATATGAGGAAAGCCTATGATACTATTAGATGGGATTTCTTACAACAAATTCTCTATTCCTCGCACTTCCTACCTCATTTTGTGTCTCTTATATATCAATGTGTCTTTATTGTGAGCTACTCAATTATATATAATGGAAGTTTACACGCACCCTTTAAAGGTTAAAGAGGGTTGAGACAAGGAGATCCCTTCTCTTTATCCCTCTTTGTCCTTATTATGGAGTTTCTCAATAGGCTTTTGCATAATGTATGGGATATGCCTGATTTTTCACCACGCCCCATATGCAAGAAGCTTTGATTGATTAGTTTGATGTTTGTAGATGATTTGTTGTTCTTCTGCAAGGGGGATTGGCCATCTATCATAATTATTTTCAAAGAATTTAGCATATTCTATTCTCTCTTAGGGTTATGCTTGAATGCATCAAAGAGTTCAGTGTATTATGGAGGTGGATTTGAGCATAGTGTAAAGGATTTAATCCTTGGAAACCTACATATTGAAGATGGAAAACTCCCCTTTATCTATCTAGGGGTTCCTTTAGATGGTAAATTCTTAAGTTCCCACCACTACAAAACTTTGATTGAGAAGTACACAGCTAAAATCAGAAATTGGCAAGCTTCACTACTAAGTTATGTTAGAAGAATGTAATTAATCAAACATGTCCTTCTAAGCTTGCAAACATATTGGTGCTTAATCTTTCCATTACCTCAGTATGTTATTGATGAAATAAATGTCATTTATAGAAGTTACTTATGGTCAGGAACTATTGAAAAGATAAGGAAGGCCCCAATATCCTAGAGTAAAAATTGAAGACCCATGAATGTAGGGGGGCTTTTTTTCATAAACATCCAATCTTAGAATAATGTAGCCATTAGTAGACTACTATGGTTCCTTAATCAAAAGAATGACCTATTGTAGGTCAAATGGGTTCATTCTTATTATTTAAAGCAAAAAAATTTATGGCTCATTAAGGTTAAACCCTCTAATTCCTAGATCTTGAGGAGGGTTATAAAACTTAGACAAGTTTTCCAACCTTTTTTCTTTCCCACCACTGATCAAGCATAGAGCACCATTATGTCATCTCCCAAGCTTATGGATATATAAGACCTAAGAGTGAACCTGTTGCTTGGTCAGGAGTAGTTTGGTATTCACTCACCCTCCTAAGACATAGATTTGTGCTTTGGTTGGCTATACAATCTAGACTACAAACTAAGGATAAACTTATCCAATTTGGGATTTTGGAGGAAAATGTTTGTACTTTATGTTCTCAGAATGCATAATCTACTTCTCAAATTTTCTTCTCGTGTCCATTCTCCTAAGAAGTATGGACACCTATGCTACACGAACTAGGATGTCATTAGTGTAACACCCCGAGTCGACACGACCACGCAGGGGTTGCCTTGAAGTGCTTTCGGATTGATCGGCTAGCCTCACAGATCAACACGAGTCCTTTCAGTGCGCTTTGTCCTCACTCACTCACTTTCCGAGAAATTTTTAGAACTTCCCAGAAGGTCACCCATCCTAAAATTGCTCCACGGCTAGCACGCTTAACTGTGGAGTTCTTAGGACGGAATCACCAAAAGGATGGTATACCATGTTGATATAAGTAGCCAAATCAATCCTTATAACACTCCGCTCAAATTTGGGGTATTACAATTAGCCTATACATGAGTGGGATGTTTTGCTCAGATGGAGCATGAATGGAGGAAGAGGGACAAAGATAAGGAGGAAACTAATTAGATTTATGTTCGTAGCTTCTGTTTATCATATTTGGAGGGAACGAAATGCTAGGGTCTTCACCGACAACACCAACCCTTCTCATCAAATTAGAAGACAAACTTTGATTGATTTGGCCACCAGATCTATAACGTTTTCAAAGTGTAAATATTTTCAGAAACTCACATCCTTCATTGATGTGTTAGGTAGTCCTTAGCTCCTCCTTATGTGGGTGGCTGCTAAGTGAAGTATGATAGCTAGTATGCTTTTCTTTTATTATGTATAATCTGAATTTTCCATTCAATTTTGGAATGAACATAATCTACTTTAATTATCAAAAAAAAAACAAGGTGACATCTACTCATGAGAATGAGAAGGGTCCATAAAAAAGATGATCAATATGCTACATACTAAGTAAGGTAACAATACACATCAATACAATAAAGCATACATAACACATCATAATCACATGGTAAGATAAGTAATATACGTGCATATATGCACATGATACAGGATAACTCAAGAGAAAACTAATCAGGGTGCAACATTAGGTGATCTTAATATTCCATTTTCTTAATCACTTTGAAATTAGGGACTTCACTATTCCTAGCTAGTGGAACGATAACAAGACATAAAAACTCCTAGGGCATAACACACCTAGCCACTATTATCATCTAGTGGAATAGATTATGGCATAAAAAAACTTTCAGGTTATAATATTCCTGACCACTATTATCATCTGATGGAATGGATTACGACATAAAAAATAAAATTAAAAAACTCTCAAGGTATAATACTCTTAGCTACTATTATTTTCCGGTGGAATAGGTTGGTACAGTGGTCCTGACTCACGTAATTTTCTACTTTAATCATTAATAGCTTATTATACCATTATCTAGGCACTTAACATATATAAATGCACCACTTGTTATGCTCAACATCATATTACTTCCACTTATTATACCATTATCTTATCACATGAGATACTACTTATCATTCATTACATAAAATATCAATTATCACTAAATTCATGCCAACAATTATTATTATTTATTATTTACAACACTTAGAATTGTACTATGGTTAATCAAATTAAATATGTTGTAATCATATAAAGAAAGTATGAGGCATAAGGAAAGACAACAAGTAAAAATGAAACAATACGTAGGTAAAAAGACTAAAAGGCCATAGCAAAAACTTAATTCACAAATATGCTGAAACTTCACCCATAAGATTCACCAATCCACCAAATTTATCATAACATCCAAAAATATCATACTAAGCACCATATCCAAAAATCAAGATTTTACTCCTATGTTTCACACATAAAATACTAATCTTACCCTTATGATCTCTAATCAAATTTTAAGTTATTTTCACACAATATTACCCCTTATAATAACTAAGACTAATCCAAACAAAACACATATCACAAATTAACACAAATAACACTTGTTTCAACCTTAAATTTATAGAATTATTCTAAAATGACCATTTTACCCTTATTCCCCCTAAACACCTTAAAATATTTATGAACATAACTTGATCCATACTCCACCAGACCCTATCATATTATGCATCAAATTTTATGTCAATATCTCAATGAAAACAATGGCACACTTATTTCCACAAAAAAATCACAAAATGAGCCAAAATCCCTAAAAATGGAGATCCACACTACAACTCCCAAATGCTAATTTTTCACTAAGTTAACCAAATTCATACACAAACTTTCCTACATTATTAACATCCCAAATGTGAAATTAGCCAAATCAAATAACCTAAAGAACCGCTTAGGACCTAAGGTTGAACCACTTTAACCCCAAATCACCAAAATAAACCAACCTTAACTAATTTCCTCAACACAATTCCTTGATTCATAAATTAATACACTCATCTATGTGCTTATTAAGAATAAATACTTACATCATCATGCTTATAAATTTACAGTAAAGCCATGCAATAATTTAGTTAAGGGCTTGGTTTGGGTTTAGTATGAGTAACCAAACTAAGGAAACAAAATTTGGTTGGGCTAGGAAGAGGTCACGTAAGGAAAAGAAGGAGAAAGGGTAAAACTGGTAAAAAGGGGAAATGAAGGATTTTAGGGGTTAATATGAGATAATTAAATAAAGGTTAAGGGTAAGAGAAATGTCAAGAGGCTAAACACCCGAAGATTAAGTTTAGATAATTTTGGGGTGTTGCATCCTTGGATTCACCCAATTACCTTTTTTAAGAATAGATAACATCACGTTAGCAATACCTTTGGTGATTATTATGTAGCCCAAAGCTTTATAAGTTTCTAAATTTTGAATCCATCCTAGTTGGATTTTTTGTAAAGGGCTGCATATTGTTTTTTTAAAAAGCTACAGATGTTGTTTGCAGGGATCAAACCCTGGTCATCTACAGGAAGTTCTCGCACTAATACCACTTGTGCTAGACAAGCCATGACTCTATCCGGGTTGTTAACTTCGGATATTAGAGCGAGGAGTATGATATCCAGAGTTTGGAGAAGCCTTTCTTCCATCAACACTTTCTTAACCATTTTTTCTCTTTTTAAATAAAAGCGTCTATTAGTATTTGAGATATGAACCTATAGTTATTTACTTTTCCAAATGATGTTATAGTTTTTTCTTATGTAATATTATTTGTTTGGATAGATTAGAATCCCATATAGATCAGAGACCCATCTGGGTTCTTACCCTTTCACCCTATGTCTATTGCTTTTAATTGTTCTTCCTTTTAAGATTACTATCACTTGTTTGGTGACATGACATCAAGGTATCTATTTATACATTTACCAAAGAAAAAGTTATCTATTTATACATAAATAACATAGAAAAATTCATCCACTATATATTTCCAAATAAATAAAAATGTGAATTTGAGATCCAATTTTATTCCTACTTAGAGTGACTCTTTATATCATATATGATCCTATTTTTGGCAAATTATGTTATACATTTGGAAGAATCATGCAAGATGGACGCCCCAAAAAAGATTTAGGGATGTGTCATGAGACTCAATTTAATAAAAAAGTCATTAAAATATGAAACCCGAAAGATTAAAATATAGAGCACATAATTACTTTTTAGCCAATATAATCACTTGCACAAACGATATAATTGTGAGTGTTGTGCGGACGAGATGATCACTTTTTTTTTCAATATAATCACCTATTTTCTATAAGGCTTACGAACGCAACACAAAAATTAAAGACTAAAACAAGAAAGCACGTAATCACATTTTTGTTAAAGATGATCACTTGCATGGACAACATAATCTATGACGCCACGCGGATGAGATAAATTTTTTTTTTTGGTCTAGATAATCATTGTTCTAAAAGGCTTAGAGATATAACATGGAAATATTGGTTTAATGAAAAATTCATTTATAACATGAAAGTCGAAAGACTAAAATACAAAACACATAATCACTTTTTTGACTGAGATAAACACATGCGTGGACGGTATAAACAGCAATGTTGTGTGGATAACATGATTACTTTTTTGTCCAAATAATCACCCATATTTACTGGATGCATTTTCCTATATTTAGGTGTATTGTATATGTATTGCTTATTTCCCACAGAATAGTGCTATATACTTCATTCGTTATAACAATAAGACCAGGTAAGAGGGTCAGCCATCACCTATATAGATGGTAGATATTCTAACATGACCATATCAATCTATCTATATTGTAATTCGATAATAATAATAAATATGCTTAAAAATTTTGGCCATTTATCTTCATTTTTCTTTTTATCTTTACCTAGTTCTTTTCAATTTACAATTATAAACAATATATGTAATTTTATAGCTGAGTGTCTACTATCCTTATGACGCAGTTGTTTCTTTTGTTTATTTTAATATAAATAATATAAATATTAGTTAGGAATTATTGTCAAATATATCAAGCAATATCAAAATCTAATAAATGATTTTTAAAATATTGTATTATATGATCTAAATTTCATGAAACATTGTTGGACCATGGGGGTTGAAATAGTTCAAATAATGCATAATAATTAACATTAGTGAAAAAAATCTATCATACTATATATTTCTACTTAATAAATTTGGAGAATGATATTTCTATCCCTTAGATTTTACTAGATATAATTTTGTCACAACTCTTTTTTAATTTTATACTTCATATCATATAATTTTTTGTTATTGCTTGTTTTTATTGTAGCAAACAACTTTATAAATATCAACACATTCATAATGCAATTATAAATTATGATTGAATATTTATGATTTTATTTAATTTTTTTTTATCTTAAACAACCCAGGTAACATACTAATTATTAACACATGAATAAACTAACTCTAACTTTTTAATATTGTTATATATTTATTTGGTGTATGTTTGCATCTCTCTCTCTCACGCGCGAGCACGCGCGCACACACAAGGGATGGCTGGATCCAGATCCGGATCGATTTATATTACCTAGATCCAGACCTGACTCAGATTCGTCGCATCTCAAAATTTCAGACCTGGATCCACCAGATCTAGCTGGTAAACGGATCCTAAATGGGTCCGGCTATTTTTGAATTTTTTTTAATAATATATGTAAATATAAATACATTTATGTTTTATATAACTTAATATGTATATTTTGTTAAAAAATTCCTCCAAGTAAAAAAAATAAATATATTAAAATAGTTACGTTAACTTTTCAAATGGTGTTTTAATACTTTTAGAATAGAATATTGAACATATTGCTTATAAAGTACATATACAAAAAAAAATTAAAAAAAATGAATAAGGAGCTCAAATAAGATTATGATAATAATGAAAAATATAATATTAGTATATATATTTATATATGTATATATATACACAAACACACATATATATACTAAACGGGTCTGGTGGATCGGGTATGGGTCTAGAATTATTAGACCCAGACCTAGATCCATTAAGGTATATATAAACCTAGATCCAACCTAGACATCTCGGATTCAAAAATTATGGATCCAAGCCTGCTAAAAATGAGACAGATCTAACTGAGAATAGCTTAAGTGGTGAAAGAGTTTGGTACATCCTTGACAAAAACTATTGGCATCCTGCTACTCTTGGCTAGGTTCTGTGGCTTCGACTCATGGCTTTTTTACTAATACATATGCAATATATATACAGTAAGTAACCCCAAGATGAGTACTCTCCCTCCCCCCCCCCCCTCTTTTTTTATTTAACTCTCCTAGAGTCTTTGATTTAGCAAAGCCGAGAAAATGAGGGTTCTTTGTCTTGTGAGGATAATGAGTTTTAAGCTATTATCAGTTAGATCTATCTTATTTTTAGTAGGTCTAGGTTCATAATCCATGGCTTAAAAGTGGGGAGAGATAAGTGTGAATTTACCCATCTTCAATTTGCAGATGATACTATGATTTTCTGTGGGGCTACTCTTGAGAATATCAAGAATTGGCGGAGACTGCTTGATTGCTTATATTTACTATTGGATTTGAGTGTTAATTTTGCTAAATCTGAGTTCATAGGTCTTGGTGTGAATGATCAATTTCAAAAAGAGGCAGCAGATATTATGAACTGAAGGATTAGAGCTCTTCCTCTTAGTTATCTTGGACTGCCGTTGGGAGCTAATGCAAGAATTAGCCAGGTTTGGAAACCAATGGTCAATAAGATTAAGCAAAGATTGGTTAGGTGTAAGGCGAAAGTCCTCAAAAGGGAAAGGAGATTGGTTTTGATAAAAAAAAGTGTCTTGAATATTCTATCAATGTACTACATAAGCCTTTTCAGAATTCCAAGAGAGGTGGTGAAAGAAATCATTAGTATATAGAGGAACTTTTTCTAGAGCAACATTGGAAACAGGAAAAATTTGCCACTGGTGAAATGGAGTGTAATTCAATGACCTAAAACACTAGGTGGCTTGGGTGTGGGGAATCTAGTCATAATGAATAATGCATTGTTATTCAAATGGTGGTGGAGGTTCTATATCGTTGAAGGGGCGTCGTGGAAGAGGATCATTTCTTCAATTTACTCTAGAGACCATTTTGGATAGTTAGAGATAGCGGATCACAGGCAAGGGTGGACTCCGTGGACGGACATTGTAAAGATTGCAAGAAAGAACCCTGTTCTTAATTCAAGGCTAAAGATTGTGATTGGAAATGGAAGAAGCATTAGGTTTTGGCATGATAACTAGATGGGGCAGGGACTATTAAGGAATCTATTTCTGAGAATTTTTCTGATATCTGGTCAATAAGGAGGAAAGGTAGTTGAAATGGAAGTGTGGCAGGGGCATAGTGATATGGCATCTGAGGTGGAGGAGGAGACTTTTTGTGTGGGAGGAGAATCAAGTGGAACAGATGGAAAGTCTGATCAAGTAGTTTGTTCTGAACAATGATAAGAAGGATATAATTAGGCAGGAATATGATGATATATGGGTCTTTTCCTGTGAGATCCTTCTATAAAGCCTCTTACCAGAGATTACACAAGGAAGACTCGAGTAGTAGTATTCTCAACATGATTTGTAGTATAGCACCACCAAGTATTGAACTTATTTCTTTGTCTGCAGTTTAAATAGACTCAACACAAGAAAAAGATTGGCCAACCTTCAAATTGTTGACACAAGGGAGTCATGATGCCCTTTTTGCAATTCTAAGTAGGAATCGATCAACCACATTTTTTTGCATTGCAATGTGACAGGGAAGGTTTGGTATGAGATATGTGAGTGGCTTGGATGCATGTGAGTGATGCCGAGTTCTGTTGGGGATAACGCTGCTACTTAGCTAGGAGGGAGAAGAAAAGGATTGAGGGGAGAAATTTGGATCGCAGCTTTCTACGCAATAACGAGAACTATATGGAAGTTCATAAATAAGATAGTGTTTAATAACGTATAAGGTGGATGATCATGCTCATCAAATTAAGAATTGGTTTGTAGATCAAGAATCGAAGAAAGGAATTTCCTTATAAAATTGAGGAGGTAGTTCATAATGTACAGGTATTCTTATGATTGTGGTTACCAATAGGGTGTGGTTCCTTAATTTCCTAATTTTTTATGTTATGGTTGATCTTTGTTTTGGTGTTTTTGCCTTCACTCAATTATCAAAAAAAAAAAACCTATTGACAGCCGCAACATGAAGGGTTTGGTTTTTGCCGGTAATACGATTATAAAAGACTATGAAAACTAGCATATGCAACCTTTATTCCTTATACTAAATACATCATACGATTTATCTCTTCCACCATATTTTAATATGGAAATTATGGAACCATGGCAAGGGAAATCACCTTTTGGTATGCTAAATTATCCAAAAGTTTGCTTATAAATTTCAACTTCTCACAACGTACAACATTTACACATTTTATATTACATACAATATGTAGGACATGGCCCCAAGCAATAACCATGATTCTATACTAGGATCGTGTGGAAATTAATATAATTACCATCTATCGAAGCATCAAGGTTGGCACGCATTAGACATTAGGCACGTTGGAGCCTTGGAGGTATCCCTGTATCCTTATTTTGTTGTAGTGGGGAGGGGGTTGATATTATATTTGAAGCAAATTCGTTGATAAAAAAATAAATAAGGATAATAAATTTATTAAGATTGTAATAGCATTCAATAAGAGTAATTTGTTGAAGTTTTTTTCCTTGTGCTAAGCCACAAAAAATGATAAATTTTATTTAAGTACATTAACATTTAATTTAATATCCTATATTTTTAATAATTATGTTTAGATGTCTACTCATTTCATTTTAGTTTCACTTAGATATTCAAATGGTGAAAATAAACCACATGTTTAATTTTATTTAGTTACCTATTTTAATACCCAGGTAAAATAAAATTGGAATGTGAAAATAGTATAATTATTGAAAACACATGGCCCTCAAAAAATATTAAGTCAAATGTCATGATACCTAAATAAAATTTATATATGGGTATGGGTTTCTATATAAGGATGTCAATGGGTCAGGTCCAAATAAACTCGACCCAAACTCATCGAATCTTAAGAGTTTAAACTCAGACTCATGAAGTTTAAAGGATAAAATGTCCTAAATAGATTATAAATGAGTTAGGCTATTTTTTTAAATAAATAAATAATTTAAATACTAATATATTTATATTTTATATCGTTTAATATGTGATTTTTGTTTATAAAAAAACTTCTGAGTGAAAAGATAAATACTTTAGAGTAGTTACTTTAATTTGTTAATTATGTTTTAATATTTTTGGAATAAAATATCACGCAAAGATCTTATAAAGTAAATACTAAAAATAAATAAATAAATAAATAAATAAATAGTTCATAAAAGATTACAAAAAGAATGACAAATATAAAATTAATATATGTGTGTATATATATTAAACGTATTTGACAAGTTACATATGGGTCTAGAATTGCTAGATGCATATAAATAATAATAATTTATAATGATAACATAATATATCAATATTAAATTCACAATAATATTATTAATAAATAATTATTGTAATAATAATAATTAGTAATAACATTGATAATAATAATAATTATTATGACAATATGAATATTATGAATAATAATTATTTAAAAAATAAAAAATATTAATATTAAGCAATTAATAACTGTCATAATCTTAATTAATTTAATAATATAAAAAAAACTAACAATATCAATATTAATATAATAATGACACTAATAATAACATTTGATGATGATTAGGACGATGACTACGGTAATAATTAATTGAATGCTAGAAACAAAAACAAAAAGTATAATTACTAATAAAAATAATTATTATATTAATAATAGTAGTTAATATGAATAATACTACTTAATAATAAATTATATTATTAATAATTTAAAAAGCATTAAAATATTTATAAATCAATTAATATTAATAATGTTTATTTATAATTATAGTTAATATTATTCCTAATATATATAATAATAATAATAATAATTATTATTATTATTAGAAAATTAGAAAAAATAAACTGTAGAGCACAGACCTTTAAATTACGTACATATATTAACGCTAATAAATACATTTTTTTTTTGCATTAGATATATTTGTTCCAAGTCCCCCAAACAGCAATAAAGAAGAAAATTAAAAATACAGCTAATTCAAGCATACTTAAGGATAACAAGTACACTCACATATAGGGTACCACATCTAGTCCCAGCTACTGCCTATAGTTTGAAACCAAACTAATGAATCGATGGCCTTTGGACTCGATCAAACATATAAACAGCCCTTAGACAGAACCAAACCTAAACTAGCCAGCATACCTCTATCACCTACTCAGGTCAGCCGCACCATTGCCATCCATTTTATCCACTTTCCGCTAAAAATAATATTAAAACGATTAATTTCTCTAACCTTATTTTCACTTTATTTTACATTCATAATTATTCTCATCATCATAATAATACAATATAAAGTTATTATATCAAGTAAGTATAGCCTTAATTTATAAAATTTATGCCCTAAACTCATCTCTTCTGTCCCTTTCTTTCTTCTTTCTTTTTTTTTCCTTTACTTTTCTCCATGGTGAGTCGGGCAATTTTGGTTTTTTTTGTGTTTTTTCCTCCGGCATAATTTACCTTTTGCAATGTACAGTTGTACGCAATTTACCTTTTGCAAATTTTCCGCCCCCACTCTGCAGTCCAGATGGTCTTATACGGCAATGCCCATGGAAAGGAAAATCTTTATTTTAAAGATTTGATGGTCCATAAATCATCCTTCAATATCTTTTCAAACAGGCAGTTAGACTAGATTATATTTCTATCATGTAGTTGACAAAACAAATAGAAATAATTAAGAATATATATATATATATATAAATTCGCTTCGTTTATTCGAAGTAATATTATCCTTGCCTATTTTTTACGGATAGCCTAGATGTATAGTGGGGAGCTTAAGGTGGTGACGTGTTAGGATATGTGTCATGCACTCGGTCGAATGCCGTGAAAATTAAAATGGCTAACCTGTCTTTTACGAAGACAAAATGACTCAAATAGCCGATAGTTACTTTCCCCTAAGCTATATCCGTACGTAGATAGCTACATTGGGTGCATTATATATGAGGTTAAGAGGTATTAGGAACGAGAGGGTTTTGGCCGAAGAAAAGAGGAGAATACAGTGGGAATTAAGGACAGAGAATAAGAGTACGTAAAAATCCAAGTCTACTTGGGGATCAATAACGCCACGATTCAGGAGCACGAAGAAGAGTCAGAGGGTTCTGTCATCCTGAACGCAAATCGCACGAACGTTAATTAATTAAGGCAAGCCATCTACCTACCACTCTCCTAATAGTGTGTTGTTTAAAAATTAAAGCATGCCGTCTTTTTAAGAGGTATTAAGCTTAATTGCTAGTACTTCATTGTGTTTTGTCTATGTTAATTTGTCATTTAAAGTTGCTTAAGTAAAAGTAATTTACGTGCGCGTGCATGATAGAGGAGTATTACGTCACTATGTTTTTCATTAAGTTGCTTAAAGTTGGACGGACAACTATGGGCAACACACGACTCATCCCTGTCCTTCCTGTTTATTTGTAGTATTAGGCATCCACGACCGTGTTAATGAACACATTAGTATATATGCTGTAGAACTTTGATCGAAAAAGAACACACAAAAAAATAATTTAAAATAAATAATTATCTAAGATAATTATTTTTAATAAATAGATTCAAACCTATGCTAATATTTTACCACAATAAAAATACTCTTAATACTTTATTCTATAATCGTTTAGTGTTTTATATTATGATTATACTTTTAAGGTGAGAGTAAAAATTTGATTTATGCTCGCCTTTATAACCTCTCTATGAATAAATGAAAAAACAAATATTATGAGAAAAAGTAACAAGGCAGATCATAAGTTAAGCACGGGGTTCAATTCGGCTAGAGGAGTGCATGCAACACGTCATATGGAGTTACTGTCATCAAGAGTCTAATCATAAGGATACATAATTAGAATTTGTCTCTAAAGCAACTAATGAATGATATCGATCGGTTTTCTGACATTTCAGGTATATGGTTCTGGGGATCGCGGAGACGGCTGCCAAATAGATTTAGAATAAAAATGATTTTAATCGTAACAATAGTTGTAATAGCTGTAATTTTGTTTCCTATTATGAGCCTGGCAGTGTACAATGGGGAAACGTAGGTTTTCCCGTTAGCGGCTCGCTACAGCAATTTGCAGCGATGCTATATAATGCTTCAAGGGTGGCCATCATGACGTTACACCAGTTTTACATATAGAATATGTAAACTGAATAATATTTATAGTAATAAAATAAATATATAAAGGTTGATGAATAAGAACATCACCACCTTTGTTGAGCTGTCTCTTTATTTTGTACCCCTACGAAAATTGTGGCAAAGGAACCGCTATGAGCCAAATTCACAGCATATACAGGAAAGAGAAAGGGCCAGACGGGACTTTTAGTAGCAAATCTATTGCTGCACGGAGACATAGGACGACGTCCGGCACCAGCATTTGTCCTCCTACAAATACAGGCTTGTTTTCTCCATCCATTGGCGCAAATTTTTCCCCACGTACAAAGAATATAATCACACAATTATAGGCTTGTTTTGAAGCTGCGTAATAAAAATAACTATCTATAAACATTATTGTTTTGCAAGGAGCTCCAAATTATTAGATTTAGTGATTACCCCGAGGGAGTGCAAATTATTTCTCGTCGCAATCAAAACATTAATAACTGCTTACTTTGGCCAAATGGCTTACTAATCAGGCTTTCCTGAGTGTTGTTGTAGATGAATTATGAAGAAGAAATGCTTTGGCTAATTCTTGAACAATGGAGTTCAAAACCCAAAGCATAGATGACCCCTTTGTCACATCCACTCCATTGAAAAAATGAGAAGAACAGGAAAATTCATCACTTGCCGTTGTCCTGAGACAATGAAGCCATCATCACTTGGAAAAATCCTCCTTTTATGTACCTTTTTTCCTGGCTCATAAGCAAACAAACCATGATCTGAAGACGTAAGACTCCAATAGTTAATGACAGCCAAGCCAGTTCCCTGATTTAACAATTCCTCCTTTGTAAATTGTCATGATAGCATCCCGCTTAGGAAGCCCCTGCAAGAAAATAAGAAATAGGTACTAGTCAGTATGGGGAAAGCCAAATAGTTTTCTAAAATAGCTAAAATGACTTTGCACGTTACCAAATTCCAGAATTCTTCTGTTGGTCTCTGAAAACAAACCCCCCCCCCCACACACACACAATGTAGTTAGCTTAGCCCCCAGTAGTAGGTCATATGAAATTTCGAAAGGAAGGGGCACATTCCAGAAAATTTTACAAGTTCCAAGATGGAATATACCTTGGCTTCCCTAGGAATGCATCATTGATCTCATCGACATCTGGCTGCTTTTCAAATGTGGTCAACATATCATATTTCTCTTTACCAGGGGCCTCATCTACCCTCTTGTACAACTCATAACCATATGGATATGACATTCTGCACTCACAGAGTTGGCGAAAATCATTGTATTGCTGAAGTGATATTCAGCTGAGATTATATATGAGCTAGAAAACAACCAAACTAAAACAACACATGCATAATTTGAATCAGGTTGCATTCAGCTTAATAACAACTAACAATGGACCAATCCTTAGTTCCAACAATCTTGATGAGCCCCACCTAACATAAAAGACAAGTTCAAAAAGACATAGGTGGTCTCCTAATTATTGCATCCTTAAATACTCCACTTGAACATATCAAGTTATAGGCATCAATAAAAGCATAGCTTAATCTTATCCTCTCATTTGCACTATTTCATCATAAGAATGGGCAGACAGAAACAAGTTCCTTGGTGTAATATTGAGTCATCTATAGTTTGATTGTCCCATTGAACCTAAATTTTGGGATCTTTAGTTAGCTAGGTTGGATTGCCACCATCACAACTCTATATATTCATAGGCTTTAAGCCCATTCCCCTCAATGATATTTTCACTTGCTCTCTAGTTAATGGCTTTGTAAGCAGACTCGTAATATTATCCTTTGATTTCACATAGTCAATTGAGATAATTCTACTAGAAAATAACCTTCTAAGGGTAGTATGTCTATAACGAATATGTCTAGACTTACTATTGTACATCTTACTCTGTGCCCTACCAATTGAAGATTGACTATCACAATGGATACGTATGGGTGACCCGGGTTTTTTCTTAACGTGGGATATCCTCTAGGAAGTCTTTAAGTCATTTGGCCCATCCAATTAAATAGTGATTCCACTATAGCATAGCGGCCGTTATTCAACGGTTTTTAGGTCAGCCATAATACAAAATTACCAATACATTACTATTTTAAAATTTTATATTTATCGGCCAATAAATCAAAAATATCGGCAATTTATTGAGAATTCTTAAATCTATTGAAAAAAGCAAGCATGATAATTTTTTCTTATTCATTTACTATATATATCTTGGACCAAGTTACTATTGAACAATAGTAAAGTATGTTATTTGTTACCCTTATATGTTTAACTAAATAACATGTCTTTTTAATTCCAAGGTAAATTTAGGGTTGTTATGACAATTTTGCATATAATAAATCATCTAAATACTTCTAATATAATATAAAATACTAGTGTAGTGAATATTTATATTCAAATGATCAATAAATAATAATTAAAGTATATAATGAAATAAAAATAAATGTTCACACCGGGACGACCGTGACGCATAATTTATCGTTCGCAACGCTTTGATATCGCGACCACAACCAAAATTTTATTGTCTGATTGAGCTTCTTCCCTGCCATTATTTAAGGTAATAAATTCATACTCCATCGTCAACCTTGCAATACAACATCTATTTTGATGACTTTTAAAATATTGCACCACTTTCAAGTATGAATACATACCTACTAATGGACTTAGAGCCACTGGAATCTGATATCTAATTGACATCAGTGTAGCCTTCTACCACTGTAGAATATCTTTTGTAGTGCAATCCAAAGTTCTTGGTGCTTTCGATATCCTAGAACTCGAATAATCACCTAACAATGTTTTCTACTAGGATTATCGGTATAACAACTTAGCTTATTAACTACATTAGCAATATCTGGTTGTGTGCAGTTCATGAGATACATGATACTACCTATTATACGTGACTATTCCAATTATGAAATACCAACACAAGTATTTTTCATCAAATAAATATTTACCCTAAATGGTGTCTTAGCAGGGTGAATATTGTATTTCTTGAACCGGTTAAGTATTTTCTCAACATAATAAGAATGAGACAATATTATCCCATCAAATGTTCTAGAAATCTTAATATCTAATATAATATTTGACCCATATCTCTCATATCAAAACTCCTAGTGATTCATTCATTTGATAGTTTTAATGATATCCTTATTACTACCTATTATGAGCATATCATTTACGTACTGACATACTATAACGTAGCCTTTTATAAGGATCTTTGCCATAAATACATTTATCAGACTCATTTATTTTGAATTCATCTGACAACATTACATGTCAAATTTCTCATATCATTGCTTGGGCGCCTGTTTTAATCCATATAAGGATTTAACAAGCCAACAAACCTTTTTCTTATGACCAGGAGCAATGAACCCTTTAAGTTGTTCCATATAGATCATTTCATCTAATTCCCATTTACGAACATTGTTTTACATCCATTTAATGTACTTCTAATCCGTTTACAGCTGCTATTGATAATAGCACACATATAGACGTAACACTTGTAACTGGTGAATACGTATCAAAAAAATGAACATCTTCCTTTTGCTTGTAGCCCTTAACTACAAGTCTAGCCTTATATTTGTCAATTGAGCCATTTGCCTTTAATTTATTCTTAAATATCCATTTACATCCACGGGGTTTTTTCCCAAGAGGTAAATCCACCATTTTCCATGTGTAGTTTTGCATGATGGATTCACTCTTAGTGTTTATTGCTTCTTTCCAGTAAGCAGATTCAGGAGAAGACATATAGCTTCCTTGAATGTTTGAGGCTTATTTTCTGACAAATAAGTTGGATAATCTAGTTCAAATGATTTTGAAATCTTAGTTCTCTTACTTCGTTTAGGTTCATTTCATCAACCTCTCCGTTCCCATTACCAATAGAATCTCCTGGCCTCTTTAATGAAACGGGCTCACAATTTATTTTGTGAGGAAAAATATTTTCAAAAATATAGAATCCTTTGATTCTATAATGGTATTGACATGCATATCAGTAACTTCTTATTTGTGAATAAGAAAACGATGTGCACTATTATTATGTGCATAACCAATGAATACACAATCAATGGTTTTCAATCCAAACTTGATCCTTTTTGGCTTTGGAACTACTACTTTTGCCAAACACTAACACACTTTTAAGTATTTGTAGTTAAGTGTGTGACCTTTCTACAACTTATATGAAATATTGTGGGTTTTCTTATAAGGCATCTTATTGCGAATATAATTTGTAGATAATAGTGCTTCCCCCCACAATGGTAATCCAAAACTAATCAACATAATATTCATCATATCCTTCAAGATCCTATTATTGCACTCTGCAATTGCATTAGATTGAGGCGTTTAAGAAGAGGTTATTTGGTGAATAATACAATTTTTGGAACAAACTTGTTCGAAAGGGTATTCATATTCACCTCCTCTGTCGCTTCTTATTGCCTTAATATCTCTTCCGACTTGATTCTCAACTTCCGCCTTGTAGAGTTTAAATACTTCAATTTCCTCATCCTTGCTTCGTAACAAATAAACATAGCAATAACATGTAAAATCATTTATAAAAGTAATGAAATACTTTTTAACACCTCTAGTTTGCACAAATTTTAAATCACACATCAGTGTGCATTAAATCTAGTGGTTCTAAATTTCTTTCAACAGAATAAAAGCGTTTTATTGCCATCTTAGCCTCAACACATACTTCCCATTAATGATTAAGATTAAATTTATGTTTAGGTAGACAATCTAAATTCATTAATCAACGAACGGTATCATAATTAACATGTCTTAATCTTTCATGCAAAATATTAAAGGACTCAAGTATATAAGAAGAAGAAACACAATTATTATTATTATTAATTGTTTTGGGTACAATAGTCATTACATTAAGATAGTCATTTCCCACAAACACTTCATTTTTAGTAAGTATAAATTGATCAAATACAAAGACTAATTGAAAGTCAATCTTACTAAGTAGAGATCTAGAACCCAAATTCTTTCGGATATCTGGCATATGAAGCAAATCATTCAAGGTAAGATTCTTGCCACCAGTCAATTTGAATATTACCTTTCCATGACCAATGACTTTACAAGATGAATCATTTCCCATAAAGAGTTTTTATTCACCATCTTTAATAGAATGATGCTCAGAGAACATCAACCTTTTACCACATATATGTCGAATGGCATTGGTGTCTACCTACCATTCCTTAGCATTCCCAATGATGTTGCACGGTGACATCGTTGTTGAGAAATTGACAACATCAAGATCTTTAGATAATTTATATATCTCCGTGACATTCGCTTAAAAATTGCTCATCTTGGAATTTATTGGATTACAACAATCCTTTACACGGTGTCCTTGTTTGTCACACTAATAGCACTTTTCCTTGAATTTCTTAGAGACATTAGATCTACACTATAACCATCTCCATGGTGCTTCCTTTTCTTGTTTTCCGTTGACCCATTTTCCACCGTGTTGGTTCTAGATACCATCAAGAGTACGAGTCTCCAGATTTGAGGTTATCTTCCTCAATTCTAAAATAGGCAATGAGGTCTTCAAGTTTCATCTCCTTCCACTTGTGCTTGACATAATTTCTAAAATCTTTCCAAAGTAGCGGTAATTTTTTAATTACCACAACACTTGAAATTATTCACTAAGAGGCATACCCTCAGCATGAATATCATGAATAATAGCTTAAATATCATCTACATAGGATATAACCGACTTGATATCTAATATCTCGTAATCCAGAAAATGACTGACAATAAAAAAAAATTATCCAGGTGTCCTCCGTCTTATACTTGATATCTAATGAATACCAAAGTTTCTTTACTGTCTTGGCACCTGAGTACACATTATATAATGTGTCTTCCAATTCGTTTAAGATATAATTCCTGCATAGGAAATCTAAATGATTCTATGCATCCATGTTGACTACATCGATATCCCCTTCACCAAGTTTAGATGGGCTATATTGAGATACTTGGCCAAATTTAATATAGTAAAATAGAAAAACGTTTTCTATTGCCAACGCTTAAAATGTGACCCATTAAATTTTGGTTATTTTTCACCAACACTTGATGTATTTGAAGAATCTGCAAGTAAGTTTGCAAATGATGTCATTTATGTTACAAAAACAAAATCCGATAAATAAAATAAGGAAGTAGAAGAAGACAAGATATAAATATTTATCAAATAAATACCAATGTTCTATACTATAACTAGAGCTGGCAATCAAGCGGGTTGGGTCACTATCGGATCGGGTTACATGATAATCGGGTCATATCAGTTTCGGATAATCTCGGATCATTTTGTCAGGTCGGGCTGGGTCGGGTTTGATTCGGATCAACTTAGTATCGAATAATCTCGGATTAATCTAAGCTTTCGGATCGGGTCTGGTTAAGATCGGATGGACTCGGATTCGGGTAAATTTGGATTGTCTGATTTCGGTTCGGGTTCGGATCGGGCTCGGGTGAGTTTGAATTATTATATTTTCGGGTCGAATTTGGATTGAATTTAGGTCATTTCATATTTGAGTCATGCTTGTGTCATTTTCTTTCTTTTTTTTATTCCAAGATGTTATCAAAAGCTAATTATTTTGAGATCATTTATTTTAATTTATCTTATTCAATTAAAAGCAAATTATTATATTAATTGTTTTGGGGCCTTAGAATTTTTTGTCATTATTTTATCTTTGGAGATGTATTTGACGTTTCAAATTTAAAAGTTTTCAAATCGTGTCACTTTTCTTTTTATGTTAAGGTATAGCTTATAATTGAGCTCCATTATTAACTTGGTCATATTGAGTTTGAGTATTATTTTAAGTTTATATTATATTTATATCTTGTACGCTCCTTACATAATATTAACTTATAATAATCATTGATAATTGATAACAAATAAAGGCTTCTAAGGTTGTACTTCTCATACTATTTTTATAAGAGATTGATCACATCATATCAACATAATTTTAATAAATATAATAATAATAATAATAATAATAATACAAAAATAATGATAATAATAATAATATTAATTAATGAATATCAATAATGGCAAAAATAATATTAATAACACATTAGTTTTTTTTATATATATTTTGATTAGATCATATCAAGCTAAATAAGATAAAAATTAGATAAAGTAAGTAATAATGACTATTATTGATAGAAGACCAACTAATATTGACTTCTTATTATTTAACATTATTGATGTAATAAAAAAATATTAATCTTCAATTTTCATAATGAATAACTAACATTCTCACTCTAGATTTTCCCTACTTTCCTATGATGTTGTAGGTGCTATATTGCAAGGTATGGCCGTATAGATACTAACATATAGTGTTCAAGGCTGCACTGTTATTATCTTATGGTACTAAATGGAATCATGGAAGTGAAATAATATTTAGATGGCATAGTAGAGTTTTTCCTTTTCTCTCTACTTTTATTTCTATACTTTAATATTGGTATCAATGAATATTGTATTTGTATATACATAAGTGATATAAATTTTCAGAAAGTATATTGTTTCTAGATTTTGATGTAACTGCTAGTATGGATTAGTTGCACATCTATATTATTTCATGTTTTATGAAGTTTTGGAAAATCTGAGTTATGGGTTAATATTAATTTTCGGATAGTCTCGGGTTAAATCTTTATAGATTTATAATTTTTTTGGATAATATCGGATTTCGGATAAATAATGGATCGGGTCAGGTCATTTCGGATTTATAGTTTTTCGGGTTATATCGGGTTTCAGGTGAGTAGCGGGTCAGGTCAGGTTTATTTCGGGCTTACGATTTCTCAGGTTATATCGGATATCGGATATGTATCGGATCAGGTCGGATAGGTTTCGGGCTTTTAATTATTTGGATAAAATCGGATCGGATTTCGAACAGATCGAGTTGGTATTCGTCGGATTTTTCTGGTCGAGTCAACTTTTGCCAGCTTTAACTATAACCAATAATGAAAATTAAATGTGAAAATATATCTTAAGATTGTTGGAAATATATAAATAAAATCACATAGTATTTAAATAAATAAGCAAATCAAATATTATTAATGAATGATAATAATAATAGCTATAATAAAAATAATAAAATTAGTAATAAAGCATACCTTATTAATTGGAGTAATAATAGAAGTCGAAATAGAAAATGAATTAATTTTATCTGAGCCCATCGAATTCACGTTATGTCCTTAAGACAAATTTATTCCCGCATATAGTGTCCAAAGTTGTGAACAATTGATTGAATTGATTTTTTTTCCTATTAGAAGTAACACTTCAATCTAATAGAACTCCGACAAATTCAACGTTATGCTAATACTCAACCAAAAATAATAGAATCGAATATATATATATATATATATATATATATTATGTCAATGGAATTTTTCTAAAAAAATGATTTTTTTTTATCCACGGTGGAATGGGATATTTATATTTGCCTTGAGTCATGTCAAAAAGCTTCGGCACAGTAAATCAATGTGTTTTTCCAACCATCAACAAACAATCGTGATCTTATATTTGAATCAGGTAGGATAAGCACACACAATTTCAAACCCACAAGCAAAGTTGTATGCATCCCTGTATACCATATAAATGAATACATATTTCACGCACATACTATTTAAAAATGCTAGTCCACATCAATGACAGTTGGAAGCATGCACCATCTATTTAACAACATACTATAAGGCCATGTCGAGTGCCAACCAACTCAAAGTTAATGTCTCCTTAACTCCTCATTTAACATTTAAACATTATTATTTAAATCAAAGGCACTTCACACATAATGTGGCAAACAACACACACACATATATATATTTAGCCATTAAGCCAATATTTAAAGTACTATTAGCAAATAATAATACTTGATGACTAAATTTAATTAATATTACAATCTACAGCAATAGAAGCCTTTCCATTCCTAACATCTTCTCCCTCAAAAGACCAAGGAATAGAGAGCCTAACAAATGGTGCCAAAAATAGAATTTTGGTGCCTCTTGGAACTGCATCACATGGCATATTAGTTGCATGTAATAAAGGGGAAAAACTAACAAATGGGGCATATAATTGACAACCAAAAGATATAGAGGTATGCATGTGCCTGAGTTTAATGCTGCATGTGCTTTTCCATGAGCATCTCTAAATGTTCTGTTTCCCTATTTTCCCTTTTTGTCTCTTTCTTGGGGTGTATCTATTCTAGGGCTTTTGTTCGCTCATTTGTATGCCATTTAATCATCATGTAGAAGCACTCGATAAAAGAGGATTTAGCTTAAAAAATCAGGCCATCTCAAAAAGATTTATAGAACTTTACTCACCTGAGAGCACCCATAATTGGATATTGCGTTCCTGCATAATAGAGAAGCCGGAAAAAATAGCAATTCTCAAATGATGCAGCATACTCCAGCCTCTTATCACGGCCCATCGTCTTCAAAGGAGAAGACAAGGATTAATGATTTATAAAGAAAGAATAATGAAACTACTACCAATTGTGTGCCAGTAATATTATTTTTTTACCTGCATGACGCCACTTGAAGCAGGCAGATCCTGAATTGAAGGTATATATCATTAATCAGGAATGCAAATACCATTCAACTATTCAGTATGAGACCTTGTCAAAAGTAAGATACAGAAGCAACAGTATGGAAGCCAAAAATTGCTTCAGGTGACAAATACGGCATACAAAGTATATATACAAATATCCTGCTATCATTGTCAAAAATTCGAACTGATAATCTACCATATCACCTTCGTTTTTCTCTATGGGGCCTTAGGACTTCATTTGTGTTGCTTGCATAAGTAATATAAATTCAGATGAGGTTAAGTTGTAGATTCCCTATGCTATTTTTCTGCACATGATTTTGTTTTTGGGTGGTTGGGGGGCATCTGCAGAAAACTGAGATCGTCCTCCTCTGCCTTTTGTGACACTAGAAGCTGTCTATCACTACCAGTATAAACTGTACCAGATTCCTCTGAGTGAAATATGAAAGGAAATAATCATTTCTATCGTTTTTCATTATAGGTTGCCAAATCTACAGAAAGTATTACAAAACAAACATTCACCTAGAAGTTATATCGGACATCACTGCTGGCAGATAAGCAGGTGCAATATTTCAAAGGACTTTCCAAAATGGAAAGCAATCGTGAAAAGAAAGATTAAAAACTGAAAAACACAAGGTATCAGACCTTTAGACGAGGATTTATAAGAATAACTGGACGACTACCAGCAGCATCTGTCATTGCTCTGAGATCCTGCATCGTTCACTTCAGTAGTCAAAAAAGGGGATGCCATTTCAAAAGGCCACATTTAATAAGTGACCACTCGTTCCAGAAAAGAATGTGAAGCTCTCACATCAATGATACAATTTCCCACAGCATTTTGAGGGGCCACCAGAATGAACATGTCATCTTGTTTGTCAACATCTTTTGCACCTGCCATATGACAATGTTTCCAAAATTAAATGCTAACCAGGGAAAGCAAGTTGAAATGGCAATCAAAAAATGCACAAGCTGTGAATGGACACACAAGATCCATCAACTGGGAGTTGAATCAAGGGAGTGCAGCACACATACAAGAGGGAAGTTTATTTATGTGGTAAGATGAGACCTCAAAAAGACGGCTACAAGATTTAAATCTGATAATTTTTGCTAAAATGAAGTATAAAACACACTAATAATACATGTAATCATGGAGTTGGTTTTTCATCAGCCTCTGTAGTGCCTCTTCTAGTTCTGCAAGTGATAGAACTCCCGTGATACTCATCCCCCAAGGGTAAATTAAGAAAGATTTGACAACCTCAACAACATTACAAAGGAAGTTACAAAGAATGTAAGATAGGGAAAATAATAACTTTTTATTACATTATTCTCATATAAGCTCAAGAGCTTAGGCAAGCATTTGAAATGTACAAAATATAATAATAATAATAATAATAATAATAATAAATATTAATTGATTTGTTAATTTGATATTGATTTTTTGAATTATATTCAGAAAATTCAATATCATTCTCTAAAAGAGCAACAAATGCCTTGTCGAAATGCCATCAACCATCTCCCAAAAGTTTGTTGTTGGGTCATGACTCATGAGAAAGCTAGATGAAATGAAGATCTAACTCCTAATTTAATTCATTTGATAAGTTGCTTTCTTGGATTAGCAAAAGGGAAATAGGATGAATTAAGCAGATGCCAAAAATGTTTCGGGGCGGTGAAGGAGCCACATGTCACAGTGAAAGTAAAAAGGTATATGGGTAGTTTTGGTAGCTGCAAAAGTCCACACCATAAATTACTATTAAAAAGGTCTACACCCTTCACATGGTATAAATACCTATTGAACCTATGTTGATAAAAGTCCCCTTGGCTTCATAATCACCCCAGTCCATGAACTCCAAAATTTTCCGAGTACCAGCCAGCTGTAGTGGCATTCCTGCCAAAGCACCTTGCCCCATGGACCCTTGGACACAAACCTGAATAGTGTAAAGATAAGTCGCTAAAAGAAAATTCATTAATAACACTGATCAACAATGAACCCTAAACAAGACATTTAACAGCAAAGTGATGAGAACCAACCTTAACACGCTTCCCATCATCTGCAAAAGTTAGAGCAAGCACACGAACAAGCTCCATCAGGGTACCAATTCTATAGACATCCTACATAGCATAAGACAAATCAATAACAGAAAAATTATTTGAAGCACAAGGGAAGATTTTTCTCTACCATTTCTGGATTCAGCTCCGGAATATTGATTTCCACCTGTCAGTTTTTCAATGAATGAAAATCATATACTGAGAAACCAAGTTGCAATAGCATGCTAGTGAAATAAGTAACAAAAATAAAAGGACAGGTAGCACGGAGAATGTTAACCAATAAATCACCATTATCACATTTTACGTGACATGTGAAGCCTACAGTAGCATCCTGCTCCTTTTTGGAATATTACTTTCATGTCACTATTGCGGCCAATCTCAGGAAGGAATTGAGCACACAGTAGAGGCATGAATTGAAAGAAGTCTTATTGAACTCAAAAACAATCTAATGATTAAATTTTGCATAGCCGATCCAAATTGAGTAGCCCTTGAAGTAGCTTTACGGTTTACTTATGCATCAACAGCTAAGTATGGTGATAGACGTGCTGAAACACATAAAAGCTGCAGGGAAGTTTTTGGGGTGAGGGTGTCGGGGATAGGAAGTGGGGTCGAGGCATATACTGGCTATAGGTGGGGGAGGAAGTGTTGGAGGACAGTTAGTATCCAAATGCTATTTTCCAAAATTAAATCAACCACTTTCAGCTTGCAAAGCAGAAGGTGGAAATTACCAAATAGACAATCATATCTTACCAAATTAAACACCTATTGAAATTTGCATAGTCAACCATATCTTACCAAATTAAATCAACCACTTTCTGCTTGATGAGGCTAGCAGGGAGGTGAGGGGTGCCCCGGGAATTCAGGAAGCTTTCATTGAATATTATAAGCAACTTTTAGGCACTGAATCACCCTCTGTTGGACACCTAAACCCATCTATAGTGGACAGCTCTTTAACAAGTGATTAGCAGTTAGCCTTGAATGCTCCAGTTTCCAAAGAGGAGATCAAAGCAGCTGTTTTTTCAGTTGGTGACACAAAGGCCCCAGGTGTGGATGGGTTTACAGCTGGTTTCTTCAAGAAAAGGTGGGATACAATTGGAGATGAGTTATTTATTTCTTTACTACAGGCTTCTTGCCTAGGAAGGTTAACATCACTTCTCTAACCCTAGTGCCTAAAAAGCCAAATCCGCAAAGGGTTACTGATTTCAGGCCTATTGCATGTTGTACCATGCTTTATAAGGTTATTTCGAAGATCCTAACTCAGAGACTGCAAGGTATCATGCCCTCAATCATAGACTTTGCTCAAACTGTTTTTTTAAAGGGAAGAAGTATTGGTGAGAATGTACTGTTGGCTCATGAGTTGATAAGGAAATATGCTTGCAAAGGGGTTTCTCCGATATGCATGTTAAAGTTGGACCTTCAAAAAGCCTATGATATGGTCAACTAGAGTTTTGTCCAGAACCTTTTGCTGCTGTATGGGTTTCCTTACCAGTTTTTCAAGTGGATCATGGCCTGTTTGAATACAGTGACCTTTTCTCTCCTTTATAATGGTGTGTTGACTCCTCCATTTCAGGCTAAGAGAGGTTTGAGACAGGGAGATCCTCTCTCCCCTTATCTTTTTGTTCTTGTCATGGACTATTTTAGTAGAAGCCTCAAACGTTTATGGACTAATGCTTCTTTCAAAGGCCACCCTAGATGCAAATCTCTGAAGATTGTCAACCTAAGTTTTGCGGATGACATTCTCCTATTTTGCCATGGTGACTTGCAAAGTGTGCAATGTCGTATGGATGTGGTAAGTCATTTTTCTGGGCTATCTAGACTGGTCCACAGCCCCCAAAAGTGCACTGTTTATTTTGGTGGTGTGACGCCTGATGTAAGAAGGTCAATAGTTGCTCTGTTAGGTTTCCAGGAGGGTGCCTTTCCCATCACCTACCTTGGATTGCCTTTAACCTCATCCAGAGTTTCTTCTGCCCTTCTTCAGCCTATGTTGGAAAAGGCTATTGCTAGGCTAAGGCACTAGAGCACATTTTACTTGTCTCATGCTGGGAGGTTGCAGCTTATCAAGTCGGTGTTGTTCGGCATTCAATTGTATTTTAGCCAGGTTATTCTATTACCAAGGAAGGTACTCCATCAATTTGTGGGTCTCTGTAGGAATTTCTATGGTCTGGAAAGGTGCATATTAGACGAAGAGCTCTAGTTTCCCGGGAGTAGATTTGTCTCCCAAAGGAGGAGGGTGGTCTTGGCTTACTTAACCTGGGTGTTTGGAATCAATGTGCCTTGGGGAAACTTCTATGGAATATTGCTACCAAGAAGGATTCATTATGGGTGAAATGGATTCATGCGGTCTACCTCAAGCACACTAGTGTGTGGGAGTACAATCTCAATGCATACACTTCATGGCTCTTTCAGAAAATCCTTTTGTAGGAACTGATTTACAAAGCTTTCTGCAGTATAGACTGCTGAATGGTTAACTTGATTACAGTATCAAATCTGCTTATGAAGCTGTGAGACCTAGACAGGCTAAATAAAGGTGGTCAAAGCTTGTGTGGCACTCTCTCAACTTGCCAAGATACATATATCTTTTGTGGTTGGCCTTTAGAGACAGGTTGATGACTAAAGCTAGGCTATTGGAGATTGGCATTGGTGTGTATAATCAGTGTGTGTTCTGTTAGCAACAACCTGAAACACGGGATCACTTGTTCATCCACTACCTTTCATGGTTGTAATCTGGAGGCAAATGAGAAGAATTGCTGGAAGAAGGGATAGCATCCAAGGTTGGCAGCAGGAGATTCAGACTTTGTTGATCAGTTCAAGACAAAATAATCAGAAAAAGCAGGTCTTGAGAACCCTTTTTGTGTCCTTTATTGCCAATGTTTGGTATGAGAGGAACTTGAGAATTTTTGAGAATCGTAGTAGGGATGTTGCTCGTCTTGTTCGGGCTATTATCATGGCCGTAGCTAGACGATTAATAAACCCACATTTTAAGGCTCAATTTCAAAAGTGGGCTAGTTTGTATGGTTTGATGATGTGTATGGTTGTAACTCCTCATTTTCAAAAGTAATAAACTTTTTATTTATCAAAAAAAACACCTCTTGTGTGATTTAGGATTCAAATTTTAGGAGTAGCAATAAATAAGCTAGAAGAAATACTCAGCCCAGATTCGCAAAAACACAAACTCCCCCCCCCCCCACCCAAAAAAAGAAAAAAAAAAGAAAAAAAAAGGAAAAGAAGAATAGATTGCTTGTGGTTGTTCTCATTTGAACTCCCAACAATCACAGACCAAACAAGTGAAGGGCCCAGAAGCAAAACCTCACCTTTAATCTCTTTTCTCCGGCACTTATAGCCCTTTGTGTAGCTTGCAGCACATCATCATAGAAGTATTTCCTTATTTCTTTTGAATGGGGGATGTTATTCAATCTAGTAGGAATTCCCCTCCATTTATCCTGTAAAAAGCTATAATAAGATAAGAATATGAAAGTAACACATTGTTTCAATCCTCAACCAACTTGTTCCTCCAATAACATACCAAAAATTCAAAAAACACAATACACAAATCGAATAGAATTAATAAATTACCGTCTTGATGGTTGCTGCACTTGAACCACTGCTTTTGGCAACTAATTTTCCTAAGATAAATAGAGAAAAAAATAGTTGAGGGCATGATTGCATATAAAAAACAGTTTTCCATTTTCTATCTCCACAACAGTTTCTGTGACGAAATGAATAATTTTTTTCGTTTACACATGATAAAACAAATTTTCCTGGAAAATTGGAAAACTAAGGTGTAAGCAACATACATGAAGTAGTGAAATTGGTATTACACCGATAGAAATTAATGGAAATTTACCATCTAACTAGAAAATTCAATTGAGAGCAGCAATTACACAGCCCCACATTATTAGGGTTCTCACTTGATTAAGGCTAGATTAAGGGAAAACTTGGAAAAAGGTGATTCTCCATTGATTCACAGAAGTTCTTCAATGAAGCTTTCTCCCAAAATCCCATCCATCCCAAGAATCAAGTCAGGTGAGAGGAGAAAAGCATAAAAAACAACAAATATCAACAGAACTGCAGCCCACGGGTTCTTTCTAACCCTCAGTGGGGCAGAAACAGAGAAACATGAAAGCTGGAAGGGGAGCAGCAAGCAATTGGCAGAGGAGCAGTCACACTGGGGAGCTGCATGCAGAGGAGAAACTAAGAACAGGAGGTTGGAGATGAAAGATAAGGAAATACAAAAGGGAAGAAGACCAGCTAGCCAAATTTATTTTATGACAGTTTAGTTAGAAAACCGTGTCTCTCCAAATTCATAAGGAGGAAGATATGATGGAAAGAACCAGCAAACAGTTTCCCCAAGTATTTCACAATCTTACTCATCTATAAGAATAATACTAATTTCTGAAATCAAAGAAAACAGCTATAAACATCATCAATAATAGAAACGGCAAAGAAAACAGCAAAAGTATTGGATATTAATATTTACACCAGGAAAAGGATAATTCCCTACTAATCCTCCAGAACAAATAACCCACATGCCTAAAGAAGCAAACATCCTGTTTTTCATGAATATCAGAATGATATTACTAGAAAAGCTTGGGGAGATCAATAAGTGATTACAACAACCACTGGCACTCTATCTAGAACTTTATTCTATCTTCACCTGCAATCAGACTTAATAGCACAGGCAATAAGATGTCACATATATGCCACTAACATTATTTTGACGAAGGATTGAGAAAGATAAATTCAATGCATATACCTGATCTACCAGACTCAACTTTATCACTCTGTATTTTGCTCAGCAAAGACTTTATTTCCTCAAACACTACAAATTTTGGACGATTTCCATCAATCTATAAACATAAACAATATGCACAAGAGGGTCACCATCAACACTCAGTGTTGTACTTGATTTACTATACTCTTTTTTTCTTCTTTTTATTTGGGGGGGGGGGGGTTATGTCAATTCTGGGTACACCTTTTTCATCACGTTGCCATATGCTGATGACACTGCTTCTGCATTTTTCTTATATGTATCCAGACGTGATTTCACCTGTACAACAAATAAAGTCCAGTTAGTAAGGTTTTTGAAAGAGGTCTCTAAAATTAGGTAGAAAATGTTACTGTCCCTTCCACCTATAAACCATGAAGTTTAGTATGAATTTCAGCAGTCTTTTGGTACCGAAATACTCTACAGCAATTGGAGCTTCATTTAGTCTACGTGTAACACCCCAGCCTCACTGGGGTCGCGGGTAGTTAATGTGGAGTGTAAAGTGCTTTCAAATCAATAACTAACCCTACATATCAACATGAGTCCTTCTTAAAATGTTTTTTATCAACTCACATGAATCACAAAAATCCAAGTTAAGCACACTTAATGTGAAGTTATTTAAAGAAGATTTTCCAAAAAAAGAGGATACCTTATTGATATAGTAGCTTTATAAATTATTTTAAACTTTTACTATCTAGCACTTATTTGTGGGTATTACATACATCCCCACTCAAAAAATACAATGTCCTCGTTGCGCCTCGACCACTAACTGTCTCATTACAATCTAGCCCAAGAATCGTCCTACTAGGTAGTTGACTAGTTCATCCAAGTTCAGCTCGCGGACGTAGTTTTGCTCTAATACCATTTGCAATACCCCGCCCTCACTAGAGTTGGGGATAGTTACCGTGGAATACTTTCAGGATCAATGATTGGGCACATAAATCAACACAAGTCATTTTGAACTTTTTTTTTATCAACACACACGTATCCCAAAAAACTTCACACCCATCTTAAATTATTATAAGTCAAACGCGCTTAACTATAGAGTTATTTAATGGAATATTTTTCAAGAATAATGTATACCTTATTAATATAGGTAGTCTTGTCAATAATTTTTAAACTTTCACTATCTACCACAAATTTGGAAATATTACACAACGTGATCCAGCCAGTACATCTTAAGCCAAATTTGATACCCTAAGTTTATGTGCCCAAAGTACGACCTTTTAGTGAGGCTGAAATGTGATTCTTGTTAAGATTCAAGCCCATGTGCGAAGGTTGACCTTTTAGTGGATCTAGAACGGTGGACCGTGGAAGAAAAAAGGGGTCTTCAAGGTGTACACAGGTTGACAATGCCGTGGAACATGCCTTTGTGGAAAAGAGCAAAAAATAAAGATGGGTGAAAACGCAAAGAATACTACCGTGCTATTAATAAACATGGGTGTTGTGGTAACTCCACGGCCGTTTAGTTGCCTAATTCCTTGGCGGTTTCATTTTTTAAGTCCACATTGGTTCTTAATGTATCTTTTAGCTCCAATTTCTATCTTCTAAGATTTTGATCACCTATATAAGGAGTCCTTTGTATAACATTAAACTTGTGGTATACAAGAATTAGAAGAGAGAATTATTGTTTCTAAATCTAGAGGTGAGATCTAGAAAAATCTTGATTGAGAGCAAGGAGTTCTCATTCTAGTGAAAAATCAGAGAAGTCCTAATTAGGGATGGGGGGTTCTTAATTGAATGGATTATCAAAAAGTTGTTTTGATTAATCAAGTGAGTGTTCTTGAATTTTATAATGCTTGAAATGATAGCAATAAATATTCAAGTTTTACAAATTCTTGGTTACTTGATTTATTTATAGTTTGCATAATTGTTGTTTCTACTGGTGGCTTGATTTTATATATAGCTAGGTCCTGCATGACGCAAATACAGGACCTAGGCTATTTTGTCCATGGACAGGTCCAAGCCTAGAATTCAATTATCATGTGTTGCACATATCACAGTTCCACATGTTCAAGTTTTGTTTCTCGTACACAAGATCCAGCCCTTCCATAATCTGTCACAACAATTCTATGGAAAAAGGCGCGAATAGTTTACTTTGAGAGTAAGATGGACACATTTTCAATCATCTTTTAGAGAAAATATGCAGCATGCTCCGTATGCAGATTGTTTCCCACCATTAAGACAAGGTACTTGATTTTTCCACAGGAGATACAGTGACAATTATAACCTGACTTCTAGAGAAGATCCCTTCAATATCAAGTCACACTATTGATCATTTCTAGGTCCAAGTTACTCATAATGTGCATGGAAATTGATGAGTTGTTTACATTGGGAAATATACAATTTGTTGGCGAACTTACTTTTTCTTCAGTGTCATCGGGACGAGTGACAAGCCTAGCTTTGATTTCCTCAGTTTCAGGAGGGAAATTTTTCAAATGGTAAATCTTTCCCGTCACTGGGTCTAGCCTTCTGCCAACACACCTATCAATTAAAGTTTCATCAGGAACCTGGAAATCAGAAACATGCACATATGTATCAGTCTCGGTGCAAAAGGGGGGGGGGAAACACTCAAAAATAATGAGAATGTTTTATTTGTGCTGCACAAATATTGCTGTAATTGGTTTCTACTGAATTTTTTTCTTAAAATTTAAAAATTATGCCTGCCACAAGATCATTCATGAAACCTAGCTAACGGATAATATGAACCCAAAAGTTTCAGGAAACAAAGACGGAAGAATCAATTTCAGCAAGTTTGTTTGTAACATAAAAATAAAGAAATGCACTTAGATCAGCTAAAGTAATAACTTTCGTCCATGTACATCATGCCAACATCAGAATGAATCACTAGTGATTGGGGGCAAGAAAATTTGGTTTCATACCTCTAACACAACGTATATATCTGGCCTAACCCCCAATTTTTCAAGACTATCTGCTTGGGCAGAACTCCGTGGGTATCCATCAAGGAGCCACCCTTTTATGTTTGCATCTGGACGTGAAAGGCGGGTTGTAACCATCTATTGCAAGTAAAGTTCCATTCCTCATTAATTCATTTAAGGGAAAAGAAAACAGTCTATAGTACAAGTATAAGGCCATACTTCTGTTACTATTTCATCTGGAACCAAACGACCTGCATTCATGTACTCCTTTGCTTTGCTCCCAATCTCGGATCCAGCTGCTACTTCAGATCTCAGGAGGTCACCAGTAGATATATGAACCAATCCAAACTGAAGAATGAGAAGGGGAGATAGCCAAGTATATATCAGGTTGGCTACATTCAGAAAGACAATCATGTGTTGAAGTATGTTAATAGAAATCGGTTCATTCAGATGTCATATAGTTACTCTCCCTAGATGAGAATAGGAAATCAACATTAAGAAAATTGACAAGACTGCAAGATAGACTGCTGTCATTAAATGGCTTGTTAATTTAGATTCTAATAAAAAGTAAAAGATTAATTGTTTAAAAAAATTAATTAGTATTATTACTAATTATTCGATGTTGAGTTTATGACTCAAATCTGACGGTTATGAAAGTCTTTAATGTGAAGTTGAAGTAACCGAAGAGTTTTAATTAGTAGTATTTACTACCATCAATGAAGAATTTAAAACCAGAGGTTATGGAAGACTTAAATATGAAGCTAACGTAACCGAAGAATTTACTACTAAATTAATTGGTAGTATTAACTGCCATAAATGGAGAGTTACAGTTTTTAATCTCCATTAATTAGCAGTTTTTTAGGGTTTTCTTTTGAAGACTATATATATGTAGTCCCTGACCCTTTCTCAAAATATGACTCACAATATCCATCATAGTTCTACACACATTTGAGAGTTAGAATAATTGAGAGTGATAAATCTCTACAATCCTCTATTCAATTGAGGATTTCTTGTATTCTTTCTCTACATAGTAAAGTTATCCTTACTCGTTGTCGTCCGTGGACGTAACCCACATTGGGTGAACCACGTAAAATTGTGTGTTCTTTTACTTTTCGCCTTACATTCGAGTTGAATTTAATTATGTGGTAATTAAGTTAAGTCAAACCATGAATTTGGTGGCTCACAATTGTCCACACGGGCTTGCATATCATGTTGTGGCTGCAACTTCCACAAGCTAAAAGGCATGAGCATAAGGGAAATGAAACACATATGTATATTGTAGTAGCTTCCACTAATTTAAGATGTGAAGGTGCAAGCATGTCTATGTACACGTAGTTGCATGGCAAAATCTTCATGGTAAGTTGCACTGGCCAAGCAATGCATTTGACCACAAAAGGTATCAAACCTTTAGTAGAAGGATGTTACTATTTACCGTGAAGGGCTATTGGAACAATCACAAATGGTACTATAAATAGACGCCATAACCGTGAAAATTGATTGATTCCAAAAAACTCGGATTAATCTTCCGATCTTTATCTTTCTCTACCTTTTACATTCCAATATTTCTAGTTGAGTACTAGTATAATGTTGGGTTCGCTGAAATTCTTTTACATTGGAATGCTATTTCTAACACGAATGAAAAATCCTAGAGACAATTGTTCACAACTTTGGACACCATAGGAGGGAGTAAATTTATCATAATGATACATCGTAAATTGGGTGGGTTTTGATAATTTAATTTGGACTTCCTTTTATAATATTTGTTAAAGGTATGTTATATTAATATTATTCATTACTTGTGAAAAATCTTTTTATCTATTCATTTATCTAATACCATATAATTTCTATACTAAAAATAAATTAATATACCTTTATCATGGCCATCACCATTCACCAAGCCTCTCATCTTACCAGCCCTATTGAAAGACATGAAAAGCAACTATAATAGCCACTGAACAAGGACTCCGAAATGTACAAAGCAAAGAAAAAAAGATCCCGAATACAACCAACTCCATGTACCTATTGAAAGCAAAGAAACATGACTCAACGCAATAAATTTTTCATAGCGCTGACTAACATTGAGAATGCAGGAATGCCAGCAATGAACTGCTGCAAACTAGAAACTCAGCTTCTACACTAAACCCATACCATAAAAATCTAAAATTTGGTCAGCATGCAATTAGAACCCCTTAATAATCAAGCTAAGACAAGAAACCCTCTCGTGATTTTCAATTCAAGAGGACTTAACAAAAGGCAAGAAGAGAGATCAGTTACCATCTGTTTGATTAATTCACATTGAGTTCCTTTCCCTGATGCTGGTGCTCCAGAAATCATGACCTTCAATGGTTCGTTCTCCAAACAAACTATCTTGAAATTCTGCGTAATAGACGCAAACAGTGAGAAGGATGGTAAAATTTTCATGCAAAGATGACACAAGGATACGAATTGGAGTATCTTACTCTATATTTAAGGCTTTTCCCGCCACTGCTCCTTTGCCCGACACAAGTTGATTGATGAAGTCCCAGAGAGGATGAGAAAGAGAAGGAAAGAGATGATAAGTGGTGAGAATTAGTTGAAAGAGGGCAAAGGGAAGAGATTGGAGAAACGACATTGTTGACTTGATAAGCAGTAGCTGATGAACTGAACAACATAATAACAAATTCAGGTCTGAGCAACAACAGGAGTATCCTCTGAGTGGGCTACGTCTATGATGCGGAAGATGGCGGGGAATGAGTGATCAGAGAGGGAGGGGGGCAAGCCGCTAAATGGGCACGACATCCACAACCACAAGTGTCTGGCATTTCATATAGTTTGTGCATCCACATCCACCGGAAAACGTCTGCTAAATTAAGGACTCGAAATAAGATCGTACGAGTGATATCTTCGTTAGTTTGTAATTTATTATAATATATTTTTGAAAAAAAAAATGTAAGATAAATTATAAAATGTATGCATATATTTAAATTTTGAAAAAAAAAATGATGGCTAATGGAAATGTATAATTAAAATAAAAACTAACTGTCATACTTAGAATTTGTTTGACAATTGATATTATTCACCAATTTCATATGATGTGATATGTTATTTTTTTATAAGTTTTTAAAATTATCTCATTTTTTTTATCTCAAAATACTACAAAGTACAATAAAACAAATACATTAATACTAAAATACATAACTAAATTATCAATATGCATCACTTTAGATTGTAATCAAATTAAATATTAATTTATGTTATATGATCGAGAGTTAATATTTTAACCAATTTAGATAAATTTGGATGACATATTTTTCAAGTTTTTTTTATTATATAAATTTTGTTGTATTAACTTATGAAATAATTTTTTAGAACTTTTGATCCTTCAACCTTAAACTTCCATCTTCTAATTTTAGGGTACTGGCTAACCTATCCGTTAGCTATATCAAACTCGTACTTTTTAAATTTTTAAAAATCTATAAGTTAGTCTTTAGTTTATGTGCGAAAAAAATCTTCTTTCAATAGAATCAATAAATATTTTCTTACACATCAAATATAATAAATGATAATAGCATAATATGGTGTATTAAAACTACTTTATTAGATCCATACTTTGATTGACTAATAAAAGTATTTTTTAATTCATTTAAATTAACTTTTTGTAATATGTATGTTTATTCCTCACATAAATTTTAATTTACTCCCATACATACATTAAACCTTTTACCAAAATCCACTTGCAAACGTTATCCATTATTTTGTTCCATATTATATGCAAATTTTCCCACTTTTAGCATAAATATTTACACGAATTGTATTTACATTACATACATATTTGATTTAGCTATATATTTTTACTTGTTGAAAAATTTTGCACAATTTATTAAAAAACTTATGTATGAAAAAAAAATGTAAGAATAATACTAATGTCCCATTCTCTTCGATTTATATTTGCTAATTTGATTTGATCTGAACTTATTGTTATGGATATGATCTAATATATGATATTATCTTATATCATTTTATAAAAAAATAATAGTCATAATAATTATAAATCAATAAATGATATTAATATTAGTTGTTTCTTAAATATATATTTTAATATTATTAAATTAATAATAATATCATCATTTATTATCATTATTAATTAGTATCATTATTTATAGCATTAAATTTATTATTATTATTATTATTATTATTATTGAAACTATTAATTAATATTATGATTATAAATTATTATTATTATTAAGATTATTATTTATATTATTAAATTAATATTAATAATTATTAAATATTAAAATTAAATTAATTATAACTATTATTAATTATGAATATTATAAATAGAAATTATTTTTTTATAAATTATTATCAAATTAATATTAAAGTTATTAATCAAGATTATTTATCATTAAATTAAATATTGTTACTACTACTACTATTATTATTATTATCACTAAATTTACATTAATATTAATTGTTATCATTGTTGATATTTATTAATTTTATATTATTAAATTCATTATTATTGATGGTATTATTGATATTATTAAGCTAATTATTATTATTTATCATAATAATAAATAGATAAATTTATTATTATTATTATTACTTGTATGGTATTAAATTAATACGAATATGTTTCATTATTGTTATTATTAATTATGATGTTGATTTAATCTACCGTGATCCTATGTGTCATAAAAACAAGCCGAGAAAAATAAGACCTAAAAGTAATTCTTCAATAAAAAAAAATTGAAGGATTATTTGAACAAAAGTCCCCTAAATTTTAATTCACATTAATATGAGGGTAGGGTAGAATATTGTGGGGGAAGAGAATTTGGGTTGCAAAAAAAATACAATCAAGTTATTTATGATTTGGCTCATTTAAAATTGACAACACCACAATATATCTATTTATCTAGTAATATAATTATTATTTTTTATGATGTTAATTTTAAAGGCCATATTTGGTTAACCTTTTACGGTGTATTGAATTTATTTGCAACATGTTCTATTAGTTGTTATTTTTGTGGTATAATTATTAAAAGAAAATCACAATCGGGATTTTTAATCCAAAAGAAATATGATTGACAATTAGTAATAAAAAAATAATTATGAAAATAGTATGTGAGTTTATATTTAAATCAAACTTATTTTTTGAAATTTATTTGATATTCGTTGATTTAAAATATATAAGTGAAGTACGATGTTGTATGATGATGCTAGAAAAAATAATAATGCCCTTGATAATATATATTTTGAAACATTATGTATGCAAGAAAATATAATAACCTATTTCTCATTATACACTTTGCATTATACCAAACTTAATTTTCCTCTGTGCCTTTCGACGTCATGTTTTCTCCATCCTCAGAGCTTCTTTTTTATTAATATGCCCTTCAACCTTCTTCTTCTTCACTCTAACCATTTGTGCAACCTTTCTTTTTGGTGTGGTTAACTAGTAACAATGTGCATTCACTTGTGATAAAGATGTTAACAAGGTAAGTTTTTAGCATTTTAGTTTTTAATTGATCATTATTTATTTAATTTGTTGGTAGATTAAATTAGATTTGAAAATTTATCTTATATATGTTTAGATTTGGCAAATTATTTGTGTACGTGATTGAAAAGTTGAAAGAAATTGAAATTATAAATGTTGTAATAACTGGAGGTAGTATAACTTTTCAAAATTTACTACTTAAAAATATCATTTTAGAGAAAGTGTATAATAATATAAATGGGTGTTACCATCATACTCAACATAAATAGTATAACTTCTCAAAATTTACTACTTAAAAATATTGTTTTAGAGAAAGTGTATAATAATATAAATAGGTATTACCGTCATACTCAACATAAATTTGATTTACCATACCAGTCTTACATTGAATACAAGGTAAAACATTTAGAACCTAAACTCATGATAATTATAGAATGAAGGAAATATTTCATAAATCATAGATAAGAGTTGAAGATTAACTCTAATTATAATATAACAAAATATAATAAAAATAAATCTAATGGAACTAAAAGTTCAAAAGATATCTAGACAAAAGCTTACTAACAGATAACAACAACTCTATGCTTAAGCTTTAGAAACAAAATCACTCATCCACAAGTAAATTATCAAAAGTAGGTAAATAATCCAAGTGGTCATCACCAAGCTGCACAATAAAGTCTAGGTCATCTACTAGTATGAACAAACAATATCCATAAAAAAGATGATTAATAAACTGTATACTGAGTAAGGGAATAATACAATTATAATAAGGGTATATAAATACGTAAGGTCACATGGAATAATGAACATGCATATTCATTAAACATGATAAGATGCAATAAAATAATTGGTTCAAAATTCCCTCATTAGATATAATCACAATATATTTTCTTATATATACCAAGTTAAGGACCACATTATTCGTAATCTGGTGGAACAAACTAAAATGCCTTCTAAGGTAAAATGCGCCTAGCCACTACTATTAGATTAATGGAACAAACTCAAAACTTCCTAGGACAACATGCTTCTAGCCACTATTCTTAAACTGATGAAATATTCTAAAGCATATCCCATGGAAAAACACATCCATGCACTATTATGAAGCTAGTAAAATGGACTCAATACCTTGGTCCTGACTCACACTATTTTTCATTTTAAGTAGTAATGTCTTATTAAACTATTGCGTATCTTGATGTCATCTTGCATACATAAATATAAATATTCAAGGCATATAAAAAAAATTAACATAAGTAAAGAACATAAAACACAACCACATGATGATTAGGATATTCCCTAAGGTAAAAGGCTACAATTCTTCTACAAAACCCTAATTTTATAAGAAAGGTACAACTTCTCCCAAAAGGCTCATCTAATCACCAATTTAGGCACACCATCATAAAATGATATTATTAGCAACATATTCAAAAATTAAGGCCAAACTCCAATGTATTACGCACGTTATAAAGAGTATGGCTCTATAATCATCGTTCACCATTCAAGCCATTTTTCTTGTTTTATCATACTTATACTACTCACAATTACCTCAAGTATTCCATGAAACATAATTAGAATATTTTATACTAATAACACATTAAATATACCAAGGATTCCATATTTAAACCACACTAACCTAAATACCCTTGTCTTACCTAAGTGCCTTAAAGTCACATTTTAGATAACTTGTATCCTACAAAACCACCATTTGATCATAATACTTATGAAATAAATTATAAACCATCAATAATTATCATATCATAATCATTTTTCCACATTATCATAAAATGTCCAAAATATCATTAAGATAGCCACAATATCCCATATTCTCACAAAACCCTACAAATCTGACATCATTAATTTTCCACTTTCAATTTATTACACAGCCATACAACTTAAATACATTCATTACCCATTTTCCATACCTTATAAAATGCATTAGTCATACTACCACACTTAGAGTTTCAAGATAAGACTTATTGCAGCAAATATCATATAAGTTCATGTTTTTCACATAGTGCTCACTTTCCATAATATAATACCACATTATCATACAACGAAATTATCAACATGAGTTATGAAATATAATAATACCAAGTATGAGACTATACATAAATTACACATAGTATTCAAAAACCATAACCGCAACATGTATCCTTACCTAACAGACAACGGTCACTAAGAACAAGTAACCTTAAGACTCCTCTTCCTTTAAGACCACTGAAAAATGCCTAAAAATAAGAATAATACACGATTAGAACTTAAGAAAACAACCAAGGAAAATTTAAGGTAAAGGGTGATGGAAAAGGAGAAAACCTAGAGCAAACAAAGCTACGGGAAAATGTGGCACAATTGGAGCTATATGCGTGAGGTTATGGTGTCGATATAAGGGTGGTACATTAAGGAGTGATGCAACCAAAGGGGGTTGTGTCAAGGGGTGATGAAGACAATAGGGGTGTTGTGTTAAGAGGTGAAGTAGGTAGGGTGTGGATGGTGTGAGTCAGGGTTTGTTGGAGAAGAAATTTGTTGCAAGATGGTTTTGTGAGGGTGTGGCATAGCTAAGTAGTGTATTGTACGAGGGATAGATGCAGCTAGGGATATAGTTGCGTGAGGAGTTGACATAGCTCGAGGTGGGTTGCATGGGGTTTTGATTAATTAAAGGTTGATAGAATTATATAGAGCTTCCTTACATGACAAGGTTGATTAACCAGGTTGGTGCATGGGCAGTGGCTTATGCACCAGGCTTGTGTATGGCTAGTTGCTTGCACCACCAAGATCCTTTATCGTCTCGTGTCATGTTGTAATAAGTGTTTCTTATAGGTTGTGGCTGCACACAGATGAGGTGATTTGCACACAGATTGTGAATTGTGCACCCCTTACGCATAAAGCATTTACATCTTACATGCGAGTTGCGACATGGATCCAAGTCTATAGCTTAGATTTTCATTTTTTCTTAATTAATTTCAAATATTATTTAGATATTATTTACTTATGTTAAATATTTTAAATATTAATAATTAATATTTTAGTATTTAATTTATAACAAATAGTTTAAATTATCACACACACACATACTATTTAATTGAAATAAAATTTTTTACATTTTAATAATTTAATTTAAATTAATATCATAAATTATTTAATTTTTAGATTTGTTCAAAATTATTTACATTAAATAATTTATTTTAAAGGCTTAACCTAAATCATTTTATATTTGAATGTTATTATAATACGCTAAAAATTTGTTAAACCTAATCCTATATCATTAATATAATAATACCTTAATATGATTATAATCTTGAGAAAACTTTATTTTAATCTTAACCAAATTTCTTAATTTCAAAATATTAACCTAATCCAAATATTTGACCCGGATAAATTATTTTTTTGGAACCAAATCTTAATTCTGGTAAATTTATGAGACTAATCCTACCTATTCTATCTAATCCAAACTTATTTAATCCTAACTTTCCCCCTTTTCCTTTTCTTTCTCTATTTTCCTTTCTCCTTTCTCCTACCTCCTTTCGCCATAATGCTTGACCATTTCTCTCTTCTTACCAATTGCATCCCACAACCATCACCCTCACCTCCTATTACAAACACCATCATCAATAACAACCATCACCCTCACCATCACCATCTCATGTTGTTGTTGCTGCCATCGACTACATACCCCCTACCGTTTCTTTTTCATGTAGCACACACACAACCATCATCTTCGACTGCTACCCCTTCCATTTCTCACCCAACACTCCACCATCACTCTCAACCATTCTCTCCATTGAATTTTGCTTTACTCCCTCGTGTTCCTGCAACATCACCCCTGCACAACTGTTCGCATATATATATATATATATATATATCCATCTCTCTCATTCTCCCTCATTTTTTTGTCATTTATTGCCCTATAATGTATGTCACTTATTGCTCAACAATTCTGTTGAGCCCCTCTCTTTCTTTTCTTTCTTTCTTTCCTTCTTCTTCTTCTTCTTCTTCTTCTTCTTCTTCTTCTTCTTCTTCTTCTTCTTCTTCTTCTTCTTCTTCTTCTTCTTCTTCTTCTTCTTCTTCTTCTTCTTCTTCTTCTTCTTCTTCTTCTTCTTCTTCTTCTTCTTCTTCTTCTTCTTCTTCTTCTTCTTCAACTACATCTCTATTTTCGACGCCAAACCACCACCTTCACCACTGTGCACCATCACAACCACCAAGAACTACCTAAAGCCTAGTGGATCAACTACCGATGCCACCCCATCACTCCTCCTTACCGCCACACTATCGTTGTTTTTGACCACTACTATTTTTTCCTCTTATTTCCTCGCATCTGTTGCATTTTTATGAGGCACATAGCCTCATGCATGGTCGTGCACGTCTAATTTTTCCTTATCACATGCCTATGCAAACTGCACAGTTTGCCAGTGCACCCTCACATGGTTGGCGCACAAAATCTGTTTTGTCGCCCTATTATCATAGAAATCGTCGCCCAAACTCACTTTTCTTGTTGTGCCTATTTGTTATTCTCTAATAAATCTATTGCTCAAGCATGGTCATGCCTCTTTACACAACCTTCCCACATAGGATCCCAGCTTTAGGTCTAGGAGTGCACCGTTTGTCGCATACTTGTGCATCCTCACCATCTCAGCCATGAACCCTCTCTTTCACTCCCAAACCTTACCCAAAAACCACCAAAATTTCATCATAGTGCCACCATACATTCCACAACATTTCCATATAACTCAAGCTTCCATTTGAATATAGTTATTTCCATTTTTACTCTCCTTTACCTTAACTTTTCCCTCGGTTATAATCTTCTTGCCTAATTGTGTTTTATCTTATTTTTCTTATGTGATTTTTCGACGATCTCAGAGGAAGAGATATAGGATTTACATGCATAGAGCCTGATGTCTTTGTTGGTAAGGATACATGTAACACCCCCAAATTTTGAAACTTAAAATTTTTGTTTTAAAGAGTTAATAGTGGAAGTCAATACACAAAACGTAGGAGTGTCACACCGTATCCAACATAGAAGAGGCACTCCCTATGCCTAGTCTATGTCAGGTGCAAGACAAAAGTAACCTCATACCTAGGAACCAGGTGTGGGAAGCACTTGATTCCACCATAATACATGAAACAAAATAGAGAGAAGGGAATAAATAGTAAAAATAGATGACTAAGAGTCCAAAGAGAGATAGAGATATCCGCATAACCATACCCTTTACCAATTTGTTCAGCGCTCACCCAATGCAAGCACATCAAGCTAATAACTATCAATCACCTGCAAAATAGGGCGGGTCTATTCATGGGAATGAGCATAACCCATAAAACGGATGATCAGTATGCTACGTACTGAGTAAGGTAAGGGTATAATCAAACAATATTACGCATAATACAAGAATTCTCATAAGCAAAACATACATGCGTAATTTCAAGAATACCAAATAATTACTAATTCTAGGTCTTTCATTAGATATACCATATTTTAATTTTTTATTTACGTTGAATTTAGGGACCCCGCTATTCTTAAATCGGTGGAACGGCCTGAAACACCTTTCGAGGACAACACACCCGAGCCACTATTATTATCCAGTGAAATGAGCCAACATCTCTTGGAGTAAAATACTCCTAAGCCACTATTATTAAACTAGTGGAATGGTCTGAAGCAACTCTTGAGGACAACACACCCGAGCCACTGTTATCATCCGGTGGAATAGACTCAACACCTCGGTCCTAACTCACGTAGTCCTTCACTTTAAATGATAAGTATCATTTCATTTATACTTTAACTCTTAATCATATTTTCATTCACGTTGAGTATAGGGCCCCACTATTCTTAATTCGGTGGAATGGACTAATGCACCTCTCGAGGACAACACACCCGAGCCACTATTATTATCCTATGGAATAGAGTCATATAAACACCTCAGCCCAACTCACATGATTTTTCACTTTAAATGATTAATATCTTATTCAGAGTTGATTATATATTATCATGCTGAACTCATATAAATGCAAGACATATAATTAAACACATAATTATGACCACATAATTATCCTCAATTAATCATAATACCCTCAGGGTAGTCAAGACAATCGTATTCTCCCAAATGTTCTATAAAACCCAATACCAATAAGTATAAATTTCCAATAATTATCTGAAGTACATATCCTCAGTTTTCCATAGATATCATGTATCCAACATTATACCTAAAAATATACTTACATAATTACATTACTCTCAAGAATATTATTTCATAACATTTTCATAAATAAATTATTTAATACAATATACTCAGCACAAATGCACATACAAAAATACATATATTACATAAATCCCTAGCTATAATATGTATCCTTACCAACAAAGACACCGGGCTCTATACACGTAAATCCTATACCTCCTATGAGATCATCGGAGTCAAATAGAAGCTTGAATTGTATGGGAGTATAGAAGAATATGTGGTGAAGCTATGATTAAATTTTGGTGGTGTTTGGACAAGGTTTGGGGTAAAAATAGGGGTGCACGGGAAAAAAAGAAGTTGCAAAACTGTGTAGCAACAATGTACAACAAGTTGAGGGAAGAAAAGACGCATGGCCAAGTAGTGCAATAATGGCACAGCTGTACATCACTGGCCCAAGAGAAAAAAATATGCACGGCCAAACGGTGTAAGAGTTGCATGGCTGTGCAGCAGGTAATTTGAGTGTTGTGTGACCGTGTAGCAGACGGTACACAGGACGTGTACCCTGCAACACTACAACGAATGAAGAGAAGAAGAAAGAAAAAGAGGCAGTGGTCAGCAGTGATGGTTGGCGACAATAAGGGGGAAGGTCGGGGCAACCTTAGTGGTTGGTCCACCGGCCAAAGGGCGGTGAATGGTGGCTTAGGTGGTGCTCGGTGGTGGCTTGGATGGTTCAAATGCCAAAAACAGGGAAGAAGAGAAGAAGGTTGGGGAGCTGATGGATGACAATAAAATGGAGGGATAGAGGGGAATATATACTAGTAAGGTGGTGTGCCTTGGAGGAGAAAATGGCAGGGGGTAACGACGACAATATGCCAAGAAGAATAAAATAAAAAGGATAGGAGGTTGGTGACGGTTGAAATGGATGGAGATCAGACAGAGGCACGAGGAGGTGATGATGATGAAGAAGATGTGCACGGGTGATGGTGGATGACAATCAAAACAGATAGCAGCAGGAGGAAGAAGAAGAAGAAGAAGAAAAAGAAGAAGAAGAAGAATAAGAAGAAGAAGAAGAAGAAGAAGAAGAAGATAGCACGAGGGATGTCAGGGATGATGGTGCCATGGTGCATTTGGGAGATAAGATGATAAGGGGTGGTGTAGAGGAATTCAATTCCTTCACACCACAAAATCGACGCAGGAGAAGAGGGAAAAAGAAAAGAAAAGAAAAAGGAAGAAAAGGAAAGAAAGGAAGAAAAGAAAAGGGGAAAGAAAAGGAAAAGATAAGGGTTAGGGGATTAGGATTAGATTTGGTAATTTCATATTAGCCAAGTAATTTAGATGAGTGGAAATTTTAGTGGGTTTTGATTTTAGTTTACAAATTATGGTTTATCCAAATTAAGCTTTCGAATTCGGTTAAAGTTTCAAGATTAAGAAATTAGGTGAAGGCTAAAAACAAGATTTCTTAATATTGGAATCAAATTAGGGTGCTAATGACGCAGGATTTGGCTAAGTAAATTTTTGGGATAATATAATACATGTCATAGCTATGACTTTATGTGTTGTTATATTAGACATTATATAATTAATGTTATTTTATGATATTATATCTTGAAAAATGAGACCATGGAAGTATGCTTTTGGTAAATATTGGATATGGTATCTATGCAAATAATTGAGGAATTATGTCCTAAATGGATGTTGGAGATGTATATGTATTAATATTGAGATTTATCAAACCTTAGGAGAATATAGCATTTTTAATTACCTAAGGGTATTATGGTCATTTGAGGATAATTATGTATTCCTAATCATGTTTTTAAATTTATATCTTGTACATTTACATAGGTCTTGTATGATAATCTTGAATACATAGTAAACTCTAATAAGATATTAACCATTTAAAGTGAAAGATCACAAGAGTTGGGCTAAGGTATTTATATGGGTCAGTTCCACTAGATAATAATAGTGGCTCGGATATTTTGTCCCTAAGAGATGCATCAATAAGTTCTACTGGATTAAGAATAGTGGGGCCCCATACTCAACGTGAATAAATATACAATTAAGAGGTAAAGTATTAATAGAAAAGATACTAATCATTTAAAGTGAAAGACTACGTGAGTAGGGAATGAGGTGTTGAGTCTGTTTAATATATTAATAATAGTGGGTCATGTATCTTATCCTTGAGAGGTACTTCAGATCGTTCCACAGATTTAAGAATAGTGACTCATGAGCATTTTACTCTAAGAGGTGTTAAGTTTGTTCCACTAGATAATAATAGTGGCCTAAGTGTTTTGTTCCTTAGAGGTATTTCATACCATTCCACCGTTTTAAGATTAGTGGGGTCCCTAAACTCAACGTAAATAAAAAATTAAAACGTAACATATTTATATAGCGAGACTTGAAATCATTATTTACCTAGCACTATTTTATACCACCTTCTGTACGCTTATTCTCTGATATGAATTCATGTATTATGTGTAATCCTTCTTTAATTGTATTGTTATCTTACTCATTACGTAGCGTACCGATCATCCATTTCATGGGTGTTATTGTAATATCCCAAAATCCTAATTTCCGAAATTATGGCCAAATAAGGAATTATTAGGAAAATTAATTATTTAAATTAATTTACTTAAAATGTAGAGAGTTAATTAAGATAGATTAAGAGGAATATAATAAAGAATTTAATTGGAATAAAATTTGGGTATTTTTCCTAATTAGCTTGGAGGTTAAGGAAATTTATCTAAAATAGTCTAAAATAAGCAAAAAGAAATTTAGTTAATATTTTATAAATATTAATATTCTAAATAACCCAAAAATACCCCAATTTCCCCATAAGTTATTTTAATTATTTTCCCATCCTTTTTATTTTCTTATTTTCCTTTTTTTTCTTCCTTTTTCTCCCTCCTCTTTCTTTTTTTTTCTTTCTTTCTCTCCCCCCCGGCTGGGCCAGCCCACCGGCCCAAACCCTTCCCCTCTCCCTGTCTCGCGTACAGGCCGCCCGAACCCCGTCCCTTCCTTCTTTCCCTTCCCGCGGCCCGCGCCGTGCGACGCCAACCATCGTGCGTCCCGTGCGCTGCATTTTGCCCTCAGAGCCGTCGAAACGCCGCGTCACGCTTAACGGCCTTATGACCGTTGCCAGCCTACGGCGCGACGCTGCGTTTTCCTCCCACAACCCTTAGTACGCCGCGTTTGACTTACGGATTAAATAAACGCCGCCGAACCGGCCGGTTCCCCTTCTTTTTCTTTTTCCCCTGGACCACCGGTCCACCCTGCCTGTCTTCTTCTTCCCCGACCTGCACGCCGACCTGCAACTCGACTTGCAGCCCCGAATCTCGCCGGCAGCCACCAGCTCAGCGCCGACCATCCTCCCCTGCCCTTCCCTGTCATTTTCCTTCCTCTTTTCGACCCCGACCAAGTCCCTCTCTCCCTTTCCCGCGTGCCCTTCTCTTTCCCTTTCTCCTCCCCCTCCCCGACCCGACCTGCCATGGCAGGACCTGCCGCCTGCCGGCCAGCCTGGCGCCTGCACCCCCCCTTTTGTCTTCTTCCCCTGGCCTTGCCCGACCACCCTACCTATAAATACCCCCATTGATCACCTGGGTTCGGGATTTGGAACCCCGAAACCCTGGGTTTGCTCCCTCTCACCGCCGCCCCATCAGACGCGTCGACCGCCGCCCTCCCCCAACGATGCCGGTCGAACGCTGCCCAGACCCCCACCTTGCACCACCCTCCACCTAACCAAGCCCTCATCAGCCCTCGATTTGCCTTGCACGAGCCACCCCAGGCCGTGCAAAATCGCCACCCCGAGCAGCCCCTTCCAGCCCGTCGCCACCTTGCGCCACCTTCTGCCGCCTCCTCCGCCGCGACCAGCCACCCTGCCACCTCCTAAAATAACCGGCAGGTCCTCCCCTACCTACCCATACCATCCTTACCCCCTACCTCCTTCTCCACCAACCTCCACCATCTCCCACCACCTTCTTCCACCTTCGGCCGCCGCGTCCACCACCGCGCGCCGCCTCCTTTCTTACGCCACCACCCTCATTCCACTCCCCTCTCCCTGCTGTCTCCTCCCCCACACTTAACTTTCCTTTCCTTCCCCCCATCTAACCTCCACCTTAACCTTTCCCTCTCTTCTCCTCCTCCACCCGCCGCCGCGGACCACCACCGACCCTAGGTGGTCTTCTACTCATCCCAAGCCTTAAAGTTTATTTCCATACAATTATTATTAAGTTAACTAATATTAATACCATTATGCTTATTATTATTATTATTATTATTATTACTCTTATTATTATTATCGTTTCTAATATTGTGACTCCTGATATTAAAGTTATCTTTTTTACCATACTAACATCCCTTGGAACCCTAACTCCTATTATACTCAACTTTAGTTTTACTTTTATAAGTGCTAATATTAACAACCATACTATTATTATGTTTACCTCTACTATCTTACTAAGGTTATTATTATTAATACTTAACCATACCGGGTTATTGTTATTGCTATTATTATTGATAGGGTTAATATGGTTATAATTACTATTTATCATTATTAGTATTATTATTATTACCATTATCACCCTTAGGAATAGTTACTTGTAATTTTGTGACATTATAATATTATTATTTCAAACCTAACACCATTGTTAGACTTAATCTTAAAAACGCTAGAGTTCTATTACTTGAAACATAAATGTCACTATTAGTAGTCTTAGTATTATTATTATTATTATTATTATTATTATTATTATTATTATTATTATCACTATTTTACTATGACTAGTGAACACTAGTATTATAAGAATGGAACCAATGGGCTTAATAAAATAAGTGTAACAATAAGTATCATAATAACTATATTTTGACTACTAATATTTAGTATACTAATTCTAAGGTAAAAACCCTAGTTTTTGTATAAAACCCTTTTTAGTAATAAAAACCCTAACCTTAAACTAGAATGAGGATTGATAGTAATTATAAGGGAAACTAATACTTAGCATTTTCCCCTTTTATAGGTAACCCCGACCAAAGCCCTAAGGAGTTATAGGAGCGTGCTCCAAGTTCGGCGTCGCCTTAGGTAAGGACGAAGCTAATGGCCTTGTGCTATGTGTGACATGGATGTGTTGAATGTTATGTATGTCATGCTATGCCATGTATTATATGATTTGTGTATAACTTGTCTTATGTGTAGCGCAGCTTGGAGATTGAGGTATGTTGTATGTGCTTCCGTGACATGAGCATGACATTTATATGTATGATGTTTATGATGTAATATGTTATGGCCCACTAGGACATGCATGTTAAGATAAATGGTAATATGAGTTGGGAACCATCATGGGAGTCTTGAAGTTTATATAGTGGGATTAGGGTTTGTATGGTGGCATAAACGTTCGTATAGTGGTACTAATGATTGCATAGTGGTATTAATGGCTTTTGGTGGTATTTGGGTTTGTATGGTGGTATTTATGATTTTATGGAGGCATTAATGTTGTATGGTGGTATTTGTGTTTTTATGGAGGTATTACTATTGTATGGTGGTATTTGTGATTTATGGAGGTATTAATGTTGTATGGTGGTATTAGGGTTGTATGGTAGGGTTTGCATGGTGGTATTAGGGTTTGTATGGTGGCATAAACGTTCGTATGGTGGTACTAATGATTGCATAGTGGTATTAATGGCTTATGGTGGTATTCGAGTTTGTATGGTGGTATTTATGATTTTATGGAGGCATTAATGTTGAATGGTGGTATTTGTGTTTTTATGGAGGTATTACTGTTGTATGGTGGCATAATTGTTCGTATGGTGGTACTAATGATTTCATAGTGGTATTAATGGCTTATGGTGGTATTGTGATTTTATGGAGGCATTAATGTGGTATGGTGGTATTTGTATTTTTATGGAGGTATTAATGTTGTATGGTGGTATTTGTGATTTATGGAGGTATTAATGTTGTATGGTGGTATTAGGGTTTGCATGACGGTATTAGGGTTTGTATGGTGGCATAAATGTTCGCATGGTGGTACCTATGATTTCATAGTGGTATTAATGGCTTATGGCGGTATTCGGGTTCGTATGGTGGTATTGTGATTTTATGGAGGTATTAATGTTGTATGGTGGTATTTGTGATTTTATGGAGGTATTAATGTTGTATGGTATTATTTGTGATTTTATGGAGGTATTAATGTTGTATGGTGGTATTAGGGTTTGTATGGTGGTATTAGTGATCTTAAGGAGGTATTAATCTTGTATGGTGGTACTAGGGTTTGTATGGTGGTATTTGTGATTTTATGGGGGTATTAATGTTGTATGGTGGTATTAGGGTTTGTATGGTGGTATTAGTGATTTTATGGTGGTATTAGTGATTTTATGGTGGTATTAATGTTCGTATGGTGGTATTAATGATTGCATAGTGGTATTAATGGCTTATGGTGGTATTAGGGTTGCATGGTGGTGTTATGGTTTGTATGGTGGTATTAATGATTGCATAGTGGTATTAATGGCTTATGGTGGTATTAGGGTTTGCATGGTGGTGTTATGGTTTGCATGGTGGTATTAATGTTGGTATGGTGGCATTAGGGTTTGCATGGTGGAGTTAGGGTTTTGTATGGGAGTTAGTGATCGTATGGAATCAGGGTTTGGAGTGATTAACTCTGGGGCGCTGTGATTAAGAAGGGATGGAGTAACTAATTGTGACTGTTGAGGATAATTAAGGTTTGGGATGGCTAAGTACGGGGGTTATGGTAAAATAGGGATGAGAGAGGTTAACCACGGGTTGGTGTGGACAATTAGGGTTGGTTATGACTGCTTAGAGTTGTTTGGCGTTATCATGTGTATTATCGATTAAAGGGTAGTTATGAATGCGGAATTTTATTGGTTGCGATGTGTAAAGTATAGAGAGAATTATTTATGCATATCCTTGGTGAAAACCTTTTGAATAAGATATGTTAAGACATTAACTACTTACAGAGAAAGATGTTGAGCCGGACCCAGACCGGTCCACCGGCAAATAATAGTGGCAGGGTATGTTACCCTCGTGACCGGTCCACCGGCTATAATAGTGGCAGGGCATGGCCCTCGTGACCGTTCCACCGGCTATAATAGTGGGGGATTCCGTGCTCAACAAACTAATCAGAATGATGATAAGACCTGGGAAAGATACGAATATTTACAGTGGAACACCTTGTGAGTCGGGGCCAGACCGGTCCACCGGCAAATAATAGTGGCAGGGTATGTTACCCTCGTGACCGGTCCACCGGCTATAATAGTGGCAGGGCATGGCCCTCGTGACCGTTCCACCGGCTATAATAGTGGGGTTCCCGCACTCACACGAACTATTCAAGAATGTGTGTGGAATGAACGTATTATTATTAATGAGAAATAAGAATAGGTCACAGAAAAGTATTCGGGCCTTATCTTGCTGGTTATCGCATGTTGTCTATATGATTGTGCTACGTATGTTATGTTGTATGATTGTATGCTTGGCCTTAGCGCACCAACGCCCTTACTCAGTATTGGACCCGTACTGATACTACATTGATTGAATGGGTCCTGTGATGATCCACCAATGGTGGGGAGCAGACCTCCTATGCAGGTTTGATCGGTTACTATTGTGGGGTGGAAGGCTTGGCTTAAGTGAGTAGGCGATCTGGATATTGGTCCCTTGGGATCTGTTTTATTGGCTATATTTTGTACTACGCTCCTTGCTTTGAAACCGTACTCTAAGTTGTATTCCTAAATGATATTTTAACTGTTGTTGACTCGTGGTTTTCGTGAATGGTCTATGTTAACTATGGACCTATGTTTTGATGACTCTTACTTAATGATTGTTTAATTTAGCCTTAGCACTTAGTATCGGAACGATAGGAGTGAACCGGTCTGGTACTAAGTGTGGCGGTAATACCCCCAAGTTTATGGTTTTAATTCTTTTGCTTCCGCTAAAACCTTTATCTTAAACGAAATTTTTCAGTAATAAATTTGGGGGTGTTACAGTTATTCACTCCTATGAGTAGACGACCTAGATATATTTGTGTAGGTCAAGGCTGACCCATTAGACTAGTTTGCAGCCTTTGATGAGTTATATGTGGAAGAGTGACTTTGGTATCAGGGTTATGGGCATAGATTCATGTTATATGGTTGATGTATTTATCCGGATACCTTTTTGGACTCTCCGATCCATGGTATCCTTTAGTTTGTATTTTTTATTGTAATTATGAGTTAATCTCCAAACTCATATTGTATTTGTAAAAGTTCTTCCATTTCTAATTTCTTTGTTTTACTATGAATAGTTTTAGCCTTTTGATTAATGTAAGGATGGTTGGACAAATCAAACTTATGTCAATTACGACAGTAACATCCAATATTTTGCTTATATGCTTCCGTTGTAAAATATAAAAAAATTCGGTAGTAAAATTTGGGATGGTATGGTTATTTATTCGAAACAAGAGATCGATAGTATATTCATTCAGAGTCTTCGTAAAAAAAGAATTAGGATATAATGAGTCACCCTCGAGAAAATGAGTAGCCTCCCAAATTAGTGGTAGCTTCAACATATATGCCACAACCATCAAGTTGACTAACATTATTTAGCGGTTATATAAGAGGTGGTTCACCTTTTTCTCAAGCTCATTTATATGACCAATGTTGTTCTTGTGAAGATAATGTGTAACCTCAATTTCATATTGGTAATGAACAACCATCAAACCATCACACTGGTAATGATATAGACAATAGTGTAATTCTACAAGCTATTCATATGGAGAATAATTGGTTGTTGGTTAGGTCGTGTCCTAAAGGGCGTGTATGTCCCTAGTTTTGGTGGTTATATTTTTTTTTATGATATGGCATATAGTAGAGGTAAATTAAACTATATTTTCTATTAAAAAATCATTTTTATAATGTAAAGACTAAGCAATTATTTTTACTTCTTGTAATTTGTATATTGGTCATGTTGTAAAGGTTTAGCAATGCATTAAAATGATTGACCAATTTCATCTTCTATCTATAATGTTTTCACATTATAACACTCCACTAATTTTAGTATTTTGTGGAGAGATGGTAGCCTAATACAAATAACTTCCATATTCCTTGGTGGATATGGCATTACCCTCCATGATGTGCCTCAAATATTGGGACTACAAGTCAATAAGAAGCGTTGTAGACTACTATGAGTCGTGGGGGTATAGGCAATATTGTTTCTAGGATGTTTCATAATGCCAAAAATAAAGGTTTGGAATTATATACCAATAGACTCAAGTTTTAAATGATTTTAGATGCCATGGATAGAATTATACCAAAATATTGGGATATAGCTTATATATCAAGGCTTATCAAATCACCCTTATTTATTGATAAATATGAACACGGTGTTAGTCCATATTTTCTATAATTTCTCATCAACCTAGAAAAGATCAAAAAATATTCATGGGGAGTTACTATCCTTGCTTACATGTGTCATCAACTCAATATAGCATCAAGGTATGAAGTAAAACAAATTTGTGGGCGCATCACATTTTTGGAGGTAAAATTATCTACTTTACAAAAACTACATTATATGTTCAATATCTAGATGAATATGGTTTTTGAAAAATTGAATGTTTCATAAGAATGGACATACGAGCATTTTTTTTTGTTGCAATTTTTGGACTAATTATGATTAGGAGAGAATGGATATAAAGTTTGTGTGACGTAATAGTAAGTGTCTCTTTAATAATAACCCTTGGGTTTTATGATACTATCAAGACACGCCCAATACTATGTTGATAAACCATATATATTATACATATTTTTTAAACAAGCATGTCATTCCATTTTTTTAATTAAATGGGTAATTTATAATAAAATGGAACAAATTCTATCAACAAAAGATAAAACAACATGAAGCTTAATAGTATTTGACCTATAGGTGATCCTACAACCCATCGCAACAACTAGACTCTTGACCTACACAGACCATATGGTATCCTGTAATTGAAAAATATTTATATTTCTTGCCCGCCAAATGAAAGAGATAGCAGGAACTAGAAGAAACCTGAAGATATTATATCGCAACCTTGATCTCCAATCCCTGGAAGCATTAGTAATCAAATCAATGAGAGAGATAGTTTGCCTACCCGAGTCAACCAGTAGTCACATTCCATGGCATATTTTAGCAAAGGTAACCTAATGGAGGAACAAATGGTATATACATTCCACTTCTTGACAAATCATGTACTATTGTGAACATGCATAGTTTATGCTTCATAGCTAGCCACCCTCCAGTGGCTAACCAAGAAATAAACTAATAACTAAGCATAGCTGGATTATTCTACAAAACTCACCACCATGGCACTAGAGATACCCTAGACTACAAGTCCTCATACACCACCTAAATCATAAATTGATCAACGTACGATGAAATGTGAGGGTACTACCTATCTCACAAGCTAAGGATGTACCTTAAAGGCCATTAAACTCCACTTGGAACAGTGATGCATATGAGATTCATCTTGGGTCTTCCTAGGTTTTGGTGTTATAAATTTATAAAACAATCGAAAAGGTGAAAAGGAAATGAGGGAGAATAAAAGGGATAAAATTTGATTCTTGGTAAATCCTTAAATCAACACTTGAAAGAACCACTTAAGGTATCAAATTATTAAGATAATTCTTGTAAGATTTTTCAAATAATTTTTAAACTCAAGCACTAGAGAAAGAGAATACCTCTCAATTTTTTTGAGAGAATGTCCAGCCAATGTAAGTTGTTCTTCATTTTATGCTATCCTTATCACTTATAGAAGAAGTGTAGGAATAAATATTACAATCTAATATGAATAAGGATGAAAGTTTAAGCTAAGTTCCAATCTATGTATGTCAATTATGGGGAGGATGTTTAAGCTGAATTTATATATGAATGTTTAAGCTAAGTTCCAACTAATATATATGATTAGAACCTAAATAAGGATGAAAGTTTAAGCTAAGTTCCAATCTATGTATGTCAATTATGGGGAGGATGTTTAAGCTGAATTTCAAATCCTTTAACCCCTAACATCATATGTTCCAATCTATAATAAACATAATACATAAAAGGAAAGAGATAAGTACCCCTTTTAACCTTGTAAATGATAAAAGGAAGTAGTCAATGTCTTTGATCCTTCCTTGTTCTTTCCCAAATATGCATTTTTCTCCCCAAGTGCTGAAAGGGACTTGTGTCTGAATTGTGTGGCTTCCAAGGGGGTTGATAGGGCTGCATTTTTTGTGGCTACCATTTAGAAATAAAATACTAAGAGATATAGGAGTTAAAAATGTGGGAAAAGCTTGCAAAAAACGTGGCTTTGGGTGCCTTTGTTTTGATTGGCTTTTGGATAAAAAAGGCGAAGGGTTTGCATGGCTTGTATGGTTAGGTTTTGATATACAATTAATTTTTCCAAGTAAGAAAGGTTTCGTGGTTCTCAAATTTAAAAAAAATTAATTGCTAGGTTATGATCATCAATTCAAGATGCTTCTGCATTATTCATTCCCTCTTGAAAGGCAGATTCCTTGTTTTCAAAAGGTCCATCATGAATATAAGGAAGTAGATCTCCCACTTTAAATGTGTTCAATATATCTCCCATATCCTCGAGTAGCTTCAACTTATAAGCATTGTCACAAATCTTTTCAATAAATTTATGCGTACCATCACTTATAAGTATGAGCTTGTTCTTTATTTTAGAAATAAATTATTCCTTCCTAAGGTGAAGCCAAGCTAGATCTACTAAATCATATAAGTATTGTTTTCGGTGCTTTTGTTCCCTATTCTTGTTCATTTTATTCACCTTCTTGATTTTTTACCTCACTTATACGTGAAGTTTCTTATATGCTTTATCCCTTTCTCGTACTTAAAAGTTGGTGTGGGCTTCAATGGGAAGAGGTAAGAGATCGATGGGAGTAGTAGGGTTCACCCCATATACCACTTCAAAGGATGAGTGCCTTGTAGCATAGGTTAGTGATTGGTTGTAGACAAACTTGGCATGTGAAAGTTTGGTGTCCCAATCCTTCAAGGATTCGTGAACCAAACTTCTGAGGAGTATTGTGAGGTTTCTATTAGTGACCTCAGTTTTTCCATCAGTTTATGGATGGTAGGTGGTACTAAATAGGAGTTTGGTATCGACTAACCTCCATAAGGTCTTCCAAAAGTAGCTAAGGAACTTGGTATCCTTATCTGAGATAATGATTTTAGGAATACCATGCAGCCTAATTACCTCCTTGAAGAATAGATCAACTATCTAAGAGGCATCATCCATTTTATGACATGCAACGAAATGAGCCATCTTAGAGAATTGATCCACTGCCACCATTATAACATCATTTTGCCTTTATGTCTTAGGTCATGCTACAACTAATTCCATACTCACATGATCCCATGGTTGGTGTGGGATAGGTAAGGAAGTGTAGAGTCCTTAGTGGAAGTGACCCTTGGAATTTTGACAAGTGACACATCTAGCTATTAAACTTTGTACATCTACCACAAGCTTGAGCCAATAAAAATATTCACTAAGTACGTCCATGGTCTTGTCAATGCCAAAGTGTCCAGCTAGTCCTTTTCCATGCACTTCCCTTTCTAACGAAAAATTTAGGAATGCAAATCTTGTTGTTCTTGAAGAGGGACCCATCTTGAATGAAAAATGACCCCTTATTATTGTCTTGATCCTTAAAGTAACATTTAAAGTCTTCATCTTCCTTGCAGAGCTCTATAACACACCCAAACCCCAATAATCTAGCCTCTAACAAAGAAGACATACAATATCTTCTAGAAAGTGCCTCTGCTAATACATTCATTTTTCCTCTTTTGTGTTTGGCTACAAAGGAAAAATATTGAAAAAAATTTACCCATCTTTAATGCATTGGATTAACCTTATGTTGGCGATTGATATACTGCAATGACTCATAACCCGTGTGTAGCACAAATTGTTTTGGTCTCAATTAGTATGACCAATGATGAAGGAATCCCACCAAAGCATAAAACTCATTGTCATATGCATTATAATTCACCTTAGAGCCATTGAACTTTTCACCAAAGAAGATAGGTGGCTTTCCTTCTTATAGTAAAAAAGCTCCAATGCCCACTCCACTAAAATTATACTCAACCTCAAATAATTTATTAGTTAGATAATGCTAGGATGGGTGCCTCACTTAATTTTCCTTTGATCACCTAAAAGGAATTGGGTCACCTTAGATCACTTGAACTCACCTTTCTTCATACATTCAATTATAGGTGCCAATAAGGTATTGAATCTCCTAGTGAACTTCCTATAAAATGAAGCTAGATCATGAAATATCTCACTTGTGTCAGGCTTGTAGGTGTGGGCCATGTCTTGATTGCTTCCACATTTGACTCATCCATTGTTATTCCATCTTTAAACACCATAAAACCTACAAATGTAACCCTAGGTACAAAGAACTCACACTTATCTTGTTTAGGATACAACTTGTGACCTCTGAGTGCTAGAAATATAATTTTGAGATATTTTACATGTTCTTCCTTAGTAGAGTTATACACAAGGATATCATCAAAGTATAATGCTATAAATTTGCTAATGAACGTCCTAAGTACCTCATTCATAAGTCGCATGAAGGTGCTAGGAGCATTTGACAGACCAAGGGGCATAATCATACACTCATACAATCCTCCATTAGTTTTAAATATAGTTTTCCACTCATCGCCATATTTCATTTTTATTTGGTAGTAGTTACTCCTTAGGTCAATTTTTGAAAACTAACATGCACCATACAAAAAATAAATCATATCATCAAGTTAAGGTATAAGGTACTTATACTTGATAATAATGTTGTTGATAGCTCTACTATCAATACATTCTCATGATGCCATCTTTCTTTAGCACGAGCAAGGCAGTCATGACACAAGGGCTAGGGGACTCCCTTATTATACCTTTGAACAACAATTTACCTACTTGCCTTTGTAACTCTAAGGTTGCCTTTGTAACTTTAAGGCTTCCTTAAGATTACACTTATAATCCACCTTATTAGGGAGTATAACATCGAGTAAAGATTCTATTTAGTGCTCTATACCTCTAATGGAGGGTAATACATGGGGTAGATTATTAGAGAATAAATCATCAAACTCTTTTAATAATTCCCTAATCCATGGTTCATTATAAACCCTCCCATCATTATCTTCTAACAACAACAAGTAGATTACTTTTTCTTTTACTAAGCCCTTATCTAGATAATTTTCACCTATGAGTAAAGAGTTTTTATAACTCATGTCAACGTGAATAGGTCGAGTAGCTAAAGGTGTGAGGAGAATCTTCTTCTTGGAAAACTTCAAGCAATAGGTGTTCATCCTTCCATCATACAAGACACTTCTATCAAATTGTCAAGGCATCCCTAATAGCAAATGACAAGCATCCATTGAAACAACATCACACACTACTTCATCTTGATAGATCTTCTCAATATATAATGGAACCTTCACTTTCTTTGTCATCTCCACAATGTTACCATCATTAATCCATTGCAGCTTATATGGTTTGTCACGTTTTTTTCAAGTGATAATGCTAAGGTGTAAGATGTAACATTAGCATAAATTCCTCCATCCACAATAAGAGAACATATTTTTTTCAAGTACGGTACATTTGGTTTGAAAAATATTATCTCTTTGTGATTCATCCCATCCGGCCTCCTTAGTATGCAATGCCTTCCCAATCATCAAAGACTCACCAAAATTCGGTGGTGCAAACTCTTCTTCCCCATCTAAGTTCACGGCCATCACCTCCTCTTCACTATCCTCCTCTCATTTGGCTCCTCTAAATCCACCATGGTCATTAATCTTTTGTTAGGGCATTCATTTTGATCATGTCCTAACCCTTGACACTTAAAACACCTAACACTATTAGGCTTGCTTTTAGCCACCACTGTATCACTCCTTAAATCTTTTGTCAAATGTGTGGAAGGGGCTTTGAAGGATGGAGGAACCTCCCTTCATGTGATATCACCCTTGTTTGGACCTCCATACCTCAAAATCCTCTTCCTCTTTTTTCATTTTTCTACCTTGATGGCTATATGAAAAAGCTCATCTAAGGTTTAGTATCTATGCATCTCCACTTTTCTAGCAATGTCTTAACTAAGACCTCCAAGATAACAAGACATGGTATACTCTTCTAGCTCATCCAAATCAAGCCTTGTGGAGAGTTTTTCGAACTCTCTAATGTACTATTCTACACTCAATGGACCTTTTTTCAAAGATGAAATTTTTTTGTACAAGCCTTGAGTAAAAGACGGAGGAAGGAATCTCTCCTTCATCAACTTCCTTATTTTTATCCAAGACTTAATCTTTGATTGTTACTTCTTTCTCCTCTTATGATCTACACTCCCACCATAAAGAATCATGGCCTCTAATATTAAGAATCGTCACCTTAAAGGCTTTGGTGTTGGTATAGCCTTTAGCATCAAATAACCTACTACACCTCAACTCCCATTCTAGAAAATATTCGGGACTATGGTTACCTTCAAACTTTAGAACCTTGGCTCTGACATCATAAAAGTGATCTCATTTTTTTGTTTGATTTCTCCTTCATGGTTCCATAGAGGACTCACTTAAGGAAGATTCCTTAACTCCTTCACTTTCCTCAACTTCTAAGAACTTATTTGGTTCTCAAATTGGGGAGGCGAGTATTCTATGATGATTTCGGTTTGCAATTGGAATTAGAGTTTCCAAGATATCAAGTACTTTGGTCATATCATCTTGAAGAGACTCAATAGATATATCTCTTCTCAAGTTTTTTGCTTCTTTAAGGCTCAACCCTCTTAGTAATGGTTGGTCTCCCATTGAAGAATAAAATTTTAAAATAAGAGAACAAGGATCGGTTGTGGAAGAGAAAAATGGGATAGATTTTGAGTGGGGGTAGGCTAAAAATTTCTCTGTGTGTGTTTAGTTTAGACAAGGTTAACAAGAATATAAAGATAAGATATAAATTGAAATAGCCTAATTTTTTATACCAAGTTGATACATATGAGATCCAACTTGTATCTTGCTAGGTTTTAGTGTTCTAAAATTATAGAACAATTGAAAACGTGAGAAGAAACGAGGGAGAATAGAAGGGATAAAAGTTAATTCTTGGTAACTCCTTGAATAAACACTTGAAAATACCACTTAATATATATTCAACTCTTAAGATAAATCTTGTAAGATTTTTCAAATAATCGTCAGACTCAAAAACTAGAGAAAGAAGAGAGCTCTCAATTTTGTAAGAGAAAATGTGCAACCAAGGTAAGTTGTTCTTCATTTTATGCTATCCTTATCACATATAGAAGAAGCGTAGGATTAAAGGTTACAACCTAACCAACTAATACATATGATTAGAGCCTAAATAAGGATGAAAATTTAAGTTAAGTTCCAATCCATGTATTTCAGTTATGGGGAGGAATGTTTAAGCTAAATTTCAAATCCTTTAACCCTTAACATCACATGTTCCAATCTATAACAAACATAATACATAGAAGAAAATAGAAAAAAAAATACCCCTTTTAACCTTGTAAATAACAAAAGTAAGTAAGGTATGTCTTTTGGCCTTTCTTGTTCTTCCCCAAATACGCATTGTTCTTCCCAAGTGTTAAAAGTGACTTGTCATCCATATAAAAGGGACTTATGGCTAAATTGTGTGGCTTCCAATGGGGGTTGATAGGGTTGCATTTTTTTTATGGTTGTTTAGAAATAAAATATTAAGGGAAATAGGGTTTTAAAATGGGGGAAAAGCTTGTAAAAAGTTGACTTTGGGTGCCCATGTTTTGGTTGGGTTTTGGACAAAAATGGTGAAGGTTTTGCAAGGCTTGTATGGCTAGGTTTTGATAGACGATTAATTTGTCAAAGTAAGAAGGGTTTTGTGGTTCTAAAAGTTGGAAAAATTGATGGATAGGTTATGATCATCAATTGGGATGCTCTTGCATCACACCACCATGTCACGCGTAGTGTCATTTCTAATACTATGGATCCACTAAACCTCGAGGGTATCCATCATCTTTTCCTTATTTCATAATAACTTACCCACATCAACATGGCTCCAACTATGCAAATCAACTAAACCCATACCCCCTTCCCTTTTAGAGAGGCAAAAAGCGGACCATGATACCAAAGCTTTCCAACTATGCACCACATTACCATTTCATATGAAAGTTCTATAAAGAAAATTAACTTAGACAAATACTTTCTTTGGAAGTAAATATATCCGAGACTAGTGCATCTGAATACCAAAAATAACATACTTAAGTAACCGCGATCTACTTGTAATACCCCAAATTAAGTGGAGTATTATAAGGATTGATCTAACTACTGATATCAACATGGTATACCATCCTTTTGGTGCTTTCGTCCTAAGAACACCATAGTTAAGCATGCTGGCCATGGAAAATTTTTTAGGATGTGTGACCCTCTTGGTAAGTTTTAGAAATTTTTTAAAAATTTCTCGGAAAGTGCATGAGCCAGGATAAAGCATATTGAAAGGACCTGTGTGGATTTGTGAGGCCATTCAATCAGTCTAAAAGCGCTCCAAGGTCACCCCCATATGGTCATATTAACTCAGAGTGTTACAAATGGTATCAAAGCAAAACCGCGATCGTGAAATGAACTTGAATGAGGCAGTTAGCTACCTAGTGGGATGATTTTTGGGATAAATTATATTGAGATAGTTAGTGGTTGATGCGCAACGAGGAAGTTGAGTTCTTTGAGTGGGGCTGAATGTAATACCCAAAATTGAGTGGAGTATTATAAGGATTAATATAACTATTTGTATCAACATGGTATACCATCCTTTTAGTGATTCCATCCTAAGAATTCCACTGTTGATTGTGCTGGCCATGGAATCATTTTTAGGATGGATGACCCTCTTGGGAAGTTTTAAAAATTTTCTGAAAATTTAATGGGATGTGCGTGAGTGAGGATAAAGCGCGCTAAAAGGACTCAAGTTGATTTGTGAGGCCAGCCGATCAATCTAAAAGCGCTCTAAGGTGGCCCCCGCATGGTCGTATCAACTCGGGGTATTACACTACTTGCATATGACAAGATATTTTTGGACCAATGAGCCATCATGGGAAACATCTTGTCCACTTGGTCACCCATATAAGAAGCCTTTGGCTCATAGTCAGTAGTCAGGACACCCAAGTACCTATAAGTGAAGGAGCTCTAAAAAAATAAAGTAGTTGAATAATAAAATCTTTCATATCTTTGCTCATCCCTCCAAAATACACTGATCTATTTTGTGGATTGATCTATAGCCAAGATATCACACAGAAATCCCTAACCACCTCCATCATACACCTAACATATTTCAAATCCCCTCTATGGAAAAGGAAGAGATCATCAACAAAAGAAAGACTAACTATTTTGAGAGCTCTGCACTGGGGGAATCCTCTTAAATTGGCGTCATGCCATAGTGTCTTCATCATTTTCGTGGGGGTACTCCATAATGATGACAAACAAGTAAGGAGATAAAGGATCACCTTACCTCAAGCCTTTATGAGCAAAAAAAGGCTCCAAAAGACAACCATTTACAAAAATATGATAGTCAATCATAGAAACACAAGCCATGATCACTTTTACCAAGTGTATAGGGAAGTGCAATGCCTAGAGGATATCATTAAGAAAGTCCCAACTCACTGAATCATAAGACTTATACAAATCAAGATTAAGCATGCACCTAGGGGTATATTTTTCCTACCATACATCCTAAGAAGTTCGTAGGCTAAGAGGACATTTTCACCAATCAATCTATATTTAACAAAATCATACCGGGAGATATCAATGATTGTAAGCAACAAGTTATAGGTATAAAATTCCCTATAGAGGTAGGATTAGTGACCTTAGGAATTAAAATAAGCATAGCAGAGCTTAAATAAGAGGGAAACTTAGTAGGGATGTAAATGGGGTACTTGTATCCATACCCGATAAAAAGAACCATACTCATACCCGAAAGAATATCCACTAACACATTCATATCCATATTTGTCAGATACCTGTTACCCAACACTCCAATAGATAAACCATTTATGTATTAACTAATATTATCCAAAGGTTAAAGCTATTACCTAACATATAAACCTATTTAGGGTTAAGATAAATTATAATATTAACCTTAATACTATATTATGCTTATCTAAAATCAAAGTTAAAATAGTAATTATATATTGGGTAAACGGATATGGATATGTATACCCATTACCCGTATCCGTATTTGAACCCGAAACTAACCCAGATGGGTGTTTTCTTCCATCCTATATATTTGTATCTATATCCATTTAAGTATCCCTTAGATAAAATATATCAGATTTTGAGTAAAATCCACCCCCTTTACATCTCTACATCTCAGTGTTAAGGAAACTAGTGTTTAGGACTCTCTATATATCTAGTTTTATCATGTCGCAAGTCCTTGAAGAAAGTAATCGTAATATCATCCAGACCCGGCGATTTGATGCCCTCAATAGATAAGATAATTCATCACACCTTCTCTAGAGTAAAAGGATTTGTTAGCCGTGGATGAGCCTCCTATGATATAATGAGATCTTGAGTAATAAAAACAAGTGAGATCTCCCCTAGAGATGAACGACGACTGTCTAGAAGACTCTGTCAATACTCGTAGATATTTATTATAGCTCGATAATCAAAATCCCCTACTTATCTTAGATTTTATAAATTTTGCTCTAACACTCCCTAGCTTTCATGATGGCAAAAAAGAACTTGGTGTTGGAGTTACCTTTATTAATCCAGTGCACTACCATCTTCTATCTATAAAAGCTCTTCTCATATAAAGCAAGATGTTCATATTTCCTAAGTGCCTCCTTTTCTTATTGTTATGCTGCCACATTACTAGGCCAACTCTTAGGGTCTCCTAAATCCGTTGAAGGACCTACTTATGGGCTTTGACCCTACCTGAGATATTATCGTAATACTCATTATTTAGTTCACTAAATTTCTTCCTAAGGATAATAAACTTCTATTTTACCTGATTAATGGTGTTTCCCTAATAAGGATAAAACCATACCATAAAAAATAATTGGCATAAACCCTTATCCTTACACTATATATTATAGAATATAAATGTTCTTCTGCCCACAAAAGTGAGAAGGGTCAAATGGTGGTCAGAGAAAAGTCACTATGAGAACTTAACTAAAGCAGACAAAACACTAGCCAACCAAGCAAAATTCTCCATGACTTTGCCCAGCTTGCATAGGATTATATCATCACCCTCTCACTAATTAATCCATGTAAAGAGGGACCTAGTGTAAGGCAAATTCTGAATCATAACATATTGGATACAAGCTCTAAAATCTAGAATATCCTACATAGAACCATCATCCCCTTGGAATTTCCCCTCAACACTGAGGATAATGTTGAAATCCCCTATTAGTAACCATGGTGTAATGATCATATGAGCCCTTAGCCAACCCCATAATTCCTTACTTTATCGTCCATTATTATAAGCATAAACTAGAGAGAGGTGGAAGGCAATCCCATGTCATCCTGTATCATGTAGTAGAATCCCTTGGGCACAACAAGACAACATAACAACATTCCAAGGCACTCTATACCAAACACACCAAATATGATCATTAGCATGATGATCATAATTATTAAGAAAAACCCCAATTGGGCCAAACATGCTCCTTTATTCTATCTACCATAGCAGCCTTAACCTTACTCTCCATAATACTACAAAGAGAGAGGTTATTTACTCTACACCAATATCTCATCTCTCTTTATTTCTTAGGCTTATTCAAGCCCCTAGCATTCAGATGTGCAACCATTAAGAAAAGGTTAGGTTAGGAAATTGTATGCCACTCCGATCAATCTCCATTTGGAGCTCAATATCCTCTACCAAAACCAATAAATTAAAATACTTATTAATAAAAACTTCAATCTCATCAAAAATACTTGTTTCCTTAGTTGATGTAGAGGTTCTAATAGGAGGATTCACGACAATAGGTATACTAGAAGCACTAAAAGAGGCCACGTGAGTTCCTTTCCTAGGTTCCACTATTTTCCAAACAACTTATTGCTTACCTTGAGCACTAAATTGGGTTTGAGTACCTATCCGTGTCTACAAAGGGGCATACCTCTTTAGAGAATACGAGGAGAAATTATAGCCAAAAACATCATAATAAGCACAACATGCATGTCTCCAGAGATACTTGACCAATTAGTCCACCAACTCACCATCATCCTCAAATTTAATAGATTCCACATATTTTTTAGTGATGTCAATTTCCACAAGGACTCTAGCATAAGAGAACCACTCCCTAGTCCTTGTGAAACTATCCATGTGTAAGTGTTTTCCAAATGCACTAGTAATCCTACCCAGAGTATCATGATCCCAATTATCTAGAGGCAAATTTAGAAATTTAATCCACAAAGGTAAATACTTGAGCTTGGGCTTTAAATACTAAAAACATCAATGTTATAGCTTCATACTGAAAGTACTATAAAAATAAGTCCAACATGGGTAGTTAATAACCTATTGATTATCATCCTACAACTAAAATTTAAAAATCACATATCTATCATCGTTCAAAATAATATGTGGGGCTTTTAGATCTATCCATTGAGTTTTAAAAAAGTTCTTCCATTTGCCACAAGTAGGTTTGTACCCAATTATATGAGCAACCATAGTAAATCACTAATACTCCACTATTGCCTAAATTTTCTCTTACTAAAATTAAGTTCTAATTTTCTCGCTAACTTGTACAAAAGGAATATAAGAAAGGGAATTACTGGAGTTAAGATTTCTATTGCCAACTACTTTTGATCTCTAACTTATGACCGTAGAATTGAGGACATGTTCGAGATAAGGTTAGGTAGCATGAAAGGGTTTGTATGGCTAGTGTAACACCCCAAAATTTACATATACATACATACATACATACATACATATACATACATACATACATACATACATATATATATATATATATATTTAAAACAAGACCTTTACATTTAAAATCGTTAAATTTTGGGGATGCTACCACTACACTTAGTACCAGACCGATTTACTCCTACCGTTCCAGTACATAAATTAATACATAAATTAAAGTTCGTAAATCAATAATCAAAGTACGCATGAGTTTTACATAATCCGAAATACGAGAGATAGTTCTTCAGAGAATAAAAATAGCTACAATATTAAAATTGTTTCTGGAGTTTCAAACATAGCTAAAGGAGAAAAGGAATAATAATCTCATAATGGAAAAATCGACCACGCCACTCCAAGTACTTGATTCAGCCCAAATCATCACTCGACCCACCTGATGTCCCATAAACATCAATGGCATCAAAGAAGGCATTACCTATCTACAACACGTCAAACGAGCCTTCTGCTTGTGGGAATGAGCAGCATCCATGAAAAGGGTGATCAATACGCTACGTACTGAGTAAGGTAACAGAGCACTAAAGCCAACACACAAGTACATAAAATCATGCAGGATAATATTCAACTTACACATTCAAACCTACACATATAATATATAAGGTCATGCAGAATAATATACAGCATATAAATGATCAAGCCCACACATAAATGCCTAAATAGTCCAGATTAATTATTTAATTAATCTCTTATCAGAAGTCGATTTACACCATGCTTTTTATCAAATCCATATAAGTACAGGAACCTCCCACTATTTTAGCCAGTGGGCCGGTCACTTGTGGGACAACATGTCCACACCACTATTATTCGCCGATGGATCGGTCACTTGCGGGACAACATGTCCACACCACTATTCTTAATCGGTGGATTGGTTATGTTCCTACTTACATAGTATTCCACTGTAAGTAATTAATATCTTTTAAGTGCCTTAGTAAACTCTGGTTTGTGTTTATTGAGCTCAGGATCCCCCACTATTATTGCCGGTGGGCTGATCACTTGAGGGATATTAGGTCCACACCACTATTATTTGCCGATGGATCAGTCACTTACGGGACATCAGGTCCACACCACTATTTCTAACCGGTGGATTAGCTGGACCTAGCTCAACAATCTTTCACTTTAAATGATTAGTGTCTTAAATATTTTATTCAGAATATTTTACCCAGACATGCATGACTGACTCCTACTATTCTTATCCTCCAAACTCTAGTTGACCACCACAACCTTAGCTAACCATAGCATACCCTAACACCCATGCAAACCCTACTTCCATGCAAACCCTAACACATGCAAGCCCAAACTCCTTGCAAACCCCAACTCCATGCAAACCCTAACTCCCTACAAACCCTAACACCATGCAAACCCTAATTCCATGCAAACCCTAATACCATGCAAACCCCAACTCCATGCAAACCTTAACTCCATGTTATTACACTCCCCATCATTATTTTACAAACCTGTCATGCATGTCTTATGGGTCACACCATACCACAATAATAACACAACCCATACACATTATACACATGCCACAATTTAATGCATGATCTTACCTCAACTCCATATCATGCTGCATATATGACAGTTATACAATTACACATAAAATACATTATAATTTCATATCACATGGCATGCATGGTATATAAAACACATAACACACAAACGACTTTAGTTACTCCTTACCTAAAACATCACCGGTCTTGGAGCATGCTCCTATACCTCTTTAGGGCTTTGACTGGTCTCACCTATTATGAAGAAAAAACTATAATTAGGTCCCATCCTAAATATACTATTATTTACTAACTTATCCCAAGACTAGGTTTTTAAATAAAATAATACTATACTAATAATAACTACACGAAATAATACCAAAAATGCTAATAATATTATTAATATGATTCAAAACAGATGATGGTATAAGGACTTCTACCCTCCACCCAAAATAATACTAAAAATATCATTAAAAAATTATTAATAAAAATAGTACTAATAATAATAATAATCAAATTATAAAATAATGATGATGATGATGATGATGATAATAATAATAATAATAATAATAATAATAATGAAATGACTTAAACAAAAAGTAATATAAGGTAGGGTTTTCAACTCTACCCTAAAATAGTAAAAGTACCATTAGTAATAATAATAATAATATTAACACATATTATTTATAATATTATTAAAAATAATATTTATAATAATAATAATAATAGTAATAGTAATTATAGTAATAATAATAATAATAGAAATAATAGAAATGATAGTAATCGACTTATTTAAGTAAAATAGGTCTTAGCCCTCTAAGTAAATAATAGACATAGTAAGAATAATAATAATAATAATAATAATAATAATAATAATAATAATAATAAAACTTATAATAATTCTAATAATATTATTAATTTGAAACTAATAATCTAAATAATTCCTACACACTCTCGACCCTGCCAAGAAACAATAACATTAATATTGCACCACATAATAATAATAATAATAATAATATTATTATTAATCATAATAATTGAATAAAGGTTAAAAATTGAAATAAATTAGGGTAAGCTTAAATAAATAGGGGAGAAGGGCTGAGAGGGTCTAGGGTTTCACCTTGAATCAGCCGAGATGGGTGGCACCAGTGGTGGTGCACGGTGGCAGCAGCGATGGCCAAAAAAGAGGATAGAAAAGGAAAAAGTTGAGGTTTGAGAATAAAAGGTGGAGAATGAGAGTGGTTGAGGTGTTGGTGGTAGTTTAGGTTGAGAGGAGTAAAGTGAGGGTGGTGGCATAGCAAGTGGCAGCGAAGCATAGCGACAGAGGTGGCGGCCTAAATGAAGAGAAAGAGAAAAAGAGAGAAGGAGAAGGAGAAAGGAGAAAAGAAGGGTATGGCTAGGTGGAGGAAGATTAGTAGCAGTTTTTGGGTGGTGTAGGAGGCAATGATAGCAATGGATGTGGTGGTGGACGCTGGCGCGAGGGGTTGCGGGTGTAAAAATTTGGCTTGATGGGCAGGGAACTTTGCATGGCTGTGGTGGCTCGTGCAAGAAGAATCGAGGGAGATGGGTGGCTCAGTTAATTAGAGGGCAGTGCAAGGAAGACTTAGGTAGGTTGAGCTGGCAACGTAGTTGGCTGACGGTAGAGGAAATGTCGTCTGAAGTCACGGTAATGCACAGGGTAGGTTCTTAAGGTTTCGGGGAAAAATTTTCGAAATCAACCAAACAAGGGGTATTTATAGAGTTTGGAGGGGAAGGTAGGGTTCTGAAGGTCGGCAGGAGGATAATGTAGGTAGGGTTTGGGGTAGCTGGTGGCGTCATTGGCTGGCACAAGTTTAGGTCGTGGTCAACCTTTCGTGCAGAAAAAGAGGGCTTTACACGAATAAAAAGGGAAGTGGGTTAGGTTAGGTCAAACTACAATTCAAGGGGAAGAGAAAGAGAGGAGAAACGGCCGGTCAAGTCAAGCATAGCCGGCGATGCCATTTTCGGAGGTGGTGGAGCTGCAGATCAACGGTGGAGGAGGAAGGAGGAAGAAGGAGGTGAATCGGGCGGCTGCGGAAAAAGAAACAAAAGAAAAAGAAAGGGAGAACCGGGTTGGTTGGCAACGGTTATAAAAATTTAAATGGAACACTACGTTCTAGGGGAAAAAGAGGCAATACACAATGCTTTGGATGCCGAAGGAAGAAAAGAAAAGAAACAGTGGATGGGCTGCAGAAGAGAAGGAAAGAAAAAGGAGAGATTGGGCTGCCGACAGGCCCAATTGGAAGGAAGAAGGAAAAAAAGAAGAAAAGAAAGAAAAAGGAAAAAAGAAAAATTTAGGTAAGTTGGGGTCAATTAAATTAATTAGAATATTTTGGGTATTTAAAATAATAAAATAATATTAAATTTCCTTTTTAAGCTAATTTTGGGTTTTTAAAAGATTTTTCCTAAATTCCTTTTTAATTAGCAAAATACCCAATTTTTCCTCATAAAAATATTTATAAATTCCTTCTTAATTTGACCTAAATAATTTCTTCCTATTCCAATAAAAATAATTAATTAAATTAACTCCCTAATAAATCCTTATTTAATTACACTTCTCAAAATAAATATCTTTAGGGCATTTCAGCTAGGGTTTGGAGGAATTATTTCTATGTGAGGGTTGTCAGCATTCGATGGACACAAATAAGGGCTAATATCCATGACCAATGAGGGAGACAACACCTGTAAAAAAATAATGCCCCTGCCCAATGATTTTACTTATCGGTGATTATCCAGAAAAACACATCAGTGCTTTAGTCGGCGGCGCAAGTCCCTCCAAATCAAACCCATGCTTCAATTACAGAGGAGGTGGGCATTGAATAGATCATTACCTTGGATCTTCACTTGAAATAATTGGGACATTGACTAGGTTTGTCAGAGATCTAGAGGGTTGAATGCTGTGGTCAAATCTTGCAACAAAAGATTATCGCTAGCCAAATCCAAATAGGCCTTCATTGGTTTGCTACAACCAACATTTCCAAGATCAGGCTTTGGCGATGAAACAATGTTGTGGCTGGTAGGCGTTTATGGGGGTGGTTACTACCCCTCTTGATGAAGGAACCCCTTTTTTCCATAAATGAGGGAGGAGAGAACAACAACAACCTTCTAATTTAAAGAAGATATATCTCTTACTTCATAGTAAGATGAGAGCTTAATAACCATATTATTATTATTATTATTATTATTATTCCTAATATATATTATTTGATATTGTAAAATATAAAACAAATTTTAATTTATGTCATATATAGGTGATATGGGATCCATATGGTATGGGTGTTCACCATACATGTCAGTTGTTATTATTTGATAGTTGCCTACATTGTATGGGTGTAGAGGAACCACACATGCTCGATCAATTGGTGCTCTAGTTTGGATATTTGAAACTCACACCTAAGAACCTTATCAAACCTGATTAAGTATATAGGGGAGGGAATCCTAAGAAATATAGGGTCAAATTTAATGATGCTTTTTCAATTTGAGAGTTTCAAATGGAACAAAGTTTAATAAAAACGTTGATTAGGCTCACATGTTACAACAACTCCATGAAAGGCAAACAAAATTTATATTAATAGTCAATGCTTGTGAGGAGGAGCCACTAACTAATAGTTGGTGCATTAAAAAAGCCAGGAAAATATATGACATGATGTTTTGGATATTTACAACTCATACCTAATGACCCCTATCAAACCCAATTGAGTACATAAGGGACAGAATCATAAGAAATTTTAGGGTCAAATTTTATGATGATGTTTAAATTTGGGAGTTTCAAATGGAACACATTTTAACAAAAAATGTGATTGGGCCCACATGTTATGATAACTCCATGAAAAGTAAACAAAAATTATATAAATAGTCAATGTTCAAGAGGGAGACATGTCAATGTTCACGAAGAGGAGCCACTAACAAATGGTTGGCACATTGAAAAAGCCATATAAATATACGACATGATGTTTTGGATAGATAATCCTATAAGAGTTCCCAAATGAAATTATGAGTATTACTATATGTCGATGTTCTCGTATTTTTAGTTAGATGAAATTTTGATAGTCCATCATCAAGTAGGATTTAGTCAAGCTTTTCTATTACTAATTAGTATAGACAATGTATGCTAATATTAATATAGAATTTTATTAGATCAATCTAAAATATTTATTATATCTATGTTTTTCTAAACATTATGTCAGGGTTTATTAATAAATCAGACTCCTTAAAGTTGAATCCCAAATAGACCCTTGTTGTTGTTGATCATGATGACAACAACAATAACAACAACAACAACAACAACAATAAAAGAAGTGAAAAACATATAACCTTCAATAAAAAGATATACCCCATGTTCTTATAATACTAAGTGTACATGGTTCATGCCTCATCAAATCATGAACATGCTTAGTAAAAATTGACAAATGATTAAAAAAATATCTATATTTCAGTACTATCATGTTAATGAGTGAAAATGATATGAATCTTAAAAATTTATACTTAATTAACTTTGATAATTGCTGTGAATTATTTACTTACAATTGTTTGTCTTATTTGGTGGATAAATAGGAGTATAATGAAGCATATGGACTCTATGGATCTTTGTATGCAGCTGCTAGAGTGTGCAGATTATGTATCTGGAGTGTACAGATTATGTAATTTTTGTTAATTAATTGTAATCCCATACGATGCATTCACCGGTTGAATTGGCTAATGGAAATTAGGTCGGTTGTATAATCCACCACCCGGTCCTTAATTATGGACTAGTTGGATTGTGGATTAATCAATCCTTAATAGCCATAATTAGCTAAAGTTTTTAGCTGATGGGAATTATGTCTCAAATTTACCTTGTATTTGGGGGCATTTCTATTGTGTGTTATTTGGGCTGGTCGACTTATTTTTGCGACCCAAACTATCAGCCCATCCTGTTGTATGGCTGGTTGTGTGAGTCTCGTCTGGGTTGTATTGTGCGGGTATTTTATACGCTCTGTTATAAGGTCTGTAATACTAGTATAAATAACATGTAAAGTGTAATACGCAGAAAACTTTTGACAGAATACAATTGCTGGGTTTTTCTTTCGATCCTTCTCGCGACTTGTCTCTCTCTCTTGGCGAATCTCTCACTCGCTCTTCTTCTCTGAATCCGCTCTCTCTTGCTTTGATCGATCTTGATCATTCTTTCTTCGATTTCAGTTGTCGTTGTAAAAACTGTGCCTCTGAATCTTTGGGTCTTCCTTTGGAGTTTTTCCTTAGGCTGAACCAGCGAATCGAACGTTGCGCTCGATTAATCTTTCGATCCTTTCGTGAAACCCTAACAGGTTTCCATCAGAAAAAACATATAAAAAATCCATTACATAAACATTCTAACCTACAATCAGTGGGCAAGGTTGAGAATTTGGGACAAGAAGCTCAATCTATTAAGTCTTGATTTCTAAGGTATATCTCATCCATCAACAATTCCATTATGAAGTTTTAGCCATAACTCATATAGATAAGGCAAATTACAATCATCCAAGAGATGTATACATTATATTAAGTGTTATTAGAAATATTAGCCAATAAAGGGATATAAAAATACTAATAAAATTAAAAATGTCACTTTAGTTATAGACAAAGGTATACTAATATATAGTGAAGTTGTGATCAAAGACATGTAATAACGACAATCTTATTAGGGTCTTATATCCCTATAATTTCCACTAGCGAGAGTAATAAAGTGTTAGTCTCGCATAATTGAACCACAAAGAATATATTATATCATGGGCAATGACAAGACTAATATCTGGTTCTTCCATCCAGTGATATCTGGTAATAGGTCCTTACCAATGTGCAGCATTTAAAAGCATATAATCCATAATTTTCTATACAAAGATGTGTTTGTACATCTGACTCAAATCTTAGATCTCGTGATATAAATAATAATGAATATGTATTTATTTTCCTCGTTTCCTAATAATAAATGGGCCATTGCTTTAACCTTATAATTCCTTTCTTCTTTCACTTTATGCCAACTCCCAATGAATGGTATGGTACAGTAATATAAAACATATGCATATGGAAAATCAGGAATATTAAACATGATGCTGCATACAATAGGTATTGTTTCTCCTTCTTGACCACGAACATGACATGTCCACCCCCTAGATGAATATAATTTTTCAATGAACTCTCAAATAGATGGATCTCTCTTCGTAGAACTTCACTTTAGATGACCCTTACCCTGTCTCACTTGTGGCTCTTTCATATCAATATGCTTTGGATTAAAATTGTTTAAAAAAAATAATCCTTATCAAATTAATTCCACTCTCAAGATGATTTATTCATTACCTCAACAAACCAACTATGTAGTAAATCATCTGTTGTGTTATATCCTCTTGGTGATTTAACTAGGGCATTCGTATCAAGTTTCCTCCAAAATGGGTGTATACACGAAAGAGGAATTGGAGTAGATATATGTATATAAAAAAACAAATTCATAATGATAATTCACCCTCTGTGTGTTTTGTTAGTAACATTCATATGATTTTTCATCATGAAATTTGACATAAGGTTTCAATCATGCAAACTCCTACCCAATCAAACCTAATGCAATCAATGACACACCATCTCTTATAGTAGAATATAATAAAAACCTGACATAATTAGGTGTTTCTCCAACTTCGCATTGACCTTTTTATGTTGTGAAGTTAGCATGGAGTTAATCTTATGCAAATAATATCAAAGCCACTGGTCGACGATCCTATGAATCACTTTAACGAAGAACAAACACCTTCAACCTTGTTGGTCAACAACAAAAGTAACAATGTATAAATATATAATTGTTTTAAGTTAGCTAAAAAATATCAGATAATTCAATCAATATGCAAATAAACACTTAAGTACTCTATATGTTATAATACCTATTTGTTGTAACCTTGTTTATATATAATAATTGATCAACCTAATAAGAATAAAACTTGTCTTTGTACGATTTCCACAGATACTAATTCAAATAAGAGAAAATTACAAGCAATGATGCTCTTATAATCAATTTCAAGTAATGCTAAGCAGTCCTTATATTCCTACTTATTGATGGCATATATGACTTGATTCCATCACTTAATAAAAGCAGCAACAAATGTTGTGCTTCTTGAAATATGTACGCACCTTCCCTCAATGTTTTATTAATATAAAACTTACATAATAGGTGCTTTGATCTAGGAAAAATATGATAAAATACGTATATTAGTCCAAGCTCCCCATCCGTAAGTATAGTGACATGCATAAATGGACCCATTAAGTGTTTTGTCTTATTCACCACCTATACATAATTATCCATTTTATTTGATAATAGAAAAGCATATTCCACATTAAAATTATTCTTTATTGAGCTAACCCCGACAATCTCTAATAAAAGCATAATATGCTTGTGTATCTTATGTGTGGAATGTAAAACCCTTTTCTAAAAGTCTTTAAAATATGTTTAAAATTATTTTGATAATAAAAAAGGTGGCTTTATTTTTAGAAAGAACTTGGAAATTTAGGTAAAGTGGTGTTTTTTGGGGGCATCAGTCGACTAATGTGATGATTTAATTTTTGGGAATCCATCAATTAATTGGTACCAATCGATTGGGACAATTATAGAAAACAAACACTTTACCAAGTACGCATCGGTCAACTAACTGAGGTAATAAATTAACTAATGCTTGTGATTCTCAAGTCTATTTTTATTTTTATTTTGATTCTTGCTCAAATGATTTTGAAACTCTTATATTATGATCTATTTGTGTTATTAAGCACATTAGGGTGTTTGAGAAATATTATCATACTATTTAGATTAATAAATAACTTTATTAAATCAAAATATCCTAAAAGGCACTTTTGGTACTTTCTTCTCTATTTCCCCACCTATGTTCTTTGCCTTTAGGTTGTGTGTGTATATTCCTTTGGGCATATTACATCTATCGTAGGCTTGCCTTGATTAGAAACTTTAACCAACCTATGCTTTATCATACCAACTCCTTACACTTTTGTTCTCATACTCCATCATCCCTTCACCCACATCAACTCTCTCTCATTCTCCTCCTTTTGCTTTCTCAATCATAGAAGGTTTTCAATCCCTCTCTCTTGATTTATTTCAGCTATCTCCAACATTTTCTTTCCTCTTCTCTCTCTTCCCTTAAATTAATCTTGCTAAGTGTTGTACCTTATTATTCTTCTTCCTCCCTTTCTACAAAACTGGAGCTGAACTCCTTACCTCCCTCTTTTATGAGTTGATTACTCTCTTTTACTTATCTAAATCTTCATTATAATCCTCTTTTATTTTCTATAAACAAAGCAGGATTAAGGATGAGAAAATGATTGAATATTTGTGACTTTTTTCTCCTATTAGCATGATCTTGGGAGGAGTTTGGGTTTTACATGGTCCTTCTTATTCTATTTTTAGTTTAAAGGGGATTTAAACAAGTTTTTCACTATTTTGATTATTGATTCTCTTAGAAAATCCAGATATTTGGTAGAAGCCATCAACTTAGAAGGTTATTTCTTGTGCTATAATATTTTTGCTTGAAGGTAAGATATCCTTATATCTAATATAATTAAGAGTTTGTGTTGTAAATTGTGGCCGCATGATATTCATTTTTAATCCTACAATTTCAAGCATAAGGTATGAATCATATATCTCTTTAGAAGTTGAAGCATGTTTTAGGCCTTTTTTTTTGTCTAAGCATGATTCTTTTAATTTTGAGCACGAGAGGGTGTTGTGTTTAATTTGATGAGCGTGAAATCCATGTTCTTTTCTCTTTAGTATGTTTTCTATATATCCTTGGTGATTTTAGGAGTATGATAGGGGTTGTGGTTAATTTGATTATATTATGTACTTATTCACATGTTTATCAACCTAGGTGACCATCAACTGAATGATCATATAGATTAACTAAATGGATGTTTCAATCACCTAATTTAGGTCTTTAGTCGATGTTACGACTAATAGGAAACTACGACATGCTCTCTGTTGTGTTATCGTTAGATTGCTTTGACTCGTCATTTGATGGCAACATTAATTCAAACAACTGAATTATCTTAATAGTTAATGGGTGCACCATATTTTTGTTCTATCCTATTTTAATAAATAGTTGAATAAATCACTAGTTTGGTCATCTATGGCAATGCGTTTTTGGTCGTTTATGGGCTTTTAAGTTGTTGATTTATTAGCACTTCAGTTGATTACTTAGCCTACTTTGTTGAATTTTCTTTACTTTTGGTTCTTATGGATAGTGGTGATTTTCTCTCAAAGATTTACCTAGGGTTCTACCTTTAGTCTCTAATTTCGAGCATGGCTTGGATTTTTAATAATTTAATCTAAGGGAGATAAAATAAATAAAATGGGAAACTTTATGTATCTTGTGAATCATGATGCTTGCATGGTTATGTTTTGTGTTATCTCCTAATATAAGAGACTAAGCAAGGTGAATGTTGAAGATCCTTAAGAAACCCTTTTGACACTAGTGTTATAGACCTAAAATTGAATGTATTCCCTTGACCTAGGAGTCTAAGTGCAGTGGATGTTGACGATCCCTAAGAAAGTCCTTTAACACTAGTGTACCGTAGTGGTGTAGGTTGCAATCCTACATTCTTAGATGTAGATAATGGTTTAAATATATTGGATATGTTTAGAGTGTTATAGATCTAAAAGTCAGCATATGTCACCTCAACTAGGAGATCAAGTGCGGTGGATGTTAAAGATTCCCGATAAATCTTTGTGGCACTAATGTATAGTAGTGGTGGGAGTTGCATTCCCGCTATAGTTCTTATTATGGTTATCAATATTAATTGGAATTTCCCTAATAGGGTGTTCTTATACTTCATGGATGAGTAATTATGTGTACCTTACATACCTAGCTATGTCATATATGTTAATCATGATCTTATATGTTATGATTTCTAAGAACATTTCATGCCATGTTATTGTATGACCTCAATGTATAACATGAACCCTTATCATGTTATGATTAGTTTGTTTTTATCAGTACTTCACCGTACTAATTATATTTGTGTGGTTACTATAATGATCCGACTTCTATTATGGTAAGTAGATGATAATTTATATGGGTATAACTCACTGTCAGAGTATACCGAGGATGATGACGTGTGCCAATAGTTGATCATTGCTTGGAAATTGAAAATTTTTTTAGTTAAGAGTTAGGTTAGCGGGCTTAGAATGTTTTTTTTCCCTCTACGTTAGGATGCTTCTATTTCTTTTTAGTTATTTAAACTCTTGGTTTGATTCATGTATTTGTATTTTGTATGTCTATCCCTTCTATCTTACCCTCATCTTCACTGTCACTATTATCTCATTAGTGCATGAATCTTTTGCTCATTTGTTTCGTTTTGCCTTGCGTCGAGCATATGTTAGGTGATTATCACGCCTCTTACATGGTTGATGTGGCTGTAACATCTCCCGGCTTTGTTTTCACATGCTTCCTCATTATCTTTAAAATGCTTTTTTAGTCCTAAAAATTGGAGGTGTTACACATATCTTTGTATAGTTCCAACTAATGTTGAGAAAATTATAGGCATACTCTTATAATTATTCTTAAGTAATGCTAGTAGATCCTCATATTCCTCTTCATCGGTGGCATCTATAACTTGATTCCATCACTTAACAAAAGAAGCAGTAAGTGATTTGCTTCCTAAAATATGTATGCACACTTCCTCTATGTTTTTATTAAAATGAAAATTACATAATAGGTGATTTAAATTAAAAATAATATGATCAATGATATATATTAGTCTACTTTCACTATCTTTAAGTGTAGTGATCTACATAAATGGATCCATCAAGCATTTTATCTTATTCACCACCCACACATAATTATCCAATTTCTCTAATGATAGAAAATCATATGCAACATTAAAATTATTCTTCATCAAACCAATCTCAACAATCTCTAAGTGTACTTGTCTGTCTTATATGTGAAATCCATTTATAGAACATACAAAAATGTTCATAAAACTAAATTAATGGAGGGCGTGCAAAGACTAAATTTTTTAAAGTGTTTGCATACACATATCTGATATCTTCTATTCCAACAAATATACCATTATTCACAATATATTGCATAAATATTTATAAAACCATTTGACCTTCCATTTCCTTCACCCTTAACTTTTGTTGCGTATTATTTTTGAAATGAATTCTCCGATATATCTCGATATTTGTTGTCTTCATATGACTTCTGTGTAATTACTTAAATATCTCTATCTCCATCTTTAGTTAACCTACCTAATAATGAATGCCCTTATTTATACTTCACCGATTCATGATTGTGTCACCGGTGGCGCCTTCAGTATTTTTAGTTACAATAAGCTCAAAAGGACAATGATTCTTTTTGGTACATGTAAATCAAGAATCCTTAACATTCATTAGTATAGTAAATCAAGAATCACTCCTTTCAATTTTTAGTCAAACTTTACCTACTCCACTATCATTAGCTTTGACCGAATGCCTTATAACAATATCCATTAAGTATTCTACTAGTTGCTCTTATCTAGTCTAAAAGCTCATCACAATTTGAAAATAATTTACCAGTGTTAAAATAGTTTGTGTAATAGTCATCATCTTTTGTATCATCAAACATTTATCCCATTCTTGATATGTCATGTTAAATGATAGTTAAAAAATGAATATATCAAATAAGGCATAAAAATAATACATAGGAATATACATAATATGCCAACCACATAGGTAATACAATCATATCAAACAAAACACATCCTAACTTACAAAATAAATGCCATAGAGTTGAAGAAAGAATATTGAAACAATAAGGAATAATTAGAAGAATACGTGCATTTATGGCTTTCTGTGTTTGTACTCCAAACTACTATGTAAGCATAAATACAAAATTGTGTGTGTCCTGTACACAAGATATGACATCTCTTTGGGCAAGGCATGACCAGTATGTGCATGTTCTGATTATTTTCGTGTGCATGTAATATAATATTTGTTGTAGGTTGTAAGCATGAAATTTTAGGCATATAGAAGAATCTTTCAGAAAATCCTTCGTTCACAAGTAATCCCTAAAGTATGTTGTGTGCATGGTCATATTGTGACTGTCTATACGCAAGGGCCGTGTGCACGACTTATCCACGTTATGTAATCCAGATATAACCTATGCGTGATGCCCATGTATATATGTTGTGCTTATAAACATCAATAAATTCATAATATAAAGCCCTAAGCAAAATTGAAACTTGGTAATTGTAAAATTCTATGGTAATTGATGAGCTTGACTAGTGATTTCATATATAAATCAAAAGTCGAAGTTGCATATATGTTATGCCGAAGAATATATTGTGTGACCATCATAAATTCGTATAAATTACCTTAGATCCGAAGGTAACAATACATTTTGATGTCAGATAAATAGTACGTGTATCGTTGTTATTATTAGAATCATAATTGTTGGTATCAATATTAACATTACTAGTATTACTCAGATTTTCCATACCACTATGTTTCATCAGTAATAAATGCGTAGTGTGATCTAGGTTTTAGAGAGAAAAAATAACAATACCTCATGAAAAAAATAACAGTGAGATAATGAGAGTAATATTTTGGGAATGAGATTTTTTTATACATAAATTCATTTGTTTCACTTAATAGTGCCTATTTAAATGCTAACTTATTATTTGGTTTTGGGTGAATGAGGTTGAATTAGCTTATTCGCTCCAATTCACCTCTGTCTAAGAACATTTTCAAAAGATTCACCTAAGTTAATCAATATTAAATTTCTTCTTTTGTTCACTTCAATTATTCTCATTTTTATTAATCCCTAATTTTAAAGTAATGGAAGTGAATGGAAAAATCAAATAATTTTTTACATGATGGGACATAAATATCTTTGGTCCTTATATCTCATTCATTCACTCTAATTTAATACAATGATATAATTATCATTTATTCTATTTTAAAATATTTATTCACCTTAATTAAAACTTAATTAAACCAACATTCATCATGTTTGTACCTATTTAGATTATTATTATTTAAATAATATTTTAAAATATTTATTTCAGCTAACCTTTATTTTATTTGGATTAGAGTGAAATTTGTAAATGAAGAGGAATGAAAATAAATATCTTAAGTATTAGTTGAATAATATTAATCTAATATATATAATAGTTATTTTATTTTTATTCAAATAGAAGTGAATTAAAATAAATTAAATATATATTATTTAATATTTTACCTTTGTCATCATTACTCCAGAATATAACGTTAATAAAAAATAAGCTAACGGAGATGAATACAGGGTTCCGACTTCCGAGTAACGTAGGACAAACTTTCATAAGGGAATGATTTCACGCCAATCCTGGCCAACACTAAAAGGCGATAAAATCATTCGATAAGGGGTGCGAAACTGATAGGTCCCGTCTAGATTCTCGCTCCGACCTCTATCCGTCATGGGCTCGGGAAGCAGTCGTCTGCGCTCGCATCCTAAACGAACCACCAAGGTCAACCGCACCAAACGCCGTCTCGCCTCTTTCGTCTGTGGCGCCTCTACATCTCGGGATTGTCAGGTACCGCGATCATCCGTAGCAATATTATTGGATCGTCCAATATTAACCGAACTTACATCAAATTGGAACTCATTTGTTGATATAGTGATTGATATTTGTCGGTTTAAACTCCATGATTAAGTATTTTTCATTCGATCTTCGATGATACGCGCAGGGCTGTGGTGTTGGATAATTGCGAAAGCAAATTTATTTTGTGACTGCCGTCTGTTGAGAATTTGGGGAAACGGCGAGAATTGAGTTGAAATTAGTAAAGATAGTACGGGAAAATTGATTTTTCTTTTCGTTGTTAATCTGTTGAGGTGTGAACATAGCCTGAAAGATGCTGTGTAATGTGGCTATGCCCTTTAGTTGGAAAGCTAAGTGGCAGGAGAAAACATTCCTTGGTCAGTGAAGTTCTATGTATATATGAATATCATTTACAGGTTCAGACCCTGGATCTGAATAAGTTATGAATTGTTGAGAGCACTAGCAAAATTGGCTATCTGTCTCACTTTAAGACTGTAACTCGAGCCTTTTTGAGTTCTTTTAATACACGAGGGGTACTTGAAACTATTGTGGCTTGAAGTTGGGGATCTTCACTAAAGGTGAGTTTTACATGGGGTTTATTGATAGCTATCTGCTTGGTGTGGATCGTTTATTGGACTTGAATGCACGGACACTGGTCACGTCATAGGTACAAGCAGTCTAAGGTATGTTAGACTAGCTTCTTATGTGAGGATTGGTGTGAGCATTTTTACTTCATCTATTCCTTGATGTTTAGTGTTTTGTTTGAAAATTTTAAAATGACATGTTACTACTAGTCTAGGTTTGTTTCCATTTTCTCATATATTCTAAATTGTGGTTGCTGGGATACACATTTGTTCTGGAATATCTACTTTTAAAAGAAACTGAGACACGTCATCTTTTCCATCTATTCAGTATAAGGACACCAGAAATGAACTGGTTCTGGCTGCAAGTGAAGGAACCAGTTTTACCACTGCCAAAACTGAATCAAGAGCTTTATCTGAGAGCAGTAGTGAAAATAGTGATGATAGATTAGGAGATGGACGAGACGTAATTGAATCATCCAATGGAAGTAAATGTTTATCTGAAAGTATTGGGTCAGTTTCTGCTCATCAAGTTGATACTGGGAGCAGAATGTGTCAAGAGAGATTGGGCAATATGCATAGCTCATCTTGTGGAGGACAACAGTTTTCAGGAAACACAAGTCGTAATATCCATGCAATTAATGGTGTTGATAACTCTGTGGGAAATGACATAGTTCCTTACAACTCAGAACAACCAGAGTCAAGGAGTCCATCATTGGAGGGGGAAGCTGGTGAAGGTTTTGGTGATGAAGATATGGAAAGTAGAAATTCCAATTCTGTTACAGCACCGATTGTTTCTAGTCAGAGAATAGAATCTCAGCAACTTGAAGATAATGTGGTGCATGAGGTGGTACCCTCAGGTTTGGGATTCCTTCTATCAGATAGGGCCCAAGATCATTCTGAAGAGGGCTTAGTCCATGTTGACGTGGTGAGTGTTGGTCCTGGCAATTTGCCCGGTGATACTCATGAAATAAGTTCTCGTGAAGCAAGAAGAAATAATAGAAGAATGCTTTTGGATTCCTTTCCAAATCATAGTTCTAGAAGACATCCTGATTTTTCAACCTTACTTTTTGCTACGGAAGATGCTGATAGTTTAGGATCTCAACGTAGATGGCTTCTTGATTTTGGTGGCAGCTTTGATGATGAGATTGCCGAAAATTCTTGGCAGCCAGCAAGGAGAAGTTCCCGGACAAGGGAGAGACGGTGGCGCTTAAGATCCGAGGTAACCATCTGTACGTTCTTTTTCAAGATGATTTAGTCTATGTTTGGGGCTACTTATCAAAATTAGTTATCTATGATAATTACTTATTTTGTAAACTTTTTAGCCTAAAAAGTTTCTAAAATAAGTAATTATCATAGATAACTACTATTGATAAGTAACTCCAAAAAAGCCATTAGTCTTCTTACAGGTCTTTCTTCATGGTTGAAAGTTGTGAATGTAATTTTATATGATGTGTTGTCTCTCTGGAGTTCAGTTTGGAGTCTCTGTCAGTGAAAGAAAGAAATCACCAAGTGAAAGATTATAGGCCATCTCAGACTGCAACATTGCTTATGACAGCAAAGCAGCAAAAAGCTGCCTTAAGACTTAAGAGTTACCTGAACCTAGTGAATTTTTATATCTGTAGTTTTGTGTTTCTGAACTTTGCACTATAGACATCTCTTACTTTGCTGTTGGAATCAAGGTTTATCCTGGTGTCAGCTCCTACCCCAGGCAGACAAACGCGCACACAAATAAAAGAGAGACTGACAGTGAAGGTGAAAGAAAAATCAAGAAACAAATAGTTCCTAATTCATAACCAAAGAAAATTTGCTCTTTATATTCGGGAGTTCTATTTTCTCTCATTTTAAGTCATTAAAAAAAAAGATGATTCAGAGAGCTGTTTTGTTGTCCTCACTCCTGAACACTCACTCTTCTTTGTGTAATGCACCCGGTTTTTATTGTTAGAAACTCAATCACCTGTGTTCCTATCATATAATATGCCATTTTTCTGGTCTCTACCTGTCTAATATCATTACAATAAGAAGTATAATATGCCATTTGCCTTGTCTCTACCTGTCTAACATCATTACTTCACAAAAATGCCAGAGAATTGTTATTGCCTATTTTCTTGGAGAGCATTGCATGCTATTGGCGACCGGTTTATTGCATCAGGGAAACCGACTGAAATTGTGCAGTTTTTTATCATTGAAAATTTTGGCAGAGCTGTGTATATATATGAGTAGAATTGTGGGGTAGCATAATAGTTTCCTTGCAGCTCTTGGCAGGTCATCAAGGTGCTTCATTTCGGGGTGGATCTGGCATGACCAATCGGCAAACTGCCTGTCCATTGGGATTGCATCCTGATGGTTTGTGCTTGTGTTCATTGGATGGTGGCTCCAGTGCGCATTCCAGTATATCAAGGATAGTTATGCTTGCTGAAGCTTTATTTGAGGTAACACGTGTTCATCTAGCATGCTCTAATCATATTTTTTTGTCCTTTTATGTTTAGTGTTGATTGTCATTTAGTCAGCTGGTTTAGGGTTGTGTTTGGCAACTTGATTCTCGATTATTCTTAGTGTTTCTTTATTTCAGTTGGTGACACATTACTTCTTGAAAAAGTTCAAAGGTATCCTTACCTTTTAATGCATTTAGTACTCCAAACAAATAAAAAATTACTAAAACACAAAACATCAATATACATCATTTCATTTTATTGTTCCACAAGCATAGGTCTAGAATCCTGTATTTATCTTGTAGTGTTAAGTGGTTTTAGGCCTTATATAGTATGGAGTAGGTTAGGAGAGTAAGTAGCACTAAAAAAGTCAGGAGTATGTTGGATTTCCCTTTTCTCTTATTTATTTTGTAAAGAAACTACTTATTGAGAGAGTATAAGTAGCACTAAAAAAGTCAGGAGTATGTTGGATTTCCCTTTTCTCTTATTTATTTTGTAAAGAAACTACTTATTGAGATACCTCTCAAGGGACACATTCCCTTCCTAAATTCATTTTTTTTAACCTCATAAAAAATCAAAATAAATTAAAATAACTTTTCCTTCTACTTCCTTCATGCATACCAAACAAAACTGTGATATTTACAACCATTTATTTACTAGCAAATAAGTTCCCACGAATTATCACTGCCTCAGTGACATTAAGAATACCAAATGATGTCTTACATGTAACTAATCGAATGCTATCCTTTATACATATGCCCATGGCCTGTGTTTGATTTTTATTATTTATTTTGCTTTTTACTGTTCAATTGATTGTTCATAATTTAGACAAGTAATAATGTTTAGTTGAAGCTGTTGCCTGTTAGAAGAAGAGCAATAAAAGTGAAGAACACACTGAAGTTGACAAACCACTTACTCAATCATCAATTAACTTCTTATTTTTCACATCTCCACCTTTGAGAGGCGATATGTCTTCAAAGTTCAAACTACCTGTTTTCTAGGACTCGCCCTTTCTTTCTTCAATTTTAATTTCCTCCACCATCATTTCTCTTTCAGTCCCTTTGCAATTTTCTCTAAGAGTTTTAATACCATAGTGTTTCTTTTCTCGTGGCCTTCTATCTACCCTCTCTGATATTTTTCTCCTGCACTTCGATACTTAACTACATTGCAAGCTTTTTTATGCTGTCAACCCTCATTACCTTGGGATTGTCCTTTTAATTTTGTTTGCTCTAAGCTAAAGAAGTGTGAACGCTGGCTTTTTGTGATTTGATGTAAAAGCTATTGTAAACTCTCATTATTATTTCCACAGGGGGATTCGGGTTAGTTGTTGACGTAAAATATCGATAAACAATCCTTTTCTTAGGGTGCTATTCACATTCATCAACGACTCTGCTTCAAAACTCTTCTACTTTCACCTTAATATTAATCTCACATGAAATGATGTTCGGGGGTGGGCTAAATTGCTTTGAAAAGATGCTTGATTGCGATCTTCTTGCTCAGGTTTGCTTAAGATTTGAGCATGTGTTTTATATGGATCAAAGGTTTTTTATTTTTACAATGTAAGGTAAGGGCAGCCTAAAATGAATCTGAAAGGGCAATCTAGTGAACCCTTGTCTCTGGCTGACCTTTCACTTACATTTTTTTTCCTGTCAAGATGGTTGGAATCCTGTTGGAGAAAATGTTTAATTATCGAAATCTTCTCTAACAGAAAATTTTAATTAACAACATCCTCTTAAACTTCAGAGTTTTTCAGGTTGGATATGGATTTTTAATCTCAGACCCAATGATTTTTGTGCACAGTTTGAAAATTATAATTACTGAGATATAGTTCTAAATGCTCCTAGGAGGATCAGTGAGGATCTTGTTGCATTTGGATGGTGGTCACCAAATAAGTCACTGAACAAATTCTCCAAAGTTGATTTTCCTTACCTCTCTCATACAGTGGCAGATATTGCAAACATATTGGGTCATGCTAGACCTGCCTGCTTTTCAGATGAGAAGACTTGGAGAGACTTTGCAGTTTGCATGAGGCAAAATACTTTAGGACATCCGTAAACCTAAGAAAATAATCATTAAGGATATTGACAGAATCAAATACCTTGAGGTGGAGTTGTGGTATGAATGTCTGCCACTTGGGGCAGGGCCAGGGTCACAGGACACCTTCTAAGCTAACATAAGAATGTAGAAAGACGAATATTAGTAGAAAAAAAAAGGGTATCATGGGAGTCGTGTACATGTTTGCACCCACCCGAGGGATGGGTTCTAGCCCCTATGGAGCCTTGTTGACTTTTCATTTTTCTTGAATGAAAAGGAGAAGCAGTCCAGCACAGCAAAGGCCATGACCCACTAGAGCATTATTTCAACTTTCTTTTGTTATTTTATTTTTTATTTTCTTGGATTAGAAAAAATAGAAAATAGATGTATTATGAGCATTATATCATGTTTGTCTGACATATGGTAGATCATAGGTCAACGATTTAGTTATATTATTATGCTTTCTTTTATTAATATAGTATATCATAGGTCAAAGTTTTTGTTATATTAATTTAATTTCCTTTATTAATTTTTTGCACTATTTGTGACTTATAAATTTTTTTTAATTTGTTTGATTTTATGTTGTATCATATTTTCCTATAAATTCTTATTGAAAAAATAAAAATTTAATAAAATATTCATATAATTCATCAAATTTGGCTGATATTAAGTTGTGACAGTGTAACACTATGGATCCAAGATCCTAGCTCCATCATTGCCTGCCACACCATTGTTTTTATAGTGGTTGTGTTTGCCACATCATGAAGGATTCTCAAGCATTAGGTACTTTCAATCTCAGATTTCTGAGCGCTGGTCAAAAGAGCGACAAACCATTCTGCCGGAGTTTATCACCAAGAATTGATGATTCAATCTGGGATGAATGGCGGTGAGGAAGGGCGCCTACTAGAGCATGAATTCTTCTACTGTTACCACAATACTACCGTGAAGCTAGTTGGTCTATCGGGGATTGTTTTTTCGCTTTATGTTATAATTTCCTCTCCTGCATAGGGTAGCATCCTTACTCTATCAATGAATTACTTGTTGGAATTCCTGTTGACATAAGTGAAAAATGTTGCAAAACCGACATCTTGAGGGCATTCTGATAGACTGATAGTCCATAATGTCACCTATTTTTATGCATGCTTAGTTGTTCTTTTTTTGGTCTGTTCTGGAATATGATAATGTTCTAAGTTTGAAAAGTATACAACCTTCTCATGTGTTTTCTGCTCCTTTTCTTTCTCATGAATTGTTACCTCCCTATGTATTGCTGTAGCTGATGTCATATATAAATTTTGTGAATTGTAGGTCTTGGATGAACTTTATCGCCAACCTACACCATTTTCGATGCTGTCACATCCAGCTCCTGAGTCAGTTGTCAACTCACTTCCCCACAAAACATACGAAAGACCTGATACAGCTGAGAGTGGTGATGATGTGGACCAGTAAGTTCAAAGCTGTTTGCATAGCCAATACATTGTGTTCCTCCTCTCTCTTTCTAAAGCATGCCTTTGAAGTTTGAAATCACCAAAAGATAAGGAAAAATGGGAAATGTTTATGGAGGAAATCAGATAGACAAAGCAAGCAATTTTAGTAATAGAAATAGACGAGGCAATTAGGAATGTATGGCTTAGTTGTACACTTGACAAATCAAGAGTTTTTTAATGTCATAAAGTTAGATATATTGTAAATTCCAAGTTACCAATGTTTGCATAATTGAATTAGTGATATTGCAGTATGAAAATTTATGGGCATCTGTTTCAGTTAATGTAAATGTTTTACGCAAAAGCTTTGAGTTTGTGAAATACACAATTTCATAGCAAGGTTATAAAAGAATTTTCTTATAGAAGTGATTTCATAACGATTTATCATTACTGTATAAAAAAATTTTAACTCAAAAGTCTTAATATTTTCTTGTGGAGTCGAAAGATGTATGATTTGTGATCCTTCTTTCGCATGATTTGTCATTGCATGGATCATATTTTTGCCTATATATTGTAACATGCTGCAAGGAGGATAATTATATAGGGCTGGATATCCAAGTGAATTTCCATGTAAGCCCTGTGGAGTAATCATCGATGGTTCATATTTCCATGAGACAATTCCACACCTACTGGTAGAATTATCCTTTGATTCTCAATTAAGTAGTGAACTAAATGTAGTATGCTGGGTCCAAGATGTATGTTTTGTTTTAGTTCTTTGAGCTTTTATTTTGTCCTTATAATCACGACTGTGAAAATATGGTCGTGAAAGTTAGATATTAGGCATATTTCTCATATTTTTGTACTTTATTGCAAACTGCGTGACATTTTGATTATCCTTGAGACTATTCCACACCTACTGGTAGAATTATCCTTTGATTCTCAGTTAAGTAGTGAACTAAATGTAGTATGCTGGGTCCAAAGATGTATGATTTGTGATCTTTCTTTCGCATGATTTGTCATTGCATGGATCATATTTTTGCCTATATATTGTAACATGCCGCAAGGAGGATAATTATATAGGGCTGGATATCCAAGTGAATTTCCATGTAAGCCCTGTGGAGTAATCATCGATGGTTCATATTTCCATGAGACAATTCCACACCTACTGGTAGAATTATCCTTTGATTCTCAATTAAGTAGTGAACTAAATGTAGTATGCTGGGTCCAAGCTGTATGTTTTGTTTTAGTTCTTTGAGCTTTTATTTTGTCCTTATAATCACGACTGTGAAAATATGGTCTTGAAAGTTAGATATTAGGCATATTTCTCATATTTTTGTACTTTATTGCAAACTGCGTGACATTTTGATTATCCTTGAGACAATTCCACACCTACTGGTAGAATTATCCTTTGATTCTCAATTAAGTAGTGAACTAAATGTAGTATGCTGGGTCCAAGCTGTATGTTTTGTTTTAGTTCTTTGAGCTTTTATTTTGTCCTTATAATCACGACTGTGAAAATATGGTTGTGAAAGTTAGATATTAGGCATATTTCTTATATTTTGTACTTTATTGCAAACTGCGTGACATTTTGATTAATTCTTGTACACCTTTTATTTTCCCACCAAATATTTATAATATTTCATATCACGATGAGTAATTATGCAGTGGAATATATCTTCAAACTTTGGTTATTTTGAGACATTTTATTCTGACTGAAAGCAAACATTTGGGGCAGGTGTTATATATGCTTAGCAGAGTATGAGCTTGGTGATAACATACGAATTCTGCCATGCAATCATGAATATCACGCGTCTTGTGTTGATAAATGGCTGAAAGAGATTCATGGGTATATCCCCCTTCTTCCTCGAGTCATTGATTGATGTCGTAATTTCTTGTTACTTTCTTAACTCTTGCATTTGTTATCCCTTTGCTGCTTGTAGGGTATGCCCTCTTTGTCGCAGAGATGTTGGTCCAGGTTTAACAGAGTAACCCATGGGCAGCTCAGATGCGTCTCCGTCGCTTCAAATCTGATCTAAGCCATTTCAAGAGGATCTTTCTCTCTTGATACGCTTACATGAAAGAATGAAGTATAACTAGATAAGGTCAATAACAAAGCATTGTACAGGATTCTGAATGCAGGATACTTTGTACAGGGTTTGATCAAAGAATTTGTTGAAATCAAAAAATATGTATGTAAAGGCTATAAGCGATGCTCGAAGGATATATCACTTAAGCTGGTACTGATGGAAAACTCACCAAATCTATAATGTTTACCTACCGTTCAGTTAGTTTTATGACGCATTCAAGTGCGACTGTGATTGAAAATGCGGAGAAATAGATATTACATCATGATAATAGTTGTGAATAATAATCCAATACCAAATTTCAGATATATAGATGTATTCAGCATATGGTAGCACACTACTTATCCGCGTCTAGCAACTGTGTTTAACTTTCAGGTCGGAGTGGCAAGGACCATGAATATTTTCATTTGGAACTTTTATCGTCGCAATGGGGGCTATGCCATATACTGTGAACCATCGAGTAATTAAATTGATGGGCTGCATGGTCAAAGTTATAGGAATGAGCGAAATAATGGATGTTGTGGGAATTGGGGCGAGACTGGAGATATACATGTATTAATTTGGGTTAACACTAATAGGTTTGCCTGCTAAGAATATGATGAGACATGGGCAAAAGGTGGAGAATTATTTGGATGAGTCAGGCTCACACAAAAAAAAAATGATATGGCGAGCCTAACTAATAAATTTTACATGTGTACAGTTTAAACACATCATCTTATCACTTTCACTATATTCATTTATGTACTTGAGTGTATTATGTAAGATACGCTCAAGTAGCAATGTCACACAAAAAGTATTACTTAATGAACAATTATTCATAGGGGGTAGTTTAGAAAAATCCATGAAATATAATTACTTGAGAGAGTAAGATAATCGTATAAATGGATGGGATAATCAACTCATTGCATGTAACATACAATCTTTTTTTTTTGGCTAAGATCACCTAGAGAATATGGCATAGATGTGTCATTAATAAAAATTCATTTATAATATGCAATTAGGAAGACCAAAAAATGGATTACATAATTACTTGTATGCAAGAGTTAATCATCTGAGTGGACTAGATAATCACCTATGAATTTTATGTGTTTTATAATTTTAAACAATTTTTTTTAATACAAATCTAATTTAATCAATGATATTACGTCTCCTACGCTAATACTTATTATGTTCAAGTAAAAAATTAAGAACATATTTTTAATCTAGTAAATCTCTTTAGTTTTGTTCCTAGAAAAGATAATCTAGTATAAATTTAAAATAAAAAAATAATGCATTTTAGATTTAGAACACATCATTTCCATAAAATTTTAAGAATAAAATAGAACTATTTCAATATCTTTGGCTATTTGCATCTTATTTTAATATAAATAAATAAAATTACATATGCAAAAAAAAAATGTATATAATGACAAAAAATAAAATAGAGTGATTTTTCTATTTTATTCAACTTATTTTACGAAAAGATTATGCAAAAGATAATCAAACCCTAACCAAGAAAAAAAATACTTGTGGGTGCAATAATCACTTGAGTGTCTCAAATAATCATCACCTAAAAATGTGGTTGAAATAATCACTTGAAAGATCCAAATAATTATCAATTTTTTTTCTAAGTGTATTTTGTTAGATACACTCGGATGTATTGTTGATGCATAACTTCACTAGTAATATTCATTGCATATAATTTATTAAATCAATAAAATAATATTCTAATTCAGCAATCAATTCCGAACATATCATAGACTTTAGAACCCTAATACACAAAGTTGCTATGGCATACCTTCACTTCTATCTACCAAAGGACAGAGTCAGAGCTTCTACATGGTGTCTTGTGATACCAAAATGCCTTAACAACGTAATATTAACTATTTTTTATTTTAAGCATCAGATATATTTTATGTGAAGGACGCCATGACAAAAAATTAATTTGACATGGTGGTTGGATCTCTATTGTCCCATGCTCTCATGTCACCAGAGTTTGAAGTTTGATTCCCTATCATGTTCATTTATTTCTTCTTCTTTTATTGGCTTATGTAAGTGTAAAGTTGGCATCGATTCTACATAGTTATTAATCTTTTCCCCTTCTTTCCCCACTTTCCCTCCTCACAACGCACCCTAACTCCCAAACCCAAACACTTAGACAGTGCCCCTCCTTCATCCCTTCTCTGCAAGACTCACTCAACCCTCTTATTTTGTTTATCTCTTTTGCCAAGGCCTCTTGCCACCACTCCATCACCGGTGTCTCTTCTCCTCTAATTTGTTGATACACAGCTTTGCTTACGTTATACACAACACAAGTTTCCTTCTTCTTTTGATATGTTGCCACACCTCGAATTTGATTCAATTTGCGAAGGCTATCTTTGTTTCTCAAGTAAGATTTTATTAATGATTTAGTTAGTTAATTTAGTAATGATAAATTTTGAGTGGTTAATTCATCTATTCTTAATTATTTTGTTAATTGATTATATCTCCTGTTTTATAGAAACCCTAATACACTAATTAATTTATTAAACCCTAATTTACCAATTAGTTTGTTAATAGATTGAATTGTTTAACCTCTTAGTTAGTTGTTTTTCCTAATCAAATAAAAATGTAATTATTTTTTCTTCTTGTTTCTGCAACACATTCGCATGTAACCAAAGGCTCACAAGTGTTTAGGTTTTTCTTATTGATTTATTAGTTGATTGATTTTATAGGTTGTTGCTTAAATTGATTAATTGGTTATTTTATTAATTGATTTATTTAGTTTTAATTTTCAACTAGTTTATTGGTTAATTAATTAATTCAAAAAGTTATTTTATTAGTTAAATTGATGAATTAGCTTCTTGGTTAATTAATTGAAGTATTAAATGGTTATCTAAATTATTCATTAATTGATTATATTATTTAGTTAGCAATGTACTACTTAAAATAAAATTAGGATGTGTAGATATTTCGGAAACAACAAAGAATCAAAGAGTTTAAGGAATTTTTTTTAGTTTAGTTAATCAAATAGAGTTGTTAATTTTTTTGAGTCACGTAGGAGCACAAATTCTTCGCACCCACATTTTTTTTTGAATGAAAGCTAATATGAAAAGAAAATTGGGTTGAAACTTCTAGAAGCCAACCCCAATTATCCTTTTTTTAATTTGTTTGTGATACTTTACCCGTGACAGAGGGACACCATGTACCAAAATTTTTGCTCCGCCATTGATCTACCTACTACTCACCACTACGACCTCATTTAGTAGCAACCACTGTTAGAGACATACACTTAGAGAACATGCTTAGTTTTGGGAGAAGAGAAACTCCTCTACCATTCAAAGCAGATAGATTGCATATATATTGCCTGAAAAACTGGACATAAATGAAGAGAATAACTAACCACGTTTTGCATTCCTATTAACGTGTTATGTGGATAGAAACTAAATTAAATGACACAATAAGATCCTACAAAATAGATCCAGCAACGTAAAGCTAATTGAACAAGTAAATAGAAAACTATTAGGCTGAATTCTCAATAATTTCCTCCCCTAAATTGGTTTACAACTTGCAATTAGTTTACATCTAGTACTACACATGCAACAAGACACTCTTGAAGTCTTAGGGACACGTCAAGCTTCAATGTCTTGGTCATAATATCAACAATTTGATTCTCTATAGCACAACAGACAAGTTCTAGAATTCCATCTTTAACAAGATCACAAAGAAAGTGGAACCTTTCATCAATATGTTTGCTCCTTCTTAGTGGCATATGCTTCTTTGATAGTTTTATGGTTGAGCAACTATCACATAATAATATAGTTCTCTTGTTTTGAATGTGATCAAGTTTCTCTAGGACACTTCTCATCTAAACTCCCTTTCAAGCACACAAAACAATAGCCATCCACTCTGCTTTAATGGTAGATAAGGTTACAATAGGTTGTTTATTAAATTAGATTTGTATAGTCACTGTCGATGTATCCTAACATAATTACTCCTTCATCCTTCTTATAAAAAAAATCCCCAAATATACAATCCCTTTCACATACCTTGAGCATACTTCTTTCGACATATGTAGATCCTATCTTCATTCTACAGAACTTCAACTCTGAGGAAGTATCTCATCCTTTTGATATCATTCATTTCAAATCATGTATCCTAGAGTTTTTAAGTTTCACAAACATCACCACATCATTACTAGAAAATATAAGATCACCAAAATACACATGAACAATAAGAATTTTACATCCTACACCATACTTAATAAATAATGTATGTTCAGAGCTGCATGTTTCAAAGCCCTTCTTCACAAAAGAAGATTTAACTGGCTATACCACATCCTTGGAGTCTGCTTAAGACCATAGAGTACTTTTCTTAGCTTATAGACTTTTTCATTCTCCACTTTTCTTTCATAACTTTGAGGCTATTCAACATAAAATTATGAGGTTGGCTCACCTTGTAAGAAGGAACTCTTCACATCTAGCTGAAAGATATTCCAACCCCTTTGAGCAATCAAAGCTATTATCATTTTGATAGTGTCCCATATCAAAACTAGATCAAACACCTCAATAAAATCAATTACATGCTCTTATGCATATCCTTTATCCATCAAGTGAGATTTATTGAAATGCCCCAAAATCCTAATTTCTATTATCCATTATTAAATAAGATCTTTATGTGGGAGTTTAACCAAAACAATTCATTTTTATTAAAATAAGAGGAAGTTAATTAGGTTAAACCAAAAATAAATTTAAAAGTGTTTGAAATAGGAGGAATTGTGGTATTTTAAGCTAATTAAGGATTTTATTTTAGAAATTAATTAAATAAATTACTTTATTTAAATTAAGAAGAATAAAATAGTTTCAAATTAATTTAACTTAATAAATAATTTAATTGGAAGAAAATTTGAGTATTTTTCCTAATTAGTATGGAGGTTAAGGAAATTTATCTAAAATAGTCTAAACTAAGCAAAAAGGGAATTTATTTAATATCTTATAAATATTAATATTCTAAATAGCCCAAAAATATTCTAAATAATTTAAGCAAAATCCAAAACCCTAAATAAAGACTTCCTTTTTCCTTTTTCCTCTTTCTTTTCCTTCTTTTTTCTTTTTCCTAATCTCCCCACCGAAGTTGGGCCTCGACCGGCCCAACGTCCCCCTTCCTTTCCTTCTTCTCGCCGCGGCCCAGCGAACCCAGCCGCCTGTGAGGCAAAACACCGCGTTTCAAAGCTAAAGTCGCCGAAATGCCATGTCGCCATAAGGAGAAAATATAACCGTTGCCAGACCGACGCGGACGCCGCGTTTTTCTCAAATATCACCCAAAACGCAGCGTTTCATTAATAAGGGAAATAACCGCCGCCACCCGGCCGGTTCCCCCTTCCCTTTTTCCTTTCCCCTGGACCGCCGGTCCAGCCCCTCTTCTTCTCCTTCTTCTTCTTCTTCCTCAGTCGGTGACCGCCTGCAACACGAAAGCTCGCCGGAAGAAGAAAAGCCTGCAACGCCAGCTCCAGCTCCGGTCATTTCGCCCCTCTTCTCCCCGTTGACTTCCCCATGGATGTGACCAAACGGCACTCCCTCTCCCGCACGAAAATCTCCCATTTTCCAAGCAATTATGGTCTGAAAATTTTCAGACCATACGTCGGCCAACTACGCCGGACGACCTACCCTAACCCTAACCCCCTAACCTCCCACTTGGATCTTGTCGTTTTTCGTTCAAATTGGCCTATAAATAGCCCTCAGCACCGCCTTAATCGGGTTCGACAATTGGGAACCCAGACAGAGTAAGCCGTAAGCCGCCCTGCCTTCGGACGGCCTTTTCTCCGCCGTCAGCTGCCCCTACCACCTACCCTTGCCACCACGATCCTCCCGGAACCTCCCTCTACACAACCAACCACCTTAGCTTCCAGCCGTGCGAAAACCCCTCCCCAAATCGACCCCTTCCAGCCCTGCGCCGCCTTCGCGCCGCCGCCGCCGGCTGTGCCGCCACTTGCAGCACCTTCACCACCCCCCAAAACCACCAGGATTTCCTACTCTACCACCCTACACTTCCACTTTCCCCTAGTTTCTCCTCCTTTAGCCTCCATAGCCACCTTTCCCAAAATTCTTCTTCCTCCTCCGCCGCCGCCGCCGCCGCCGGTGCCACTTCCCCAGCCAGGTGGTCCAACTCCCTAAAACCCTAGACCTGGAATAATAGAAGTGGTTAATAAATTTTAATATTATTATTAACTATTATTTTTAATGTTATTATAATTATCATTAACCTAATTATTATTAATACTATCACTATAATTACTATTAATACTACCATTATTATTATTATTGTTATTATTAACAGGCCCTAAATTTTCCCCTAAGAACTTCTAATTAATGGTATTAAGCAATACAAGACCCTATTAAGTTATTATTATTGTTAATATTGCTAGTATTACTATTATTATCCTTATTATTATTAGCACTACTATTATCGTTACTATTATGATTACTATTATTATTATTATTATCGTAATTATTATTACTCTTATTATTCTTATTGTTATTATAATTATTATTGTCATTTATTACTATTATTATTACTATTATTGTTATTATTATTATTATCATTATCACATGTGTTACTTTAACTATGACTAACATCCTTAGTACCTCTAATATTATTATTATTATTATTATTATTATTATCATCATCATTATTATTATTATTATTATTATTATTATTATTACTATTCTTATTATTATTATTACTACTATTAGTGCTATTATTATTAATATTATTATTATTAGTATTACTATTATTATTATTAGTATTACTATTATTATTATTATTATTGTCATTATTATTATTATTATTATTATTATTATTATTATTATCTTTGCTATTATTTTGTTGTTGTGGTTGTTGTATTTAATGCATTTATTATTTATAGATTATTACCATCGTTATTATCCTTAACATTATAATTTAATATTATTACCTTAGTATTTTTGTTATGCTTAGTATTGCCACAACTATTGTATTATTATTATTATTATTATTGTGATTATTATTATTGTTATTTTTATTATTGTTATTATTGTTACTATCATTATTGCTATCATTACTATTATTATTATTCTCATGGTTAATACTAGTGTCATTAGGTTTATCTTTCTAACTATTATTATCATTTCAACTATTTCTATTATTATTATTTTCAGTATTCATACTATTATTTGTACTATTATTATTATTATTTTCATCACTATTGCTACTTCTATTATTATTATTATTATTATTATTATTATTATTATTATTATTATTATCATTATTATTAATATTATCGCTAGGATGATTATGGTTGTGTTATTATTTTATTATTATCGGTAATATTACTATTACTAATGCTACTACGATTTCAATTATTATTATCATCATTATTATCATTATAGCCATTATTATTCTCATCATGAGTACTATTACTATTAGTAGTATTCTTATTATTGTTATTAGTAATTATTATTATTATTATTAATATTGAAACCCTCACCTTAATACTCTGGATTTTGCTAAAACCTACTTTAATTAGTGATAATCCGTTTAAACTATTGTGAGAATAGTAATAACCCTACCCTTTATTTATAAACCCCTATTAATAATATTAGCCTTAGTATTAGGCCGTGATAGGGGTAAGATAGGAAAATTATGGTAATTTCGGTAGAGGGAGATTAACCCTTAGCATTTCCCTCTTATAGGTGAACCGAGTCAAAGCCCCCAGGAGGCGTAGGAGCGTGCTCCAAGCCCGACACCGATTTAGGTAAGGACGTAACTAAGGCCACCTGTGTGTATTGCATGTTTTACCTGTCTTGTATGCTTTGTGCGGTTATATGCTATAACCTGTATGTTATCTGTGTATTTATGTAGCGCAGCATGGAACCGAGGTACGTTCTCGTGCTCTCGTCTGTGTGTCCTAATATGGTATGGTACAAATATGATGTGATGTGATGTGACCCCTACGACATGCATGCTAGGTTATGTGAGGAAGAGTTGTGAGGTGGGGACTTGAAAAAGAAAAATAAGCAATTAAGATAACCAAAGGGAAGTATGTCGGTTAACATAGGTATGGACGACCTAAGGAATTCATAATTTGTGAAACGATGAGGAAAAGGGGGAATAAAATAAATAGAAGAGTGGGAATAAAATAAGGTTACATGGGGGAAACTAGGGTTTGCATGGAAACGATAGAGTTGGCATGGTGGAAATGATAGGGTTTGCATGGGAAGGTTAAGGTCTGCATGGGGGCGAACCTTACGTATGAAAAGTTACCATGGGACGTGAGGAGGATAGTGGAAGGTCTGTTTGGGAGTCTGGAGACTCGAGGTGAAATATAGTACGTAGGGTCATATAAGGGACCCGATCAGGGTTTTGGGAAGAATTAGTAATCTGAAAAAGGCGAAAGAAAAATGATCAAGGGTGAGTGAGGTGCGGGTTGAGAGTGAGAGTTTATGTTATAAGGGATGATTATGGGAGTTTTGAGGGAGAAGAAATATTGGGTGAAAAGGATAGGTTACTTGTGGGAAAAGAAATGTATTAGAGTTGAAGTGGCCAACTAGAGTTTTAAGGTCACAGGTAGAATCGATGGGTAAAGCGATATGATTTGGGGATTGGACCTGAATGAGATGAGGTGTTGAGGATAGATGAATTAATGGTAGTGAAGTAAGAGGAGGTTGGACCACATAGGTCCAATTAGGGTTTCAAGGGAAACCCTAGAGGCTAATGGCGGGTGGAGTCTGATGTCACGGGGTGTTGTGCCTTAATTCATGCTCTAGGAGTTGGTTTTTATTATGTGTAAGTATAGAGGGGAAATGGATATCGAGGTGTGATAAGGGGTGCATGAGTTCCAAGATATGGGACGGGCCCTCTTGGGAGGATAAGTGTGGATATAGTCAGCCATGCATGTCAAGGGTAAAACACTTTCAATAAGATACGTTAAGATACTAATCACTTAAAGAGGAAGATGCTGAGCCGGGCCCAGACTGGTCCACCGGCGAATGATAGTGGCCAGGAGCCGAAGTGCCCTAGAGACCGTGCCACCGACGAACAATAGTGGTCAGGAGCGTTTTGCCCTGTATGATTTCCGGTCCACCGGCTATAATAGTGGGGGTTTCCGTGCTCAGCAAACCAAACGTAAAACATATAAGATATGGGAAAGATACTAAATACGTACAGTGGAACACCATGTGAGTCGGGGCCAGACCGGTCCACCGACAAATAATAGTGGCTAGGAGCGTTCTGTCCTGGAGACCGGTCCACTGGCAAATAATAGTGGTCAGGAGCGTTCTGCCTTGAGTTTATATATTCTGGTCCACCGGCTATAATAGTGGGGTTCCCGCACTCACGTGGATTAATAAAGACTGTGGTGTGAAATGACTACTTTTAATAAAGACTCAAAGGAAATAAGTCTAATTGGACTGCGGTCAGCTTTTATTATCTGTATTACTACATGCTGCTTACGTGAGTATGTCACGCATTGAGTTTCCAATAATATGGATTATTCCTACTTGAGGCGCGTGAGCCACTTTATATTTCGGATATACCACGCTTATATGTTTAACTGAGATGTTACATATGTCTCATATGTTACTATAGGTGTATGGCTAGATTCATGCTGTGGGTTGTGAGTACGTATGATATTATATCAATGTATTGTATCATAATATGAACTCGATGCTTTAGTTACGTCTCTCCCATAAGTTAGGGTAGTGGGACTTACTCAGTATTGGACCCGTACTGATACTACACTGGTTGAATGGGTCCTGTGATGATCCACCGATGGTGGGGAGCAGACCTTTGATGCAGGTTTCGATCGGTTACTAAATTGGGGTGGAAGGCTTGACTTGAGTGAGTAGGTGGTCCGGATATTTATCCTTCGAGATTTGTTTTGTTTAATTGTATTCATCTTTGGAAGTTACAAGTGTTGTATTTAAATTTCCAAGGGTTTTATCGTACCTTATCCTTCCGTCATTTTAATTCCTCTGACATTTGGAATTTTAAATTGTACTTCCGAACGTAACTCTTGACTTTCTTACTTTGATTTCCTTATCACTTATGCCTTACTAATGATTTGTTTTGGTTCTATTATTTTAGCCTTAGCACTTAGTATCAGGTCAATAGTCGTGAATCGATCTGGTACTAAGTGTGGCGGTAATACCCCCGAATTTATAGTTTTATTTGCTTGCTTCCGCTAAAATTTTTTAAAATTTAACAAAATTTTTCAGTAGTAAATTTGGGGGTGTTACATTTATACTTGTCGATAACTCCATGCTCAATGAGCTTAGTCTTAAACACCCATTTCACTCCAATGGTTTTTGCTTCAGCAGGTAAAGTCATCAACTCCCATGTCCCATTTCTTTCAATTTCTTCAATTCCCATATTCAATTTCTTCAATTCCCAAATCCATGGCTTCCATTCTGAGAAATTTTTAGAAAATTTTGAAACTTGACCCTATCCTAAAAATTACTCCACAGCCAACATGCTTAACTATGGAGTTCTTATGATATAATCACCAAAAAGATGGTATACCATGTTGATATAAGTAGTCATATCAATCCTTATAACACTACGCTCAATTTGGGTATTACAACTATCTTCATCCTTTGAAAGACTTAAGCCTTCACCACTAACATAGTATTTCAACCAAGTAGGTTATCTTTTAATCCTCCCTTGTCTGAGCTGGTTGAGTTACCATAAGAGGATGAATGGGAAAATGAACTAGCTCTACCTTATACTTTATGCTTACTCTCTTCGTCACTATTATCATCTTTTTCTTCTTTATCTCCCCATGATAAAACATCACGAGTTACTTCTTTAGTCCTTATTTCCCAATTCCAACACTCATTCTCTTCAAAACATCTCTGCTCACCACAGTATGTTTAGTATTAGGTTCATAAAGCCTATAAGCTTTTTTCTTCACTTTTTCCTAGCAATACACATGGGATACTCTTATCATCTAATTTTATCTTCTTATTATTTGGAACATGTAAATGAGAAACATATCCAAACACCCAAAAATAATCCACATTAGGCTTGATACTACTCCAATCTTATATTAGTGTCACATCCTTTAAGGCTGAATTTGGACTGCGATTCAACACATGTGCTCCATTTCACAGCTTCTAGCCAAAATAATTTAGAAACATTCTTCTTAGACAACATACTTTGAACTATATTAATTATATTTTAATTTTTTAACTCACCAACCCTATTCTGCTATATTGTATAAGTTATTATCAACTATATTTTGATGCTATTATTTTCAAAGAATTGAGTGAACTCTATAAATAGAAATTCACCTCCCCTATCCGTACACAAACTTTTTATGAATTCACAAATTTCTTTCTCAACAATTTGCTTGAAAATTTTAAACACACCAAATGCCTCTAATTTTTACTCAATAAACAAATTTAGGCTTTTCTATTAAAATCAAAATGAAGCTAATAAATTACCTCTCTTTACTACTAGATATTGGTTTGATCATCCCACAAATATTATCATGAACTACCTACATCCTTTAGGAAGCCCTCTAGGATCTCTTCTTTGATATACTCTTTCAATGGTGCTTTCTAACTAGACAATCAATACAAAATTTTCCTAGGGTTTTGCATATAGGCACACCCTTCATCATCTTCTTATATTATAGCATTCACAAGCTCTTGAAATTTATTTAACCAAATCTATAGTGCCATGAGTGTGACACATCCTTTGAAGCTACTTGAAGATAAGTAGAGTCACTAGGTTGTGTAGTAGCAAGCAGTGTGAGCATCATGCCAGCAAACATTGAAGTCTGCATGATCAAACCTCTACTTGGATGATACAACTTGCACATTCCTCTCTAAATTAAAAAATCATGCCCCTTTTATCGAAGTTGTTCAACTCTAAGTAGGTTATTCTTTACGTAAAACACTTCTATAATCCCACTGACTTCCAGTGATTGACAACTTGGTGTTGTTCTCTAGATTTATAGAATGCCTAAAACTCTCATCAAGGCATGAGAATCATTTTTTTTCCACTCATATGATTACTACATCCAAAGTTAAGGAACCACATATCCTTGCTACTTGAATTCTTAATATCAACATACAACATTAACAACATCACATCCTCATTATCTACTTCAACAAAATTTGCATTCCTTTCCCAACTAGGGGACTCATACTGAAAGTGACCTAGTTGATGGTAGTCATAACACTCCACAGTTGCTTTGTTGAAAGATTATCTTCCTCTTCCTTAAATCTTTCCTCTATAGCCTCCATGTCCTCTTCCTCTACCGCTAATTTTATCCTCATATTAGACTTTGAGAACTTGCTCTTGACCACTTCTATGTCCATTCATCCTTTGATGATGCACCAACAAGCTACTTTGTAACTTGTTGATTGTTAAAGTGTCTAAATAATTATATTCTTCCACTAAACAAACAACATAGTCAAATTTTAGTACCATAGACATCAAAATAATGATAATAGTTTGATTAATCTTCTCACCATTTACCTTCGTCTTATTGGAAATGGTAAGAGTACAAGAAAAATACTCATTTACTTCTCCTTCTTTCACATACAAAACCTCATATTTTATTCTCAAGGCTTGAAATTGTGCTCATTTCACCCTTATTGTGTCCTGATAGTTTTACTTCATCAAGTCCCAAATTTACTTCAAAGTATCCTCGGAAAGAATAGTCTCCATAACTTGCCGATTTATAACCTAAAACAAATAATTCTTTGTAACACCCCATTTTTAGGATTTAATTTTTTTTTTTGTATAAAGAGTTAATTACAAAATCTAGAATAGTAAAAATACAAGGTTTTAGTATTGTACTTGGTACAAGTTTGGATTCCTCTACTATTCTCATATTAAGTATTAAGACTAAAAATGTTAATTCACTTAAATTAATAACATAATTATAAGGAGCATAATAGAGATTTCAAAGTTGATTAACATCATTCTGATAATATAAACGATCAACGTTTAAGAAATTCAAGTGAAAGGATTTACATGAGGACAAAAGTGTCCAAACACCTTCGAATCAAAAGTTATCAAATAGGAAACCGGATAGTCCTAACTCTCAACCCACGGTACTAGCCTAAAAACTAATCTCACAAGCTAACTTGTGAAGTCATCATTGACTATTGAATAATTAGGAACCCATCACTAATTAACCCATTATACAAAACTAATGTAAAAAACTCAAATGGAACACATAAAAGGCATCACAAAAGGATATGGTATAAAATATTGAAATATACATACGATGAAAAAAGTACAATAATCATATCGGATATATAACTATCACCAAGACTACATACTACTCATGCATGTTCATTTGTAACATAATAAAATTTATCGACCAAGCATCTAAAGGATACTTTATGAAGTGATGATTAGAAGAAATCTCAACCTAATGACCATAACATTCACAATTTATCTCACATCTTAATATCAATACCAATAACTTATATAAAAACACAGGTAGGGCTCAAAGGCAACTACTAACCATAGGTAGGAATGTAAGCTACTATCGAACCATTGGTAGATGCGAAGGCTAATACCGAACAAATCCAATAACCATTTCAAACCAACAATAATACTTTTCATTTTTATTTACTCAATGGGAGATCATATCAACCCAAATACACTAAGATACTCCGGTCATACCAACACAATAAAATAACATAATATTCTACCGATTATCAACTTGAGGATACTAAGGTACCCTAGTTCAATTGGCACACAAAGGAAACACAATACCTTAGCAACAAGGATACCTAATTCATAATTATGCATACCCTTTATAAGTTCGTTGAGTTAAATAGAGTAAAATATAGGATATGGTTGGTGTAGTAAGGCACTTTGACAAAAATCCATAAACAATTGTGAGCTAAACCACATCTTTTGGGTAGCTACTCCTAAATAAGCACCATTCCCAATCTCAAGGTCTTTTACTTTAATTATTATTATTTTATTAAGGTGATCATAAAATCATAATATGCACAAATAGATTCAATTTTCATTCTTAACCATTTTTTCTTACTACCAATTATTCAAGAAACCCATAAATAAGGGTAAGACTAAGGTTAACATAAAAATCTATAAAGGTCATCCTAAGTTCAATTATTCACATTTAGGTGCATTAGACCAAACATGACCAAAATACCTCTGGGACCATATTTACCATATTATTATCCACTTTAAATACTAATTCTAATTTTATTTAATGATTTGTCATAAAATTCTAAGACCCAATAAATAAATTATTTAATATTAAAAATAAATTATCAATTACATTAAATAGCCATTTTACCTTAAACATGATTTAGCATATAAAATCCTAACACAAGTTTCTAAAACATCAAATCACATACTTCCATACCCAACAATAAATGATAAATATTAGGCATGTTTATTGGAATAAATATTATGATATGCTTAAAAAGATCAAATTAACCCTAGGGCACACAATGATAATAATCATGCCAAAAATATACCTAAGTATGCTCAACTTATAATATTAGACATATATGTCATACATGATTTATTCAAGGCATTAAGCCCCTCTTAATATGCTTTCATATATATAATACTTTAAACTAATTAACATGCTCTATTTTATCAAATTTTATGCTAACATTATTTGATAAATAATTATAATGTAACGAACATGATTAATACAATTTATACATCAAAACCTTAAAGTACTATCATGCGACATTTAATATTTCATTAAATTATAGAGATTACCTAATTTGCAAAAAAAAATTAAAAATATAAGCAACCTACTAAAATTTATCAAGATCCATTAATCAACCTCTTTTACCTAAAAGTAACACCAATATTAATCATATTAATATTTAACTCATAAATAATAAATAATATTAAAATATTTATCAAAAAAGAAATTACCAAAATACCCTCAAGTTTGTAAGAAAAGAAAAAATAGAGGCAAGCAATGTGAGTCATGTATGCTGAAGCTCGATGTAGCAAGGGGAAGGGATATGTTAGTTGGGTTGTGGTGTTGGCAGTGATGCCTTAACGGAGCTAGGCAAAGGTGTGTGAGGAGGGTAGTCAAGGGTGGCCTGACCAAGGGAGGAGGGTAGATAGGGCAATGTTGTTGATGCTGATTGGTGAAGGTCGAGTAAGGAAGGTGAGACGAACCCCCAAATGGGTTTGATAAAAATGAAACAATAATCGCAAAAACAACCGAACAGGGATAGGGATAGGGTGATCGGGACTGCCCGATCTAAATCCTCCAAACAGAGAATAACAGGGTCGCTGGAATCCCGACAATAAATGATACAAAATCGTAAGAATTAAGCAGAGAGCTTTATTTCATAACTGAAATATTAGTCGAGCAAGTTGTACTCTTTTACATCAAGATGGAAGCTTTATATAGGGCAGAAACTAACCAAGAATTAATGGGAGTTGAATGTTGGGAAACGGTCGAGAAGGAGGAGCGGGCAGAGTGAATTAATGGTGGGTAATCACCATTGATGGTGAGCGACAAAGAAGGCGGAGTTAGAGGGAGGGGACGACCAAGGAAGGGAATGAATTTGGTCAAGATTTGAAGGGGCATTTGACCTGACGGGATTGAGAATGAAGGCAAAGTTTAAGGCTATTGGTGCGTATGTGGTTCGGGCTGAGGTTATGGCATTTTATTTGGGTTGAGGTTATGGTAGGATTAAATGTTGATTTGGGCATTGAAGGTAGTTTAATGGTGGATTAGGCAAGCCCCAATTTGACTAGATGCTTAATAACCCTTTTACAGGATAATAAAATAAATAAACAAAACAAAGATGATAATAATAAAATTTTTGCTAATTGGGAAATAATGCCTTTATTTTTGCTAATAATCTTAAAACTCGAATATTTCTTCTCAGCAACAGAATCCCGTTTCTTGATAGAAACAGTCTTGGATCCTCTGCCCCACTTTCTTGGTTAATTTTGCTTGATTATCCTGCAAAATAAAAATACAAAGATAATTAATTATTTTTAAAGGATTATTGACGCTTTTCTTAGTAAGGGTGCTAAGAGTATTTGGGGTTTCATCAGAAGGGCTGAGAGAAGGTGGCTAGGTGGTGGAGCTTCGATTATGGTAATTTTGTTGTGGAGAATCCTATGAAGGTTGGGTGATGCCATTGTCTGAACTCACTGAAGGATGTGATGGCTAGTCATGCACGCTGTTGAGCATGTTGCTACATTGCCTTGTCGTTGTCGTCGCTAGTAGTAGCTCAGTTGGTCATTGTTGGGGTAGGAATAATAGTGGGGAATTAGTGCAAGTTGATGGTTGAAGAGTGAATGAGGTTAAGCTCGCAACTCCATGTTGTCGCCATTGGTGATAGCTTCATCAACAGGTGGTGGCTATTAGTTGTGTTGTTGCAATGTAGCTGGTTTCTTGAGCTATCGTTTCATTGGTTGTGGAGGTGGAGCTAAAAGATGACAAATGAAGTTATATGGTTGAGATGGCGGTAATGTTTGAGCAATGGTGGAACTACTAGATTGACTTCTACATGAGGTTGCTCATGGTGGTGAAGCTTGAGGACAATGGAGGAAGTTTGAGGAAGGATAGAAGGGGCGGGGTTGAGTAGAGCTCCCTTGTAGCTTGGGCTAAATTCATTCACAAGTGGGAGAGGAGGAAAACGAAAGAGAGAGAATAGAAAGGCTAAAGAGGTAGGTAGGAAGAGGGGGTGGAATGCACGGCTAAGGGGTTAGATGCATTGCCATTCACAAAGGGGGAGAAGGCTATTAAAATAATAATAAAAGAACTTAACCTTAGATTGCTAGCTTAGATTCTAGGTGTGTAAGAGGTTGGAAGGTTAAGGTTAGGGTAAATTAGGGTACTTTTAACTACAATTTGGGCCATAATAATCAGATTGGAATCTAATTAATTTTTATTTAGGATCTAATTAAATGGTTAGGAAGCAAGTTAGATTAGATTAATGATTTAAATGGTGAAGAATGTCTAAAAATAGGTGTTTGTTAAAATAAAATAAAATAGCAAACGGTCTCTAAAAATTAATAAAGTATAGGGAAATGTGAAAAATAATTTTAGAAATCTAATAATATAAATGTATTAGTTATTAAAGTTGGTTTGAAGCTCGGTGGATGAGAAACGAGTAAAAATACTAAAATTAGATAATCTGCAAAAATGTTTTTTTTAACAAATAGAGTGAACCAATTAATTAAGGGTTCAAAAGGATAAGCATTGTTGCATAATAATTTTATAAATATAATTATGTAAAAATATTTGACTTCAAAATTCGTGTGGAGCTCAAACAAATTAAAATAGTAAAATCGGTCAAAACTGTGTTCATGAAAAACGTATATTTCTTCAACTTTGTCGTTCAAAATAAGGGACAAACTTAAAAATATCTAGAACTCTCGTATAAACTTAGAATATTTTTATAGTTAATAATAATTTTTGGATTATCCAAATCAAGCGAGAAATGTTTTAGAATAGAAAATTGTAATTTTGCCATTTTTTGCAAACAACTAAAATCTTCTAGCAAGCAAATAAATAACTATAAAAAGACTAAAATATGATAATAAAAAAGGTATCAAAATGAAAGAATATGTTTGGAATATTTTTGTGAATGAGTTATAATTTTAGAATAAATCAAAAGAGTGAAAATGACACAATCTAAGAATTTGCGTAAAAATGCGATTTTCATTAGATAAAGGAAAAAATTGTTAGAAAGCTCAAATTTAATATAAACAGCTTGGAAATCTATGGTAAATTTTTTTAAAGTGGATTTTGTGTCTAGTTACATAGTGATTAAGGTTAGGAAAAATTCTCGGTATTATAACAAAAAGAAGCAAACTTTCCTGACGATACTTCCACACCCAGCTCCAATGTTGCCAATGTTGTTCCACTACAAATTATGTTGATCTCCTCTCAACAATGGAATTATTGAACTCTTATCATCCTTCAACCATATGTCAACTCTCCTCTCTCTCAACTATACTAAAACTACCACTATTGTTAGCAACTTTACTATGAAAGTTGATGATGCCATTGTCTGGTGCTCCTCAACTTCTGCTAATCAATTTACCACCACTACTCGAATCAAATCCAATGTTCCTCCTCATATAAGTAATTCAAATTACCTTCTCCTTAATTTTTTGTGTATTAATGTGTAAATTTCTCATATTTCAATGCGGTTTAATGGATTGTCATATTATATTTCTTAGATCATGATCTAGCATTTAATATCTTAGTTTTGTTGTGGTTTAATTTTTTTTTCTAGATCTAGTCTACCTTCAAGTTTCATATTTGTTTTGATTATTTGAAATCCAATTTTGTTTTTGTTTGTGGTTGATTTTTATGGTTTGATCCAGTGCTCTTGCTCCTCGATTTTGACTAGCTCCTTCATTCGAGCCTCATGGTTGTTTAACACTGATTCATTCAAAGACTCAATTTTGTTTTAAGAATCAAATTTCTACTCCATCTTGTTCCAAAATTGAACTACCTCAACCCATAACTATGAGGGTTCAACTCTCTCACACTTCTAAAAAATTTTATCATCCATTGCTTATTAAGAATCAATTTTTGTGAAAACGAGTGACATTTTTAATAATATTTTTTCACCAAAACTGTTATCAAAAATTAGATTTGATAATGGTTATGGCCAATAACTGTATTAAATGTAGGTTTTAATAACATTTTTTACGTGAAACTATTATTAAAAGTCCATAATTTTCTTTTGTTGGCACCTTTTTGGGGGGTTTTGATGATAATTCTTGAGCAATTATTAAATATTTAACAATTGAAACTTTGATAACCCTTTATAATCACTATCAAAGACATATGATAACCATTATTAAATATTATTTCTATAGTAGTGCAAACATTGCATCATGATGTGGAAACAACCCGCTAAAGAAACCAGTGGTAGAGCCACTTAAGCCTAATGAAGAGAATTTGATTAATACCTCAATTTTAAAAAAATATACTTTAAAATATAGAAATGATAAAAAAAATTATGTTATTTAAATATTTATTGAATCTTTTGGAAGAAACTAAAAACATAGTTGCATTTCAGAAACACTTTGTTATATTATTCATATTTTTTATCACAACCTTTTTCTATGAGACTTTTTGAGTTGTTTTTTTTTTGCCATTTTACTTCACTTTGATCATTCTAGATTGATAATATTTTAGTTTATTAAATTTTTTTAAGTCTCTTAGCCTTTTTAAAAAATGGTAAACGGAGGTTCCAACAAAAAATACTAATTTCATCTTAGTTAATTTTTATTGTGTTTCACAACTTAGAATGGTATTTTTCAATTATTTAAAATGTATTAAAATTCGATGATTAGTGTTATATTAAAAAAAAATTAAATTATTTTACTTTTATTTTTATTATTTTCATATAAATTGTCATTTTTTTAGGTAAAATATGCCACTAAAATTCAACTTTTGTACTTGAATTGTGTCTTTATCCCATGAGATATAATCTCAACCCTCAACACTTCTCAAGATCTAATATTTACCCTCCAAACTAATATATGAATGCCATAATTCCTCTTTCCTCAATGTGGCTTATGCATGTGCAAGATCATGATTAACATCCTCTAATCATTAGGTATATTTAACTTATTTTGTCATTCATCCCCCTTATCATCCCTTAACCCATGTTCATTCCCCTTTCTTATTCATCCCCCTTGCACCTCACTTTTATTCCCATTTCCTATTAAAAGATCATGCCACCCACCCCATAATATTAATTAAAACAATCATTACAAATGAAATTAATCTCCTAGTTTTCCTTAGCAATTAAGCCTTTTCCGTCACAAACATTATCCATCCAATTCTCCCACGCAACCATATTCCATTTTTTCTTGTGCCATTCATCCACCATTTAAGGTATCCTTTGAAGCTTCATATGATCATATTTAAATAAGCTTGGTTAAACCTTTTTCTCTCCTTTCATTTTATTTCCTTTTGCTATGACTTTATATACTAACCTCTTATGTGTGATCATGCTTTTCTATGATTAAATAAGGTGGATTAGAGGATTTTATTAGCTTAGAATTATGTAAATCCAACAACTATTGAGATGGTAGAATTTATGTGAAGACATGAATTCAATTAAGGTGTGCAATATCCTATAGGTATTTTTGTGTGATTTTACAAGTTTGAGGGAGTTCTATGAGTATGATTATGTATTAAATTGATATAGAACGATTTTTTCATGTTAAATAACATGATAATTACATATATATTGATTTTTTCTTATTATTTTATGTGGTAAAAGCATGAAACATGGTGGTTTCAAGACCACCAAAATTGCATTAACTTTCATGCTAAATTGCTCTCAATTGACTGAGATTTAGAAGGCTTGTTAGGTATCAAATTAAATCTTAATATTTATGATTTCCAATTCATCATTTTAATATCCAATTTTTTTTATATCAAATAAGTTTTGATAGTTTTTCCATAAGTATGTAAGTTTGTCAAAACTTGCAACATGAACATCAGGCTTGAGTTAGGGTTTAAATCTTGTGATAGAATTTGTGCGTGATCAATGGATTCCATGTTGTTCGTTATAATTTGTAGATTCAATCTAAAATAAAATATGACATCATTTAGTTTGATATAACCTGTTATAGGAGATCAAAGTTAGGTATAAAACCTTGAAAGTTTAGAATGAACTTGCACTATCCATTGAAGATGTGCATAAGTGTTCTTCATGATCTTTATGTCTAATATCAATAAGATGATAGTATTGAATTAATCACCTCATTAATGACATAATCAAGTTTAATTAATGATTAATCATAATTAGATATAAAATGACCACATTAACCTTAAGAAGGTAAAATCTCAAATAAGTAAATAGTAAAAATCAAACATTGACCATTGACTTGGACCTTGACCTTGACTTTGACATTGACATTGACCATTTATGTAACACTCCAAAAAATTTCTTAGTCTAATCCCATATTATTAACGCCCTAATTTGATTTTAATATCAAGAAATATTGTTTTAGCATTAACCCAATTTTTTAATCCTAAAACTTTAACCGAATCTGAAACCTTAACTCAGATAAATAGTAAGTTGTAAATCGAACTCAAAATCACTAAAATTTATACTAATCCTAATTATTTTTAGCTAATCTAAAACCACCTAAGCTAATCCCCCAAAATTTTTTCTTTTTCCTTTTTCTTTCTCCTTTTCTCTTCTTTCTTCTCCTTTCCCCGTCAACCTAAGCCGCAACAATTGAATTTGTTGCAACTTGCACGCTCCCCATCACCTTCTACAGCCATCTATCACCCATCACCCTGCTTCCTTTATTCTTTTTCTTCTTCTCCTTTTGCTTCTCTTATCCCTATCGATCTACACCACCATGTGTGCACCCTGCCACTTTTCTTCTTCTTCCTCTTATAATTACGCAACCTATACACACAACCATTCCCATCACTTATCTTCCTCTTATACTTACACAACATATACGCACAACCATTCTCATCACCTACCATTGTTCCCAACACTCAACCATCTTTTCCCCTACACTACCCTACCGTCCCTCATGCTCGTCACACATCTTCCCCTCTCTTTTCTTCCTTCCTCTATTCACACTACACATGCACACATGTGCATACACACACACACCCCCCATACTCTCCCTTATTCATCCTTATTTTTCCTCCACTCTACCATTTTTGTGTCAACAAGCCACTGCCTGAGCTCCTCTTTCTTCTCATTTCTTCTTCTTCTTCTTCTTCTTCTTCTTCTTCTTCTTCTTCTTCTTCTTCTTCTTCTTCTTCTTCTTCTTCTTCTTCTTCCTCATCCTCCTCCTCCTCCTCCTATATGTCCCCTATATTTTCCATGCACACCACCCATTCCACCACCAACACCATTGTGCACCACCACTCACCACCCATTGACTGGTAGACCGAACACAAAGGTCACACTAACCTTTTCCAGCACTATCGCCGGCCATGGCCGCCAACCACTGCTTCTTTTTCCTTTTTATTCTCCTCACCCATTGCATTTTAAAGAATGCATAGCCTTAAGCACGGTTGTGCAACACTAAAATTTCTAATCGCCTTACCCGTGCACCCTCGTATGCCCGCTCACGGCCCAAACGCACGCCCTTGCTCACCTATGAGACTTGTGACTTGTTTTCTCAGTGGTCGAGCATGAACATGCCACTTTGCACTGCTTAGGCTTGCATGATCCTTCCTCTCCACTTAGGTGTGCACCGCCTGCAGTATAGATGTGTAACCCCCATTTTTCGGTCATGCTCCTCTATTTTCACCCCCAAACCTTGTCCAAATACCACCACATTTTTACTATAGCTCCACCACACATTATACTCCACATCCACACAACTCAAGCTTCCATTTGACTAGGGTTATTTCCATTTTTACCCTCTTTACCTTAATTTATCTTTGGGTTAAACTCTTCAAGCCTAACCATGGTTTTTTCTATTTATCGTAGATGGTATTCTATTAATCTCAGAAGAGAAAGTCTAGGATTTATGCGTTTAGAATCTGGTATCCTAGTTGGTAATGATACTATTTAATGTTTAGGGTTTTTGTGTTATTGCTTGCATGGTTATATGTATTTCATGATATTGTTGATACATGCTTTAATATCTATTGATTTTGATATTCTGTGACGATATTGTGATAGTATGGATATTATGTTATTGAAATAAAGTAAGAATAGGTAAGAGGTACTATTATAATTTTGTTGTGATAATGCCATATTTTTAGAAATTTATCTTATGGCATGAAATATGGGCTAAATGAGATTTGATAAGTGGAAATAAATATTTTTAAGAGGCATGACGATAATGGCTAGATTTGGAAAGTAATGTGTGTGAAAGGTACAAGAATGTATAAATATTTTGGTCATTATAGGATAATAAGGATATTGTGTAATTTTATGTGTCAGGTGGATTAAAATATGATAATAATATCATGAGAAATGCTTAGAAGTATTATTATTTCTTTTGTAGTCCTTCAATGAATTAATGGTTAATTAGAGCATATTATTTTATAATGTTAATATCATTGTTCTATGTGTAAAATCTAGAGGTTAATCGGATTTTGAGTACGATACTAATTGTTAGCCCTATGAGGTTATTTATTGGCAGTGGTAACCATGTGAATTTCATAGGAGGTATTATGGATAATCTGTGGAATTAGTGTTTTTCTATAGATTTATATGAGTAATACCTTGGGTTAAGATTGTTAATGTATATGTATGACGTGGGGACTAGACCGTGCATTTTGAGTATGATAATAATGATAAGATTTGAAGATGATATAATATAAATTGTGTGGAATAATTAATATGGGAGAATGAATGCTAAAGTGTGTGTAATTAGGGTTTGAAATGATGTGAGAACTATGACCTGAGTTATATGCCTATATGCTTTAATGTGTTCAATGTTTGAGAATTAATATTGAATAAGATACTAATCACTTAAAGTGAAAGAGTACGTGAGTAAGACTAAGGTGATCTATATATATAAATATATACCCCATTAAGGGGAGAATAGTGACTCGAGAGCATTTTGTCTCGAGAATGTGATGTTTTTAATCTCCATTCCACCAAAAAGAATAATGTCTTGGGAGTGTTATGTCCCAAGAAGGTGATTCATTTTGTTCCGCTGGATTAAGAATAGTGGCCCCCTTCTCATCATGAAATGAAAATATAATAGTATAACCTATGGGAAAAGATACTAATGATTTAAAGTGGAAGAATACGTGAGTCAGGACCAAGGTATTGTTTTTATATACATGTAGTGTTCCACTGGGGAGAATAGTGGCTCAAGAGTATTTGGTCCTAAGAATGTGATGTTTTTATATACGTTCCACTGGATGATAATATTGGCTCAGGTGTATTATCCCTGATAAGGTATTTAATACCGTTCCACCAATTTAAGAATAATGGGGTTCCTACACTCAACATATATAAAAGAATAAAAATAGATTATATTTAATAAGAGACTTAGATCATTATCTGTCTCATGAGACATTTCATTTATCTGCATGTACACTTATTATCTGATGTGAAAGCATGCACTAATTGTATCCCTATTTTGATAGTATTATTCCATTTCTTAGTATGTAGCGTACTAACCACCCATTTTATGGGCGCTGCTCATTCCTACAAGCAGGATACCTTGATTCTTATGTGCAGGTCTCAAAAGATTCGCTAGATGATTATACTGCCTATGATGCCTTATGTGGGGATGAGTGACTTCATCTATAATAGGAGTTGGGTGAAGAGTAATGTTATCCGGTAGATGCATTTAATCAGATACCCTTTGGACTCTTAATAATATCCCTTCTTTTGTGTTTTGTAACTCAGATTTAACCTCCAAACTCATTATTGCATTATAAATGTTTCTTTCATTTCTAATTTACTTGTGTTAATATAAATGTTTTAGCCTTGTGATTGATGTAAGGATGGTTGAATAAACCAGACTTATATCAATTACGATGGTAACCCCAAATATTTTACTAATATACTTCTATTGTAAAATTAAATTATCAATAGTAAAAAAATCAGGATGTTACAATTTACTATAAATAGTATTTTTTTTAAAAATGAAATACAGATCTTATTTTGCTATTTTATGCTCACATATGTCTGATACTTTTGCTAAATTGGATCCTATGTGATATTTTGAGATTAAGAAGGTTATTTTAAGGTGTTAGGTGCATTTTTAGGTTAAGTTGAGTCTCCTTTAAACACTTATGGTATGCCATGGTGAATCAATTGGTTCAAGTGTCTAATAAATGAGAGTAGGTTGATTATAGTTAAATTGTAGTCGGCTTTAGATTTGACCATTGACCGCCCATTGTTGGTAGTTGACTTATGTGGAATTTTAATAATTAAACTTAAAAGGTTAAAATTGGAATGATTTGGTTATATATGGTGAGGTTTTGACTTATTGTCTGGCCTTTAGTTTTTCATGACTAATTATTGGTTGTGACCGTAGCTAGTCCAAATCTTGATAGCATGATGTGAAATTTATGTTTGGATATTTGATCCCTAGTTGAATTAAACACTAGTCATTTTAAGTGAAATACAATTTGAGTTGGGAAGACATCTCGTGCCTCAGGTTATGCCCTTGAGAACAAACAATATTCTGGTCAAAGTGGATATTTCTACTTCACAGGTTAGTCACAAAACCTATGGGATACACATACATAAGGATGTGGAACTCTAGGTTTTGTGTTTATAACAAGCAATTGTGTTCTTAAACTATATATATTGGAAGTGAATGAGTTACTATGATTGATGGCCATGATTTTTTCCCATGGTTGAGATTTTAATCCCACTCAAATTCGAGTGAAATAGTTTGATTTGATCACCTAAATGTGGCTTAATAACTATATAGGAGTTGTATTTTAGATGTTAACACTTAAAACACTAGTGGCAGGGATATCTTAGTATCTCAACTTATATGTTAGATGTTATCGCTTGAAACATTAATGGTGCATTGGTTTATGCATCAGTTAATGCATTGGATATTTGAGATGATTGATGGCACTGCAAAGCAAAAGAGTACTTTTTTATTAACATGAGTTATGCGAATTGTGATTTACTTAATACAAGAAAATCATACTAGTACTATATTATTTCAAATGATTATGTGAATACCCTAGAGTGGTATGAATATTTCAAGTATGTAGAAAAATCTAGGAACGAGGGTCCTTGTTTATGTGACTTGTAAAAATTATACCATTATATAAAGTAGGAGGAGTGTAAGGGTTATATGGCGTTCCTTATTTGGTTTTTGTTCAAGTTATCTTTTAGACTTTTAGGTTATTTTCCATGTGTCATTAGATCCCATTTCCAACTTTTGAGAATCTATTAGAGCATTATACTCTTTGATCTCAGTTTATATATATATTATGGTTTTCACTTAAGTTTTGAGTTTTTTCAATCATTTTAGTCTTGTATCAAATAATAGTTAGGTGATGTACACACCTCTTGTGACGTTAGATATGCAATTTTCTTCCCCCATTAATTATTTTTGCTTATAAGAACCGTGTTCTAAAATGAAAATGTTTAGTTAGTAAAAATGGGTTGTTACAATGAAGGCGGTAAACTCATGGAACCAAGGAAGATGGAATCCAAATATTCTATATATTGAAATACTCCACAACATCATTTGTAAAATAAAAGTACTAAAAGCCTAGTCAACCCAATAGAGGGAAACTAGTCGTTCTAGATATTCACAAGCTTTAGATTTTCACACTAGGCTCAACCTATAAGCATATTATTTGCAAAGAACAAGAACCAGGAAGAGGATATTAGAGATGGATATGGAAGGATAATGGACTACCTCGAGCTCACCTAATACTTTGGCTTCTCTAACATAGCAGGATTCCCTCTAAAGTCTCTCTCTATCAATGCGGAATCATCTCCAATATCCTATTTGTTTGATTACACCTGAATCCTACAACCATAGTTTTTGGGTACCAACATGTCTAAGCTTGTCTAGGAAGCTCTTAACAAGAAGAAAATCTTAGGTTTGAATGGCACAAGTGATTTTATGTCCTCGATCAGAAAGCATTGCATGGAAGAAACTATCAGAACATGTAAATTTCTTTGGGAATGTACCTTCATCACGATAATCTCTACATTATGGTATTGTGGAAATAAGATCACTTTCAAGTCTAAATATACCGATAATATATTTGCCTAAATATCTAGATGGATGTTCGAATGATAATTTATTTCAAACAATAAAAAATAATATGGAAACAACATCATGCACCAAATGAATAAGATGGGAACCATCTAATGGAGATTGTATCAAACTAGACACAGATGGTTCACTCTCTCTTGATGAAATGAAGGCAAGTGGTGAAGGATTTCTCACAAATTCTATAGGGGACTAAGTAGAAGGTTTTGCTTATAATATAAGATATTTTGATAACCTTTTAGTTGACATTTGAGTTAGAGATGCTAATTTTTTATGCAGATATGGGGCTTCATCAAGGTTTTCTTGTTTAGGTTTGGGTTTGGTGGAGAATTCGGGGATTCTTATTAAAAACATATATTTTTTGGGGATAGGACGGAGATAGATTTCAGGTCTTCATACTTGAACTCAACCCAAATAATATATATAATATAAATTAAATGTATATTACAAAAAAATAGGATAAGGTATCAAAGATAGGGTTGGGTTTAGCGGATTAGGTCGGGTTTCAAGATCGAAGAATAAATCAATGACTGAAAATCGATCGGGGATCGGATTGAGTATAGGGATTTGATTTATATAGGAATCGGGTCAAGAGTTTTCCAATAAGAAAAAATTAGGGATCGAAACAGGTTTAGGAACTATTTTTATTATAGGATTTGAGGATGGGAATAGGGTCCCCATCCTCGTCCCACCCCTTTGTCATCCCTAATATGGGCTCTTATGAATGAACTCTCAATAGCCATCACCCTAAGTATTTTATTTCCTCCGTGTAAAAAAAAAAGTCATTTTATCAATTTATATACTTTTTAATGAACTAATAAAAATAGTATTAAAATTATACTTACACTCTTTCATTAAAAAATAATAAAATATTTAATGCATAGATAATATGAAAAAAAGTAAGGGTAAAAATGGAAAGTAGGATTTAATTAATCTAAAATAACTTTTTTAATATAGAAATTTAGTTATATAATAACCTTTTTTTTATACGGAGAGAGTATTTCCTAATTTTTAAGGGATGATGTTCTATAAAATATTTAAATTAATTGCCTAAGTTGTATATTGAAAGGCCATAAAAAAATAGCTCTTTCTCAATTTTTACAATTTTATTAATATTTCACCACATACGTTGTCCCTAAATTTTGAAGATAAATTTTAACTATTAATATCTTTTAGTATATTTTGATAAAGATGCTAAAAATATTTTTTTAAAAATAATTGTGTATATGAATGTGGCAATTATATTTTTATATAATAATTTATTATATTCTAAGAAAAATTTACTAGTAAAGTTTACCATCAGAGCAACTTATACATTAGATAATAGAGGAAGATTAAATATGATGGCTATAAATGAACTAGACTTAGACGCTACTCATTTAGTAAGTGACCCTAAAATTATAAATCTTGCTCAATTCATTTAACTAAACAAACATGTCAAGTCGGATTTTTAATAAATCAAGTTGAACTTGTAAATCTAATACTTAAACAAGCTGAGTTTGTGAGACTAGTGCTATAAACGAGTCTAAAATAAAAATTTAGACTTAACTTATTTAATTAAACAAATAATCTGAATTAAATATTTAATAAGTTGAAACTGAGCAAGCTTGCTAGTGTAACTCATTTACAAGCCAATATGTAAATGGATTGTCATATCATTTACCTATCTTGCCTCACATGAAACAATGTGGCTCATGGCTAAGCCTTCATTACCTTATCACAATTCTCTAAATTGTTGTGAATAGAATCAAGAAGTAAATGATATGCCTATGTCCCTCGGTTGTACTATATTTAATGAATATTTACAATACTATAGTCATTGAATTTTTTCAAGGAAATTCATTAATACAAATTCTAATATATATATATATATATATAATGTATTTTTATAAAGAAAGTACACCTTTATTTTTAGACGATCAATCCTAAAATAGAATTTTACCTTAGACCTTTTTATCTAATTTTGATTCCAATAAAAATAGGTGTAATCTCTAACCAATTCACTGTATTTTTATACGGATAAATATTAATCACTTTATATCAAAAAAATAAATCATTCAATCACCAAAGTTGAATATAAAAAAAAAAGTTACTTTAAAAAATTAAAATTTATATTTTATTTTTATCCTCATATTTTTTTATTATATCTACATTAAATAATTTGTTATATTTTAATAAAAGATGTAAATAAAATTTTAAGATTATATTTATTAATTTTAAAAAAATTGTATAAGTTATTAAAATAATTTCATTTTCATTTTCATTACCGATGAAGTTTAAAACTAATACCAAAACTTAACTAAGTGTATATATTTTGCAACTGCGCGGCGTAGCTTTCAAACCATAATAAGAAAAAAGTTGTATTAATCCGGTGCACAAATAGAAGCAAAGAGAAAATTATTTTAAAGACCAACTAATTTAAATTATTTAAATTTAAATAATTTTTTTAGTATTTAGATTACTTTTATTAGTATTTAATTTATATATACATATAGATAATATTATTTGTATAATGTGCATAATTAGACGTATATATTGACATAATTATATGTATATAATATTTTTTACTTAGAACCAAATATTTTAGGATTATATTGATATTTGTCCTATTAAGTCCTCTCAAGTGACCCTCAAACTAATTTTTCCTAAACATAATAGTTGTCGGCATAAAAAATTATCCAAACAAATCTATAGTCTAATTATTATAATTCTACCATCTGTCTTTAATGTCTCGAGAGCGATTTCTATTGAAAATAAAAATAAATAAATATAACTTGAGAAATATTAAAGATAAAAAAATAAAGTTAAGTAAAGAAATTAATAAAATAAATATAAGTAGAGAAATTAATAAAATAAATATAATTAGAGAAATTTATAAAATAAATATAACAAGAGAAATGAATAAGATTAATTATGTAGAGAAACAAATAAGAGAAAAAGATATAAAATAGAGAATATAAAAATATGGACAAAAAATGATGTATTTATACACAAGTTTTTTTATCGTTATTATTAACTGTCATACTTTTACATATATATTAATAAACTAAAAATTTATATTCTAATGGTAAAATTTGGACTATAAATATACCGAAAAATATAAAAATTCAGTTCCAAAAATCCGTGTGAAAGCATCAAAAGCTACCAAGTCAAGCATGTGGCTCACGCACGACAGTGATGCGCTCGTGTGCGGCAAGCGTGGGCATCACCGAGTGAGCTCCACTTGTCCGACCGTGTTAGCCTTTGTTTTGCGCACCGAACGATAGAGTTGATTTTCAAACAATAGGATACCTAAATTTTTTTAAAATGGTCCAAATTTGAGATTAATATTTTTTTTTCATATCCATAACCTCATATTTAAGATCTTCAAATTTGAAATTTAAATCTATTTTTTTTACTCATTTTAGTTGCTCTAAGGCACATAAATATTTCCTATTTCCTTATCCTTTCTTCCAACCGCATTACGTGTGGAACAAGAAAATAATAATTAATTTTAAATTACTTAAATCACACTTCTAAAATCTCGAGAAATATAAATAACATGGCAGAAAAGGATATGTATCTATCTATATATATATATATACACACACATACACGCACACGAGCAAAAAATGAGAAATTTTAGTGTTTTTTAAACCTCACCATTAATCATTAATTTACCCATGCACGAAATTATGACGAAAAAACAAGTTTAGACATAGCTACTTTTTTCTTGGAATTTTATAGGATAAAAAAAATTATGACATATAATTATTATTTGTACATGAAGTTTCTATCCATAACTAGTTAGGATCAGACAAAGAGAAAACGAAAAAACTATTCAAACAAATGAGTTACGCCTAAACAAGAAGTTCCTCTTCAAAACCTATGTAGTATGGTTCTCGTGCTACGGGCCACTGGGTGCAAGAGGACCTTATGTTGCTCTTATTGAAACATCATTTGGATGGTTTGTTATTTTTTTGTCTTATCTAATAATAAATTATATTATCACTTCTTTATTTTATAACTAATTATTTACAGGTAGGCCCCACAACTTTTACTTTAAACCCAAACAATTCTTAATTATTTACTTTAATTAAAAATATACATTTATTAAGTTTTTTAATAGTTAATAATTAAAAATATTTTTTAATTATTGATAATTATGTATATTATATAATAATTATTAAAATATATTCAAAATACTAATAATCTAATAGTTGTTAAGAATTAGCAATAATTAATAATTATTAACATCAATGAAATGAATATTCACATTAATTATATTAATTATTGAATAATATTATTAATGAAATGCTTCGAAAATTCTAATTTTAAGAATTATAGTTAAATAAGGTTTTATTAGAAAAATTAATTACATAAATTAATTTATTTAAAATAAGAAGGAGAAAATAGGTTCAAATTAATAGGAATTTTATAAATAATTTAATTGGAGAAAATTAGAGCGATTTGCTAATTAAAAGGAATTAGGAGAAATCTTTCAAAAATCCTAAATTAGCTTAAAAAGAAAATTAAATATTATCTTATTTAAATATTATTATTTTTAAATATCACAAATATTCTAATTAATTTAATTAACCTAACCCACTATTTTTCCTTTTTCTTTTTTCCTTTTTTCCTTTTTCCTTTTTGTTCTTATTCTTCTTTTCTTTTTTCTGTCTTCTTCTTTTCTTTTTCTTTATCCTTCCCGATTTGGGCTTATCTGCAGCCCAAATCTCTCTTTTTCTTCTTTCTTCCTCGGCAGCCCGGCACGCCGCATTTCTTCCTCTCCCCTGACCAGAGCCTGCCTTCCCGCCGCCCAATCCTTCTTTTTCCTTTCTTCCTCCTTCAGCGCAGCCCAGTACGCTGTGTTTTGTTTATTTCACTGCCCGACCGGCCGGCTCCCCTCTTTTTCTTTTCTTCCCTGGACCGCCGGTCCAACCCCCTTCTTCTTCTTCCTTCCTTCGTCATCGACCTGCAACTCCATCGTCCCCAGCTCCCTAGTTTTTCGTAGCCGATCACGCCGTTAACCGGCCGTTTCGATTCTCCCTCTTCCCTGCTGACTTGCCCGCCATTTTGACCCAACCACATCTCCCCTTTTCTTGTGCACGATTCTCTTCTTCTTACGCAACCAACCTTGCCGTTTTTGAATTTCCGCCGGTCAACCGTCACCGGCCGATGCCCTCTCCCAACTGCCCTATTTTCCTGGCACTTCTCTGACCTCATCCCTCTCTAATTAGCCTATATATATATATCCTTACCCTTAGACAACCAAGATCGAAACTTTTCTGGCAGCCCAGAATTTCCCGACCTTGCCACTTCAGATGCTATTGCCACCGCCATCGGCCAACTCCGCCACCCTTCTGCCCACCTAACTAATCCTTGCACCACCCTCTAGCTAACTGAACCATCCATATCCCTTGATTTGCCCTGCACGAGCTACCCTGGCTGTGCAAATTAGCCTTCTCGACCAACCCATTCTTCTTCATCCGCCACCCTTCGCGCCAATATCCACCACCACTACCGCCGTTGCCACTACCTCTTTCACCTTCCAAAAGCCTCTGCAGACCCTCCTCTACCTCGCTTAACTTTCTTTTCCTCTTTCTCCCCCTCCTCCTCTCTTTCTCTCCTTCTTCCATTTTCTGCCACCGCCGCCGCCACCCTCATTCTACTCCTCTCCCACTAGGTAGTCACAAACACCCTTACTTCCACCTTCATTCTACCTCTCCTTTTCCCAGCATCCAACTTTTTCTCTTTTCTTCTCTTTTTCCAGCCACCGCCGTGCACCATCGTCGATGCCACCTGTTACCACCAACCCAAGGTGGAATCCTAAACCCTCTCAACCCCTTTTTACAATTTATATAAGCTTTATTTATTTTATTTTATTTCCTTTATTTCAATTACTACTACTACTACTACTATTAATGTTTTATTATTATTGCTATTAAGGGCCGAAGCCCTGTTAAATTTTTATTTCGGATATTATTATCATTATTGTTGCTATTATTATTATTAGTAGTAGTAGTAGTATTGTTATTCTGTATAGGGTTGAGATCCTATTATGTCTATTTCAAATTTTTAGTATTAGTATTATTGATATCATGCGTTATTATTATTATTATTATTATTATTATTATTATTATTATTATTATTATTATTATTATTGTTGTTGTTGTTGTTGTTGTTGTTATTATTATTATTATTAGTTTTATTATGTATTCAATGTAGGGTCGAAACCCTACTTCATTTTATGTTTGATTATTATCATTACTATTATTACCTTTATGATTATTATTATTTTACAATATTATTATGGTTTTTATCATCATTATTATTATTATTATTGGTGTTATTGGTATTATTATTTTGGTGAAGGGTCGAAGCCCTTATCCCATCAATTATTTTGAATCATATTATTATTATTATTAGCATTTTTAGCATTATTATTATCGTTATTATTATTTTAAGTATCACTATTATTATTATTAGGGTAAATTCTTCCACCTTATATTATCAAATTTTATAATAATATTATTAGTTCTTATATCTTTAGTAAAATTTGTAATTAGTTAATGATATTATTATTAATATGTTATTATTTATCAAACAACCTAATTTTAGAATAAATTAGGAATAATAGTATTTTAGTAAGAGGGAATCTAATCTTTAGTTTTTTCCTCATATATAGCTGAGACCAGTTAAAGCCCTAAGGAGGCGTAGGAGCGTGCTCCAAGACCGGTGTTGTTTTAGGTAAGAGTGTAATTAATGCCTTATGTGTGTTATGTGTATTACATGCTTGGATGCCTTATATAATGTTGTGTTGTGTATCATGTGTTTATTTTATGTTGACTATTCTATGTATGGAGCAACTTGGAGTCATGGTATGCTTATATGCCTTTTCATTGTGTATGTTGATACGTATATGTGGTGAAATGATATGGAATGTGATGTAATGTATTGTGACCCTTTAAGACATGGATGTGAGGATGTTTAATGTGTTATTGTGTGGGGGAAAGGATGAAAAAGGAGAATGGAGAAAGAAGTTGACAAAGGGGAGTAAGTTGACCAAAAGGGAAAGAGGTTGACTAAGGGGAGTAAGTTGACAAAGGGGGAATAAGTTGACCAAGGTGAGTAAGTTTGACCAAAGGGAAATAAGTTGACTAAGGGATGCGAGTTGACCTAAATATTTTAACGGTCCATGAGTGGATGAATAAAATAGGGATTTTAAATAAAATAAAGGAGTGGAAGAATTGAGGGCTTCATGTGGGAGAATCTAATTTATGGTTTCGTATGGGAGAATCTAATCTATGGTGTTGCATGGGATAATCGAATCTATGGTTTCTTATGGAGGAATATAGGGTTTTGCGTGGAGGAATCTAGGATTTGCATGGAGGAATCTAGGGTCCTTGCGTGGAGGAATCTAGGGTTTGCATGGAGGAATATAGGATTTTATGTGAATGAATCTAGGATTTATATGGAGGAAGCTAGGGTTTTGCATGGAAGAATCTAGGGTTTTGCATGGATAGATCTAGGGTTTGCATAGTTGAATCTAGTGTTTCACGTGGGAGTTTTAGGGTTTTGCATGAAAAGTTCAAAATGTTGCATGGGGTGTGTAAAGTCTACATGGGGGTGGATTTTATATATGGAAAGTTGAATTGAGGTGTGAGGAAGGTGATGGAAGTGTTGTTTGGGTGATTGAATGCCTTAAATGAAAAATAATATGTGGGACAGTATAAGGGTACATAGGAGACCGATCTAAGGTTTTGTGTGGCCAGCTAGGGTTTGGTGTGGCTACCTAGGGTTTCGTAGTCATGTGTGTACTTGGTAATTAAAGTGTGATGATGAGGGTGGAGTCTATGGGTTGTGATGAGTGAAGTATAACAAAATGAATTGGGTTGTGTGAGATGGAGTAGGATGGGCCACTTAGGCCTAAATTAGGGTTTCTAGGGAAAACCCTACAGTAGGGTAATGAGTGGACTGTAAGGTGTATAAAAGTGGACCTTATCCCACATATATGGGAGATGGGTTCTAATGTGAGTTAAAGAAAGGAGGGAAGGATGTAAGGTCGAGTTAGGAGGTGTTTGAGTCTCATGATGTAGGACGAGGCTTTTAGAAGATAAGCGTAGAGGGAGTTAGTCATGCATGTCTAGGGTGAAATTTCTGAATAAGACACTTAAGACATTAATCATTTAAAGAGAAAGATTGTTGAGTCGGGGCCAGCTGATCCACCGGTTAGAAATAGTGGTTAGGGTTTTTACCCTATATGTGACTGATCCACCGGCTATAATAGTAGTCAGGAGCTTTATGCCCTATGTGTTTCTGGCCCACCGGCTATAATAGCGGGGGATCCCGAGTTCAATAAACCAAAACCTGAGTTTGTTAAGACACTTAAAAGACACTAATTACTTACAGTGGAACACCATGCGAGTAGGAACTAAACCGATCCACCGGTAAGGAATAGTGGTTAGGGTTTTATCTTATACGTGACCGATCCACCGGCTATAATTGTGGTTAGGGCATGATGCCCTATATGTGACCTAGCCACCGGCTAAAATAGTGGGAGGTTCCTGTACTCGCATGGACTTGATAAAGAGCATGGTGTGAAATGAGTTCTGATAAGATATTAATTAATTAATTAATCTGAACTATAAACGAGCCTTTATGTATCTACCCGAATGATTGTACGATATCATGTTATCGTGATGGACTATATGCTCTTTTTATTTTTCTGCATGGGTTATGTGATTTTATGTGTTGGCCTTAGTGCATCGGTTACTTTACTCAGTACGTAGCGTACTGATCATCCTTTTTATGGGTACTGCTCATTCCCACGAGTAGAAGGTCGTTCTGACTTTGTGTAGGTTGGCGGTGTGATTTTTTTAATGCCATTGATTTCCATGAGACATTAGGCAGGGCTGAGTGATGATCATGGGCTTGGTTCGATGATTGGAGTGATGTAGCTAGATTCTCTCTATGTCATTCCACCTCTTTATGATATTTATTTTCTGTATTGAATTTTCCTGAATTAAATATTAATGTTTGTAGATGTTATTACCTCCAAAGAATTTTGATTTTTATGATTGATTATAAACTTTTATGCGTACTCTGATTTCTATGTTACGATCTTTCTAGTTTTTTTTTTTAATAAACTCTCAGTTTTAGTTTGAAAATAATCCTTTTTAGCTTTAGCACTTGGTACTGGAGTGGTTGGAGTGAACCGATCTGGTACTAAGTGTGGCGATAACATCCCCATAATTCATAAATTTTAATTTAAGTACTTCTGTTTTAAAAAAATATATATAGTGAATTTTAGAGTGTTACGATTAACTATTCATATTTTTAATAAGTGGTATGTAATAACCAATAATTGATAATTAAAAATATTATTAGTTATTATTAATAATACACTTATTATTAATAATTATAAAATTAATAATTAATAATAGTTACAAACTTAAAAATTACTAATAATTATTAATAGTACTTAATATATATACCAAATAATATTTAATAATTATTTTTTATTAACATTTTGTTAATATTTTATTAATTATTATACAATATCTAATAATTAATAATTAAAATTAAAATTATTAATTAATAATAATCATGAAAAAAATGGTAATAATAATTAATATAAAATTCATCATTATTAATTTTATTAATAATCATATATAAATGATTAATAATTAATATCAGTAATTATTTGAAAAATTATTATTGAATAATATTAATATTAATATATATTAATATTATTCATAGTCAATAATTGATCATGTGTTTCTAATAATCAATGATTAGAAATTATGTAATAATTTTTAAAAATAAATTGAAAAATAATAATCATGCAATAATTATTAAGAATTAATAACGATATTTAACTTTTAATATATTATTATTAATTATAATGAATAATTAGTATTAATATGAATTATTAATCATGAATAATATCCAAATTAACTACTACCCGTTTTATAATAGCAATATATTAATTTAATATTATTATTAATAATTTTTAATAATATTATTATTGCTATTAAAATATTAATAAATAAATATTATTCATTATTATTATTTGTCATTAATAACTATAATTCATTGTAAAAATTACTTATGATTATCATTAAGTATTCTTATATTATTAATAATTCATAATATATTTTTATTTATTAATTATTGGATATAAAATAATAATAGTAATGAAAAATATTAATAATAAAATAATAATTTTTTAATTGTTAATCATTATTGATATATTTTATTAATAATTTTATTTTTATTATTAAGATTAATTATTAAAGATTATTATATTATTAATTATAATTACTAATAATTAGTAACCCTAAATATTATAATTATTAACTATTTTTAATATAATTTTCATTATTAATTATTTTATTATAATTATACATATGAGGTTAATAATAATATAGCAATTATTACTAAATATATTATTAATATTAATTATTTATTATAATATACTAATAACTAATTATTATTAATGAAAACTAAATTTTATCAATAATATTATTAATTAATTCATAATAATTAGTTAATAATTAATGATATTATTAATGTGAATAATTGGTATGAATAAATATTTGTGACCCAAAATTATTATTAAAAATTATATTATTAAAATTTAAATTTTATTATTATGATTGATTATTAAATATAAATAAAAAATTAATCATAGATTAATTATTAATAATTTAATAGAAATAATAATATAATTCTTTTTTATTAGTAATTATTTCTTTATCTATAATAATTAAATCATTATTGTTAATAATTACAAATAATATATTGTTATATAATTAATTATTGTTAATGATATTATTTTATTATTAGTATTTTTTATTAACAATAATATTTTATTTTTATGTTATTATTGGAATAAGTTATTTATAATAATTATTTATCAATAATTATAAATAATATTATTGATTTATGATTTTGGATTTAAGGGTATACCATTTAAGGTAAAGTGGTAAAATCACATCTATGAAACTTATAAAATTTAAGAAATAGTTAATAAAATACTATATGTTTAAATTTGTTATTATACATTTATTTTATTTCAGATAAGTTATCAAACTTTATAATTTCTTCAAACATATTCATATACAAATAACATATGGTAACTAAGCACCACCATATTACTACTTTAGATCATATTCAGATAATATATTAAGTTACCCAAATGATATTTACATATATATCATTCCTAATTGGCGAGGACTGAGGAAGTGAGTTTCAAAGTATCTTTATAAGTTATAAGAGATGCGCATGACCTAACAAGAGCAATAGGAACTAGAAATGAATTCGAGAACGGAGATGTCTTCTCCATCTACGAACTAAAACCTTACACACATTCATGCCGTTGTTCTAATCCTTAATTTTTTCTTATTATTCCTAATATTCTATATTCTAAATTTTTTGTGGGAATTAAATCTTCATCACCATTTTCATACCTGATATTGCTTAAATTTTTATCATTTAGAGCAAGGAAACCTATAAAAAAAATTAAATATAAAACAAATGTAGACTCAAACTCAAAGTCCATGATCTCTAATATTATAAAATAATAAAAGATAAATATTCAAAGTAGATTAAGAGACAAGGATCCTAAATTCATCCTTACACGGTTTTCTCTTTCGGACATAGATTTTTTTCGTAGATCCAAACCAAAAACTCGATTCCACAAATCCAATATAATCGGATGGTCACTTAGAAGTTAAAAGAACTCGTATGGATGAGAAAATTTATCATTGAAAATCATTTGCTCTTCACACACCTTAAATTAGAAGGAAAACTTAAGGAAAAATAACTAATGATAATTTATATCTTGTTTGGAGTTACTTATCAAAAATAGTTATTTAAGATAAGTACTTATTTAAAAAAAAATTTAGCTAATTTTTTTTAAAAAATAAATAGTTATCTTAAATAACTACTTTTAATAAGTAGCTCCAGGCCATGACGGAAATTCTTGTAGGAAAGATCTTTTAATTAAACAATATGTATCATGACCAATGACCAAATTGCATGTTGTTCATCATAAATAATAGATGTATTTATGAATTGGAAATCCAAAAAAAATCAGATCGTATAATACATATTTTTGTCAGATATTCAAAATTTTCAAGTAAGCTACAAATAAAAAATTATTCAATTGAAAAATAAACAAAAATTATTTCAATTTAAATAAATATGATATAGTAATTTGATTTGAGTAATAATTACATTATATTTAATTAGTAATTCTAAATTTTGGATAATAATTAAATATTTAATCAAAATAATAATTAAAAGTATAAAATCTACTTGTAATAAAAACTCATTTAAAATTATATACGCATACTTCATTATATAAACTAAAGTTTTGTAAAAATAAATGGCATTTATAGCGTGTGTGTGCGCGCCTTTGTGTATTATCATATTATATTAGATATTTAATTTATTTAATTTTTTATTATCAGATCGATTATTTAATTTAAAAAATATTAAATTAATTTTTTAAATCAAATCAATACAAATATTATATCAAATTACGAGATATTTGAATAACATCAACATTTCTAAACAGCAGCGACTAAACTGTACACTCCTGTTGGAAAGCCCATAAGACTTTTCGCTTATCATCACGAGCCGTAATGTCCACCGGATGCGCGCTTCTCAATCTAAACAATCATATCATCTCTTTATTATAAGAGGCGATCAAACTGTATGAGTAAGTAATTTCTTATTTGAGTACGGTCCATGTGATTCACTGTTCCGTACCAAGTGAAACTTTGTTAGGCTTGAACGAAATAAGGCCAAAAGAGGTAGTTTAAGATAAATTATAGTAAATTTTTTATTTTTATTTTGCATAAGCTATGACAAAATCAATAAAAAAAATATTTTTTTTTGTCAAAAAGAGGTAATACACCAACCAATTTTGAGTTTAGCCGGTATATATAAAATAACACTAAATTTTTATAAGTTGACCAAACGATTACTAGTCTTTAAATGTACAAATAAAATGCTTCTTTGCCTCACTATAAAGAGCTATATGGTAAATTTTCTAAAATATAAGGACAGTCATCTAATACATAACGTCGTAGCGTAAAATATAATACATCATTTTTAGGAACTCTAATTAAAACTAATAATTACACGTGATTAGTTATAATTATTATTTTAGGAGGTTTAGTATTAAATATGTTGTTGTTGTTGTTGTTGTTATTACGGTTTAGATATAAGATAATCAGGTTAAAAAGTTGATAGAAATCGAACTATTTATTTTAATCCTAGTTTATATCCGTAAATCTTATTTTAATTATTTTATTAATAACCGTTGACCTGTAATCCGAAATAAATTCCTAAAACTTATTCTTAATTATTTTATCTTTTTTATTTTATTTTATTAAACCTATCCCAATTCCGATTATTTTTCTACCTGATACCCTAATCTATACGAACTAAATTTAATATATATATATATATATATATATATATATATATATATATATATATATATAATAGTTTTTTCTTCTCTCTCTCTCCTTCTGCCATTTGCTATCCCTTCCTCCTAAACACTCTCCCTATCTCCTTTTGTCTCCCTCATTTTCTTAATTTACTCAACCTATTGCCTTATCTTTGCATTTATTGTCATATATACACGTCACACACTACATATATACTCGCGCACACTTCACCCAAACAACCCCCCTACTGCTTTCGGCGCACACTTCCCCGAGCCCCCAACCAAACAAGTTCCTGCGTGATATACATACACACATGTAGCTCGTACCAACCTCCACCTCCCATTCCCCTTCCCTCTTTCTTGTTTGACTTTCCTTTCCAACCCAGCAACCCCCCCTATTCTTTTCGATTAAACCCCCAGCAGCACCTCACCACTAACCATCGCCCCACACACCAACTCCACCACCATTCCCCTACACTTCCCGACCACCTCACAGCACCCAGCCCTTCCCTTCTCCCTCTGTATCTCCCTCCCGTCCAGCTTAGCCAGTCCACACCACCACAACCCTTCCCTCCTCTTCTTTCTCCTTCTCCTACAGCCCACCTCCCTGTCTAATAGCACCTCCATCGCCACCGCACCCAACCTCCCAGCCCATCGCAACCCAGTCGCCTAGCCTCCAGCGCAACATCACCACTGAGCCTAGCCACGCCAATCGTGCAAGCCCAACATCGCCTCTAGCCAACGACCACAAGCAATCACCTAGCCTTGCTCTACCTCTTTACCACCTCCTCCATTTTTCCCGCAGTTGACCAACACCACTCGACCAATCCCTGCACCTTTCCCCCGTCGCAACACCACACTAGCCCTACGACACCAGCTTCGCCAACCATAGGGATGTAAACGGGGCAGATTTTATCCGAAACCCAACGGATATTTAAACGGATATGGATAAACGGATATGGATACGAATATAGATGGTAGAAAAAAATACCCGTCGGGTTTGGGTATAGATACGAGTATGGGATATCCATATCCTTACCCGTACCTATACCCCTACCCGTTTATCCAATATATAATTATATTTTTACCCTTAATTTTAAAATAAATATAGTATAAATTAAGGTTAAAATTGTCATTTGACTTAACTCTAAATGGGTTTATCCATCGGGTAATTGATTTATCCGCTGGATAATATCCATTAACGGATAAACGGATAATCAATCGGGTAACAGATATCCAACGGATACAGATATGGATGTATTAGCGGATATGGATTCGGGTATGGATACAAGTATGGGCATATCTATCCCGAACCCGCCCCGTTTACATCCCTAGCCGACCACCGCCCATTGCCGCCCCCTCCTCTCCCTGCCTCACCCTCACAACCCCCTCACCCAGCCAGCAACTCGAGCTCCCTTTCTTTTGTGTATGACTCACGCTGCATTCAGCGTGAGTTGTGTGGTATTTTAAGAAATTTGGTACCCATATTAAATGTAAGGGTATTTTAGTAATTTTCTTTAAAAAAATATATTTTTATATTATAATTATTATTTTATTTGATAGATATTAATTCGATATTTGTGGTATTATTTTTTAGGTACGAAATTTGATAAGCAGAACCTAATAATTTTTAGTGGATACCGCTAATTTTATATTTTTACTGAAATTCAGGTAACTGTTATATCCTACTAAAATGATAAATATTGCGTGATAGCACATTAGGATTTTTGGTGTATGAAATATGTTAAGCATGAGTTATTTTGATATAATTATGTGTTAATTATTATTATTATGAAAACGGATAAAACAAGCATGTTATCTGATGTAAAATATTTCGGGTACGAAAGTATGATTTAAAAATGATTCTAATGACTGAAAAATATTTTGTATGATAATTATGTATAAAATTATTAGTTAAGCATGCTTAGATATAATTGTAAAATAATTATTAGGTATGTGTGCCCTAGGAGCAATTTAGTCATTTTGTGAATTATCATATTTATCCTGAAAATCATTTATAACATGTATTATCTGTTGTTGATTATGTGATCATGTATTTTGTAAGTTTCAAAAGTATATGATAGGGTTTTGTATGTAGAAACTTGTGTAAGGGCAAAATGGTATTTTGACATGACTGATAATTTAAATTGTATAATAAATAATTAGATTATTTCGTTTTAGCCTTTTCACAAAAAATTAATAAACAAAATGGATTTAGTATTTAAAAGAATGATAATTTGATAATTATTGGCCGTAGGGACATTTTGGTCATTTTCAACCTAGTGCACCAAAATGTGAATAATTGGACATAAGATGGCCTTAGACTTTTAATAAATTGATCTTAGTGTTGACTTTGACCTTGTTTGGACTGTTGACCTTAGGCTTGACTTGAATAATTGGAAATAAAGGAAAAATGAATAAGTATGGAAATGAGAATAAATGTGTGATGCGTGTTATTTGTGATCACCTTATAAAAATACTAATATGTAAAGTGGAAGACCTTGAGTTTGGAAATGATTTCTTTCTAGGGGTAGCTACCCTAGAGACGAGATAGGTGTTCTCAATTTGTTTGGTTTTTTAGTGTGCATGTTGTGCCCCGGTATGGCCCTAGTATACTCTATAGGTGACCTACGGGCCCTATAGGAGATATCAATACTTAAGGATTAGGTGTCCAAGGTGAGGAGGGTATTGTGTGCCTTGTGCATCAGTCTGACCAAAGTATTATTATGCCTCTAGATTGGATGGTTGGAGAGTATTGTGATACCTTGTGTGCCAATATGACCAGTGTATTTTTATGTCTCAGGATTATTATTGTATCCCCCTCGAGTAAATAAAAATAGAAATTATATGATTAGTTTGGAATGATTATTATTAGATATTAGATTGGTTTCGGTAGTAGCTCTGTGCCTACCTGTGGTCTCGGTAGTAGCCTTGGTGCCTACCTGTGGTTTTAGTAGTAGCCTTCGTGCCTGCTGGTGTTAGTATTATGTCCATAAGTATATATGTGATGTTATGTATATTATTATACTATAGTTGTAAGTATACTTATGACGTTATGTATACTATTATACTATACTTGTAAGTATATTGGTGATGTTATGTATTTTAATTTACTGTACTTGTAAGTGTACCTGTGAGATTACATATTTTATTTTCCTGTATTTGTATGTACACATGTGATGTTATGTATTTTATTATATTCTACCCGTAAGTATACACGTGATGTTGTGGATTTTGTTATAACTTACTTGTGAACATACCTGTGATGTTGTAAATTTGGTTGGGATTTATGTTGAGATATGAGTCATACTGTGAATGTTATAATTGTTATGTTGGAGTTTGGGTTCTAATTATTACTTCTGAGAGCATCTCTGACATGTTAGTCTGGTAAGCTTTCAATTGTTTTGGACAAATGAAAATGAGTAGTATGTGACCTTAATGGAATTTAATTGTCTAAATGATTACTGACTTACTGTATATCAATTCTTTTATGAATACTTAAATTTCTTGTACACATTAGTTTTATGTCTTGCATGTGTTCCATACTAGTTTTTCATATTAGTTTGGTATGAGCGGTTATTCAGTACTATAGTACTGACGAATTTTGTTTCGTAGTTCGCTGCTTATTCAACAGATAGTCTTTACCTTGCAGGACTACTTTGATGGGAAGGTCTGACGACTTCAAATAGGAGGTTGAGAGTTAGGATTATCCAGTATTCGCCTCGACTTCTATTAATTCAGATATTTCGTAGATTCTTAAGTCCCCTGCTATTTTCTTTTATTATATTGTAACTCTTTGCGTGGTCTTTTTATACTTATCAGGACAATGTAATTTATAATGAAATTTCTATCCTACATTCATTATAATATTATTTAAGTAAAGTAATATTTTAACTTTAACACTAGCATAAGAACGGTAGAGGATGCTAGATTTATACCGAGTGTGGCAGTAACACTGATTGATTTTATAATTAATATTTCCGTAAAACAAAAATTTTTAGTACTAAAAATGAAGGTGTTACATAAAAACTGTCCACTGAATTTTAAAAATTACATACTTATTTTATATATTTCATTTAAATTTAAAATTATTTTATTTATAAAAGGATATCTTTTTTCTTTCGATTGGTTATAAGATGATAAATGAGTAGGATTTAGTGGAATATTATTTAGCTTATATTTGAATTATTAAATAAATTAGTTTAGAATAAAGTTTGAGCTGAATGAATAAGACCAAAATTTTAATGAATCAAACTAACAAATAAATCAAATTAAATTCTTTTAAATTTTTAATAAACGAACCTCGGTCGATTAACCAAGCAAACCTGTCGGCCAATACTAAATTAGATAAGGTCATTTACGGCGCAATGACCAATGACACTGCTGCCGGCGGCCTCTCGCATCTTCCCATTTTTCCTAATCCACTTCCTTCATCTCTTGCCTTAGGCGCCGCCCCGTCCTACTGGTGATTAGGTGTGAACCCAATCTTCTTCTGCGGGAGAGTTTCTATCCGCATCATCAGTGTTGCTCGGCAGAGCGGCAGCTAGAGTAGATGTGTGTAGTTAGTATCTTAGTAGCAGCGTGGACAGTCTGATAATTGCAAGCAAGCACCCCATGCTGCGTTGTTGATGGTTTCTTCTCTACCCAACTCGTCGCCACTCGCCTAAGGTTTTACGCTGTTGTAGCTCTTATTCTTACTGCCATCAAAATTCTGGATTCTTTCCTATATATTCAGGTGTTGGGAACCCGAATTTTAGTGGTATGGTTTTGACTTCTGAGTAACCCAACCCTTCTTTTTCTTTCATTTGCTATTATCATTGCGAGTTCATTTATGAAGTTTGTTTATCTTTTCACAATGGGATTAGGACACAATTTTCCTTTGCTTACAACTATTGTACAAGAAATTGGAAACAATTCCCCATATTTTATGTACAAAATCGTGGGCTTGTATTTACCGTTGTTCACCAATTATGCTCCTCGAAAGATTTTTTTTTTTCACTCCGTCTGACCCATCTGTTAATTAGGTTTTCTTCACTCTTCACCCGCCGGTCGTGGCACTTTGTCTCGCTGTCGTCAGTGCTTCACTGCCCGCCTTTGCTTCATTGCAGTTCTCTGTTGCTCTTTCGTCCATTCGCAGGTATGTGCTGGCGCCTCCTTCGTTCCACTCATCTCTCTCTCTCGCTCTGTGACTTTGAATTCTTGTCTCGGTCGCTTATTGCTGTCCTCTTACGTTGCTTCTCCGGCCAGCATTGGTTGTCTGCTTGACTTGCTTCGGTTGGAAATCTTGCGAACATCAACCGCAAAACTAATTATCTGTGTTATTAGCTTGTTGTTGGAAAGAATGGTTTTTGACTGTTTACTTTTCCTTTTGGTATGTTTGAAATAAAATTGACATTGACATACTGTTTACCCCATTTGGCCCTGCAACTTTTTGAAAAGCGTGGACTTACTAAGATATTCACAAAGCCTTGAAGAATTTGATATTGACCAGAAATTGCAATAAGTAGGGTAGTGCCGCTTTTCGTGTGGATTTTGAGTAGAAGGCTTGATACCGGCTGTAGTTTTGGTAGTCGGCACTTACGCAGCGCATCTCAATCTGTTTTTGAAAAATGAAAATGCATCTCTGTCCTGGTTTCTATCTTCCTCGTCCATAACATAGAAAGGAGGTATACAGTCGAGCCACAGTTTTCAACAGTTCATTCTTAGTAATTTTTATGCGTTGCAGTCAACTATGTGGAGGATTACTGGATAATAAGAAAAATGTGAGCTTATGGTGACATCTTGTGTTTAATGTTTCGAATATGGTTTTAGGAATCGGCTTTCTTCTGGAACCTTTCTTTCCCTGCTCTTTCTGGTCAAGGGTTTAGATATATCTTTATTTATTAAACAAGACTAAGGATACCGGGAGTCGAAGACCATTGCTCACTGTGTGAGTGTAGCTTTAGCGCATCGAGTTTCCAGTCTACAAGTCCATGCCTCCCTACTGGGTATGAAGGAGGCCAAGGGGCGAGCGACCTGATTGAGAAAGTCTAGTGTCAGTCATGAAGGATCATGCAGGACATGGAACTCTACTTTGGTGGCAACCTTTTTTTTACTTATTATTCTATTAGCACTTGTTTTCAATGGATATTTGCGACAGTGGAAAATGGAATCCAACTTGAAATGGATATTAACACCAGGACATGGATATTTTGACCTGAGCTGACATCACAAATGAATTGAAGTGTCTGAGAATCAAGAGTAGGCCTAAAACTGATTACAATTTGACGTCCGATTCTGACCAAAAAGAAAAAATGATCCAAAAATAACCTAACTCATAAACTACCCCAACTAGAATGACCACACCCAATACTTACCCGAATTTCAGTTGTATTTGAATGTTAAGTTGTCTTCATCAAATTGAATTGGTATCAAAACTTCCAACCACGGAGCAGTTTGGGTTTTAAATGAACTTGGTCAGTTTTCTTTGGTTGGGTTGGGTGTTGCCTACATTTTTATCTCTGAAATTTCTGGTCAGTTTTCAAAACTTCCCACCTTTTTATTTTTACTGGTATCTTTGCAAGAGGCCACACCTACACTATCCAGCTTATCACTAACAGAAGCTAAAACTACTTCAGCTTATTATGATAGCCTCCATTTTCACAAAGTACTTCATTAGAGGAAATAACTAATACATATAGTACAACTTTTTATTTACTAACTTAGAGTTTAAAGTTAAAATAACACAAGCCTCTCCAACAATGACGGTATAATTTAGTAGCTTGTCGTTACCTATATTAAATTAAGCCTATTCCTGACCTAAATAATTCTTGAAAATTTAACATAGGTAAGAAATGATCCTTTCCATTAGGAGTTTGCGATTTTAAACATCAAATTATTAAGTAAAAAGAATTTAAAATAAATAAATTAAATAGGATAAATAAATAAAAACCAAAATAGGAAAATAAAACTAGACACATATATACATATACTAATATTACTTACCATATCCATAAGGATTTTGGGGGGTTTATAAGATAATTAATTAAATTAAACTATCAACTAATTAATAACTAAACTACTCTAATAATTAAACTAATCTATGATTAAAATTAAAATGTGAAATTAATTTTATTAATAACTAAACTAATAATATATACATATCCTACCCTTCTCCATCTCAAGCTCTATTTTAGATTCGCATAGGGAATTTTTATCAAGCAAAGGGACAAGTAAATAATAAAGTTTGATTGGCTAATTGTAAATAATTAATTTATCGGTTCCTAACTTTGTCCAGTTATGCTAACTGTCCCCGTTTTTTAATATTGATTAATCTCTCTAAATTAATCTGTGTTGTTCAATTAACCTAGAGGTAAATTAATTGCATTAAGTTATTAGAAAATTTATTAGTCCTAGCCAAGTTAAAATCCCTACATTCTTAAATTTATTAGAATAAATCATATTTTAATTTAGTTTAGTTACTTGCGAAGACCTCAAACTAAATTAATTGTTTATTTTTTTATTAATTACTAACCTGTTACAATTAACTGGATAACTATAACCCTTAATTCTAGGTATAACATTAATCAAATTTTATATAAAGGACATGAATTTAAACATTAATAACAAATATGGTTTATATATCATGAACTCAATTATTCATAATCCGTAACAATGATACAAAAAAAATTAAAATTCAATAAAAATGGCTACTAATGTAGATCACAAGTTCAATTAGGAATACATTAAAAAGATAGAAATTTATGAACTTTTCAGTTGAAGTGCATTTGCGAGGATTCTTCTAACTAGTTAGTTACTCCCTACAGGATCATGAATCTAATTGCTTATTATGGCTATTCTTTCTATTTATATGATCCATAAACTTAAATTTAATGGTTTTGTAATTTACTTGTGGAGGGGATTAGAGAGGAAGAAATACACAGGTCTCGGCTTCTGTCTGTTGGCTGTGTTCTCTGTGGTGATTTTTCTTCTGTTTGGATCCCTCATATTTATTTTTCTTCCACTGGGACACTGATGGCTTTGTGTATAAATGTATATGTCCAGGTTTGACCTGTTATCTTCGTGTTTTGCATGTCATGGAAGGTTGCATTATATCTTTCTTCATTTTTTTAACCTTCTCTCTTATCTTTTTTTGTTGCTTCACGCATTTGATCTATTGATTGCTTTTGTTTCTTATTTTCTCTTTTTCTTATTGACTTGCGCATGTGCTGCTGACCATGTGCAATGCTGTTGACCTGCATGAGAGTTAGAAAAGTGGTAATTTGGATTTACAAATTCTCTCTTTGCAAAAATCTGTCTTGTAAATATTTTAGCTGTTACCTTAGACCTAAGTTTGACCAATGATATATACCAGATTTAGGGAAAATTGCTATAGATAAAAGTATCTTGTTTTTATTTTTATACAACAATTTGAATCACTCTAATCCCAAAATACTATAAGCTGTCAAAAATCACTGTAATTTATCTTGTAACTTTTAAGCTCGTTTTAAACTAAATAATTGAGATTATTATAATTTAAACACCCAATTATAAGTAATGTGAATGATTTCAAATATTACTTAAATAAATGCCCGACTGGTTAGAATAAAATAGTATAAAATATATAAATATATGTGTTAATCAGTTTCCTAGTGTTCCATGGAAAATATTTTGTCATGGAAAACCTGAAAGTTGAAATGAAAACTGGAAATTGATTACCTGAATTTAAAAACCATCTCTGTTTGTATAACGTCAATTAAAATTCTAGTGTGTCCTAAATACTCCTCTTCAACTTTATGGGATTGTATACTAGCATTGTTTATTAAAATAAATTTAGCAGTTCTTAAAGTTTGATCATCTCGGTACTGAGGTTTGGCTGAATAAAAGTTATCCGGAACTGCTACCACTTGCCCCAAACAATCCAACCAACAGAACTGACTGAAAATTTTATTGGTATGTTTGGTTTGCTAACTTCTCAAACTCTATTGAATTTGTGTTTGCATTTACAATTGTGGTTTCCTTAAATGTGTTGTGGGGCATTACATTCATCAAATGTTACTGGAGTTCTTGATTTCCGAAGAATGTTTACAATTGTGGCAGTGCAGATTCTGGAATACAACATCCATTCATTACAGCATGAATGCTAGAAGCTATGCTAGCATCACAAAGCCCAGTTGCTTGTTAGTGCAGTCAGACTTGCCGATCATCACACAGCATAAGCCTTATGGCTTTGCTTCGTTGACAGTCCAAATGCCACTATCTCTTTTACGAAATAGATTGTCTATCATTCCTAAAGTTTGGTGTTCTGTAGCTCAAAGTGAAAGAGGCTATGCATCTTCTAGATCTGTGAAATTTTCTGCAACCAAGCAAGATTCAGCTAGCAAGTTAAAAAAACAAGCTACATCATCTTTGTATAGTCGGCCTAGTTTATTAGAGATGAAGAAACAACGGATGGAGAATCGCATCAAAGTCTATGAGTTCCTACGAGGGATTGGCATTGTCCCTGATGAACTTGATGGGTTAGAACTACCTGTTACAGTTGATGTAATGAGGGAGCGTGTAGACTTTCTTCACCAGTTAGGACTGACAATTGAAGACATCAATAATTACCCCCTTGTTCTTGGCTGCAGTGTGAAGAAAAACATGGTTCCTGTGCTTGATTATCTTGGGAAATTAGGTGTAAGGAAGTCGAGCCTCACTGATTTTCTGAGACGATACCCTCAAGTTCTACATGCTAGTGTGGTTGTGGATCTTCAACCTGTAGTCAAGTATCTTCAAGGAATGGATATTAAACCAGTTGATATCCCTCACGTGTTGGAGAGATACCCAGAACTTCTAGGATTTAAGCTTGAAGGAACCATGAGTACATCAGTTGCTTATTTGGTTGGGATTGGAGTTGGAAGAAGGGAAATCGGGAGTGTTTTGACTAGATATCCAGAGATTTTAGGGATGAGGGTTGGTCGGATCATTAAACCTTATGTGGAGTATCTTCAGAGTTTGGGTATTCCAGAATTGGCTGTGGCTAGACTGATAGAGAAACGGCCTCATATCCTTGGATTTGGATTAGAAGACAAAGTGAAACCTAATGTTCAGTCCCTTCTGGAATTCAAAGTAAGGGAAGAACTGCTGGCGTCTGTAGTTGCACAATACCCTGAGATTCTCGGCATTCATGATCTGAAATCAAAACTTTCCAGGCAGCTAAACTTTGTAGCTTCAATCATTGATAAAATAGATGTCGAGGATTTTGGAAGGACAATGGAGAAAATGCCTCAAGTTGTTAGTCTCAATACTACAGCCATGTCAAAGCATGTTGATTTTCTGAAAGACTATTGTGGCTGCTCTTCAAACCAAATAAAGAAAATGGTTGTGGGTTGTCCTCATTTGCTTGCTTTGAATCTTAATATTATGAAACTGAGCTTTGATTACTTCAAAATGGAAATGGATAGACCTTTGGAAGACTTGGTTGCTTTTCCAGCCTTCTTTACATATGGACTTGAATCGACTATAAAGCCGAGGCATAAGGTGATTGCAAAAAGGGGACTTGAGTGCTCTCTTGCTTGGCTCCTGAATTGTTCTGATGACAAGTTTGAGGAGAGGATGAGCTATGAGTCTATTGACATGGAAGAGATGGAGGCTGAGGCAGAATCTGCATTTGATATGAATTCTTTGACAGAACCTAGAAGTGATTATGAATCAGGCTCAGAGTTTGAAGACAGTGATGATGAAGATCTGTAATAACTTACCACCCATTCAACAGCCAGATGTTTTTATTGCCGGGAAGTTATTTCAGCCATTATATATTCTTGTGGAAGGACTTTAGCTCTATCACATGAAGAAGGTAAAATTTTCAGTTGTGAGGGGCTTTGCAGCATTTCATTTCCAACTTACAATGATGTATACTCGTATGTTTCTTTTGATCAGAAAAAATATGTTAGGACAAGTTTCTTTGTTTCTGGCCCTGTTCCATAACTTTCATATGTAGACATGTGAAATCTCGTTTACGATGTTTTGGCATCGATTGCTATGTATCTTCATAAAAGGCGTAAATATGACTTAATTTATTTGACTGGCTTCTGTTTTGAAGGCTAAGCATTTTGCCGCGTATCTGGTTTAAAACTTTTGAAGAGGTTTATTTGTTAGCTTTTAAGTTTTAGCTTGTATGAAAGGTGAAATATTGTAAGGATTACTTGGGCGCATCTGAATTAAAGATTATTTTTATTTATTTATTTTTTTTTTTGACAGGGCTAGTTCTCTACCTTAGCCGAGTTCCATAATTTTGTGCTTCTGCATTCCCGGCATAATTTCGCTGTTTCTTTCTGTTTTGTCATCCTAGAAAATTTTTCACTATTATCCCCAACTCATGTGGCTCCCCAGGACTGGTTTTTTCTTTGGTTTATCAGGATTTTGTAGTAATTCAGATCTGTTCTAATTATGAAGTTGCTTTTAATCCGAACTGATGTACTGTTCATTTTCTGTTATCTTGTGGAAAGATCTAAATCCAGTGATGAGTTTAGGGAAAAGAGTGTTATAAAAACTAGAACCTGATCCCCTTTTTTGCAGAATTTGCTTTTAGAGAATTATAGTGAGATGGGGGAGTATGGGAAGATTGGAGGATAGGGTTTTGGAGTGGGTGGTTTGATTCCCGCACAAATGGGACACCACATCAATTTTCCTCTAATACTAAACTCCAAATTATCTGTTTGATAATGAAATCAGAAGTCTTATTCTGTTGGATTCGTAGGAGATCGTGTTAGCTCTATTAGCTCTTAGCTATCAAAAAAAAAAAAAAAAAAAAATGCTAGTAGTAGTAACATTGCTGGGCATTTTTGATTTGAGTTTTGTGATTGATTTGTTTTGGGTTCTCTCTCGGTGCATTTAGGAGATTAATATTTTGATAGTATGGAGAATATAAAGGAGAGAGTTGAGTTGTAGAGAATGAAAATTGCATGAACTGATTTGACGTTGATAGCCATGCTTATATATCATTAGTTTTTCTGGCATTTATAATTACTTTTTCCTCTTCTCTTTCTTCCGTTGCAGTTATTTGTAGTAGATCTTATATTTGAGTTGCATTTTTTGTTGCAACATTGCCGCCAATTCTCCCGGTCCATATCGCTGATAAATGATAAGCCTCCTCTCGTCTAAGTCATGTGGCCCTAACAGTTGTCAACAATTTGTTCCGGTCCGCTTAAATCTTGTACGTCCGACTATGGTGTTGATTTTATGATCTTATGCTTCATGTTTGCTGTTGTTGGTTCTTAACTTCTTAGTATACAAATCATGGATTGAATTTATAAATTAAGCTTTTGGATAAATTAGTTCCATATTGTGAAAGATACTGCAAGCACAAGCAAAGTGGTGAGGGTGTGTTAAATCCACGCTGCGGAGGGGAATGTTGAGTATAGGATATTATGAAACTCTAGATTTTCCAAAATCCATCAGCCGAAGTGTGTGGATAAATGAGTTCCTTGACGATGGTTCTATTGTATTTCAGATAATAGCAGCTTGCATCTGAACCCATATTTGGCAGCTTCAACGTGAACGGCGTGGTCTCTATCCCACAAATGCATCGTGCCCCGCAGCCAGCCTTTCTGATAACTCTTCAACAATGTTTGCGGATCTAACTTCTGAGACATCAAATCGTCTGTTCGTACGTGCATTACCGTTTGTTCAATGCTGACGCTGTGACGCACACTTTTTTCCAGTTCAGGTTGCTGGATATGGAGGTCTCTCGTGGAAGCTATTCCATAGTTTGGGTAGGCACTTGTGCAGTGCGCCTCCCACGGCAAGTTCATGTGATCAATGCGTTGTTGTTAGAAATACGATGCCTGGGAGCTATTTTTGTTTAGCTTAATCTACATGTTTAGGGAGATAATGTCTGCCGGACCATGGTGCTATGTATTGAAGCCTGATGTGAACCGGTAGCCATTGTCCCTCACTTCTCACCTGTTATGCTTTTCTCTTTGCGTCGAACTCTGTCGCTCTTTCTCTTATCCTCCTTCAAACTTCAAACATTCTTACTTTTTTTTCTGTTTTTAACAAAAGTTCAAAATATTGTATATATGTATTTTAATTACAGAAAAACTCTAGGCGAACCTGGGAAAGAAAAGCTTGCTGTCGAAGTAGCGTGACACACACACCAACCTGACTTAGGCATACCTAGTAAGGTTTAAGGAAAGATTGGGTTTAGGTAGACCAAAGGCAAGCAATTTACGCATAAAAGAATGATCCGATACATATTAGTGGTCGGATTTTGATTGTGTAGCCTGGGAGTGACATCAACTCGAGTAAGAGAGAGACACATCATCCTGGCAGCCTCTACATCAGCGTACCTACTACTCCCAAAAGCGAGTGGTAATAGTGGAATTAACTTCAGCGAGAGGCATCAACCCGAGCATAATCGTATGTATTAGCATCAACCTACCTCCATTGCTGAGGGCATCAAATTCGATGAGAGGTACATCAACTTGGCACGGATGAGATTCCGTACGTTTTCAGCATTTGGCCCACCTCCTTATCGGCTAAGGGAATACGGATAGAGTGACATCAACCTGCGTCGAGGACATCAGCTTAAAACCTAAGTGTTTGTCGTATGATGTCATCTATATGAACAATACATGTCGAGTGCGACGGAATTATGTGACATCATAGACGACTTAATATCTCACACAGCGCTCCTTTAATACGCTTGTTACCAAAAGGCGAATCCCTGGCCCTGGCCGGTTCGACAGCTTTAGAGAAGGTAAATTATGGTAATTCAAACGATATTTGATCCAACAGTTATTCGTGGTGTCCACAAGGAGTCATTCCTATATTGGAGGATGAAAACTCTCATGCTGCGGCTGCCATGACTCGACCTCGGGTTCACTTGTTACCAACTTAACTGAGCCTTCGACTGTTTGAGCTAAGCCCGTGCGGACGCGTTCTTTTAATATGCGAATCGTCTGTTGTGGTCTTGTCCAGAAAACTTAAACCGACGGATGTTTTTTTTTTAATTTTCGAAATGTTCAGAAAATATTTTTTATTTTAAATTTTTTAGTATTAAAATTGGTATTAGAAATATTTAATTATTTAAAAAAAATATTATTGGCTTAAATTAATTAATATGGATAGTAATTTTTTTATTTTCTCTTAATTATCATATATTTGATCTATTTACATATATATATATATACTTTTTTTTACCGTTTCTTCCGTCTTTGTTTTTAAAATTTTTAAAATAACATTTTTTAATTTTCCTCATCCCTATTTTTCCATCTTGATATAATTTCGGTGGATGATCAATGTGATTTTTGCATCCCAACTGGGATGGATATTAAGGAGCATTTTTTTCTTAGCTAGCGAGGGAACAACAGTTATAAATAAGAGAAAACTAAAGGATCTATCAAGCGAGAGACTATTCTATGAATTAGATGTATCTAAAATTGGGTATAATATTCTCATATTTAATATAATTATAGTATATTTTTAATGTATTTTAGTATATATTTAATATAATTATAGTGATAGTCCACCAATATATTTAATTTTAGATATACTATTAGTATATTTAATATAATTATGATATCATTTTAGTATATGTTTAATATTATATTATAAATATATACTAAAATATACTATTATTATATTAAATAAGGAGATGGTGTGCCCAATTCATAGTATAATTCACAATCTCAAAGTCATACAACACTCATTTGTTATACTATTATTACTAGTGTTTCATTAAATGTGCAGACAACAATCGTATTAAAAAGACAACAATCGTATTAAAAAGCGATTTAATTGAATAAAGAAAAGCACAAATGAGCTTTCTTAAAAAATATATCCAAAACCTAAAACTTAAGAATATAACTTCATTAAGATTCAAAATTGATTCTTGATCAAAATGAGTTTATAAAAGATCACTTAAGGTATTTCAAATCGATTTGAAAAGGCAAGGGAAGGACTATAGAGGATTATTTTATTTTATAAAAAAATGGCTTATTGATTAGGTTTTGCAATAAAAAAGATAAACTAATCGATTTCAGAGAACTAATCCAAATCGATAAGATAAAAATACAATTAAAATATTTTAAAATTAAAGTTAGTAATTTACTAGATAAAAAAAGTATATGCAAATCAATTTCATAAAATTATCTCCAAAAATTAGGGTTTCTAAACCCGAACTACATATTAATCATGAATCAACATGAATCCCTCGGTGAATTAAGCAATAGATCCACCTCCATTATCAACCATCTCAAGGTCCTTGAAAGGGATTTAATTAAAGAAGAGCTAGTGAGGAGGATATGGCAAAACCTCACAAAAGAGTGGATTCCAAAAGCCATTGTCAATAAGGAAGCTAGAGATCTCACCAAGATGACAACTAATGAGCTCTTTGGCAATCTCATGATCCATTTTCAAAAATGGAATATGTTACTAGAGAAAAGAAGAAGAAGCCCTTTGAAGGCCTCCTCTTCCTCAAAATAAAAAGATTTCATCATTGATAATAGAATAGAAAAAGAGGAAGAAGAAGGAGAAGAATGTGTGATGAATGAAGATGAAGTTTCTCTCATTTATGCTTAGTTCAAGACATTCCTTCAAAGTAGAGGAGTCAGAAGCAGAAGAGGAAAAATTCAAGCTTTGAGTAACTCAAAAAGGACTAAAGAAAACTCAAGGAATGACAAAGTCAATTTCCACCACTATAGGAATATTGGGCATGTCACTTGAGAATATTTTGAATTTTGAAATGAAATTGTAAGGTAGACGGAAAGAGGAAAATTGAACAAAAACTACAACAACAATAATAAAGGGAGGCAGGCACTAAGAAAGGTCATGGCGGTGTTTGGTGAAAGTGAAAAGGAGCCTTTAGACGAAGTATAGAAAGTTTTAAACCTCTACTTTATGGCTCTAGGAGATGAACCATCTATCTTAACATCATTTACAAGCTTTGATAATGATGATAATGATAAAATACAATCTAATTTTCCATAATTCTATGATGAATTGATATGTGTTTTAAATAATACATTGCATCGTAATGATACAATAGCTAAACAAAGAGATAATATGAAAAACTTATTTGGCCACCTAAATGAAAATCAAAACAATCTCCTCGATGAAAATGTTCTCCATGAATAAAAAAATGCTTAATGTTAAATTTTTAGTAAATAAAAAGAGTTATAGCTCCGTTAAGATAACATACACATTCACCAAGGATGAAGAAGACTTGAACTTGCTATTAAGTGTTCAATGGTATTGCAAGAATCATGAAGGTCTATATTATGGGGATAAGAAAATTATGAAGCACCAATCCCTCAAAATTTTCTTTGTGAAGGCCTCGAGGCTTTTAAATCTTATGCCTCTCCTTCTTCTATTGCATGTATTATGTGTGCAAAGAGTGGTCACGTGCCTTCTTCTTGCAAATTTAGTAGAAATGTTAATTTTGAAAAATCTAAGAAGGTGTAGGTGCCAAAGGAAACTATCATTTAAGGATTAGTTGCTTATATAATATTTTAAAATTTTATAACATTTATTTTCAGACGTTTAGTCTTTTATTCGAAACATAACACTTAAATATTAACTTAATTATGAAGATAAATTTTTAAATAAATTTATCCTAAGTATTTTTTTTATATTTTACCTTTATTATTAAATCCACTATAAACCGGTTATTTTTTTTCGATTTTTTTTAATAAGATATTCTAACTTTAGATAATTTAATTTTATTCTAATTCTTTTATCCTAAACCTAGTCTTAATCATAACCTAACTTTCTTTTGCTTTTTCTTTTTCCTTTCTTATTTTTCCTCATTTTTCTTTTCCTTTTTCTTTTTCTCTTCCCTTCTCTTCGTCCCGATCATCTATCCCTCTTTCTTCTCCCCGCTATGGAAACACCCCCTCGCATGGCCTCACATCCTCTTTCGGTCCCTTCCTAGCTCTTGCAACCCTTTCCCTTTGCCTGCATATGCAGCGTAGCCCCTACACTAGACCTTCTCCAAGCACGTCTACCCCTACACCTATGCCTCTCACCTCTCGGGAAAACACCTCCAGCCCGCATCCGTCTATATATATATATATATATATATATATATATGCACCACTCCTCTCATTCCCGTCCATCGTCGTCGAAAAACCCCACCCCACCCCGACCACCCATCTTTCCCTTCTTCTCCCTTCTTCCTACCTTATTCAGCATCGACGTCTGACACCATCACCAATCGCCACCACCATTCACCATCCGCCATCACCACCCGACCCGTCTCCTTTCCTTTCTCCTCTTCTTCCTCTCAGCCCTGTTTCTCGCTGAGAATGGCACGACTATGGTATAAGATTGTCATACCTAGTTTGTGTATAATACGATGTTGTTGCTCAACCATAACTATTTGTTTTGGAGTACAAGGACATGAAATCTTATGAACAATTATTGTGGTGGGAAAGTGAGATGATAACGAAGAATTAAAAAATTCTCTCCCACCATCAGAGTGGAAGTTTTTTATTTTCTTATTGAATTGACACTCAATATATTGTTCAAATGCTAAATAGGTAGCAATAAAGTTATATATTTTTTTTCTTAGAGGAATAATTAAAGTATACTTAGAAAAATATCAACTAAGCACACATAGAAATGAAAGTTGCCAATAGATAAAATTGGTGCAGGGCCTAATAGGTCACAATGTATCTGATCAAAAACGTTAGAATTGGGGGTGTTTAGAGGAACTAAAAGGAAGTTTACTTAATTTGCCTAATTGATAACTATCACATAAATAATTTTTTCTTGTAGAGTCTATAACTTCAATAAACCCTTTATTCTTTAACAATTGAAGTGTAGAAAATTGTAGATGGCCTAAACATTAATGCCAAATGTCAGTAGTGCCAGATTTGAATCGATAGAAAAAAAATGTGCTTCTGGCTCATTGGATAAGGCATATAAATTGCCATGTTTTATTCTTGTTATAAGTGGATGGTCCGTGTTACATTCCTTCACGCAAAAATTATCATTAGAAAATTCACAATTAACAGGAAATTGAGAGGTGAGTTGATTTACATAAAGTAATTTTTTCTTTAGATTTGGTACTAAAAGAATATCATGAAGGGGTAAAATATTGTCCTTTTTTTTAATAGAGGAATTTCTAATACCTCTTATTGGTAAAGAAGATCCATCTTCATTTATGATGAAATAAGTTCTATTGTATTTAAGGATATTAGTTAACATACCTTGTTGTCCGGCCATATGATTTGATGCTCCGATGGCTGAAGTCCACTTAGTATCAATAACATAATTGTCTGGTGTGAGTGATGCAAGTGCTTGTGGGAGGTTATTGGGTTGGTTTGTTTTGTTTGGTATCCACGAGTAGATTTTGGCAATATGGCTTGGTTTGCCACAATATTGACAGATTCCATCACAATATAAGTCTCTTTCTACAACACTCATCTATCATTCTTTAAGTGGTGGTGGTTTATAGTGATGCGTGTTAGGGTTACCTGGTTAGCCTTGTGATTAACTTTGGGACTATTGTGTTTGAGAACCATGGTCTGTAGAATTGAAGGTGTTATTTTGTGCTTGAAAACCATGACCTATAGAAGTGAAAGTGTTGTTTTGGTTTCTAGATGTGAGGTTTCGCGTATGTTTCTATTGTTCCCTATATAAGGCTAAATGTGGGGCGAGAGGAGAAAGAGAAATATTAGATTGAAATGAGAACTAGTTACGACAGTAATTAAGATTTTGCAATTGTGAGAACAGTTATGTGTAGGTTGATCTTAGAGGTTTTAGCATTGTTGTGGTAAATAGTTCATATTGTGGTCCAAGGCTTGTGAGTAGACAAATAAATAATTCTTTATATGGGATTGGTTTTCCAATGGCGGCAAGGTTATCATACAAACCTTTGAAGATTCGTATATGGTCTACAATAGTCTTATTTTCATCTCTCTGCAGATAGGTTAGCGGTTGATGAAGTATGAACTCTTGTTGTTGAGAGTGTTGTGCATATGCTTCTCTATGTGCATTCCAGAGGAGTCATGTCTAACCTAATGATAAGTCCTAAAGCTTCTTCTAAGAGGGTTCCGATAACCCAACCCTTGAGAAGGCGATCAGACTTTTGCCAAACAATAATTTTTTTTTTGTTTGTTAATGTTGACTAGTTATTGTCTATGTCTATGGTGTCTGGATTTTAAGGGGCAAATTTTGTTAGAATAAAGATTTTATTAGTGATTTGATGAACTAAATCTTTGCTTTTTGCTAAACCTAATACTTGTTCTTTCTATAACGGATAGTCTGATGGGATGAGTTTTAGAGGAACCGAAAACATTTGATTAATTTTGTTTAAAAAAATATTAATGGTTTACATCAATTAATATGGATAACAGGTCTACAATTTTTTTTTAAAAAAAATTTCTATTAATTTTAGTAAATTTAATTTTTTTAAATATATATATATATATATATATACCCTTTTTTACATTTTTACATTTTTTTTTATCTTTATTTTCACGTCCCTGCACAGCACTGCCGTCTAATGTCCGGTTCCTCTGATGTCTGGTAGTGGATGAGAAAAGGTTGGCGGGTAATTTGAAGTCCCTTTAATTTTGTGTTATCTTGATCTATCTTCATGGGACCCAGCCACTTGACAGACACTGTCGAAGATTAATGTTGGAAGTTGGAACATGTGGCGGAGATAGTTGCTGCTAGTACTTGGTGTAGGTAGGGTCGTATTGGAGGACAAGTGTTAAATTGTTAATCGTTGATACATGACTTTTGATATGACGGGTTTCTAGAAATATTTTTTCGTTATATATATATATATATCTTACAGTCAAAAACGAAGAAGAAAAAAAAAATCAAATTTTTTTGTACACTTCCCCGTATAGGGTCACGGTGAGTACCGCTAACTGTTAAAGGACATCGGTTGATTCCTTCCTCGTTGCTGTATCCTCTCCTACATCACCACAGGTTTGAAAGATGAGATTTGGAGCGGATTTAAAATCGACAAAGCCGGGTCTAATTCATAATGTTTGACAGCTTTCCCCGCATGTGCCTGCCAAGTCCAATCAGTATTATTCCATGGACTGGTGGCTGCGCTGGAGTGAAAAGATGCCTCGACCTCCTTTCTTTCCTTTTTATTACGTGAAATAAACGAAACCAGAACACTTAAGTTTCTCACTTCACCAATTACATAAGATGATGGATAATCGTCGGAAAATATGTACTCCGTCCTGCCCACAACACACTATATTAATTGTATTTATTAGGTTCCTTTTTTGATCTAATAGAAAAAATTTCAACTCTTTTTTTTAAAAAAATTTTAGATTCCAATTACACCATTTCAACGTATATTTTAAACACATGAAAATGCTTAAGTCTGATGAAATAAAATTGTTATAGTAACCTGAATAATCGCAGCGTAAAGCTTTAATTTTTATCGACAATTAAAAATTATTGATTAGAAAATTAACTTTTATTAGACACAAATACATATTATTTACATTCTCTAATCATATATCACAATTTGTCTCAATTATATTGGTCTAAGGTAGAATTAACATCGTCACCTAAGACAAATATATTCTTTTTTAAGATATTTAGAATAATTAAGAGGATATTCAATAATAAATTAATATAAGTGAAAATATATTTGTACATTGGATCGCATAAGTATCAATTCTGCTCCATATATATATATATGATTAATATTTTTTGTACAAATTTTTTATTCCTTTTATAATATTATTATATAAGACGTGTGAATTAGAAAATCTATTTTCCATACCTATTATTGCCGTGCAAGATGTAAGGCCTACGTGTCCCGGCTTCCTTTTCAAAATTTTCGTAATGTTTGGTTGCGTTTTCCTACAGCCCTTTCGCTGTCTAACGGGGACGTGCACGTTCGTACATTCCTATTTTGTCGGTTTTGCCTATATGATCCTACGACTAACAACAAGTCATGAGATAATTGATATACAGGCTCCGCTTGATAAACGAGAATATTGAAAGCTGAGCTTTCATACCTTTGGTTCTTAAATAATTAATAAATCAATCAATCAAAGATGATCCAATCAAATCTAAAGATTCTAAATGGCACATGTGATGTGTTCTCCTAAATTTCTTCATCTTTATCGCCTGAATTTAATTATCTTTCAAAAGTGTTGTAGTGAAGACGAAAACGGAGACAAAAAAAAAAGTAAAAATATTAATTTATTAAAATTTAGAAAATAAAAACAGTTTAAAATGATTCAGAAAATTATACACTGACACACACATATATTATATATATTTTAAAAAATAGAATAAATTTACTAAAATTAAAAATAATATTTTCAAACTACCGTCTAATTTAGTGAATAGATTTATTTAAAACCACCGCCTAACTTAATGTAAAAATTGATCTTTCGTTATCCGTTCAGATCCACCGGCGTGGTCGAATTTCTTATTCACCGATGATAACAAGACGCGTGTGATCGAATTTCTTGTTCACCGATGATAACAAGAATTTCTTATTCACCGATGATAACACAAGACGCAACGAAAAACTTCACCACCGCCATTAATTATTCATTCCCGGTGGGAAAAAAACAAGAAAAACTCCAAACGCAACGCGGGGGCCGGGAAGATAAAACGCGTATAGCTTTGTGCGTCACCACAATTGACCGGCTACTACTACAAAATCAGAACTCCATGCATGCAGATGACACCAACCACGGTCGAGACCGACTTGACGGTACAATAGAGGAGTGAGTAATATTACAACATATGATAAAAACGGATTAGTACTTACTTCCAAGTTAATAAAATTAATTAATTATTAAGGGGCGGTGAAGATGGTGGTTCTGCAACAAGGGCATTGGGAATTGGTTTCGAGCCAGGGAACCAAACACCTCGAATGGAATCTATGAGCACAATGCAGATTTACTAAATTCTCCCCAGCCTTGAACTGATCCAAACATACAGCACAATCCTCCTGTTCCCACGGCTTCCAACCCAACTTCGTCCAGCTGAATTTATTCATCTTCTTCGATCCAAATACCTCCGTTCGAAGCTCCTTTATGTTCATTGCTCTTCCATTGACGTACCTCACGCTTTCTTCACTCACATCACTCTTATTCCTGCATCCAATTAGTGACAATCTTGTTATCGACCTCAAAAGGAAAATCAAATTATATATATATATATATATAAAATATATATCAACAAAACACACCCACACACGCTCTCATTTTTCCTTCCAAAACATTGTCTCGATTCCTTTTTATGGCTAATAATAAGGCATGCTACCTTTTGTGGGAGTTAACAAAATAGGAACAAAAGAAGGAAAAATAAAAACACTTCTGACTTAATTTCAAAAAATAAAAATAAAAATGGTGTTAGCTTTTGGGTAATGCTATATATCTATCTATATATAAAAATAAATACAGTAGAAAATTTGCGGTTAGGCAATTATGTAAGAACCAAAAGTTTTCCTAAACGATTTGGTCTAAATTTCCATCAAGCTCACCCAACAGTGTAGTTGACAGAATTAGCATAAAAGCTAGCCGAAAGGTTTTAACTAGTTTTTTTTTAACAAATATACAAATAAAAGTAAAGTATAATCTACTTTGGTCTTGAAAAACGAACTATAAGACTAACACCCTATTTATTTAGTATGATTTTTCTAATCAACTCATAAAAGTTTATAATGTGTCATTACTTGATATGTTACAATTATTATTCCCATAATTTATATATTTTTTAATTAGTATTATTATGATAATAATCATTAATATATAGATTTTTAAAATTATATTATTAAACTTTTGCCGAATCGAAAATAAGACATAAAACAGGGCCCAATACGATGATACATCCACAAACAGACAAGGAAGACGGGGTCCTCCATTTGATTCGATCTTCTTCGGACCACAACGAGGCAAAAATTGAGCCCAACCAAGATAAGCCTCGACTTAGTTTGTGTGTGTGTGTGTGTATTTTTTATCCAAGGTTCAATCTCATCTATCAACATGTCAATAATCTCGGCCGCTAGTTTCCTGTCCGAATTATAGTAAAATTTAACAGGCTTTTTCGGCCGATATACATCTTCTTCTTTTTTAAAATAATAATAATAATATATAATTTTATTACTAGAGCCGTACTAGAGTTTGTTTAGTAATCATATTATTATTATTATTTGATGTTAATCATGAATTGTATTAACTGATATAGCCTATCCTTTTCTTACAAAAGTATTTAATACATTTCAACTTAATATCAAGTAATTTTAGAAATTTAAAAAAAATTATTAATATCTACATTCAAAAAATACGAACATAGATGACTCGATATCATTTTCATTCTAACGCTTTTCTAATCGTGTAGCCTTCATATCATCTTCATAGCATAGATAACTCTTCATTTCAATGCTTTAGTTAGCCATCCATTCAATCGTGTAGCCTTATACTACTAGTAGCAAACCAAGAATTAACGAAAGAGTGCGTATACAAAGTACAGACCTTCTGAATTCTGTTTTCCTCGGCGCTCGTAGCCTCTCATCCAATCTCTCTTTAGCTTTTCTAGCTAAATGTCCCAGAGTCTCATCATTCTGATCCCTGATTGCACTCCGATCCTATATTTTCATTTTTATTTTAACCCGACAAAAATAAGATAAATAAAGAGCATAAAATCAGAATATGTGTAGCTCGTATGTAATTAAATAAGACAATCATTGAAACGAACAGTTGTCGATTAACGATAGGCTAATAGAGAGAGAGAGAGAGAGAGAGAGAAAATGGTAATGAACAGGACAGTACCGCAGAGGCGCCACAAAAGAGATGAGTCTCAAGGTGATTGGGAGCATAAAGGCAATAGGAAGGCCGCCTGCTGCTCGAATTAAATCCTCCTGATACTCCGCCGCTACTCAGATGAAACCTCCGCCTTCTCGCCGCTTCGACGCCCGGTAGCGTCCCTGCCATGTTATTATACAAAACTTCACAGGCTTTCCGTTTAAATTAAATCCCCCCGCCCTTTCTTCGGATCTTCTCTCGAACTCCCTCCTCCGGCGGGCGGCGAAATTTATTGCGGGACTGAAATTGATTGATGAATGAATTATTCACAAAACGAGGGAGGGAAGGAAGGAAGGAAATGTGATTGTGAATCTTTGGGATCTGAATGAATGAATGAATGATTTTATTCGGGACAGAATCGTTTGTTGCGATTGTCAGGTACGAGAAAAAGAAATGATGTGTGGGGGTGGGGGTGTCAGCGTCTAAGGACAGTATTTATCAAATGGTTGATGATGGATGGGGAAGGAGGAAAGTGGGAGGGAAGGATAGGCGGAAATTTCATGGTAAATGTCTTTTGAAATTTAGTATAACACTTGATAGTCAAGTATGCGTAAGTCTGATAGCAAAGGTATATCAGTACGACCGCTGGCAGTCACTCGGGCACAAACCAAATGACCAGTCAACTTTACAACCGCACATGCCGGTGGGTTTGGTCCTTTTTTAGCTTTACAACCCTCCCTACTAATTCCGGCCGGCGTACTTAATGTCCCTATATATTTATTATAATTTTTATATATTTATATAAAAAAATATGTATTAGATTTATATTTAAATATACTATTTAATGTAAATCAAAATATGCTAAAAATATATTACAATATTTTATTATAGATTTATAAATGTATTCAACATGGTTCAAAATTAGGTACACCAAATTCATACAATGCCTCCTCCCTGCTGTGTAAATGTATTATCGGACAGCGTGCAGATACACCGGTTACCAGTTACCGCAACGAATTCCTTCCTAACCGTATCCTCACTATTTTACCGACCAGGGCATTTTGATGCATTTTATCGGATAAGATTAGTCAAATTTTAGATAACATATCCGGATGTCATCCCTAGCAGTATAATCAATTTATTTTATTACTTTAATCAAATTATTCAAATTGGATCAAATATTTAACCATTGATCAGATAATAATATATTTGATATTCCTTTATTTATGTTTTAAAATCTTCATCGAATGATTCTGGATTATCTGTAAGTTGATTGAAAGTTTCAAATATTTAACGTATCTTTGTTTATATAATTCTATATTCCCAATATGTATAACTTTTTGATTATTAAATATCCAAAACATTATATATCTAATCTATGAACATTCCTAATGGAACCCTATTAACATATTATTTTATCTTTATTATTACCGAATAAAGTATACAATAAATGAAATTAGATATCATACAATAATGATATCCATATATGTGTGTGTGTGAGTCTGTGTTTCAATTTGCTATTGGACTAGTTTTTTTCTATCGTCAAATTGAAGAGAAAGAAATCGGTTCCACCAATGATGTAATTTTAGGAGCGAGAAATAAAGGTGCTATTTATTTATTTATTGTTAAAAGATTTTATGTTTTATAAGTTATATTTTGGTTAAAGAATTAACTATTACCGAATATCTAAAAATTTTAGTTAGATATAGGAATTAAGGATGACAACGAATTAGGTCCGAGGACCACCTACCCCTTATCCAAACTCAATAGGGGCATGCATACCCATATATGTATTTTTATCCATACCTTATGGGATAACTGTAACACCCCGAGTCGATACGACCACGCGGGGGCTACCTTGAAGTGCTTTCGGATTGATCGGCTGGCCCCACAGATCAACACGAGTCCTTTCAGTGCGCTTTGTCCTCACTCACGCACTTTCCGAGAAATTTTCAGAACTTCCCAGAAGGTCACCCATCATAAAATTGCTCCACGACCAGCATACTTAACTGTGAAGTTCTTAGGATGGAATCACCAAAAGGATGGTATACCATGTTGATATAAGTAGCCAGATCAATCCTTATAACACTCCGCTCAATTTGGGGTATTACATTCACCCCCACTCAAAGAACGCAACGTCCTCGTTGCACCTCAACCAATGACTGTCTCAATACAGTTCATCCCAAGAATCGTCCCACTAGGTGGCTGACTGGCTCATCCAAGTTCAGCTCACGGTCGCGGTTTCGCTCTGATACCATTTGTAACACCCCAAGTCGATACGACCACGCGGGGGCTATCTTGAAGTGCTTTCGGATTGATCGGCTGGCCCCACAGATCAACACGAGTCCTTTCAGTGCGCTTTGTCCTCACTCACGCACTTTCGAGAAATTTTCAGAACTTCCTAGAAGGTCACCCATCATAAAATTGCTCCACGGCCAGCACGCTTAACTGTGGAGTTCTTAGGATGGAATCACCAAAAAGGATGGTATACCATGTTGATATAAGTAGCCAGATCAATCCTTATAACACTCTGCTCAATTTGGGGTATTACAATAACCATTAGCTCACCTATGCCCAAATCCATCACCTCATTCCCGGATATTTTTATGTTATGCAACATACACTTGTTTTATACTTAGATTTGGAGAAATAGCATATTTACAACTTTAATGCTAAGAATATAATGTAATTTCAAAAGTAGATAAATAGATATAGATATGAATATGGGTATGTTATTTCATAAGTATATAAATGGATATAGATATAGATATGGGTAGAGGCCCCAACCCATATTTGTAACAAAACTTGGTAATCATTTTTTTTATCCATATTCATACACATCCATTTATAAATATTCATACATGTATTTATCGGATAAGATTAGTCAAACTTTAGATAGCATATCTAGATGTCATCCCTAGTTAAATGCAATGTAATAAAATACTTCAATGTATACATCATGTGGTATAATCAATTTAGTTTACTACTTGAATCGAATCAATTCAAATTGGATCAATTTTTTTATCCATTGATTGGATAATAATCTATTCGATATGTCTTTATTTATGTTTTAAAATTTTCATTGGATGATTCTAGATTATTTGTAAGTTGATTGAAAGTTTCAAATATTTGGCATATCATTTTTAATATAATTCTATATTTTCAATATGTGAAACTTTATGATTATTAAATATCCAAAACATCACATATCTAATCTATGAAAATCCTTAATGGAACCCTATTGGCATATTATTACATGTTTATTATTACCGAATAAAGTATACGATAAATGAAATTAGATATCATACAATAATGATATCCAATTTACATAGCCCTAGACCTAGTTTACACACACCCTTTGATTGTAAATGCTGAACCAAAGGCCACACTCTAGCAATCTACGATTGAGAAGTAGAAATGGAAGTGGACGCATACATTGATTAGGATGGTGGTTGGCACACAAACCCTATTAGCCCAAGTTAAGTAAATAGTTGCAGACTAGTGGCTTAGTATTTATGAATTAATTACTACAAATTATCAGGCATGAGTAGGTTTTCTCTTGTTTCATTTTGAGACTGAGCAAAATTGTCTTGCCACATTAGAGAGAATGATTGGGGTATTTGGTGTTCATTAGTTGATAGTGAAAAATGGAACCTAAATATCCCATTCAATTAAATTGATTAGAGGCATATGCCTCTTTAAGTGTTTTCCTGGCCTTCCACTAACTCAATGGTTAATTGACTCCTTGCGTAGGATTTGAAGTTTCATGGGTAAACCAATCTATGTTCATATGATTACAAGAACTACAAGTTGCATTTCCTATCCCTAGTTACTAGTCAAAATGGATGCAAACCTTCTAGGTATCACTTGTGTGCTTATTGAAACAGTAGGAGAAACTAGAAAACATAAAATTGTTAGGTTTTTATCATGTATTGGGCTTATATGTGAACGATACGAATTACAAGTTATCGTATAAATTAAGCCTATATATCAGTGATTATCTTTACATATAAATTATTTGGGCTTAATGTTTCTAATTAGATGTGAATCTGTATAAAATACCCCAAAACCCTAATTTTAAATTTTTTTAGCTAATTAAGGATTTATTATGGAAAATTAATTAAATAAATTATCGTATTAAAATAAAAGGGAATTAATTAGGGCAAATCAAGAAGAAAATAATAAATATTTTAATTAGGAAAAAATTTGGGTGTTTTGCTAATTAAAATGGAATTTAGAAAAATTCTTCCAAAAATCCTAAATTAACCTAAAAATAGAATTAATTTTTATTTTATTAAAATATTATTATTTTTAAATATCCTAAAATACAAAAATATTCTAAATATCCCAACCCACCTATTTTTATTTCCCCCTTTTTCCTTTTCTTTCTTTCTTTTCTTTCCTTTTTCTTCATTTTTCCTTCTTCTTTTCTTTTTCTTCCCTTCCCCCGACCTGGGCCAGCCCAGCGACCCATTTCCTCTTTCCTCCTTTGGTGCGACCCAACCCTAGAACACTGCATTTTGTTTTATTTTCCCCCCGTCGTTGGCAGGTTCTCCTTCTTTTCTTTCCCAAACCACCCAGTCCACTCCCCCTCCTTCTTCTTCCTTCCCCGTTGACCTGCAACTACCCTGAGAATCTCACCGCCGACCGACCGATTCTTTCCTCTCTCTTCCTTATTGACTCACTTGCCATTCGACCCAACCAATTCTCCTCCCTTCTCGCGCGCCATTTCTTCCTCCCTGGCCAATCATACCCTGCCACGAAACATGCCTGCGCCAGCAGGAGTGTTCCCACCTACCTGCCCTATTCTCCTGTCTCTCCTCTAACCTTGTCCCCCTCCATTGGCCTATAAAAACCCCATAGCCCTAGAGTTGAGTTTTTCCCAAAACTCATAAATTTCTTCTTGTGCGCCACCACCCTTTCAGACGCCCCCTCTATCGCAGTCGTCCAACGCCGCCGTTCGAACCACCCACAACACCACCCTCTACCTAACTACACCACCCTCCACCCTCGATTTGCCTTGCACGAGCCACCCCGGTCGTGCAAAGTCTCTTTCCCAATCAACCACACTTCCACCTTCGCCGCCCTTCATACCACCATTAGCCACTACTTCTGTCGTAACCACCACCTTCTACACCTTCCAAACTACCCTGCATAATTTCCTCTACCTCCCCTACCCTTATTTTCCCCTTCCTCCCTCTTCTCCTCCCTTCCTCCCTTTCCTCCACTTTTGGCCACCACAACCGCCGCCGTGCGCCACCCCTCTCCACCTAGGCAACCATCAACACCCCAACTTCCACCCTCTTTCTCCCTCTCCTTTTCCCAGCACTCAACTATCTCTCTCTTTTCTCCCCGTTTTCCTACCACCGCCTCTATGCACCGCCACCGGTGACGCCCATCACCACTAACTCTAGGTGGTACCCTAAAACTTCTCAACCTTTAAACCCTAATTATGCAAGCTTTATTTATTTAATTTTATTGCATTACTATTATTCTATTATTATTATTATCATTATCATTATTACAACTATATATGGCCAAGACCCTATTTTGTCATTATTTCAATTATTATTATTATCATTAGTATTTATTATTATTATTATTATTATTATTATTATTAGTAGTAGTAGTAGTAGTAGTAGTAGTAGTAGTAGTAGTAGTAGTGGTGGTGGTGGTAGTAGTGGTAGTAGTAGTAGTAGTAGTAGTAGTAGTATTTCAATGTAGGGTCGAAACCCTACTTTACATTATTTTTGATTAATACCAATAGTATTATTATCATCATCATCATTATTATTATTGAATATTATTATTATTATTATTTTTATTATTAGTATTACTATTATTATTTATTATTATTATTATTATTATTATTATTATTTTTATTATTATTATTATTATTATTATTATTATTATTATTATTATTATTTCAGTGAAGGGTCGAAGCCCTTATTTTACATTATTTCAAATTATACCATTATTATTATCTTTATTATTATTATTATTATTATTATTATTATCATATTTATTATTTTTATTAGTATCATTATTATTATTAGGGTAAAATCTTCAAACCATATATTATCATCTTTTCCAATATTACTATTATTACTATTATCCTTAGTAATATTAGTATTTTGTTAGTGTTATTGTTATTATTATATTATTATCTTATCTATAACCCTAACCTTAGAATACATTATGAAATAATAGTATTTTTGGTAGGAGGGTACCTAATCCTTAGTTTTTTTCCTTTTATAGGTGAGACCGGTCAAAACCTTAAGGAGGCGTAGGAGTGTGCTCCAAGACCAATGTCGTGTTAGGTAAGGGTATAGCTAATACCTTATGTGTGTAATGTGTTTTATATGCCTTGTATGCCATATGTCATAATATGTTATGTATCTTATGCTTATCATTATAACTATTTTATGCGTTGCATAGCTTGGAGTTGAGGTATACTCATGTGTTATTTTATGGCATGTGTATGATATATATAAGCTGTGATTATGATGTGATGTGTTGTAGCTCTTTAGGAAATGCATGCTAGGATAAGTAATGTGATGATATAGGGTGAAAGGATGAAAAAGGAAAATAGGAAAGTAGGTTGACCAAAGGGGAATAAATTGACCAAGGGATGTGGGCGTGACCTAAATATTTCATGATCCATGAGTGGAAGAATCTAAGGTTTTTGCATGGAAGAATCTAGGGTTTCGCATGGAAGATCTAGGGTTTGCATAGGAGATTATGTGGTTTTGCATGGGAGAATATAGGGTTGTGCATGGGAGAATCTAAGTGTGTATGGAAGCATCTAGGGTTTGCATAGGTGAATCTAGGGTTTCACATGCGAGTTTTAAGGTTTTATATGAAGATCTTTGAGGGTTTGCACGGGATGTATAAAATTTGCATTGGGGTAAATTTTACGTATGGAAATTTGATTTGGGGTGAACGTATGGAAGAGTTGTTTGGATGTTTGGAGGTTTTGGGTGAAAAATAATACGTGGGACAATATAAGGGTACATAGGAGACCGGGTTAGGGTTTGGGAGAAAACCCTAATCGAAGAATGTGGTAAAAAGGAGAAATAAATGAGTGTGAGTGGAGTACGAGATGAGGATGAAAGTTATCATGTGAGGGATGAGCATGATTAGCATGGAAAAATAAGAAGTGGAAGGTGAGAAATGGAAGGGTGACATGTGGAAATGAGGATGCTAGGGTTTGGTGTGGTCAGCTAGGGTTTGATGTGATCAGTTAGGGTTTGGTGCGACTACCTAGGGTTTCGAGGTCACACGTGTACTTGGTGAGTAAAGTGAGATGATGAGGGTCGAATCTAAGGGTTGTGACGTGTGGGGTGTTCAAATAGTTTGGGTTGTGTGAGGTGGAGAAGGATGGGCCACATAGGCCCAAATTAGGGTTTTTGGAGAAAACCCTAGAGTAATGTAGTGAGTGCACTTGGAGGTGTATGGTAGTGGGCCTTAACCTATACACTTAGGAGTTGGGTCTCTGGTGTGAGTTAGGGTAAGGAGGACAGAATGTTGGGACAAATTAGGAGGTGGAGGAGTCTTATGTTATAGGATGGATCTTTTTGGAAAATAAGCGTAGAGGGAGTTAGTCATGCATGTCTAGGGTGAAATTTCTAAATAAGACATTGTAAGACATTAATCCTGGAAAGTGGAAGATTATTAAGCCAGACCCAGACCGATCCATCGACATATAATAGTGGTTAGGGAATTTTTTCCTATAAGTGACCGATCCATCTGCTATAATAGTGGTTAGGTTCATTTGGCCCTATAAGTGACCGCTCCACCGGCTAGAATAGTGAGGGATTTCGAGATTAATAAACCAAGCCCTAAGTTTGTTAAGACACATAAAATACACTAAGTACTTATAGTGGAACACCATGCAGGTAGGGGCCAGACCGATCCACCGACATATAATAGTGGTTAAGGCGTTTCGCCCTATAAGTGACCAATCCACCGACATATAATAGTGGTTAAGGCATTTCACCCTATAAGTGACCAATCCACCGGTTATAATAGTGGTTAGGTGTATTTTGCCCTATAAGTGACCGCTCTACCGGCTATAATAGTGGGGTTCCCTTACTTGCATGGATTGATAAAAAGTATGGTGTGAAATGAATACTAATCAGAGATTAAATAATTAATTTATCTGGATCATAATTGGGCCTTTATGTATTTATTTATTTGTTTGTTTGAATGATTGTAGGCTGTTATGTGATCATGTTTGAATCATGTGCTTTTATGTAATGGCCTTATTGCACGGTTACCTTACTCACTACATAGTGTACTGACCACCCGTTTTATGGGTGTTACTCATTCCCACAAGTATAAGTACTTAGTGTATTTTATGTGATCATGTTTGATGTTTATGAAGCATCAGGCGGGGTTGAGTGCTGAGTATGGACTTGGCACAAGGATTAAGAGCGGCGTGGCCGAATTTTCCTTTTATAACCTTCTACTTTATTTTGAGTTTCATGGATTAACTTTTATCGTCTATAAACTTATTTCCTTTCAAGGAACTTTGACTACGTACTTTGGATTATGACTCTTTTTCACGTAGTCTAATTTCTACCTAATAGTTGATTGTTCTCCTTTGGATTGTAAAATTTTTATGCTTACTTTGATTCGTATGTTATGATCCTTCTAGTTCTTTTTATGAACTCTTGGTTTAAGTATTGACTTAAGTTTAATAATAATCCTTTTTAGCCTTAGCACTTGGTATTGGAACGGTAGGAATGAACTGGTCTGGTACTAAGTGTGACGGTAACATTCCCGAAATTCACATGTTCTAATTTATTTACTTCCGTTTAAAAAAAATAATGAATTTTGGGGTGTTACACTGTATGTGTAGAGACTTTGGGTATTCTATATTATTGATGAATTGAACTAAAATAGCTAAATAGATAACAGGTTAGTTGTTTATATATAGGGTCATGGCCCCTGGGTCACACACATTTCGTCCTATTTGATTTTCATAAATCAATAGAGACTGATAAGAGTGTGTCTAAGCTAAAAGACCACAGTACCACCAGTAGGTTATTGCCTTAAATCCAAGTATGGTTATTCTTGTATTATAGATTTAGTTACTCTTTTGCATTATTATTATATATGAATATTTATGAATTAGTATACGATTTTGTCGCATCTAAAGATTAATTTAATCAATCAAAATTGCTTATGATTGGACGCCCTACTACTGTACAAAATGTAACTTTATGGGTCATGGCTCTATAGTTTGTCATATTGGCTAAGAGTTGCATAATGTTCACCAAGTATATAAGTCAAAGATAATGTATTAGGATAACCAGGATGACCTAAAGGTGCATAGTAGCATAGTGCTTGAGCATTAATGATCATTATTGCAAAATAGTTTAGGTGGAACGGAGATGAGCAAGGTTCCAAAAGCTGAGCAACATAAGTTAGTAGCACTAAATTTGGATAAGGGAAAGGAGATTATGGATGTGTCATAAATGATTGATACATTAGAACTTATCAAAGTCCTCATCAATAAAATTGATATAAGTTAGAAAAAAGGGAATTATACTACAAGTGCATCCCCCAACCATATGATAAGTATGATAGTATGGAATATCAAAGGTATTAATGCACGTCTGAAATAAAATAACCTTGGTGAATACTTTTATAACACCCTCAAATTTACAAACCAAAAATTTTCGTTTAAAAAGTTGATTGTGGAAACTAAAATAACAAATCGCAGAGTGTTACCGCCACATATGGTACAAGTCCGATTTCCTCTACCGTTCTATTAGTAAGTGCTAAGGCTAAAAGTTTTACTCCACTTAAATTAATAACACAATTATAAAATCATAATAGAAAGAGAATTAGAACAATTTAACATCATTTCAAATGAAACCAACTATTAGCGGTTACAAAATTTTAGTGAAAAAAAAAATACATAAAGACATGAAGAGTATAGAATCTTCCGAATCCAAAGAAACTAGGTAAAACACCGGATAACCCTAAACTCTTAACTCAAATAACAGCTTTCAGCTGATCTTGCAAGCTAATCAACAAATGCCACTGTTCATTGAATAAGCAACGGGCCATAAAAATGAACCATTCAGTACAATGGTACTGAATAACCCATTATATAAAACTAATATAAAAAGTCACATGGATCACATAAAAGGCATCACAACAATACATTATATAAAACATTTAATTATACATACATTAATTGAAATACGATAATTATTCATATAACCACATACCATCAAGGCTATATACTACTCATGTTCATTCATTTGGAATCAACTGAACCTTACCATTGATATATCCAAGATATGCTCTTTGCGGTATAATTAGAAACAACACCATCCTCAAATCATAAACATAGTCACAAAGCTCATTATCAATACCAACAAATCTCTTAGCCCAGCTCATCAACACAGACCAATAACAACTTATAGCATCATAGGTAGACACAAAGACTGCTATCGAACCACAGGTAGGTGCAAAGACTGCTATCAAACCACATATATACATGAAGGTTGCTATCAATCACAACTAGGCACGAAGGCTACTATCGACCACAAGAAGACACAAAAGGCTGTTACCAAACTATAGGTAGGCACAAAAGGTACTGTCGAACCACAGGTAAGCACAAAGGCTACTACCGAACCACAAGTACGCACAAAGGCTACTACCAACTAATCTAATAATTATTTTAATTGAATAATAATTACTTCCATTTTTATTTACTTGAGGGGAGATCGTATCAGCTCGAAGACACTAAAGTATTCCGATCATACCAGCACATAAAGGCGGTATATTATCCTACCGACTATCAACCTAAGGATGCAAAAGGTACCACAGTCGCACTAGCACACGAAGGTAAAATAATACATTACCAACAAGGATACCTAATCCATAAGTATTCATACCATCTATAAGTCTGTAGAACTAAATAGATTAAGATATAAAGCCTGATTAGGGCACTAAGGAACACCAGCAAAATCCATGAACCATCGTGAGCTAAACCATATATTTAGGGTAGTGAAACCTGAAGAGTCATCATTCCCAATATCAAGGTTTTCACTTTAAGTATTATTATTTTATAATGGTGACCACGAGACCACACATCAATCACATAGATCTAATTTTTTCATACTTAACCAGCTTTACTCATTTCCAAACATGTGAGACAACCATAATCAAGGTCAATACCAAGGTCAACATTAGAAACCTATAAGGCCATCCTAGGCTCAATTATTGACACTTAGGCTTTTTAGGCTAAAATGACCAAAATACTCATGAGGCTAAAATTACCACATTATCATCCATTTTCCTTACAAATTCCATTTTATTTATCAACTTGTCATGAAAAGGATAACATGCCATAATTAAATTATTTATCATGTAATTAAATTATTAGATAAGTTAAATGACCATTTTTCCCTTATATATAATTTTGCATATAAAGCCCTAATACACGTTTCCGAAATATCAAAACACATATTCTCATGTTTAACAATAACACATATCAGGCATGTTTATTAGAATAATTATCATGATACAATAAAAATAACCAAAATATCCCTAGGGCATATAATAATAATAATAATGTAGAAACATGTGTTTCTAAAATATCAATTATGTACCACTATACTTTACAATAATTAGAACATATTAGGCATTATGATTCAGATTAAATATCATAATATGCTTAAATGATCAAATTGCTCATAGGGCACATGATAATAATAATTATACTACAAGTATATGGAAACATTCTCAACCTATCATTTTCACCTGTATATATTATACAAAAGCTCTTCTCAACATTAGAACCATTTTAATCATACTTTCATACACATAATATTTTACATAAGATAACATACTTCCTTTTTATCATTTTTTATGATAATAATAATAAACACATAATTATATGTAACAAATAATTCTTAATATAATTTACATGTTAAAATCATAGTGTGCTATCATACGATATCAAAATATTTTAGTTGAGTATAAAAGTTACAATGTAACAAACATACTTAACATGATTTACATATCAAATCCTAATGCCCTATTATAACATTTTAGTAGTGTATAAAAGTTACAATATAACAAACATACTTAAAAAATTTTATATATTGAAACCTAAATGTGCTATCATGTGATATATGAACATTTCAATGAAGTATAAATATTACCTAGTTTTTTTAAAAAGCACAATTTTATCAGTACCCTCCTAAAAATTATTAGACACTATTAATAAAATTTTTGTACCTAAAAATTATATCACAGTAACCATATTAAGATTTGATCAATAAAAAAAAAAAAATATATATATATATATTAAATATAAAATTACCAAAGTACCCTTACAGTAAAAATGGGTAAAATGTTAAAAATTCCTCATGATGCTCTTGCAGCGTGAGTTAAGGTACTGCAAGGGATATAAACTAGGGCGGGTACACTCATATCCATATCCATACTTGATATAAAAATTCCTACATGAATCCATATCCATACCCAAACTAGTTTTCACTAACACATCCATATTTATATCCATCAGATATCCATTATCCAACGGGCAACCCATTTACCCATTAACAGATATTACCTAATGGATAAATCCATTACTTGATGAAAAAATCCATTTAGGGTTAAACTAAATGACATATATAACCTTAATATTATGTTATTTTTATTCTAAAATCAAGGGTAAAATAGTAATTATATATCAGGTAAACGAATATGGATATAGGTATGGGTACATGCACAAATACGGATACTCTTACCTATATCCATACCCGAACCCGGTGGATATTTTCTTCCATCTTCCATATCTATTTTCAAATAAAATCTGCCTTATTTACATCCCTACTTGTTAGGCTTTGAGCACTGTTGAGAGTAGAAGGTGTTAACTGCTAAGGCTAGGGTTGTTGACAAGTTGAATCAAGTCAAATAGCCCCATCTCAAGATAGTCTTGTTGTTGTTGTTGTTATTATTATTATTATTATTATTAGGTTTGAGCTCAACTTGAGTTCCAAAATAAGCCAAACAAGCCCGACTCAAGCTTGGCTCAAAAAAGTTAATGAGCCAACTTGACTTGGCTTGTCGAAATTTTAAAAGCCTTTTAATAAACCAAGTTGACTCTTGCTTGTCATGATTCAATTTGTGACTATTTTGCTTATCAATAAAAAAAATAAGTCAATTCATTTAATTATTTGACTTGATTAAAACTCATTTAACAATTTGACTCATTCCTTAAGTAAATTCTATACAAGCTCATCCTATAAATAAATGAACTAATCATATAAATAAGCCAAAGAAAGCTTGAGCCAAATTTGATATAGATTGTAAACAAATAATCCAAATCTCCAATGGTTCGATCTCGATCCATTTAATAAAAAAGCCTAAAAATAAGACTCAAGCTTAATTTATTTACCTAAACAAATGAGTCAAGCCAGCTGGATTTGTCAACAACCCTAAATTAGGCTATTGAAAAGGAATTGTATCCCTCAACTGGTACTGACCCATCTAAATTGTATTCCCTTTAGCTAAATAACACTCTAATAATATATGTCCCATTTTACGACAGAATTACCACTAAATCAACTACACAACCTTTGCTCAGATGATCGTAAGGTCCATATTTGTAGTCATCATTCTTAGCTAAATTACTGGAAGGATGGCCAATGTCCTTGTGGATATCCTTGTTTCCATTAATCCAAACTCAAATATAATATTGTTAGTTACAGATTATAATTTCACTTTTTTTTAGGATTTAGTGTATTTACCTTTTAGGAATAATTATTATTTCATATATCTATTAAATATTGTTTAGGTATATTTTATTGTCCTTTTGCCTATTTTTTTTTGTGTGTATGTATATATGGCCTTTGGCTTCTTGATAATTGATGTGTCTTTACAGATAAGAATTAAGGGTGTTTTTCTCATAAACCTTTCAAGGCCGGTCCAAAATTTGATATCTAATCCTAATATTGTTACAGAGTTACTATTTCTCCCCATTTTGGTCTTTTCTACCATCAAATTTAATTTTTGTTACCACAAAAATAGATGAGCTTTTTTTTTTGAATTTTGTAATATTGAGAAACTTAAATAGAGATAATAAGATAATATAGAGAGGAAGAAAAATGAGATAAGTTTTATTCTTATTGATATGTATGAGTTCTCTCTTACGTCTATACACCTTCTACTCATATATATAACTCTATGTCATAGTGGGAGAGGGATTTAAGAATATAAAAGGTGGTGGAGGAGATGGAAAGTTAGGATGTTACAATTATAATGGGAAAAACTGTTGCAACTAATGGAAAGTAATTGGGATATTGAATTTAGGATTTAATAGAATATACATTCATGATTTGTGCATCTAAAATTAATAAATTGAAATTTTACAACACTCCCCCTTGATATACATATTTTGATATTTACAATAGTTATTTGATATGTACATTTCAAAATATTTGTATCGTACATATATTTTCTTTAGAACACCATATGTACAACTTTATCCTTTGTTTGCAATCCATCCAAAGCATACATTTATTCCTTGGGAGGGAAAGAGGAATCCACACAGCTTTTGACCATACACCATGCTCACCCTTAGGTTTAATAGTCTCATAAGCAAAGGATATGCTCAATATTGTTTGTTGTAGAAAAAACCACAAAGGCATATCCCCATATATAAGAGTGTCTCATTCACTGATATTTGATACTCTCCCTTTATAGTACACCTTTGAGATAATACCTCATTAAAAACCTTGTTATGAAAGCCCTATAAAATAAAATTATGGTTAAGGAAAATAGAATAATTTCCCTCTTAACTTACTACATCTTCTTCATATGTTATATTACGTATGTGAAATACTCCAAAACCTTAATTTAGGAAATTATGTCAAAATAGGGATCCATTAAGGAAATTAATTAAATAAATTATTTTTATTAAAATAAGGGGGAATATTTAAGGTAAAATCAAGAGGAAAATAATAAATAATTTAATTAGGAAAAATTAGGGTGTTTTGCTAAAAGGGAACATAATTATTACTTTACTAAACTTTATTATTTTAAATATTCCAAAAATACCAGAATATTCTAAATATCCCAACCATTTCTTTTCCTTTTTCTTTTTTCCCCTTTATTTTTTCATTTTCTTTCTTTTATCTCCTTTATCCTTTTTCTTTTTCCCCTTCTTCCCTCGGTCTAGGCCAGCCCCCTCGCAGCCCAACTCTCCTCCTTCTCTTCTCTCCCCCTCGCGTGGCTCAGCCCACGTTGCCCTTCTTTTTTTCTCCACCCTACTCGCCCACTGGTTCCCCCTTTTCTTGTCTTTCTTTTTCTTTCCTATGGACCAGCTGACCGACCCACCCTTTCTTCTTCCTCCCGCTCCTTACCCACGCGTGCAGATCAAAGCCTACAACTGCCCTTTATGCTGACCAGCCACCCCTGAACCGCCAGCTTGCACCACCTTCCTCTCTCCCTGTCATTTTCCTTTCCTTTTTTTTTTGACCCAACCAACCCTCTTACCTCTTCACACATACCCCTTCCTTTATTTTCCTTCTCCCCCAACCAAACAACACCTACAAAATTACAGGCTTGTACCAGCCTGCCATCATGGGCCGGCGACCCTGCCACACCCGCCCCATCTTTTCCTCTTCCCCCTCTGTTGTTTCCACCCCATTTGCCTATAAATACCCTATACCCGACCTCAATCGACCTCTCTTTCCTACATATAAAAACTCACCTCACCTTGTGCTGCAGCTACTTCAGACGACTCCACCACCACTATTGCCCAACACCACCACTCGAACCACCTGCCAAACTTATCCCTGCATCACCCTCCACCAAACCACACCATCCACCACCTTTGATTCCTCCTACATGAGCTACCTCGGCCATGCAAAATTGGCTACCCAAACATGTCATTCTCTATCATCATTGCCCCTCACACTATCGTGCGCCGCCATCCCCGCCACATCCACCACTTCCCCTACCCCCAAAATACCCAGCAAAGCCCCCTTTACCTTCCCTACCTTCCTTTCTTCTTGCCTCCATCTCCTTCACCCTTCCTCCCCCTTCATTCGGCCACCACAGCAACTGGCACATGTGCAGCCCCTTCTACCGCGCCACCACCACCATTCCAACCCCCTCAACCCAGAGAATCCACCACCACCACAACCACCCTCTCACTCCCCATCTTCTAGCCTAGAAATCCCCTTTCCAATCCCACTTCCTCCTCCACCGCCGCCGCCGCTGTGTGCTGCCTAATCACCACCACCCTAGGTTGTGCCCCAACCCCCTAACCTTTAAAATAATTGATTTAATTGTTAATTATCTTTTTTGTGTTAATATCATTATCATTATTATTATCATTATTATTATTATTATTATTATTATTATTGCTATTATTATTATTATTAACTTCGACACATTACTACTAATATTATTATTATTAATATTCAAACTATTATTATTATTATTATTAACTTTTGGCACTATTATTACTAATGCTAATATTAACATGATCATTCGCACCCTATCATTATTATTACTAAGATTTGAAGTATTATTATCATTATCATTATTATTATTATTAGTATTACTACTACTACTACTACTACTACTACTACTACTACTAACCTTGGCCCTATTACTACTAATGTTACTATTATTATGATTATTAGAGCCCTTATTATTATTATTATTAAGATTCGAACTGTTATTAATATTATTAATACTATTATTATTATTATTATCATTATTGTTATTATTACCTATATCACTAATATTACTATTACTGCTAGCATTATTATTATTATTATTATTATTATTAGTAGTAGTAGTAGTAGTAGTGGTAGTAGTAGTAGTAGTAGTAGTAGTAATATCATTATTGTCACTATTTTAGTATTACTATTACTATTATTATTATTGTTGTTGTTGTTGTTGTTGTTGTTGTGATTGAGGTTATTGTTAGTATTATCACTATTATTATTGTTGTTGTTGGTGTTGTTGATAGTATAGCTATTATCTTTAGTAATATAAATATTTCTAATAATATATTAACATGAACCAATATAACTACCAATACTATTTTGATTAGTAATAGTATGATTAGCTATTTTGAGAATAATATCCTTATTTTTACTTACAAAACTGCTATTATTATTAGTAACCCTAATACTAGGTTATAATAAGGGTAAAATAGGAAATAATGATAATATTGGTTAGAGTAAAGTTAACCCTTAGTATTTTCCTCTTGTAGGTGAATTAAGTCAAAACCCTAAGGAGGCGTAGGAGCGTGCTCCAAGCCCAGCGTTGTTTTAGGTGAGGATGTAGTTAAGGCTGCTTGTGTGTTTTATGTGCCTTGTCTGCAGTGTGTTATGTTATTTCATGTCCCTTACATTATTATGACTGTTTACTTGTAGTGCAACACAGAGTTAAGGTACGCTTATGTGACTTCCTTATAGCATGTGTAAAATTATGTGTATGTTGTGCTTGTGGTATTATGTGATGTGACCCTCTAGGGAATGCATGCTAGGATGGTTTAATGGTATGGTATGGGGTGAAAGGATAAAAAAGGAAAAAAGGAAAATGAGTTAACTTAAGGGAAATGAGAATGAACTAATTGTCTCATGACCCATGAGGGGACAAATAAAAGGGAAATATGGATAAAATAAGAGAGTGGGGTGGATCTCACATAGGGAAGTCTAGGGTTTGCATGGGATAGATAGTGTTTGCATGGGGATGATCCTTACATGTGAAAAGTTACCTTGGGGTCTAAGTAAGGTAAGAGAAGAGTTGTTAGGGGTGATTGGTGTAATACCCCAAAAATTTCGAAAACCTATATTTTAATAAATTACTTTTATTTGGAATAGAATTGCTTTTAGATTATTTATTTTAATTATTTTATGGATTTTAGAGTATGTAAATTTGGATAAAATTATTTAATAAATTAAAAATAAATATTTTGCTATTTATCATATTGTTTTATTTAAATAATTTTCCAAACTAATATTTTACCAACTTTATCCTTTTTAAACTAAAATATTAGATTATAATAAATTAAATTATTAAATTAAATAATTTACCCAGAATATCATATTTTATGATTTTATAAATTCAATTAAATTATTTTTCCTATTTTTCTATTCCCCTTTTTGCCCTTTTTCCCTTTTTCCCTTTTTCCCTCTTTCTTCTTTTCTTTTTTCTTTTTCCTTCCTCCCTCGGGCTGCCTTGCGAGGCCAACCCTCTGCCCCACACGATTGGGCCAGGCCCGATCTTTCTCCCCCCTCTCGCGCGGGCTTCCTCCCTCATCTCCCTCGCGCGTGCCGCCCAGCACACCAGCCCAACGCTTCTTTTAATTTTTCCCCTGGACCGGCCGGCTCCCTCCTTTTCTACGCCGGTCCAAGCGGCCCCGTCCCTTTCTTCTTCTTCCCTTCTTCGACCTCCCACGCCCGACCACCTGCACCTTCGACGCCATGCCCGCTGCCACCGACTGCCACCCTGCAGCTCCCGTGCCTTCCTCCCTCTCCCTCTCTCTCTTCCCCCGTCGTTTTCTTTCTTCTTTGAGCCAAACCGGCCCTGGACCACAGCCCCGCATGCCTCTCCCCTTTCCTTCTTCTTCCCCTCCTTTCTCTCTGCCAACCGACAGCCCTGCCACCACTGCAGCACCGCCGGCCAGCCCTGCCCCCTCTCTTCTCCCTCTTCTTTTCTTCAACTCCCAAGCCCTTCATTCCCACATTTTTCGAGCCTAATATCCCTCCCCCGATCTCTCCCTTCTCTCCTCCCTTCTTCCCCATCCTTTTATGTTTTTTTTCTTCTCACCGCCACCCGCCGCCGCTCGAACCACCAAGCCCAGCCCTGCGCCGCCTTCTGCCACCGCCTACTACCACCCTGCACCCCCACACAGCCCCTTCGAGCCCCGCACTTCCCCTTTCTCCTCCTCTTCCTTTTTCTTCCCAGCTTTTCCCTTTACCGCCAAGCCACCTGCAACCGCCTCTACCGCCGCCGTCCGGCCACCTCTGCCGCCACCCAACCCACCGTTCGACACCCTGCAACCTCCTCTACAATCGCCACCCATTAGTTAGCCAAAAAGAGCCCCTGAACCCCTCCATTTTCCCCTCTCCTTTTCCTTCCTTCACAGCCTTTTCCCTCGACCCTTCTCGGCAGCCGACCTTCGCCGCCTCTCCGCCGCCGTCTCCGCCGCCTTGAAACCACCCTTAGCCTCCACCTACACCCCCTCTTCACTTCTGCACCACTCACTTGCCTTAGAACCTCCCCTAACCACCTTCTTTCCTAGCCTAAAGACCCTAACCCGAAAATGGTTTATTTTTCTCCCTTCACCCCCTTCGAACCCTTTTCTCCCCATAATTTTGCATGAAACTCACGCTGCTCATGCAGCATGAGCTCCCCTTCATTTTAAAAATTGTTTGGATAATTTTTAAGGTATAATGGTATTTTATGTTAAGTGTTTTATTAATTAAAATTATAAAGTTTTATACTTGGATTCTTATTTCTAACATAAATATGATGGATATTATTTTTAGGTGTTGAGTTGCTAATTATGCTTGGTAAGATTGATATTTTGCGGGATTAAGGTAACCGTTAATCCTCCCTTAAATATATGGAAAAACGCATGCTAGCACATTTAGGGTTTAGTATGATTTTATGCATGTTTGGTATGCTTAGCATGATATGTTTATGGTTTCTTATATTGCTTGTTAAAAAGAAATAGCATGATAACTTTTATGCCATATGTAGGTATGTTAATTAAGGAAGGAGTTGGAATATGGATAGAAATGTTAAACACTTGTTATGATGTACCATGTTGTTAATGCATGAATGATGTTATTGTTTAAGGGTATTTTAGAAATTATGCTTGAGGTATATAAATCAATGTGTATAGTTTCTAATGAGTATTATGTTGAAAAATGACAAGTTGGTGGACTTAGATGATAAAAATGAAGTGTTAATATCATTATTTTATGTAGTGTTAGCAAATTCATAAAAATGGTGAATAAAGGGGTTGAGTGGAAATTTTATAAGTGAAAAGGGTATTTCGGTAATTTTTGAGATAAAAGAATAATATGGAAATTTTATGATTAAATGGTCAAATGATAATTTACAAAGTAAAGGATAAAATTGTAAGTTGTGAGAAAGAAGGGTAAAATGGTGATTTTGGAAGTAGGGGTAAAATAGTAATTTTGGATGAAGGAGGGCACTATGGTAATTTTGGAGGTAAAGGGGCAAAATCGTAATTTCATAAGTAAAGGGTAATATGGTAAATTTTATAAGTGAATGGCGAAGTGGAAATTTATAAGTAAAGGGGTAATATGGTAAATTGGAAAAGAAGGGCAAAATGGTAATTATGTAAGGAAAGATAAAGATGGTAATCTTGGATGTAAAAGGGTAAAATAGTAATTTGTAAAGTAAAAAAATGTATGGTGGTAATTTTCATAAATAAAAGGATATTATGGTAAAATTGGATGTAAGGGGTAAAATGGTAATTTTGTAAATGAAAGGATATTATGGTAAACTTGGGAGTAAGGGGTAACTTGGTAGTTATGATAACGACAAAAGATAATTTAGCAATTAAATTATGATTGTAGAAGGGCAATTGGATAAGTATGATACTATAAAAGGGTAACTTGGTAAATTAACCAATTAAAGGGCATTATGGTAATTTTAATAATGGAGAAGGGTAATATAGTAATTTTGATTATGAAAAAGGGTAAATTAATATTGGTAATTATGAAGAAGAGTAATTTGGAATTTGTGATAATTAAAAAGGGTAAATGGCAATTAAAATAATTGAGAGGGGTAAAATGGTAATTACGATAAAGGAGAAGGGCAATTTGGTAATTTGTTCAACTAAAGGGGCAATTTGGTAATTTAGCCGATAAAAGGGTAAAGTGATAATTGTTTAACCAACTAAAGGGGCAAAATAGTAATCATGATAATGAAGGAGGGTAATTTAGTAATTTATCCAACTCAAGGGCAGTTTTGTAATTATAATAAAGGAGAAGGGCGATTTGGTAATATAACCAACCAAAAGGGAAATATGATAAGTGTAGTAATTATGAGGGGTGAATGGTGATTTAAAAAGTGTAGGAGATAATTTGGTAATCTAAATTGGACAAAGGGTAATTTGGTAATTATGCAACCTTAAGGGTAATGTGGTAATTTATCAAGTAAGGAACGGACACTTAACAATTATATAAGTAAAAGGAAAATGAGTAATTTGTACCTAATATGTCTTTGAGATTGTGGAACATTGATATGATTAAATGATGCTGATTAGCCAAGTAAGAGTAATTGATAATTAGTCTGGCCTTAATGATTTCTCTATGATATCCTGGATAATCCTCTGAATAAGAAACGATTAATGATATCAGAACGATTGAAAGTGAATAAGTATCGGATTATCGTATTTTTCGTGATCACCTTAATTAAGATACTATTACTTAAAGTGAAAGACCTCGAGATCGGGAATGGTGACTACTTAGGGGTCGCTACCCTAAGGACGTGGTTTAGTCTACGATTATTCTGGTATTTGCTGGTGTGCCTTTGTGCCCCAGCCAGGCCCTATATCTTACTCTTCCTAGCTCTACGGACCTAGTTAGGGGATATGCATACTTATGGATTAGGTGTCCTTGTCGATAGGGTACTGAGTTAGCTTTATGCACCAGTACGACCAGGGTACCTTTGCGTCCTTGGGTTCATGGTTAAAGGGTACTGAGTAGCTGATATACACCGGTACGACCGGTGTACCTTTGTGTCCCGGGTTATCGATCTCCCATTCGAGGCAAATAAATATGATTGATGTGCTGATTAAAGAAAGGAAAGATACTATTATTGAAAGTGAAATATTAATGAGCCAGGCCCAGATGATTATGATATTGCGTACCGGTCCACCGGTTATAATAGTGGTCCAGGAGCGTGTTGCCCTGGTGTGTGATTATGAGTACCGGTCCACCGGTTATAATAGTGGTCCAGGAGCGTGTTGCCCTGGTGTGTGATTATGAGTACCGGTCCACCGGTTATAATAGTGGCCAGGAGCGTTGTGCCTTGGATGATGATTTTATATATATTCCGGTCCACCGGCTAAAATAGTGGGGGTCCCAAGCTCAATAAAATCAGTTATGTATGTGAATAAGGTTATGGAAAAATACTAATCACTTATAGTGGAACACCATGTGAGTCGGGGCCAGACCGGTCCACCGGCAAATAATAGTGGTCAGGTGCGTTCTGTCCTGTGTGTTTATGTTCCGGTCCACCGGCAATAATAGTGGTCAGAGGCGTTCTGCCATGTGTGTTGACTTCCGGTCCATCGGCTATAATAGTGGGGTTCTCGTACTCACATGGATATAAAATATGATATTGATGGATTAATGACAGAATAATGGCTTAAGGCCCAAAGTATCGATCGTGACTTATAAAGTATTATGTTTGTCATTGTTATGTATGCATCTCTCATTATTTATATGTGTGTGGCTTGCATTGTGTGCCGTATGCGGGTCTGTCTTTAAGTGTGGTATTAAAGGGTTACTCAGTACCGTAGTACTGAAGGGATTCCCTTTATGGGGCCCCTGCCTATTCAATGGGCAGTGCCCTTGCAGGTATTTTCAGGTGCTACTCAAGTGGGTTACGGGAAGGAGAGTAAGGAATTTTTCGGTATCATGGCTTTTTCTCTTTCTCATTTAATTTCTCGGTTTTAAATGTTAACGTTGTTAAAGTAACCACCATTGGTGGATTTTATTCCTGAAAACGATTTGATGCGCTACTCTGATTTAAATATGTTGAAGCTTGCAATTTACTCTGATTTATGCATGTTGAATGTCTTTCGAATTGTATTTCATTTTCTTAGCCTTAGCACTTGGTACTGGAACGGTATGAGTGAACCGGTCTGGTACTAAGTGTGGCGGTAATACTCCCAAAGTTCACGTTTTGTTTATCTGCTTCCGCTATTATCTTTTAATAAAACGAAATTTTTCAGTAGTGAATTTTGGGGGTGTTACAATTGGAGTCCTTGAGTAGAAAATAGTACGTAGGTTGGTATAAGGGTGTATAGGAAACTTGGCTAGGATTTGGGGTGGCTAACTAGGGTTTCATGGTAACATGTGTAAAATGGGAAGCAAGGTGAAATGTTTGGGGTTGAATCTAAGTGAGAGGATGAGTTGGGAATAAAGGATCATGAGTTATTAGGGTTAGAGAAGGGATGGGCCATATAGACTAAATTAGGGTTTTCAAGGGAAACCCTAGAGGGTGATAGTGAGTTGTCCTTAGATGGTATAAGGAAGTGAGCCCTGACCCACACCCTTAGGAGTTGGGTATTCATGGTAAGTAAGGAGAGGAGAAAAAGGATATTTGGATGTGTTGGGAGGCGTAGGAGTCCCAAGACATGGGACAAACCCTCTTAGGGAAATGGGAGTAGACGGATTGTGTGAACAGGTAGTCCAAAGAATATGCATGTCTAGGGTGAAAACATATATTGAATAAGACATAGTTAAGATACTAATTATTTAAAGCAAAAGATTATTGAGCCAGGCCCATACCGATCCACCGGTATAATAGTGGCCAAGTGCCGGGGTGCCCTAGAGATCGATCCACTGGCATATAATAATAGTCAGGTGTGTTCTACCTAATAAGTTTTCGATCCACCGACTATAATAACGGGGTATCCCAAGCTCAATAAACTCAACCTTGAGTTATGATAAGACATGGAAAAGATACTAAGTACTTATAGTGAAACATTATGAGAGTTGGGGCCAGACCGATCCATAGGCATAATAGTGGCCAGGAGCATCTTGCCCTGGAGACCGATCCACCAGCATATAATAGTGGTCAGGTGCATTCTACTCTATACGTTTCTGATCCACCAGCTATAATAATGGGGTTCCTGTACTCGCATGGACTTATAAAGAGCATGATGTGAAATGAGCATATTGACCAGAGATCTAACAAATGAGTTTAACCGGACTTTAATATGGCCTCTACAATATGCATTGCTTGTATGTTTATCTGTATGATCATGCTTGTATTATATGTGTTTCCATGTATGGCCTTAGCTGCATGGTTACCTTACTTAGTACGTAGCGTACTGACCACCGGTTTTATGGGTATTGCTCATTCCCACGAGTAGAGGGCCCTGGTGAGTTTGTGTAGGTAGGAGATGCCATATTCAATGCCTATGATACTTATGAGGCATCAAGCGGGGCTAAGAGTTGATATTTGGACTTGGCTTGGGGACCAGAGAGTGATGTTAGCCGGATTTTCTTTTACTTTAGTTTACCTTTGTATCATTTTATTTTGGTTTCATTTTATTGTAATATACTTTTTATCCCTTTTGAAAACTCTAATTATGCACTCTATTGGGTTGTAAAAACTTTTTAATGCGCACTCTGATTTCCATGTTATGAATATTTCAGTTTTTCTATGAATCCTTGTTTTAAGTTTGTCTAAGGTTTTGTGATAACTTTTCTTTAGCCTTGTGGCTAGCACAAGAGGGGCCGGGGGCCGGGCTTGTACTGATCACGGCGATAGCACCCTCGTGCTTGTGTTTGTTTGTTTAAACGAAAATTTTCAACTGTAATTTTGGGGGTGTTATTGTATGATTCTATTTATATGTACAAGTACGCTTTGATAGTTCTTACATATGAAATTTCACCAGCAAAAACCCTATTAGATAAAAAATATGGCTTTTGAACACATATATGTGTCACCAAAATTATTTTTAGATCATTTCTTCATAAGCACTCACTACTAGTTAATTAGTGTGGTACACTCAAATTTTACACTTCTTTTACATATAGATCATGCTCATTAAGATAATACATTTAATTTTCATATGTCTAGTTCAACTCATTTAATCATTTACCAAATGACATTCTATAGTGAGCTTATAATGATTCTCACTTTTATTCATTATCAATTGCAACTATTTGGGTAAAGTCATCATCAATATCTACCTTATACCATCTCATACGGTCTAAGAAAATTTATGGATATTTTATTTGCTGGAAGCATCTATTCTCAGCTTCTATCCAATTGGACATGTAAACTTATTGGAAAAAATTTCTATCCTTTTTAAGAATTATAACTCCTCTTTTGATAGTTCAACTCTTTGGACCCATACCATACTCTTCTAGTGTATTTGTACTATACTTGTTATTAATTTACTTGAAGTCACCACAAGGACTTCTATGTGCTTTGGAAATTTATTCAAGATACATATGACTCTCGTAATTTATTGGCCATTATAAACGTAAGTTGTAGTTAAGGTACATCTAGAATGGTGGATAAATAAGTATGGATATCTAGTATGGATATCGTCTAAGTTGTAATTAAGGTAGTCAAGTATCATCAATTATATTTTGAATTTCCTTTATGTTGATAACTCATGGTGGATATCGCCTAAGTGTTTATTTTCTTTACAATATCAATCTCATTTTATCCCTCCCTGAGACCGAGGAAACTAACATTCTCAATTTTATTTGTTTTTTAATTTCATATCGATGGAGGAGTGAAGGTATATGCAAGACGCATCCAATTTTTAAAGATAAATAGTAGGTTTAATCCAATTAACATGACTTCATGGATAATGTGATATTTTATTAGCACATACCAAAAATATTTGCATGCATATTGGCACATCACATTTATACCTTAATAAAAAGAGTTTTTGGATTAAATGCATGTTCAGTAACTCCACCAAGTCATTCTACTTCCAACTTGAAACATTGATTGTATTGTTATCCCGGGTAGATGGCTATTTACTTTTGTGTCCATGCAATAATATTAGTTGTAAAATATAACTTATGACCTTACATCGATGCGTCATGATGTATCATAGTATATTTATTTGGTTCACATGTGTATCCTTGAAATATATCAAAGGAATAGGAGATTTTGTACTTACTTGATAACTTAATTTTAAATTTGTCAAGAACAATACATCAGTCGCATAAGATTACTAATCAAAATAATCTATAGGATTTTAAGTGGGTGTTCATACAAGTTTTAATGATCTTTCCTATCATTGTTGCACAAATGTAATATCATTTCCAACACCACAAATATTTTTATGGTCTAAAAGGTTCTAGTTAGTAAAACCTTTTGGCTTTTCATATATATCAAATGAACACAATGTGTATTTTTATTAGGCTTACTTCTAGTCAATGTTGTTGGTAGCAATACCATCAAATACTCATATACCACAAGAAGTTATACAAGAACTTAGTTATAATATTATGCACAATTATGATATCTAATTATTCCTTGAATAAACCCATTAATAGGTTTGCCATGCCACTTGTACTTTAATTATTGCCAATTATAAGCTTATAAAATACTTCATTCTTAAAATAGAATGTACAATGATATTTCAATCAGATAGATATATCTTATAGATTGTTATTAGGTTTAAGAGGCAAGAAACCTTTGGCCTCTATCATTAAATTACTTATCAAATGAAAAACTTTATATTTTGACCATTAAATAAATAATCAAATGGGAAGCTTCAAGCTTCAACTATCAAATTTCTCTACCCACCAAAACAATACAACTCAGAGACTATTGTAAATATCTCAACAACTATGATGGTGGAGGATAACTGACCTTGGTAGGCTCTAACCACTGCTAATAACAAAGTAGGTGCACGGTATCATAATCAAGAGGCTGACCAAATCTACATAAATCTATCATCGTTACTTCATGATTTGTATAAATATTTCAAATTTTGCAAAAAATAAAATTGTAGAAAATAGATTATAAGAATTAAAATTGTATAAGTTAAAAGAGTAGAAATAAAATTAGTGCTTGGGTATATAGACCAAACTTAAGGTACTCAATACCATCTGATATGATTGATTGATTTTTATTAAGTCTTACCAGATATAATTGTTTGATCTTTTTGATCAAATTACACACAAAAAGTATTCATTATGTTTTAATAATTTGGTCTCCGGGATTGAGTTATGCATTAGATTTTTAAGACCATTAAATTATTGGTTGAAGGATCCGACTTCCACCTTAATTGTGTTAATATCCTTATATGACTCATGTATGTATCTGTAAATAAAATAGTTGGTGATGAATTTATAAGAAATTCAACATGGATAAGGCTAAATTTGTGAGCTCTTCACTCACATGTCACATGAAGTTTAATTCCAGTCAATGTCCTACAAAATGACAATGATAAAAAAAAGATGACAGAAGGGTCTTATGTATTTGTAGTGGGAAGTTTGATGTACACCGTGGTATGCATTGGGCTAGATATAAGACGTCTTTTTTTAGGTAAATAGTGTAAGCTTCACTAAAATATCAAATTTTTAGAGTGATTACAAGTAGAGACATCAACTCCATGGGGGATAAACAAAGAAAAAAGCTTTATTCTTAAATGAGTCAAACACTTTCTATTAGGTATATATAATACACAATCTTGTGAAAGGATATACACTTAAAAATTCCATGGAATGAGTAGTTATTTAATTTAAGATGAACTTTTGAATCTATTGGGAGTTTTTTAATTGTTATAAAAAATCATCCTATGCATTTCTATCCAAACATAAGAAGCAGAAGCTATAAATAAGGCTTAAATTAGTTGCTTCCTTTCTTTGAGTCCATGGTATCCATCAACACACCATTTAACCAAATCATCCCATAGCTTGATGACAACCAAATTTTTGCATTAAGAGGATCCAAACTTTGTGAGAGTATGGAAAAGAGGGCAAAAAAAAAAAGACCGTGCAACTATTTCTTCAATCTAGGAATGTGGAGTACATATCTTTTCTTTAGAACACCATATGAACAAGTTTATCCTTTGTTTACAATCCATCCAAAGCACAAATTTATTCCTTGGGAGAGAAATATGATTTCCACTTAGCTTTTGACCATATGCTATGCTCACCCTTAGTTCAAATAGCCTCATAAGCAAAGGATATGACATAGTTACTCCTTAACTAAAATTAATATTGTTTGTTGTACTAATGAAATGTTGAAAAAGTTATCTCAGACTCAACACCCTTTTCAAGGTCCAAGAAGTCGTATATCAATTTGTTTAATATAATAATGGGCCCACTTGACCTAAAGAAGGTCATTTTTCTGATCCAAAAACCACGCCAACCTCCTTATGGTAGTAAGATTACACTAATGGATATTGATGAACCCTAGGATACCCTCATGTTTTGGTCTGTAAATCTTCTCTCATGCAATTAGAGCATTATTTTTTCTCATAGTTGATCATAACCAAATATAAGTTTGACATATACCATTGATCTCATTAATGACATATTATGGAAAGCAAAACATAAGGGACCGATAGGTTTACAAGCTAAGAAGCACATATTATATAAGTTGCATCCTTCTTGCATAAGCAAGAAGAGATGTTTGCCAAGTTCTAATTATGGTGGAAAACTTTTCTATTAAAGTCTTTTAATGGCTATGGTGTAAAAAAATTACATCTAGAGGGACAACAAGATAGTAAATGAAAGACTACCAACATGTATATGAAGGTCATGAAGTGTTGAATCTTTCATATGTTATTTAACAGAGCCTCCATAGTAAATAGAGCTATTTGAACAATTAAGGCATAGTCCTTAGAGTGTGTAAAATTTGTTGTAATCTTAAAAAATGGGTCTAATATGGTTAATTATCTTTACAATAGTCATCGATAAACATTAAGTTAACAAGTCAAATCCTTTTACATTTATTATAAGGTGAAAAAGCATATAAGGACCATACTTGTTACATCTGTCTATGCAAAAAATCCATAATAATAACAAATAGGGAAGGTGAGAGTGTATCTCCTTGCCTCAATCCTCTTTGTGCATGAAAATGAGTATGTAATGTCCCATTGCACATGATGAAATAGCTAATAGTAGGTACAAACTTGTTAATTAAATACAAAAGGGGGGAGGGAATAAAGTGAACATAATAATTGTTAAAGGAAGTCCCACCTTACCTTATCATATGCCTTTCTAGTATCTAATTTAATCAAACACCTTAGAAGGAAATTCTTCTATCCATATCCATTCAGTAGTTCAGTTGTAAGCAAAATATTATCACTAATGTTTATCCCTTTCAAAAAAGTAGATTAAAAATCGCTTATAATATGAGGGAGAATGGGTTGAAGTCGAGTAGTCAAAATCTTAGGAATGATTTTATACATGGTATTACAACAAAGAAATAGATTTATAGTCACTTGCATGGGTGGCATTTAGTACTTTAGGGATAAGATTTAGGTTAGTAACATTGATCCCTTTTGGTAAGGATCTTGCAATAAAGAATCATTCATTGTGTTATAGACATCATTTCCCATAATTATCCAACACCTTTTAAAGAAAAATGTATTGTAACCATCAAGTTTAGGGGCCTTGTGTCAACACATAGCAAAATTTACCTTCTTTACTTCTTTTATAGTGATAAGAGCTAATAAATTGTGTAGTTAGTCTTGAAAAATGAGGGCAACTCTAGAGAGAACATCAATGGTCATATTCTTTTCAAGTGGTCTATCAGAATGTACCTAGCATCTATAAAGTTTTGGTAGAAAAGAAAGAAGACTTCAAAAAAAACTTTTTTTCTTAGTATGAATTATGTCTTCTTCATTTTAAACTAAGAGGAGTTAATTAGTTTTCCTCCTACATTTAGTCACAAAATGGAAAAAAAAATCACAGATTGGAATCACCCAAATTCAACCATTGCACTCTTGATTTTTGTTTGTTGAAATTCTTTTCACAAGTATAAAGGAAGGTAATTTGATGGTTTAAGTGTCTCAGTGTAACAAGTCTGTATATAGGGGGTCTTGAGTAAGGATTTGCTATGTATATTGGAGTTTATCCCTTGCGTTCACAATCTTATCAAATATAATGCCAAATTTATCCTAATTTAGAGTCTTCAAAGGGGGTTTTAGCATCTAAAGCTTCTTGGCGTTTCTAAATAAAGGAGATTAAGTCATTAAACATGTCAACTAACCTTAAAAATATCATTGAAAGATTCATCCTCAATCCACATATTGTATAATTAAAAATTTTTGGGGTCTTGCTAAACATGGTGAATCACTATTTCTAAAATAGAGCCAGGATCAAAAGTGAGTGGGGGAGGCAAAAGGATCATGAGTGTCAAAACTTCTTAAACCACTTTTGATATTCTAAGGCATTTTTAATCTTGTATAATACTCTCTCTTCACCTTATTACCTATTAATCCAAGTGAAGAAATTGCATGTGCATTTAATGTCCTACAGATAAAGGTAATTGAGGCAAGAAACAAAGTCATTCGCATTATCCTTAAGGATGGAAACACTTTGTGATTTCTCCTAACTGCAAGTGACTACATTGAAATCCCCTAGTATCTCCCAGGGGAAATCGGTGGGGTGAATTTGTTTCAACCATGACTGTAAAGTTCTTCCTAGATTAACTTCCATTAATAGCATAAATAAAAGTGGAATAGAATTGAAATTCACCACTGGCATTGCAAACCTTAGTGAATATACCTTGATCTATGCTAGAGATCTTTTCCACACTACACCGACTTGCATTCCATCCTATCCAATCCTGGCTATTATAATGATCCTCATAATTTTGGATCCACTTCCACTGAGACATGAGTTTCTTAGTTATCTTTTCAATATTTGATTATTTTATTCTAATTTTCACAAAACTAATAAAACCAATCCTGTTGTTCCTACACTAAAATGTGACTTCTTTCTATTTAAGGAGTTCATTCAATCCGCTAATGTCCCAACCTCCAACATTCATAATTGGATGCGGAAGTTGGGTATAAATAGGAAGTCCATTGAGTTATGTCAAGATTTAATCCTCTAACCTACCTCAAAATCAAATTCCTCATCATATGAGTGTTCTAAATTAGGTAAAGGAGAATCCCCATGTAAGGAACTCTCCTTACTAGTACTTAGCAGGGTAGGTGCACCCACAAGTCTAATAAAATAAAACTGAATTTTCCTACACCAAAATGTGACTTCTTTCTATTTAAGGAGGTCATTAAATCCCCTAATGTTCCAAAATTCATAATTAGATGTGGAAGTCAGGTCTAAATAGGAACTCCACTGAGTTATGTCAAGGTGTCATCTCTAAGATTATCAATTAGAGATTTCTTTCATTATCTATTTTCAAGGTGTCATCTCTAAGATTTTTTATTCCTTTATTTTTTTATGATAAAAATAAAATAATGTCACTAAAAAATAACAAAATTCAAAACACACTAAAAAGAACAAAATAAATACAAGGCACACTTAAAAAAGAAACAACAGAAAATAACATAATAAAAGAGAATAGAATGATAAAATTGACAAGAAATAAAAAAAATAAAGATAATACCTCTCCTATGATTAGAATAGGCATTGTCTTCAATGATTGGACCATGTAAATGTTAAGTAAGGGAAGGGGTAGGGCTTATCAGATATGAGGATGAGAGGGACAGAAAGGGTCAAAGTTAAAATCATACTTAAAAATTCCTCCATTCGATGTTCTTCATATAATGTTTTAAGTTGATGCCCATTGATTTTTCATGTTTGATATGCCTTAACACTTTGGAGATAATAATTTAATGATGTAGTGCGGTTTTATGTTCTTTTAAAACACTACAACAATATAAGTCTATTATGACAAAAAAATTTATGACAGCTAAAGCCATCACAATAGACACATCTATTCCAATGATAGATCTTCAGTGAAAGAGTGATTTGACTAGTGGACAAAATGATGCTACAATGAAAAAGGGGGTTGTTGTTGTATGGTTATTGTGACAACTAGCAATTAAATTTATTTTACCCTTGTAATATTTGAAATTTATTTAAAAAAATGATAAAGTGATGACGAGGTCATCGAAGTATTGTAAAAACATTTTCCTCCCACCTTTCCTAGAAGAAAAAAACTCTTTAACAGTGAAGCGCTATCATTATAGGGAGAGCCATCGTGGTAGGGTGTGGCGGGAATGTTCCCCCTTCTTGAATATTTTTGCAAAAAAAATTTGGTTAGGGTATAATACAACGACTAGTTGATGTTATAGGGTATAGTGTTGTTGTAGTATAGTTAACCAAAATGTTGTCATTCATTTAAATGGGGATCTAATATAGTGACCCCATCATCGCAGTAGAGAGGGAGGACTTGATGTAGTAGAGGTGAGTTATATAAACAAGAAAATATTCACGTCATTGTTACAATATGTTGCTTGCAATGTTAAGCTTGCAAAAATTACAATATATGGCCAGTAATTTTGATGACATAAAACTTACCCCTATGGCAGTGCATGAAAAATATGTTCTTTTATGATGTTTTTGTGAGCACATGAACTAGATACATGGACGGTGGTAATTTGTATGACATTCGCAAGAAAGAATGTCCCCGTTGGTTTTATTCTAAAGTAATTGAAATTTTCATTCTATTGCTAATAACTATTCCTAATTAATTTTAAATGAAATTAAACTAATAATTATTTTTATTAACTATGAATACATATATATAATTTATGTCAGTCAGGATCACCTGAATATACTGGTGAGTTATGAGTCAGGCTAAGGCTAATTGGTATATTGATGTACTGGCTGGTATATTCCTACTTTCATCTTTTCTAGCTTTGTGCTATTTGATACGGGTGCTTCACATTCCTTCATTTCTATTGCTTTCATTGCACAAGCTAGATTGATGCCTACTAGCGTTATTGATGCATCTGTCATATTGCCTATGGGAGACTCTGTTGCATGTTCTACCTTGTTTTGTGATGTGGCCTTAGTTAAAGGTGACATAGAGTTTTCCATGGACCATATAGGGATCGACCTTTGAGACTTGATTGTATTTTGGGCATGGATATGATTGGGAGATATCAAGCGGTATTAGATTGCGCGCAAGAGCGTGTTGTGTTGAGGAGTCCTTCAGGTGCTAGGGTCTCCTATTGGGGATGAAAGGCTAGGCCCATGGTGAAGGTGGTGTTAGCCCTTACACTTGATTCATTTGTTTTGAAGGGCTATCCGATGCTCTTTTATAGCATTCAGGATCTGAGCGCTGATGTCATCACCTTGGAGGACATTCCCATTGCTCGTGAATTTCCAAATATATTTCCTGAGGAGTTACCAGGGTTGTCTCCGGTCAGAGAGGTGGATTTTATGATAGACCTGATACCAGGAGTAGAGACAGTTTCTAGAGTGCCTTACCTTATGGCACCTACTGAGATGAGAAAGCTAAAGGCTCAGCTAGAGGAGCTTTTGTCACATTGTTACATACACCCAAGTGTATCACCCTGGGGTGCCCTAGTCCTCTTCGTGAGGAAGAAGGATCGTAGCTTGAGACTCTTCATCGACTACAGAGGGCTCAATCAGTCGACGGTGAAGAATTGTTACCCGTTGCCACACATTAATGATTTTTTTAACCAACTTAGAGGGTCTCAAGTTTTCTGCAAAATTAACTTGAGGTTGTGATACCACCAATTGAAAGTAGCAGAGATAAATATTCTAAATATCACTTTTCCAGATGTGGTATGGTCATTTTGAGTTCATGTTGATGCCTTTTGGGCTCACCAATTCACCTGTTGTGTTCATAGATCTCATGAACAGGATCTTCCATCAATATCTGGATCCGTTTTTGGTTGTATTTATTGATGATGTCCTGATCTTCTCTAGGAGTAGGGAGGAGCATGAGTAGCACTTGAGGATCATTTTAGTAGCTGAGGTTGCATTTCTTGGGCACATTGTACCAACTAGTCATGCCGTTGTGGATCTAGTGAATATCAGAGCAGTGGTAGATTAGAGTGCACATACTAGTGTACCATAGGTTTGTAGTTTTCTTTGTTTGGCAAGGTACTACCGCAGATTTTTTCTAGACTTCTCATGGGTTGCTCATCTGTTAAAAAACCTTTTGAAGAAGACTACATAGTTTCTATGGGACGACAATTGTGACTAGGTATTTCACCGACCATCAGAGTTTGAAGTACATATTAACACAATAAGAGCTTAATATGCATAAGAGGATATGGATAGAGTTGGTAAATGACGATGATCTAGAGTTGACCTACCATGAGGGGAAGGCCAATGTTTTTACCAATGATTTGAGTAGGAATACTTCTCATTCCCTGAGTTCAATGATCGTAGCGAGGAGACTTTATGAGGAGCTTCAAGAAATGGGTATTGAGTTGATCTCTAGGGGTAGCCTTGAGGCTACTATGAGTGCACTCACCATCTTGCCTTGAATTTTTGATGAGATTCAAGCAGGACAAGCTGGAGATGTCTAGCTTGAGGGTATCTAGAGTAAGATTGGTGAGGGTAAAGTTGAGGGGTTTCAAATCCACGATGATGGCAGTGTTAGATTCAGAGATCAATCTAGTGTATCACCTAGCTGTAGTGATCTAAAGACCAAGATACATGAAGAGGGTCATTGTACACCATATTATGTCCATCCTAGAGGAGACAAGTTATATAAGGACCTTAGGATGATATATTGGTGGCCGGGGTATGAGGATAGAAGTAGATGAGTTTGTTTCAAGGTGTTTGATCTATCAGAAGGTTAAAGTTGAGCATAAGAGGTCGGTGGGACTTTTGTAGCCATTAGACATACCCCTCGGTGGGAGTCAGACTCTATTTCCATGGACTTTGTCAATGGGTTTCCTAGTATGAGGAGTGGCTTTGACATGATTTGGGTAGTGGTTGATTGACTAATTAAGTTAGCCATCTTTTCAGATAAGATCAACATGGAGAATGGATCAGTCGGCTTGAGCTTACACAAGGCATATGGTGAGACTTCACACTATTCCAACTGACATAGTTTCTGATCAAAACTCTAGGTTTCTTTCACATTTATAGGAAAAGTACGAGGCTGAAGATGAGTACAAGGTAGTTGAGAGGAAAATTTATTCTTTCCCTCAAAGCTGAGTGCTATCCTCCGCTCTTCAGTTACTACCCGCTCTGTTCAGTTGGTGCTAGCTCAACTCCTAGGTTCTGGTTCCCAGTGTTAGAGTATTCCCTATTATGAGCTTACTAAGATAAGAACTCAACTAGTTTCTTTTGCCTATCATTCTGGTAACCTTTGCATTTGATTCTAAGATCCCAAGTCTCCAAGTGGACCCTCTTGGCCACTCACGACCTTGGCTTTTTAGATAATCCTGTTCTTGTGTTGTAGAACTTTTAGCTTGGCAGTCTACCAGGTGGGTTTGTTTATCTTTTATAGATTTTCAAAGAGAGCGTATGATAGAGACTTTGGAGGATATGCTCTGATCTTGTGCACACTATTTCCAAGGTAGTTGAGAGGAAAATTTAGACTTGATTAAGTTCTCATACAACAATAGTAATCACACCATCATTAGGATGACACCATTTGAGGTTTAATATGGACGGAGATGTCATAGTCCTTTATGTTGGAGTGATATTAGCTAGACTGTTGTTTTGGGAACAGAGATAATAGAGGAGATAACTCAGCAAGTTCAGCTGATATGGGAGATTGAGAGCAGCTCTGGATAGACAAAGGAGTTATTCTAATTTAAGGCAACGACATGAGGACTATGAGATGGGTGACCAAGTTTTGTTTAAGGTTTCACCGACAAAGGATGTGATGTGTTTCGATCGGAAAGGAAAGATTAGCCTACGATTCATTGGACCTTATGAGATTGTCGAGAGGATTGGAGTGGTTACATGTCACCTTGCATTGTCAGTCGAGTTATCCTGAGTTCAAAACGTCTTTCACTTGTCATAGTTGAGAAAGTATTTTGCAAACCCATCGCATATGCTACATCCTAATGAAATCGATTTGGATGAATCTTTAACCTACATTGAGAGACCGCTTCGGATCATCGATCAAAAGACCTGACAAACCTGGTCGAAGGAGACTCCACTAATGAAGGTACTTTGGACGCACCACAGAGTAGAGGATTCTACATAGGAGACAAAGGATGAGATTTGAAACTAGTATCTTGAGCTTTTCAATTAGGTGAGATACCTTAGTAATAAGGTTTTTTTTTCAAGAGGGTAGTACCCTATTGAATGTCTTAAAGCATTTTTGTATGCATGTTTTCCTCGTTTTTCCTGACTTCAAAGACGAAGTCATTTTTAAGGGGGTAGTGATGTAATACCCTAAAATTTAAAAATATATTTAATATTATAAATCTGAAAAAATTATTGGCAATCAATTTTTTTTCATTCCTTCGACTATCATTACATTTTTAAAACATTTCGTTTCAATCATTTAACCCTTCTTACGGTTTTAATTCTTGTAATACTGTTGTGCCACTTTTGGCCATCCAAATTATTCCAAAACTTTCTAATTTTATCATATTTGAATTTATTGGATTTTTTTAGTCTCCTAGGCCTTTTTAAAATTTTAAATAGAGATTTCTGGAAAAAAAATATTTGCCATTACTCTTTCTTAACCCCTACGTTATAAACCCTGAAATGAGCGTTTTAGTTGGCAAAAATTTACAAAAATTTAGGGATACTTATATTTCGGAATATTTAAGAAAAATATGAATTAAAAATTAGCTTTAAATATTTTTATATTTTTTAGAAAAACTCCACCAATTTTAGGCATAATTAGCTCCCAAAACTCAACTTTATCTAAAGGAAACCTATACTAAATATCTAAGACTAATTCCTATCTTCCTAAATATCTAAAATAAAGGTTGAAATTTATTTTTCTTACCATAAGTATTTCGTTCTAGGCTTGATCTATTTTTTTTCTTTCTTTCTTTCTTTTTGATTATTTTCTATTATTATAAGCATAAAGTTCCTTTAAGTTGTTACATTTTTAAACTTAACCAAAACATCTTCCAACCTCTTTTATTATTCAAATTTTCATGCCTTTAGCTCCCAAGAATAGACTCCTTCAACCTAAATTCATTCTTCCATTGTTTGGCATTTATTTTTATTTTTTACTTCTTTATTCTTGATTTTTAGCTCTTTATTATTTTTCCTAAAGAATTAAGTGTTAAAAATTAAAGAGATTGAGGGAAAATATTCCTAAGATCTTCTTTAATTTCATAAATCACTCCAAATATGGGTAAGCCATTTCATCCTTGACTATTACTTTTATTTATTTATTTTTATATATTTTTGAAGTCTTTTGATGGTTTTTGTTGATTTTGGTGCAAGGTTTTCAAGTGGTTTGAAATAATTGATTTTGGGCTGATTTTTGCTTAATCTTGGAGATAAGGACTTGTTAAACTAAATTATACTATGAGTAGATAGTTTTTTATGTGTTAGAATGCTTAAATATGTTGTGGTTATTGCTAATGGTATTTTTGCCATATTTTGGGCAATTTAGCCTTTAAGTATGATTCTATGTTTTAGTGGTTTTTATTAATTTTTTATGATTCCAATGGATTATTTAGGCATTTTAGATTTAATTTCATATATTTGAAGTCTTGATTTGGTTTAATATAATTAAAGTTATGATTAAATTAAGTTTTAAGCATGAATAAATGGTATTTTGGTCATTTAACATCTAGGATATGAGATTGGTTGCCCTTTATGATCTAATATGTTCACAATGTTTTTAATGAATTGTGTGCAAGGTTTGAGGGGTTAGATCCGAATATAATAATAGTTATGTCATTTTTGGTGTTCTTAGGGATTAAGGGTATTTTGCTCTTTTTACAAGCAAATTTGATTTTTATTTAAACATTTGTGTTCTAACATGATAATTATTGATTAATTGTGCTTATTATATAATTTCATAATTTTAGGAGTTAGTTTACTATTTTATTCATAATTATTATATGAAGGACATTTTAGTCATTTTTGCACCTAAAGGAGTTTATTAAATATTGTAGAGTTAATGATTTACCTTGACCATTGATGTGAATCTTAGAATAATAAATTGATGGAAATAGTAAATTAATATGAATAGTAAATCCTGATAATAGTAAAAAATTTATGTTTTTAAATTTAAACTTCTTGGCATATTTTCACGGAATATCCGGTATATAAATAATATTTTATAAATAGTAAGTTTTTTGTAAATTGGTGTGTGGGTTTTTTTGGGGTGGTAATCATTAATATATCTAAAATTTTCTAGAACTTCAAGTGTAAGACTAAATTTAGAATTTAGGCTAGTAGTCGTGGGATGGCCTCTAAAGTATGATTTGTAGTGGATGCACTCCCTGTTTATATACGTGGTTGTACCTGGTGCGATGTCATATGCACAACAAATTTAATTAATAAATCCTAATTTTCAAATATGTAGTAAATAGTAAGAAGGAGTCGAACCTATAAGGAATGACATTTAATCAATAATTTTATAATTGATGTTAGAACCCCGGTTATACAATCTCATTACTTCTATCACTAATTCTATACTATGGGATACTTTTCTCACTATTTGATGAATAAGGATAGGAATGAATTGATTATGGTATTAAGGTATCAAATATTCATGGAAAAAGAGTTATTCTAAATGAGTTAATGTTGACCTCTAGAGACTCATAGTAATTCATCTTTTTGCTTTATCTTCATTTTAATAAATTGAATAAGCTCTCAATTTATCATTTAACCAAACATTAGATTCAATTAATGGCAGCATTATGAATGGAAAGCGGTCAACTTCAACCATAACCACATAAGTTCGGATTATGCAATTGTACGAATTAATGGACAAAATTAAAAATTAACCTTTTTACTACTATAGACATGTTAATTAACAATTACGTATTAATTACGTTATCTTAGCGGAGATTAAAATCTAAACTAAATAGGTGATAAATCTAATTAGTTTAAATTCTTAATCTATGATATGTAATCATTCAATTCCATCCATTAATTCAATTAAATTTCATTTAGAATCATAATTTTGAATTATGTTGTTATATTTAAAGCCTAATTCCATCCTCAAATCATCCTACCCTATATTATTTACTCTACTATCTGCATAATTGTAAGATCACAACATCAAATGCAATAATTTATAATTAATATAAATGATATCTAATAAATAAGTAATAACACACTAAAAAAAAGAGAAATAAAAATGCAATTGCAGAAATTTTGTTTGCACTCAATCAAAATACATAACTTGCAATTGAGAAAGGAACGGAGAAGAAATTATCATTTGAATTGTTGACCGTCAATTATTCAATAGAATACAAGAAAGATAAAGAATGCAGGAATTGTGAAATACATGGGTTTCTCTAGAGGGAATAGAGAAAGAGAGAACATTCAACTTTTTTCGAATCTACAAACTGATCCCCGAATCCAGAATTGTTAGAGAATATATAAAAAAAAAGGTCGTGTAAGCGGTTATAAAATTTAAGAAAAATACGGTCCATGTTTTGGAAAACACAGGACCTATGTGTTTTTCTCTGAGTTCTCTACCAATTTCTAAATTCTAAAAGATAAGATTTTATTTTCTGGAGGAAACACGGGGGTACCGTGTTCTTTGTTCTTTCGCCTTTCTTCCATTAAAATTTCAGCACAAACTTCTCTTAGTGTCTTTACTTCATTTCCAACTTTGCTTCCTTTACTTCAATGTTTCTTGATGTATTCTTTCCTTGATTTCCTCTTTTCGTCGATTTCTCCTTCGAATTTCTTCATTTTTATCTTTTCCTGCAAAATCTATTCAAAAGAGAAAAACTCGAAAAAAGATTAAATTTAAGAAAATTAATAAGGAATAAATGACATTTTTACACAGGAAAATAGCCTATAAATTCTATCTGTCAAATACCCCCATGCTTAAATCATTGCTTATCCTCAAGCAATATCATATCATGCACATGAGAAACATCAAGAAATTCAAGTGAGACAAGTTATGGATTACAAGAATTGTAAGATTGGATTTATTCATTCATAGAGTTTAATAATGCATCGGGACTTAAAACACTTATAAATCATAAAATCACAATGTTGAGAATATTTTGTATCACACATCTAACACACCCTATAAAAAATCTTATCAAATGCTCAAGTGGTTAGGGAACGAGAGTTAATATAGTTAGTATCTCACCATACAAAGTTAGATTAAGATTAATGAAATTTAAATTAGTAGATCCTTACTTTCAGTGTGTGAAAACGCTCACTCTTATGTGTATAGGGTATGATGTATTTACTCTCAAAACTTCTCCAAATGATAATGATCGCTCATATGTTTGCCATAACTCTCAATTCACCACTGCTGAAAGGAACTAAAGTATATTAAAATAAAAAGTCTTATATTTGGTTATAATGGGGCTAGGGTTATAAGGTAGGGTATAAATTTGGGATTGTAGCTTAACTCTATTAACTAGAGAAGAAATTTTATTACTTTCCATTAAGTCAAAATCCTCTATTATTATCTTTTTTTTATATAATCTTTCCCTTCAACCAAATAAAGAATAAAAGACTTTTTTTTAGATTAGCTACTTCACTAAAAAAAATTTGCACCTCCATGCCTATATTTTTACCTTATTAACAAATGTTTTCCCTTAAAATCTATTACTTCACTAGTCACAGAGTAAGGAGGGAAAATTCATATGGAGATTAGATTTTAATGAAGGTTAAATCAATAGAATAAGGCTTAGGCTCAAAGGGTTTATGCAAATGAATAATAATTTTTAAGGTAACCTTTTTGGTCTTGTAGCTAACAAAGAAAGAAGAATGCCTTTATCATTTTCAAATATCCTAAAGTTCTATGTAGTCTTGAAGAGAATTAATGGCAAATTCTAGTTTCACATATCATTGGAGAATACACACAAAATAAAAATATATTTTGGATAAACAATGTATCCAAATATTAGGCTCAAGCGCTCACAATGGTATATCTACCAATTTTTAATTTCATTTCATCTCATTCATAATCAATGCATAGATTGATTCCTAACAATTCTAACTTTCTTTTTTTTACCACTATCACAATTTCAATTTTTGTTTTTAAGGTTTTGGAAGATGGTGATCAAATTAGTTAATATGATTTAAAAATAGCCTTTGTAAAAAGAATTAGTGCCATTACTTTGTTTACCCTATGAATGGATAACTCAAATCTAACACTTCTTGTTTCAAGATGAACCAAACAAAAAACATAAGATCACATACTTAGGAAACGACTTACCTAAACAAAACAACCACATAAAGAAAGAAAGAAAAAATAAATAATATATATATATATATATATATATATATATATATATATATGTATATATATTGCACCCACAAAGACTATCTTAACTCAATAAATTACCACAAGCGCATCCCCCTACTTATTTTTTCATTGCGCCCAATGAACTAACCCAAGAAAAAGAGACTAGGAATAGGATTTATGAAGAAGGTGGTGATGGGTCCCTATGTATGAGGTGAAATTCGTAAAGAGATTTCACCATTTCCATCATTTGATCTTGATTTCGGTGCATGGAATCTAGTTAGGAGTAGACTTGGGTTTGAAATTGGAGATGCTAGTCTGGAATATAAGTAGAAGAGGAAGAGGATCCGACCTGTGAATGGGGAGGAGGTGGTGATGCTTGCTCACCATGAGGAGGAAATGGTTGCTCACTCGCAAGAGGAGCGTGATTGTCTTCATCATCGATTGGATACCAATTTTGTGGGTTTAAAGGGTCTGTTTTGGCAGGGTTAAGTAGGGGAAAATGAGCACGCCCCTGGTATGAAAGATACCATGTATTGCCCCTATGCTCAATAAGATGCGTAAGACGACAATATTCAATATCGATTTGGGTGCTCATGGCTTCTATGGGAATGTTATCAGGGAGATGTATGTCCATACTCAAACAAATAGTTTTAATTAAACCACCAATGACGATATCACCCTATTTAGAATTTCCTACCCTTTAGGGATTCTACTCCTTTTTGGATCTCTATTGGATTTCTGTATATTTTTCTCCTCTCTCTCTCTCTCTCTCTCTTTGTGTGTGTGTGTATATATATATATATATATATATATCTTTCCACCTTCGGTCTATAACTTTTGGTTGGTTTTGTATTTGAATGTTTTAGCCTTACGTTTCATATAAGAAAGACGAAGTAGTCAAACTTGTATGAAACGTGGCAGTAACACCCGTACATTTGAGTCAGATTCCACATTTAAAAAAAACTATTCTAAAAATTAGTGTGTTACAGTATGGGAGTTTTTTTGTATATTTCTCCGTGACACTTAGCAGAGTAAAAAAAAGTTAGCTCAAGAACTGGTCTAAAAAAACCATAAGAAGAAACCGAATGACTTGGACGATGAGGATTGGAACAAGCTTCACTAGTTTTGGGGTACTCCTGAACAAAATTTATTTGTATAATATTATATATAGATAAAATTAATATTTATTAATATTAATTATGTGTTAATATATCTTGATTTATGGGAAAATTTAGAAATAAATGTATAAAATAAAAGCAAGCAACAATATCCTAGCCTCCATGGCTCATCATCAATTTCTCAGTTTCGTTAAGAAAAGGTATTTTATACCTAGTTAATAATTTCATTAATTATTTATAATGCTATTCAAAATGTTCTATTTTTTTGTTATAACTATAAGCTTGCCCTATCACTAAGAAAATTTTGGGTGAGGTGAGACTTTTAGAGAGGTGTAATGCAAGGATGGGAAATGGGTGGGGCAAGATTGCTGAGAGGAAATATAGGTTTATAATTATCTAAATGAATTAATTTAATAATGATTTGTTTATATGCTATTCATTCTTAATTTTAACTTTTCTTAGAGCTTAAAATGGTAGAGACACGACAAAGGATGATGGAAGAGGCTTGAGTCCAATCACTTTAGAGTGAATGTGAGTTTAATGGCCGATACATAGTGATGAGGCGGCTATTGTACGTGACGTTCATGAATGATTCCTTGTCCATGAGTTATTTATTTGTAGATTATTAAAGGGATCTTTGTCATCATTGTCTGTAGCTCCACTAACACTAGCATTACCACCTTCTTCTAGTACCAACACTAATACTTCTACTTTTGAGGAAAAACTTGATAAGCTAACTAAGATTATTCAAAAATACAACAAATTGATAAGGTGTCAAAAATAAACTATCAAGTTGCAAAACTATTGTAATAAAAGACCTTAAACATAGACTTATGGAGTCAGGAGAGGAGGTACGGGAGGAATAAGAGGAGTAGGAGGACGATGATTAGTATCTAATTGTTTATGGTATATAAAAAAAATTGTAAAAACAATTTCAAATTACAAAAAGTACTTATATTTTGAATGTTTTTTATTAATACTATCAATTATTGTAACACCCCCAAATTTACTACTGAAAAATTTCGTTTAATTTAAAGTGGTTTAGCGGAAGCAGACAGATAAAACTGTAAATTCAGGGGCATTACCGCCACACTTAGTACCAGATCGATTCACTCCTACCGACCCGATACTAAGTGCTAAGGCTAAAAAGAATAGAACCAAAAGAATCATTAGTAAAGCATAATTTTTACGGAATTAGAGTGCGAAAGTCAAAAGTTACATTCCGAAGTACAATTTAAAAATTCCAAATGTCAGATGACTTAAAATAATGGAATAACAAATTACGATAATGCAAAGAAACAAGATAGGGGAAATTCTCCAACCACGTCACTCTCGGCCCCCAAGCTAGATCCAGACTCAACTCTCAGCCCTGAAAATGCCACAGACATCGTCCCCTACCTGCAAAACTCAAACGAGACTTCTGCTCGTGGGAATGAGCAGCACCCATGAAACGGGTGATCAGTACGCTACGTACTGAGTAAGGGAACAGACGCACTAAGGCCCACATACACAGAAGTACATGACAAGCAGACATAGCACGTAAATAATAAACAATGTCACAGACGAATAATGCTGATCACGAATCAGATGACTTTCTCATTAGATCTCAGATAATTATAACGAGTTACAACATAGTCTTTATCTATCCTTGTGAGTGCGGGAGCCCTACTATTATAGCCGGTGGAATGGTCACGAGGGCCATGCCCTGCCACTATTATAGCCGGTGGAACGGTCACGAGGATAATATACCCTACCACTATTATTTGCCAGTGGACCGGTCTGGCCCCGACTCACAAGGTATTCCACTGTAAATATTAATATCTTTCCATGTCTTATCACTTTCTATTTAGTTTGTTGAGCACGAAATCCCCCACTATTATAGTCGGTGGAACGGTCGCGAGGGCACATGCCCTGCCACTATTATAGCCGGTGGAACGGTCGCGAGGGTAAGATACCCTACCACTATTATAGACGGTGGACCGGTCTGGGTTCGGCTCAACATCTTTCTCTGTAAGTAATTAGTGTTTTAACGTGTCTTATTCGCAAGAATATCACCCATGTCATGCATGGCTAGAGGGCCTCAACACATCACATCAAAACCGATGACATAGTTGTACTATCACATACAAATGAGGGCACATGCACACGACTCGATTCCAAGCCACGCCACACATGAAACAGTTAGAATAATGGCATTTAAGACCATGACACATAAATCATCTAGAACATCCACGGCACGTAGGACACATGTCACATATTCAGCTTTAGCTATATCCTTACTCGGTTTAGGTTACCGAGCTATCTCCCGTACTTATATTAGGCCACTAAACACCCTTTGTGATTAACCTACTCAACACGTTTCCCGCATTGGAAGCCCAACCTCTAGGCGTGTAGGACAAGGCCCACCACCTTATACCCCGAGTCTACTCATATTATCTTAACTTCCCACATATTATGACTCTCAGACTCAACTCCTCCTCATACTTCGCTCCTTCTCAATTATTCCTATTATTTTCTTTTTCTTTCCCCACCTCCTTGAATTAGGATTTCTTTCCCAAACTCTAGGTACCCTTATATGACTCTACGTACTATTTTTTACCTCGAGCTTCCAGACTCCCAAACAGACCTTCCATTAGTCTCCCCACGTCCCAAAGTAACTTTTCATACGTAAGGTTCGCCCCCATGCGGACCTTAACCTCCCCATGCAAACCCTATCATTTCCACCATGCAAACCCTAGTTTCCCCCATGCAACCTTATTTTCTTCCACTCTTCTATTTATTTAATTCCCCCTTTTTCTCATAATTTCACAGATTACAGATTACCTAGGTCGTCCATACCTACGTTAACCAACGTACTTCCCTTTGGCCATCTAGTTGCTTATTTTTCTCTTTCAAGCCCTCACTCCACAACTCCCCATCAAAACACCTAGCATGCATGTCATAGGGGTCACACCACATCATGTCATATTTGCACCTTACCATATTAGTACATACAGACAAGAGCACGATAACATACCTCGGTTCCACGTTGCGCTACATGAATACACAGATAACATACAAATTATATCATACAACCACACAAGGCATACCAGACAGTTAAAACATGCAATACACACAGGTGACCTTAGTTACGTCCTTACCTAAATCGGCGCTGGGCTTGGAGCACGCTCCTATACCTCCTGGGGTTTGACCCGGTTCACCTATAAGGAAGAAATACTAAGGGTCAATCTCCCTATACCCGAATTATCATAATTTTCCTATCTTACCCCTATCCTAGTCTAGTACTATAATTAACATTGATAATAGTAGTTTATAATTAAAAGGTGGGGTTATTATTATTACTAATAATAATATTGTTATTAATACCAATAATAATAATAGTAATGATAATAATAATGATGATGATAATGGTAGCAACAACCACGATCTGATAATACTCATAATAATAGTAATAATAGTAAAAATAATAATAATGATAATAATAATAGCAACAATAATATTGGTGATGATAATAATGATAATAATAGTGCAATAGCAATAATAATACTAAAAATAATGATAATAAGGATAACATCACGATATTAAGGGTTAGAACAATAACATAATAATAATAATAATGATGATGATGATGATAATAATAATAATGGTAATAAAAATAATAATATTAATAATAATAACAATGATAGTGAAAATAATGGTGATAGCAATAACGATAGTAATAATAATAATAATAATAATAATAATAACAACAATAAGGATAATGACAATAATAATGATAATAACACAACACCAACACAACCATAATAATCATAATAATAATAATAATGATAATGATAATAATAATAATAATAATAATAATAATAATAATAGGAATAATAATAATAAGAACGATAATAATAATGTTGAGGACACTAGTAATAATAATAATAATACTAAGGGTAAGAACAACAACAACAACAACAACAACAACAATAATAATAATAATAATAAAGACAGCTACAACTACCATAGCCCTATTATTAATAATAATGATAATGATAATGATATTAATAGTGACAATGTTGCTATTAGTAAAACTACTAAAATAATAATAATAATCATAATAATAATAGAGATACTAAAGATGTTAGTCATAGTTAAAGTAACACATGTGATAATGATAATAATAATAATGATAATGATAATAGTAATAATAATAATAATAATAGTAATAACGACAATAATAATTATAATAACAATGAGAATAATAAGAGTAATAATAATAACGATAATAATAAAAATAGTGATCATAATAGTAATGATAATGGTAGTGATAATAATAATAACGATAATAATAGTAATACTAGCAATATTAACAATAATAATAACTTAATAAGGTATTGTAGTGCTTAATACCATTAATTAGAAGTTCTTAGGGGTAATGTTAGGGCCTAAGAATAATAATAGGGGTAGTAATAATAGGGATTAGGGTAGTAGTATTAATAATAATGTTGATTACCATATCATTAATAATATTGGTTAATGGTATTAAAATTTATTACACTTTTATTATGCAGGGTCTAGGGTTCAACTGTCCAAGAAATTTGGGGCAACCTGGCTGAGGCAGTGGCGGTGGAGGGAGGAAGAATGGGAGAGTTGGATGTGGAGGCTAGGGAAGAGGGAAGTAGGGGAAAATGGAGGTGCAGGGTGGTAGGGGAGGAACCCCTGGTTGTTTTGGGGGGTAGTGGCGGTGCTGCATGTGGCAATGGAGGCAGCACCGGCGGCACGAAGGTGGAGCGAGGGGGTCGATTTGGGGAGAGGTTTTCGCATGGCCTAGGCGGCACGTGCGGCGCGAGGCAGGGAAGCTAAGGGGGTTGGTTGCGTAGAGGGTGGTGCAGGGAGGATGTTGGTGGCGCGGGCAGGCGGTTCAGCGGGAAAAAAGGAAAGAAAGAAAAAGATCAAACCGGCCGGGAGGAAGAGGAAGGAGGGTGCGCGAGAGAGGGACGGGCCGCAAGGGGGAGATGCTGGGCCCGGCAGGCCGGCCTAGTCGGGAAAAAAAATAAGGAAGAGAAGGGGAAAGAAAGAAAATGGAAAAAGGAGGGAGAAAAAGGAAAAAGAAAAAAAAAGGGAAATTAGTGGTTGGATTAGTTAGTATGATTTGGGTAATTGGGATGTTTAATAAAATATAAATATTACAATAGTAATTAAATTATCTTTTTAGGTTAATTTAGGGATTTTTGAAATAAATTTCTTAAATTCCATTTTAATTAACAGAACACTCTAATTTTCTCCAATTAAATTATTTATAAGGTTTATATTAATTTGAAACTATTTTATTCTTCTTAATTTAAATAAATTAATTAATTTAGTTAATTTACAAAATAAAATCCTTAATTAGCTTAAAATACCACCATTTCTCCCATTTAAAACACTTAAAAATTTTCTTCTTGATTTACCCTAATTAATTTCCTCTTATTTTAATAAAAGTAAATTATTTTGATTAACCTTCAACATACAAACCTTATTTAATTATAGATAATAGAAATTAGGATTTTTGGGGCATTTCAATTATATATTAATATTAATTTGAAAATAAAATATATTTAAATTTTATAGGGTCGTAGTTATATTTTAGTAAAAAACCAAAGTTGCCATTCAGTGACAGCTAGAGTTGTTCCAATAGACCCATTAGTTGTCGTAGTAGACTGATAAGTTTTTTTTTAAATTGGGCATTCAAAGACGATGGGGGTCGTTGTTGTAGACTCATTATTCGTCATAATAGGGTGATATTTTTTTTGAATAAAATTAGGCACTCAACGATGATGGGGTCGCTGCAATAGACCCACTAGTCGATGTAATAGCTAATGTTAATTTTATGGATTTTTTATATATCATCATCACATTAGTATTATAGCAACGACATAGTTATCATAACAGGGGCGGTTTTCAATAACGAATTTCGCCATCATAATCTTAGGTCTTTTACTACAAAGCAGCTATGACGATATATTAGTAACGGCCTTTCATTGTAATAAACATTCTACGATAGCGTATTAAGCCTTCAACGATGAAAAAACTCATCATAGAAGAGTGTATTTTTAGTAGTGGAACTCGAAGATGTAAAGATTTATGGTCACCAACAATGATGATAGGAAGAGTTTGATTATCCCCTAAGAAAGAATATTTCAAATTCTTGGGTAAGGATTTTAACTCCACTTCTAGAGCCTTTTCTTTAGAGGTTAGGGTTTTATCTTTCATAATAGGTAATTCAGCATACTCCCCTATGTTAGTAGTAGAATAAGCTCTAGAAGTATGAGCACATTCCTCTATTTTCTTATTCAATTTTTTTTATAAAAAAATTAACTCCTTATAAGAGTCTATTTCTATTAGATTTTCAATAACAACTTCTATTAGATCATCACTTGTTAATTCAACAACTTGTTCAGATAGAGTGTTGATTAGATCTACCTTTGAGACATATTCTCAATTAGTAGGATACTTCATGGATTCATCAATATTAAAATGAATTGTTTCCCTATCAAATTCCATAGTAAGGACCCCATTATACACATCAATTTTAGTTCAAGAGGTTTGTAGAAATGGTATTCCTAATAGAATAGGGGAAGGATTAATTCAACAACTTGTTTAGATAGAGTGTTGATTAGATCTACCTTTGAAACATATTCACAATCAGCAGGATCTTCATGGATTCATCAATATTAAAATGAATTGTTTCCCTATCAAATTACATGGTAAGGACCCCATTATACACATCAATTTTAGTTCAAGAGGTTTTTAGAAATGGTATTCCTAATAGAACAAGGGAAGGATTATGGGATCCATCATCTTGCACGCCAAAAATCAACAAGAAAAATCAAGTTCATTCACTTGAACTAGAACATCTGGCATGACATTTATAGAGGCTTCTAAGTTTAGCTTGCATTTTTCATACCTTATGTTTCCAAATTTACAAGCAATGGTAAAATAATAGTATCATTACACTTATGTGGGAGTTTTCTTTGTAAAATTGCATACGCATTCTCCCCCATGCTAAATTTTTCATTCCCTCTCATTATTTTCTTGTTGGTTTAGTTATCTTTGAAAAACTTTGCATACCTAGGCACTTGATTTATTGCATCTATAAAGGGAATGTTTACCTTTACCTTCTTAAAAACCTTTAGTCTCTTTTTCATGACCTTTCTTCTTACCCATAGCTCACTGTTTAGGAAAAGGAGCAATTGGTTTATAAGAATTAGGAGAATTTATTTTAGGTACCATAGGATTTTTTTTCTTTGATCTATTCTTCAACACTTGTTGATTCTCTATCTTCTTGGTTGGTCCCTTGGTCATCTTTAAGTTACTTTAGACTGTCTAATTGTTTCCACTCCTAATGATGAGAGAACTCACAGTTTCTCTTAGACTCCTTTCTGTTTAGCTATGTAACTTTGAAGAACTTTGTGCTTGCAATTTACCTACAAAATTTACCAACTAAATTACCTGAATTTCTAAGTCATTTAGCCCATTTCTTGTTTCTTGTTGAAATTGAAGGGTGTTAATGTATAAAGATTCAACTATATCCTATAATGATATTCCTCTAGATGGTCGTGGTACCGGTGGTTGAGGAGGTTGCACAAATGATAGGTTTGGTTGGTTCTAAGGAATATGATAATATACATACCCTTGTTGATTTTGGTATGATGGAGGTCATTAATTACTCACATTCATTAGGTTGGGATGATTCCTCCATCATGGGTTATTCATTGGGGAATAGGGATGATCCTTTCGGTTCCCCTAAGGTCCAACTATATCATTAACTTGCTACACTTATTGTGAGGTGGGACATACATCGGTAGGATGACCCATATATGGATGAATTCCACATACTTGAGCCGACACTCCCCCTTTCATCACCTTTTGAACTAAGGAAGTCAAATTGATTTTTTTTATTATTATTAAGTTCTATTATACTTATCTCCTTTACATGGTGACCTGAAGATGTAATAATTCTAGTAGCAAAATATTGGGAATTAGATGCCATATTAGGTATTAGCCTCCTAGCCTCGGTTGGGATCTTATCTACTAATGCCCCACAACTAGCAACATTTATCATATTACAGTCCATGGGAATTAGTCCTTTATAGAAATATTATATTAATAATTGTTTGCTAAGTTGATGGTTAGGACAACTACCATACTATTTTTTAAATATTTCCAAATATTCATGTAAAGACTCTTTCCCATCCTTCCTAATACCACATGTAACACCCCCAAAATTCACTACTGAAAAAATTCATTTTATTAAAAGAATAGCGGAAGAAAAATGACAAACTATGAATTTCGGGGATATTACCACCACACTTAGTATCAGACCGGTTCACTCCTACCGTTCTAGTACCAAGTGCTAAGGCTAAAAGTGTAAAACACAAAATACAAACCATATTTAAATCAGAGTAGCGTGACAACCCGTTTATAAGTATAAAGTCCACCAATGGTGGTTATAAAACAACAATAATATTAAATCCATGAATTTAAAAGATGAAGGAAAAAACCCTAACGATTCTGGATGATTCCTTACTCTCCTTCCCATTACCCACTTGAATAGTACTTGAAACGAGACCTGCAAGGGACATTGCCCATTAAATAGGCAAGGGCCCCACGACTATGGTACTGAGTAACCCTTTAAAAACACACTTAAAAGCAGGCCCGCAATGTAACACGTGATACAACACTATATTCATATATAACAAGATGTGCATACATAACATTCACATACTTAACATTTAATAAGATATTAATAGGTCATAGTGTACAATCGGTACTTTCGAGCCTTAAGCCATGTCATAGTGCAAAATCAATACTTCCGGCATTAAGCCATTAGTTAATCATTATTCAATCATCTCTCATATTTTATATCCATGTGAGTGCGGGAACTCCACTATTATAGCTGGTGGATCGACCACTTAAAGGATAGAACGCATCTAACCAGTATTATATGCCGGTGGATCAGTCTCCAGGGCAAAATGCTCCTGGCCACTATTATACCGATGGATCGGTCTGGCTCTGACTCTCATGGTGTTCCACTGTAATTACTTTGTGTCTTCCACATATCTTATAGTTATTACCTTCGGTTTATTGAGTTCGGGATCCCCCACTATCATAGCCGGTGGATCGGTCACTTATAGGGCAGAACGCACCTAACTACTATTATATGCTAGTGGATTGGTCTCTAGGGCACCCCGTCACCTGGCCACTATTATGCCGGTGGATCGGTCTAGGCTCAGCTCAATAATCTTCCACTTTAAGTTATTAGTGTCTTATTCGTATCTTATTCAAAAGTATTTCACCCTTGACATGCATGCCACTGACCTCTACTTCTATCCTCGTGAGAGAGCCCGTCCTATATCTTGAGACCTTGGAACCTCTTATCACACCATAACTTCCATTCCCCCTTACATCTACTCATAACGAAACCCAATTCCTAAGGGTGTGGGTCGAGGCCCATCACCTTACGACATTTAAATTCTCTCACTACCGCTCTCTTGGGTTTTCCCTTAAAACCCTAATCAGACCTATGTGGCCCAACCTTTCTTTTATCGTCCAACACCTCATCTCATTTAGTTCAACCCTAATCCCATCACTCTACACACCAAACATACATGTGACCATAAAACCCTAGTGGACTACTCAAACCCTGACACCTTTCTTACGTAAGGATTATCCCATGCAAACCTTAGAAACCTCTTGTGCAAGAGTTGCATCACTCATTCATTTTGATCACAGTCTACTTTTATTTTTCCCCTCATGGATCATGAGATATTAAGGTCAATATCGCGTCCCCTTAGTTAACTCACTTCTCATTTGTTCCTTTTTATACTTTCACCCCATATCTTATTATTAAATATCCTAGCATGCCTGTCTTAGAGGGTCACATCATATAACATCGTACGCTCAACATATATAATCATCATCCACATGCCATAAGGAAGTCACATAAACATACATCACTCAGAGTTGTGCTACACATGATAAATCATTAAGCATAAAGTACACAATATGGCACACGAGGCAAATAACACACATCATTGTTCTTAGCCACATCCCTACTTGATTTGAGTTACCAAGTTATCTTCCACACTTATTAGGTCACCAATCATCCTTCATAATTGTTATACTTATCATAATTCCTATTTGGTTAGTTAGATTACCGAATTGTCCTTCTCCTTTGTTATAATTACTAAATTACCCTTTAGTTAGATAATTTACCAAATTACCCTTTTACCTTATCATGACTACCAATTTTCCATCTAATTGGTTAAATCACCAAATTACTCTTTTACAATCTCATAATTACCGGATTGCCCTTATCCATTATTATAATTACCAAATTACCCTTATCCATTATCATAATTACCAAATTACCCTTTTTTTGTTAATTTACCAAATTACCCTTCTCCATTAGCACAATTACTATTTTACCCTTCTTAATTATTATAATTACCATTTTACCCTTCTCCATTATTATAAATACCAATTTACCCTTCTCCATAATTATAATTACCAATTTACCCTTCTCCATAATTATAATTACCAATTTACCCTTCTCTATAATTATAAATACTAGTTTAACCTTCTCTAGTATTATAAATACCATCCTCCATTATTATAAATACCAATTTACCTTTCTCCATAATTATAATTATTAATTTACCCTTATCCATAATTATAATTACCAATTTACCCTTTTCCATTATTATAAATACCAATTTAACCTTCTCCATTATTATAAATACCATCCTCCATTTTTATAAAAAGCCAATTTACCTTTCTCCATAATTATAATTATTAATTTACCCTTCTCCATAATTATAATTACCAAATCACCCTTTGCCATTATTATAAATACCAATTTAACCTTTTATTTATAAAATTACTATTTTACCCCTTACTCCTAAAGTTACCATTTTATCCTTTACTTATAAAATTACCATCTTTCCTTTTACTTATAAAATTATCGTATTGCCATTTACTTATAAAATTACCATATTGCCATTTACCTCCAAAATTACCATATTGCCCTTTACTTATAAAATTACCATATTTTCATTTACTTATAAAATTACCGCCCTTTACTTATAAAATTACCATTTTTCCATTTACTTATAAAATTACTATTTTGCCCTTTACCTCCAAAATTACCATAATACCACTTTTTTTCTTACAAATTACAAATTTACCCTTTTACTTAGAAAATTATCATTTTACCCTATTATTCCAAAATTACCATCCTGTCCCCTTATTACACCACTTTTATTAGATTAACATTACTACATGGAATAATAATATTAATACTCCCTTAACAATATCTAACTCCAACAACTATTATATTTTAATATAATACTTATTAGCACCTACACATATTAGGCCACATTCTTGCACAAGAAATATTACTAAAATGCCCCTAGGCTCACAATAATATTATTCAAGCATAAATGGTCACAATAACATAATATGACATGGATGAGTACTTAACACTTTCATTAATAATCAAATTCTTCCCTTAGACAACATTTCCACACATAGCACATAAAAGAGCATACTTTCCTTTTTATTAAACAATACAAGCAAACATATAAATTATACTAAAAACCATATATCAAACATAATAACATATTAAAAATCCTAATGTGCAAATATACGTTTATCCATGCGTTTAAGTGGGGTTTAACGATTACCTTAATTTCAACAAAAATCGAATCTTACCGGTATCCCATTTAAAGATTCAAGCTTTAAATAGCAAAATCAACACCTAAAAATAATGTCAATAATTATTATATTAGAAGTAGGAAATTAAAAGGATAAAAATTTATAAAAAATTTAATTAATAATACACTTTACTTAACCATTAATATACCTCAAAAAATAAACAAGGAAAATCCCAAAATAATGTGTAACTCATGCTGCATGAGCATCGTGAATCACATGCAGGTTGCATGGGGAGAAAAGGGTTGAAGGTGGTGAGGTAGAAGGGAGGGGGAGATGATTCGGGTTGGGGTCTTTAGGCTAGGAAAGAAGGTAGATGGGGGGATTGGAGGTAAGGGAAAGGTGCAGGAGTGAAGAGGGGGTGTAGGTGGAGGCTGGGGATGGGATGGGTTGTTGGTGGCCAAGGGCGGTGGAGGCGGCGAAGGGGGTTATCGAGGTGGGCATGGCTGAGAAGGAAGGAAAAGGGAGGAGGAAAATGAAGGGGTGAGGGGTCTTGTTTCGGCCAAAGGAGGTGGGGCTGGTAGAGGAGGTTGTAGGGAGTGGCTTGGTGGCTTGGGTGGCTGCCGAGAAGGGAGGGAAAAGAAGGGAAAAGAGGAGGGGAGGAAGAATGGGATTGTAGGGTGGCTCGAGGGGGTGGTGTGATGGTGCAGGGCAGTAGCAGGTGGTGGTAGAAGGCGGCGTAGGGGGTCAGTGCAGTGGTGAAGCGGCGGAGGGTGGCGGTGGTGCAAAAATTAGGGAAAATGGAAAGGAGGAGAAAAGGAGAGAAAAGAATCGGGGAAGGGAAAGTAAGGCTCGACTTTATGGGGTAGGATGAGGCAAGGAGGGAAGAAGAAGAATAGGGGGTAGAGGGAGTAGGTGGCCGGCTGGGGTAGGTTGTAGGGTGGCAGGCGATGGTCGAGTGATAGGGAGAGGTAAGGGAAGAAGAGAAAAGAAGTCAGGCGTGGATGGAGGGTGCAGGGGATAGTTTGGTTCAAAATAGGAAAGAAAAGGATGGGGGAGAGTGAGAGGGAGAGAGGGAGAGGCAGGGGTGGTCGGGCTGGCAGCTGCAGGCGGTGGTCAGGCATGGAAGAAAAAAAAAGGAAGGGGAGGGGAGGGCGAGCGGACCAGCGCGGGGAAAAGAAGAGGCCAGGCCGGCTGGTCCAGGGGTGAAGGAAAGAAAGAAGAAAAGCCGGGGCGATGGGCTGCGATGCACGGGCCACGCGGGAGAGGAAGGAAGGAAGGGGGAGGGAGAGATGAGCCGAGGCCCAGTAGCGTGCCGGGAGAAGGGCTAGGAAAAAAAATAAAGAAAAGAAAAGAAAGAAGAAAAAAGGAACAAGGGAAAAGGAAAAATAGGAAAATTAAATTAAATTAATGTATAAAATAATAAAATGTAATATTCTTGATAATCATTTAATTTAATAATTTATTCATTATAATATATATATATATATATATATATATATATATATATATATATATATATATATATATATATATTAGTTTAAAAAGGATAAATTTAGTAAAGCATTAGTTTTAGAAAATTATTTAAATAAAGAGAGTATGATAATATACCAAAAATATTTATTTTTAATTTATTAAATATTTCCATCCAAATTTATATACTCGAAAATCCATAAATAATTAACTATATAATTTTAAAAGCTAATTTATTTCAAATAAAAGCTATTTATTAAATCATAAGTTTTCTAAAATTTTGGGGGATTACACCACATATTAATTTTCTAATATTCATGGCCTTATATGATAGAAAGTAATTTTTTAGAAATAATTTTTGCATATCAACCCAAATATTAACAGATCCAACAGGGAAATCATATAACCATCCCTTTGCAGAATCAATTAAAGAAAAAGGAGAATCTTTTAATTTAAGTTGATTTACACTTACTCCCATTGGTTTCAAACTAGAGCAAGCTATATGAAATTATTTAAGAAATTTGTTCATATTAGTAACGTAGCTTGATCTAGAAGAACCAGTATCTCAAAAACATGAAAAAATATGAAGCACATGTATTGGTCTAGGTATAATATTACACTCATCATGTACATATAAATAATTAATGCAAAGAAGATTATGATTAAAAGTAGGAGCTGCAAGCCCCTTTAATGTTCGGTTCGCCATCAAAGAGGGAGAATTAGGATCCATCAATTGAATGAATTGATGAATGTTTTTGCTTGCTAATGCTTTCAAATATGGATTCCTATTGGACATGCACAAGAAGAGAAAATTGAGTTGTAGTTAGAAGAAAAGATAAATAAATAAATGATAATAGAAATAAAAATTAAGGTTGTCAATCCCTGTCAATAATGCCAAATTTTGATATCATGTTGTAAACATGCCAAATTAAGTCGTAAACAAATACATAAATAGTAAGTGGTGAATAAGGGTCGATCCTACGAATACTATAATGTAATTCATATATTTATATTATCATATAAATTCCCCCAGCTATCAAATGAGGAAAATAAATAACTAATAATGAAAAAAATAAAAACTATCAATTAACACAATAACTAAAAAACTACAATGGAATAATAAGGGCTATAGGACATACTCAATACAGGGATATCAACCGATAATCAAATAGAATGGTTATGTTATTCTGTAGTATTTCTAATGTTAACCTATAGAAGCTTGTACAGATCCATTTCCTAGCATCCCTTTATGCAAATAAAAGAAAGTTTGCTTATGATTTGTCATCTAACCAAAAAATAACCTAGGATAAAATCTCTAGATTTAATTAATGACAACATTAAAAATTAGAGAATAGTTAGCTAGAGCCGTTATTATAGTCTAATAAAACTTTGTAATTCAAAAGATCAACAAACATAGATTTAATCAATAACCTATTTGCTACTTGTGGATGTATATGTTAACAATTATGGATTAACTATACTATCATACCATCCAAATAAAACTCAATTTAGCTAGATGCCCAAGTTAGATAATAAAGTCATGATCTTAGATCAATGATCATTAAACTTGCTTTATTAATCTAACTAAAAATATACACAACAATTAAGTGTGATTCACATCTCACAATTAATAACCCCGTAGCCTTCAATGATTCTCTTACCCCATACTAATATAGTCTAATATATTGATAAAATCTAAAAATACAAAATCTAAACACATAAAAGTCATAGCTTGAATTAGAATATAAAAAATAACAAAGGTTATATTAAATAATGCACAATCACGAACTCAATTAAATATATGAATGATCATTAAACACAATAATAAATATGAAACAAAGGAAATAAATAACTTAGGAGATTATTGAACTACAAGCACCGTATAATCTCCAATCTCTCAATTACAACAATTAACTAACTAAATCTAACTAAATAACCATAATGGTTAAGGAATAATTAAAATGAAGTCAAAGTTCTGATGGTAGTGCTCTTCAATGTTCTATGTAACTTAATATATGTTATAAATATAGACAGAAGCCCATACAAATCAAATCTAAAATATGGAAAAAAAATATAATCCATATTATTAAATAAGGGGCACCCGTATTTTTACTCTAACATTAAGCATGTTAGATGAGTTAATGGAGCATATGCGAGGAGGATCAAGGAAATACGGGCCATATTTCCATAAATATGGGGCATCTGTATTTCCCTTCTATTGATTATCTTAACTTGATTTTTCTTCACATGACTTATCTTTTAGAGTCTTACATGATGGTACATCCAAATTTCCATGAAACCAAGCTTTGCTTCTCATATTGTGCTTCTTCTCCTTAGTTATAAGCTAAAATTACCTTGAGTTCATCTTCTTTTCTTTCTTTCTTTTTTGTAACACTAGGTCAATAGAGAAAATCAGAGGGAAAAGGGTAAATTTTCATAATAAATATAGAAAGTTGGGTCAAGATGTGTCAAATAATTTCATAGAATATGCACCTATCACTCCTCATGCTATGAATTAGCCACATCGTGAGCACTTAGCGTTGTTGAGCCTTATCTATGTGAAATATTAACACTACCTCCCCTCTTGCTGCGTCAACTTCTATCGTATCCATCTTGAGCTTTGTTGGTTTGCTTCGGTTTTGCTTCATTTTCCACCCTCATTTGCCTAAGATTTTCCATAGTTGTTTTCTTGTGTTTTAATGTTATATTATTATTTATATGATGAGGTCATAGTTCATACGTAATGTAAACCTTCTTATTGACAATTGTAACAATGGTAAATAAGGGTAACATTCTATACAGAGGATTGAGAGGGTTCACCTCTATTTAAATAACTTAAAAATAATAAAAATAAAAACTATAAATCACACAAAATAAATAAATAAGAACAACACTAATAGGGAATTTTAAATTAGAAATTGGAAAAAGAATAAAAAAATAAAATAAATAATGGATAACCGCAAATATGATAAATATGCTAGGAAAATCAAAATCCACCATTAGATTAATTCAAAATATAATAATAATTTTCTAAGTCAATATTTAATTATGAGAAAAAGATTGACCAAGTTGCATGTCAAAAGCATGTCTACATACCTTATATTACATTTCTAAAATAATTAATATGGCAAAGCATCAATATTAATCCTATTAAATACTAGTAGTATAGTAGCAACAAGCTACTCCTATATTTAATTAGATTTAATGCGTTAAACACAAATGAAAGGATGTCAATCTAAGTATCCAAACTAATACAATAACCATGTCTAGCTATATTTATCTCCTTTAACTCACATGTATCTAAACGTTTCACTACTCCTATTAGAATAATAAAACTATTAGGTGAATTATTATCTAACACAGCTGTAATTTATAAATATAAATTCTAGCATATTTATATGGTCACCTATGCAAATAATCTTACATACTGTCGCTATGAGGAAACTATAACAAGTCATGCACCATATAAATTATACTTGACAGAATTATATATATAAAACATCGCAATTAAAATAGAGTCAAAGAACAATCTCACGAAATAAAAAAAAATAATATGATGTCTCAAACCATAATCTAAGGTTTCAGTTTATTCCCCAACAATAAATAATTAGTTGGTCATAAATCATAATGATCCAATTAATTACACAAAAATATGTATAAAAAATATAAATTAGAAATAGAGAAAGAAATAATCAGAATTAATAATGGATGAAAGTTTAAAATTTTATTTAGATAAAAAATTATTAAATTTTATCTGAAATAAATTTTTGGTTCTCTCTCTCTTGTTTTCCTACTTCGTTGGGTGGTCTTAGCCCTCCTACTCTTTTTTGTTCTTCTTGTGTGGCTGACGGCTATTTCTTTGCTATTTTTTTCGGTGCTCCACTATGCTCTCTCCCCCTCTTTGGCCTTGCTTTCTGTTCCTTCCTACTCTGCTTCGTCGGTCTTGTCTTCTAAGCAAGTAAGCATACCTTTTTTTTTTCTTTTTGCTACATTCTGTGCGTCACCTAACCTTACCGCACTGACTTCTTCCTATTTTCTTCTTCGTTTATTGTGCATTTCTCCTCGTGTGTCTTAAACTCTTGTTGTGGCTGCTTTCTTATTTTCTATGCATACATGTTATTTAGAAAACAAACATTTACGATTCAGAAAATATTAAGATATAAAATACCAAAACTACCCTTCCTTTTTAATGCCTCACTCTCTTTTACTATATAGAAAGCAATTTTTTTCCATACTCTACCTCTCCGCTCCTTTACCCCTTTACGGACACTTATTTTTTTCATACTTACATTCTTTTACTTTCTTTCTCATCTCCCTTCTCTCTTAGGCAAATAATTTTTTTGGTTTGGCACAACACTCGCATAAGAGGTAAGTAATTGATATTTTTTGGTTAACAAACTATTTTTCTCTTATAAAAAAATGCCCAAGTTAGGTTCTAAATTTATGAGTTTAATTAAAATTATTTGTTTATTTTTTTTTATTTAATTATAAATCGATGGGTTTAAACTTTAATATTTTAGCCGTACATATAACTTATATTGTAGATCTAGTATATGAAATTCTTTTTTTTTATTCTAGATAAAAATCATATCATAACTCTTATGAAATTTTATTTTATTTTTAATTCTAGATCTAACAAAAAAAAGGGTGATATGGGGGAACGCCATAATGTGACGGTGGGGGGGGGGGCTTGAGCTTCGGTGATTTGTGCCCGTGGGTGGGGCTAGGCTTTGGCAATGTCTGCCGGTGGGGGGGGGGGTTTGCTTTGGCAATATCTGCCGATAGGGGGGCTTGGGCTTCCACAATTCTTTCCATTGTTCGACGTGCGCAAAGGAATGAGTTGGGCTTCAACTATCTTTGCCGTTGTTAGGGTAATAATCGTCGGTTTAGGGTTCTTAATTACATTTGTATTAATCATAATTTTAATGATGTTTATTAATTATATTTTTTAATTATGGTTAATTCAATTAAATTTATTTAGTATAATTTTAGATCTATTATACTCTGTTAAGTATGCTCTAATATTTTAATTAAATATAGGTTTGGTAAATTATCTCAGTATTCTAGAGTTTTAGGTTATTTTTAGGATGTGTAATTGTATATATTAATTATGGTTTATTAACTATATTTTTTAGTTATATTTTTTAATTATGGTTAATTTGGTTAAATTTGTTCATTATATTTTTTGATTTGCTATATTCTATTAATTACATTATTGTATTATTTATATATGATTTAATACTCATTAGATTTATTTATATTTTCATTAAATATGTTAAATATTGTTATGTGATGGGGGTTATTGGTGAATGTTTTTAATTATATTGATAGGATAATAGATTAGATTAGTTTATTTCTTTAAATATGTTTATAATAGATTAAATCTATTTACATTTATATTAAATTTATTTAGTTTGCTAATTTTTACGGAATATATTTGGATAAATTTGGTTGGATTATTGAAAAAATATATCGGGAGATTGGTTTTATAAGATACCATAATTAAGTATAATTTAGTTCTTATATTATACTAAATTCCTACTAGTAACTAATAATAATATTGTTGATTTATTTAATTAACAAAGTAGAGGATTAGTTTAGAGATTGCATTTTAGTTATAAGGTTGGGTATATATATCTCTTTCGCTATTATAATATGGGTTGATATTTAATAATTACATTACTGTTATGTATGTATTTAGGTTTTATTTATGTGATGACTTATTATCTTCAATTCATATACCTAATTTTAGTTGACTTAGCTTTATTATTGAAATTCATATGAGTCATAGACAAGACAAAGTAGTAGATATAATGAGGATCCTGCTTCTTCACGACGTAATAGAACTACTACTAAGCAACTTGCTTCGATGTCTCATATGAGAAATTTCGGAAAGAGTCTTGCGAGAGGATTAAGACGAGGGAAAAAATCTAGTCAACAAGAACTGGAAGAAATGTTGGAACAACAAGAATATGTAAAAGTTTTCGAACAACCAAGGTCTAGTCATCAAGCTCCTAAATTTCCAACATTTGCATACTATGCAGGTCGTCCATCATTTATGGCCGATGTTGGCATTTCGGGGTTTGAAGGTTTGAGGTTCGAGGGTAGGAGGTTCAGGGTTTGGAGGTTTGGGGGTTGGAGGTTCAGGGATTGGGGATAGGTGGTTCTGGGTGTGGAGGTTTTCCATTATCTACATAATATGTAGATTTTCTTACCTCGCCGACACAATCTGCCATGGGAATACCATCATCCTCAGTTTACCCAACTGATGTTGGTGGCTCTAGATCATCATTAGATTTTCCAACATTATTACCCCACATTACTAATCAAGCATCATCATTAACTTATGTGCGTAATGATGATGATGATGTGGTGGTGGTGGAGTAGGTGGTGATGAAGAGGAGGAGGATGAGGAAAAGGGGGATGATGTCGACGACTACGATGATGATAGAGAAGATGATGCTAGGGATGCTGGTGATGCTAGGGATGCTGGTGATGCTAGTGAAGATGAACAAAGTATATAATTGAAGGATGAATGGTACTTTCTTGGGCCATGTCCTAGAGGTCCAATAGTCCCTTATTTGATTCCAAGCTTTGGCAGTCACACAACTTTATATTTATAGTTAGGAAATGTAAGATTATCATATCCATTATTTCTTAATTCTTATTTTATATATAACCAATCATATATATTCATTATATTTTTTTCTTTTATTTTTCAGGATCATGGTTGTCCTAGGATCCACACAACGCAGGAGGTTTTCAAAAGTTTTCTTGGAAGCATCAATGGAAGGATGTTTGCTTTAATACGATAAATAGGATTATCACACCTTCCATTCTGCACATTTGAGCATGCAAACATGCCACTTATTTCAGAATTTATTGAGAGATGGAAACCAAACACCAATAGCTTTCATATGCCATTGGGTGAGATGACAATCACCCTTTTAGATGTACATCGTATATTAGGGCTACGAGTTGATGGTCATCTATTACATTTGGAGATGATAGCGGACACGTGTGGGAAATTGATTCGTATAATGGGTGCCTTGTTTTTGGGATGGAGGAAATGTAAGTGAATGAAGTCACTCGAAAGGACGGGCTTCCATTTAAATGGCTATAAGAAGTATGTGAATCATACTGGTTAGGGGATAAGGAAAAATTGATCGGGTATCTATTATGGTTGATTGGCCTATTGTTGTCTGTCGATAAATCAATTGATAAAGTTAATTCGTATTATATCATTTTTCTTCAAGATCTTAGCTAGGTTGAAGGTTATGCATGGGGTGCAGCCACACTTGCTTTTTTATATTGACAACTTGGTATGGCTTCTAGAGCTGATGCTGCTCAAATGTCAGGATGTGTCACTCTATTATAGGTAATTTTATAATTATCATATATATACATATATTACATACTCTCAATTAGTTATGATTCTAACAACCGAATATTATGATAGATGTGGATATATGAATACTTTCTGAGGTTTGGAGTGGAACGATCTAGGTATAATCTAGACTATCCTCATAGTATGAGGTGGTTTTGTGGACAGAAATTTGATAATAAATTGGAGACGCTCGAGTCCTTTTGAGCAAAGATTGATCTTATACCTGCATCAAAGGTATGCTCAAAACATTATAATGTCACTATATTATGTTAGTGATATCTATATTTAGTTTAATTTTTTTGCAAAAGGTCATTTGAGATCCATACGGAGTAGCTAATCCATATGTAGATTGTTGTATGGCATTCTATTACGGTAGTTTACATTGTTTGGAGCAAGTTGAATTGTATATGCCAGATAGAGTGACACGGCAATTTGGATATACACAAATGATCCCTGAGGATCCCATCAAGCCCACTAGGAACATATATAGAGGTCGTTCCCTCAAGAAGTACAAAGTTTACTACACAAACATGCTTAGCATATGGTTCTTGAGGCGTGAACACATATTGGGCCCGGATGTTTTTGGACCATTGGCTCAATATCCATGGGATGTGACTAAATCATAGGCATGTATTGAAAACAGAGAAAGAATATTTGGCAGAGCATCCGAATGATGATCATAAAATTCCAGTCAAAAAATGACTAAACAAAACACGTAAAACTATCTGTCAATTGTATTGGAGGGGAGAGCCAAATCCAAATTATTAGTAGCTAGTTACATGTATTGAAACCCTTGTGCGTGATTTAGGAGTTACTCTACCTAGGCATGGGCATTTGCAATGACCTTGATGTATTATTATAGTGTTATGTACTCCGATTAAAATATGTTTGTTACAACTAATGCCAAGTGTCATTTTTATTTTACCATACGTCTTTAAAATAGTATTATTCAATCCACATTAAACACCAAGATACTTAAGTTGAATAACATACAAATATATCCGATTACCATAGGTCAGATAATTAAGCTATCATATAAAGATAACAAAAAAATAAACACAAAGCTAAAAAAAAATTATCACATAGATGTTTCAAAGGATGTAAACACAAATAAAATAAGAAAAAAATTACAACAATGTTAAATTAAAGTTGAGTCCGAAGATAGAGGATGTGGCTCTTGTGTGCCATCGTGTACCAATGCACGTCATTGTTAGAATCTTGAAGAATATAGTGTATTCCATGTTGAAACGCTACTATCATGGTATCTATTCCAATTTGCATGTATTGGTGGGAGTGGAAAATTTTCTAAAAGATATACCTATCAAATAAAAAATTATTATATTAGCCATTCATATAATATTGAAATAGATAAAAACTTCATAAAACTCGGTGCTCATCGATATGTAGTGAAATATTCCATAATTAAAATTTTTGGAAATATGTCATTAAATAAGGATTATTAGGGAATTAATTTAAATTATTGCTCTATTAGATTAAGAGGGATTATGTAGGGCAAATTAATAAGAATTTTTAAATATTTTATAAAGGAGGAATTTTTTTAGGGCCCTAAATTAGCCTAAAAGGAGGTTTAATATTTTTATTTAAATATTTAGATATTCTTACTCTAGGTGTCCAAAGGAAAATACTCCAAATATTTATGTAAAATAAAAGAAAAATATATTATAACATAAAATAATTATTTTCCTCCTTTCCTTTCTTTTTCTTTTTCTTCCTTTCCCTTTTCCCCACCGGTTAGACCAGCCCACGGCCCAACTTCCCCTTCCTTCCCCTTCTCGCGGCCCAGCGTCGTGCGACGCCTCCCCGTGCAACCAAACGCAGTGTTTCGGCCCTCCTTCCGCTGAGACGCTGCGTTCCGATTACTGAAGATAACCGTTGCCTACCAACAACCAAACGCCGCGCTTTGTCTGAAAATTTACCAAAGCGCCGCATTTTACTAAACGTGTGACTGTTGCCGAACCGGCCGGTCCTCCTCCTTTCCCCTTCCTTCTTCTTCCCCGCGCAGCCACCGACCTGCACCCCTACGCATGTCGGCCACCTCTGCACCGCCGGATGTCCTTCTCTACCCCTCTCCCCATCGTTGTCTTCCTTTTTTTTGACCCAACAAGCCCCATCTCTCCCCTCCCCGCGTGACATCTCCTTTCCTTTTTCTCCCCCCTCCCCGACCTAACCTGCCATGGCAGGACTGCACCGCCGACCAATGGTCCTGCCACACCTGCCCCGCTCGTCTCCTTCTTCCCTTTTCGTTTACCCCCCTCCGAATTGCCTATAAATACCCCTATTGGCAGCCATAATCAGGTTCCTTTTCGATTTTTGCCCTGAAACCCTGCCTCTCCGCCACCTCAAAAAGACAAGCTTTCCGCCACCACCGGTGACTACCGCCACCATCGTGATCTTCCTTGCACCTCCCTCGACAAAACCAAACCACCACCACCCTCCGCCTTGCCCTGCACGTGCCGCCCTAGCCGTGAAAAGTCCCCATCCCGAAACCACCACCTTCAGCCATCGCCGCCCCTTGCACCGCCTTCCGCCGCCCATTTCCGCCTCTACCAAGCCTCCACCACCCTCCAAAATATCCAGTAGACCCTCCCCTACCTTCCCAGGACATCACCTCCTCCTGCCTCCCTCTCCATCTACCTCCCCCATCTTCCACCACCTCGGCCGCTGCGCCAACCACCGTGTGACACCACCCCTTGCCACGCCACCACCCTCATTCCACTCCCCTTCACCTGCTAATTCTTCCCCCACCTCAAACTTCTCCTTTCCTCCTACCACCTAACCTCCACCTCCATCTTTTCCTTTCTTTTCCTCCTCCGCCGCCGCCACGCGCCACCGCCGGACCCCCACCAATCCTAGATGGTCTTCCACTCACCCAAGCCCTAATATCCCTTTTATATTACTGCTATTAATTTTTAACTAATATTAATATTATTATACTTATTATTATTATTACTTTTATTATTATTATTATCATCATTATTATTATCTCTATCATTAATGTTATTATTTTCTTACTAATACTATCACCCCTTCGAACCTTAACTTCTATTATACTTAACTTTAGTGTTATTGTTATGATTATTAGTATTAACATTGTTATTATTATTACTATTACTATTATCATTATTATGGTTATTATTATTATTGCTTAACCTAACCTTACTTGGTTGTTATTATTGTTATTATTACTATTACTATGATTATTATTATACTTAACACCTTTATCATTTTTGTTAATAGTAATGCTACTTTTATTCTTATCAATGTTATTTAACTCAAAGTTGGTGTATATCATGTTGTTGTTAAATAAGAAGAGTACTTGAACCTTATTACCTTACCACTTAACATTATCCCTAATGCCTTTAACCCTAACCTCATTACTATGGTACCATTATTAGCTATTACTATTATTACTACTATCACTACTTTATTATTGTAACCAAAAGCATTTGAACCCTTATATTATTCAAGAATATACAACTATTATCATTATCACCTTTAGGAATATTTTACTTGTATTATTGTGATTTGGTATTATTATTATTTCAACCCTAACACCATTAATAGACTTGGCCTTAAAAATACTAGGGTTTCTATCACTAAACATTAGTGTTACTATTATTAGTTTTATTATTAATATTATCACTATTTTCCTATAGTTAGCATGAACCCTATTACTACAAGATTAGAACTAACAGGACTAATAAAATAAGGATGATAATAAGTATCAATAATAAATACATTTTGACTAGTAGGGTTTAATATACTAAATTTAAGACAAAAACCCTAGCTTTTGTGTAATACCCACTCTAGTGATAATAACCCTAATCTTAAACTAGAATAAGGGATCATGGCACTTTTGAGGGAATCTAATACTTAGTATTTTTCTCTTTTATAGGTGATCCTAACCAAAACCCTAAGGAGTTATAGGAGCGTGCTCCAAGCCCAGCGTCACCTTAGGTAAGGATGAAGCTATGATCTTGTGCTATGTGTGATCCGAATGTATTGATTGTTGTGCATGCCATGCTAAACGTGTATTATATGATTTGTGGTTAACTTGTCTCATGTGTAGCGTAGCTTGGGAATTGAGGTATGCCATGTGTGCTTTCTATGACATGAGCATGACATGTTTATGTACGATATTTATGATGTGTTATGATACGGCCCTCTAGGACATGCATGCTAGGGTTTTGGTATTATGAAATGGGACTAAAAGAATAATAAGAGAGGAATGGGAAGTGAGACCATTAAGGGGGATATAAGGTTGACCTAAGTACCTCATGATCCATGAGAGAAGATTTAAGTGGGAGGAATGTCCAAAATAAACGAGAGTTGGGGGACCATGCATGGGTGTCTTAAAATCTGCATGGAGACTTAGGGTGTTTACATGGGGTAACTAAATCTTGCATGGGGGTGAATCTTACGTGAGAAAGGTTGAATTCGGGTGTAAATAAGAGAATGGGGGAGTTGTGGGTTGATTGGAGACTTGGGATGAAAAATGGTACGTAGGTTGGTGCAAGGGTGTATAAAGGACCCGATTAGGGTTTTGGGGGAGAAAGTGGAAATTTGGGAAGTGTAAAAGTAAGAATGATTAAGGAGGGGTGGAGTATGCGTTAAGAGCGTGAATTCATTATACAAAAGGCAAGTATGGGTTTTCGATATGGAAGGAGAGACCTTGGGATAAAGAGGAGAGATTACTTGTGGAAGAAGTAAGGTACTAGGGTTTGAGGTGGCCAACTAGGGTTTTACCAATCACATGCGAGGTCGAGGAATAAAAGGATATGCCTTGGGGTTTGACCTAATAAGGGTGAGATGTGGGGTGAAGAATAAGTAATGGTAAGGTAAGTGAGAAGAGGTTGGGCCACATAGGTTCAACTAGGGTTTCCAAGGGGAAAACCCTAGAGGTTGAGAATAGGCGAGATCGATGTAATAGGGTGTTGGGTTTAACCTACACTTCCAGGAGTTGATCTTTCATTATGTGTGAGCTTAAGGGGGAAATAATGTCGAGGTGTGATTAGGGGTGCACGAGTCTCAACATATGGAACGGGCCCTCTTGAAAGGAAAGCAATAGAACATTGTTGACATGCATGTCAAGGGTGAAATTTGTTTTAATAAGACACGGATAAGACATTAATCACGTAAAGCGAAAGACTGTTGAGCCAAACCCAATCCGGTCCACCGGTAAGAATAGTGATCAGAGGCGTTCTGCCCTGTGTGTTTCATTCCGGTCCACCAGCTATAATAGTGGTCAGAGGCGTTCTGCCCTGTGTGTTTACTTCCGGTCCACCGGCTATAATAGTGGGGGTTTTTGGCTCGACAGACCCAGGTAAATAAGTTAATCCATGGGGAAAATACTAAATACTTACAATGAAACACCATGTGAGTCAGGGCCAGTCCGATCCACCGGTAAGAATAGTGGTCAGAGGCGTTCTGCCCTGTGTGTTTACTTCCGGTCCACCGGCTATAATAGTGGTCAGAGGCGTTATGCCCTATGTGTTTACTTCCGATCCACCGGCTATAATAGTGGGGTTCCCGCACTCACATGGATTATTGAAGAGTATGTGTGGAATAAACATATTATTAATGAGAAAAAGGAATAAGTCACCAGAAAAGTATTCAAGCCTTATCTTGTGGGTTATCGAATTTTTTCTATATGATTGCGCTATGTGTGCTATGTGGTATGATTGTATGCTTGGCCTTAGAGCACATGTGCCCTTACTCAGTAGTGGACTCGTATTGATACTACCTTGGTTGAATGGGTCCTGTGATGATCCACTGATGGTGAGGAGCAGACCTCCTGTGCAGGTTTATGATTGGGTACTATTTTGGGGTGGAAGGCTTGACTTGAGTGAGTAGGCAATCCGGATATTGATCCTTTGGGACTTGTTTTATTTAGCTGTATTTTTGTACTACGCTTCATGTTTTGAAATTGTACTCTTAAGTTGCAATCCTAAACCGTATTCTAAAATACTAATTGACTTGTGTTTCGATAACGAGTTATGTTAAATGTCGACCCATGTTTTAAATGTTCCGTACTTAATTTTTTTTGGTTTTAGCCTTAGCACTTAGTATCGGCACGGTAGGAGTGAGCTGATCTGGTACTAAGTGTGGCGATAATGCCCCCGACGTAACGGTTTTGTCTTTCACTTCCGCTAAACCTTTTTGATTTAAATGAAAGTTTTCAGTAGTGAATTTGGGGGTGTTACATGTAGTGACTCATGTCTTGCAAGAAATATATAGTGACTTCATTTTCAGGACCTTGAATTTCGTGTTGCACCACTAAAGGTAGGAATGAACTGCACACATTCAATGAGTAATATACAAACAACACACAGTAACGGGTTTCAATGACATGACCAGTATTAGGCATTTCCATCTAGTGTGTCATCGGAGCCGGCCTTTCCTAATGGGCAATAGTATTAAGAATATGATCAACGCACTCATATATGAATAGATTCTCGTACAATTTTCATCTCGCCAATATCTCGTGATATAAGTCGGTATGAATCTGAACTCATCGTTCTTCATCTCCTAGTATAATAGAAGCTTATGTTCTGAAACCACAGTTCCCATCTCCTAACATATTACTCCAACTACTAATATAAGGAACTATATGTCGATTCATCTGAGTCACGTATGGAAATTGTAATTGGTATGATGACATAAATGTCGATTATCTTCCTTAACCCCAACCACGACCCCAACGTTGTGTTGATTTCAAACGACTACAAAATTATTATTCTGTATACTACCAACTAGATTGTTCCCTTCTGGTGGAGTTCCTTAGGCGACCCCTATGTTGTTGTATCGGTTTCTCGTGGAGAGGTGTTCTCTGGGGAACTACAATATTAAATATCTCTTTAGCCAACTAATTCTGTATTGCCGGTGGCTGGCTCATAACAGATTCTATGAAAATATGGAGTAAATAAAATGCAAGATCTAATGGTTCTTGAGGTGTCGGTGGATTAATCAGCCCATCTATGTCTAGTTTCTTCCAAAACAGATTAATAGCCGACAAGGGGATTGACATGTATTTATCAATGTATGGCTTAATCTCATGTGTACATGGTATCCCGTGTGTACGACGCATGTAACATCCGCATAAATCATCATCGACACCTACATAATCAAGTCTCTGACACTCTTTGTTGACCAACTCCATTGCATATAAAGCAACATGACCTCTCAAATTGGCATAAAGGGCGCTTGTAGCAAAATGAGGAGTATTGAACCGAAACCTCTCTAGCGATGCTTTTATCTCATTATGTTGCAATTCCAAGAACGCTTGCATTTGTTTGTGCACTATATTGAAGTTGCCTCGTGATGTCTCTAGAAATCTCTTCAAAGATCCATGAGCACCTTCAATCTTGTTGATAAAAAATCAGTATATGACTTTATCACCATAAAAGAAGTAAAAGCAACTATACTAGGGGATAAAATATATATCATACCTATTCATTGTAATCTGATGGATATGAAACACATCACCAAAGAATGTGGCAACGATTTTATATTTATATGGTTGTAGCCAATTCGTCTTTAGATACAAAATTAGGCTCGGCATGTTTTTATAATCTTCCACCAATGACAATATTTATTCCCCATATGTTTGTTCATCAGTGACATCTATCACATTTTTCCATCGTGACATAAATCCACATGCGAACAATGAACTTCTAGAGACTTTATTATACCTTTAATCCACATTCTTATTAACATGAAGCCTACATAATAAATGTTTTGAAGTAGAAAAATATGTTTCACAGCTGAAATAAAAGCAAGTTCTCGGTCGGTAATAGTGGTAGTTGGAAGTATGAATGGATCAATTAAGGTCTCAAGTACCCAAAAATAATTTTCCTTCTTCTCAAATGACATATATGCACATGCAACATTGAAATTCAATTTTGTTGATGCTAATCCAACAATTTCAAGTAAGGACGTTCCGTATCTATTTGTGTTATACGTGCAATATATTTGAAAAATAAAAGGAAATGCATGTAAAATATTAACAAATACGGGATGTGCAAATAGATGTTCACTTATTACCTTTGATTCTGGATCACTTTGATGCCATGGAAAATAATGATTCTCAACCAACATACTCATAGCATGTTGTAACATTGTTTGACCGTCTATTTCTTCAGACCTAAGCTTTTGTCAAGCATTAAAAATATGTCTTCTCATATTTACATTTCCTTCAAATTGTTTTTGAAGAAGTGGTATGATTTTCCATGACTTTACGTTAGCTATGATAGGTTCATCAACAAATTGAAATTCATTTTCTATCAACTTACCAAGGACAGTATGCCCTTGGTCATAATTTGCAAATTCGTGATTGTGTGTCCCATTTTTAACTACCACTTGCCATCCACCATTAATATTTTTAATACCAATAATAAAAAAGGACAATCATTCTTTTTAGAACATGTATCACATGCACCTTCGGTATCTGTAGGTCTAGTACAGACGTACGTTCCACTTATTTCATATTTTATTGAGACTCTACATGCCCCTATACCGTTTCCTTTTCTAGAACTTTTGATAATCAAAGTTATCTTATGAGTTCTACTAATTTTTTAACCCACGTCACCAGTTCTTATCGATCAAAAAATATTTGATCTATTATAAAAAATCTCTGATAATTTTGATTCGTAAAATATATATTCTCCATATCCTAAAAAAAGAGTTTACCATAATAATATAATAATAAAAGTATTAATTTCATCAAACCGATTTCGTTGTCACAATTTACAATACTAAAAAAAATTAATTTTACCTCTTCATTCAAGTTGTAACTAATATTGGGAGAATCCATTTTTATATCTTCTATGTATCCATAGCTTGTTGTTATTATAAATCTATTATCATAATATGATGGGGTTGTGACCCCATCTTCGTAGTTCATCTGAATTTCAAACTCATCGTACTTTGTTGAAGTTCCAAACTCTTCATAGTTTGAAAAACTTTTAAATTCATTATTCATTCTAAGTGTTTAAAAAATATTGTAAAATTTTATCTGAAGATTCAACAAACAATTTCCACTATGAAGAATAAAAACGATAAGTTGAAGAATAGAAATGATAACTCATTTGTTTATATATAAGGATTCGAATAGAAACTACAATAATTATACACACATATGATTCAAAGATAAACTACAACAATTATACACATACCGACGCCGCAACCTATATTTCTAACAAAAAACATTTTGCGCCCTAGTTTATTGTATGCAATAATTTGATTTGAAAATTTTCGCAGCAGTAAAGTAATAAGAATTTAATGTTATGTGTAAAGAAAATGATTCTTATCTGTATATACTTTATATATTATACTTATATTTATAATAGATATTGATAGAAATTATTTTTATTTACAAATAATTTAAATTAGGCAAAAAAAATTAAATATTTAGGGCGGGAACGACACAAGGTGCCCGTGCTTGGTGTAGGGGAACAACACAAAGTGTTGTTCGTTGGGGTATGTATATAACGTGGCCTACAATAGGTAGAGATGGAAGTTATCCACACGGGTTCAGCATAATTTGTCGTTGGTTCAGCACATGTGTTCGGCATTTTTTGTCATTGATTGAGGGGGACATCGGCATAATTTTGCCGTTGGTGAGAGGGGGCTTCGGCACTTTTTGTCGGTGGCAGGGAGTGAACTACGACAAATTTTGCCGGTGCTGCGGGGACAATTTCGCCAAACGTTTTCCATGGAGTAAATACGATGTTTCCAAATAACAAAACCCTTTTCTATGCCTTCTTTTTTTCTTTCTTTGCGGCAGCTACTCTCCTACAACCTTCAACTGTTGCGCTACTACTCCCCACTGGCTCCCCCTTTTGCGCCTAACCTTGATTTCCTTTGATTTGCTGCAGCGCCAAACTTTTTTCTTTTCTTTTCAAGCCTTTGGGCCCTTGATCCTTTGGCATCGATATAAAGGCCACTCTTTTTTTACCTACAAAATAAAATTAATAAATAGTCTTATACTTTAAATGTATTTAATTTATGATATTTTAGCTCAATTAATCAAATTTATACAATTATTATCACTTAAACATAAAATTACAATTATTCACATATATTACTCAAATAAAATACCAAAAAATAAGATTAAAGGGGTATAAAATATGTCAAAATATAAACTCATCATTATTCTTATGCAGTTTTCCATTGATATTGGAGGAGGAGTATTAGGTTATACGTGCCTAGGGATTGGAGATGTTTTTCATAAGTATACACATCGTAACACTAGGGTTTTGTGTGCACTACGTATATTTGTATGAAATATCATATTTGGTATTATTATATGGTTAATGTTGGTATGATAATGTTATTACATGTCATGTTGGGTTGTTTGATGAAAAAGTGAGAAAAATTTGAAAGTATATGACTGTGCATTTTGTTGGTTAAGTCAAGTTTTGCAAGTAAAAAATGTTGGCATGAATCATTTATTGAAAGTGGGATATGATGTTTGAGTTTTGTGTGTGTGTGTGTGTACTTGTGGTTAAGTATTTTTTACGAGGATATGTGTGGAGGATGAAAATCATTCATATTAGGAGTCATAGCTCTTTTTTTTGTAAAAATATGGATATTTTGGTTATCTTAAGAACAAATTGGTCAATATTGGTGAAACGTGGAATCTATGATAGATTAATATATGTATTGGATAAAAATATTCTAAGTATACTATGTGGAATATTTGGAGTAAGTATGAATGGTCCAAGTCTAGTAAAATAAAAAATAACTTAAATTAGGAATAATAACCCTAGATATGGGGTCATTATCGCATGTGTAAAATGTTAGAGTTAGATCCTAATTTTAGAAATGTTAATATTAGAATTTAGGAATATGTATTAAATTTTCTAATTATATGAGTCATTTGGGAAATTATGACTAATTTGTGAAATTAGAATTTTTTAGTGATTTATAAATAATAACCCTAGAGGCAAGTTACTATTACATGTATAAAACATTGGAGTTATACCTTGATTTTTGGATATGTTATCAACGATGATATTTAAAGTATAGGTACTGAATTTGGTGATAAAATGAGTACTAGGAAAAAAATTATACTTAACTTCCAAATTTCGAGTTTATTAGGAAAAATATGACCTTTTTTTCCTTGAACGTTGTCTTGATATGCATGTGGCAGTGTTTTACACGTTTTTGGATCATTATGTTAAGTTGTATTATGTGTCTTGCATATCTACATATGTGTTTGCATAATGACATAGAGAAAAATAGCCATGAACAAGATATTAATCACTTAAAATGAAAGATCATGTGAGTCAGGACTAAGGTGTTGAGTCCGTTCCACCAACTTAATAATAATGGTCAGGTGGATTTTTCCTTAAGAGGAGCTTTAGTTAAAAAAATGATTCTTGGGAGCATTTTACCCTATAAGGTGTTGAATTCGTTCCATCGGATTAATAATAGTGGTCATGCATGTTTTGGCATGTGAGGTGTTTCAATCTGTTCCATCGGATTATAATAGTGGGGTTTTAAAATCAACATAAATAAAAAAATAGATTGTGGATATACTTAATAATGGGATTTGGACTCATTCTCCTCTTGTAAAGTGACATGTTTAATCATTATGCATGTTATCCTTCTTTATGACCTTATGTACTATTTGTATCCCTGCTATAAATATATTGTTACTTTACTCAACATGTAGCATACTAGTCATCATTTTCATCAGTGTTGCTCACTTCCACGAGCAGATGACCTAGGTAATTTTATATAAGCCACTTAGGATCCCTTGGATGATTTTATTACTTATGATGGATTTCTTGGTGAGGAGTGACCTTCCTTTTTCTATTTAGGGTTTGGGGACGTAGAATCATGTTAATTAGATATTAGCTTTGGCCCGCATACTTTTTAGATCGCTTAGTTCTAGTGTATCTCTTTTATGCATTTTGGATATTATACTTGGAGTTAACATCCAAACACTTGTTTAAATTTGTGAAACAATCTCATTCTCTATTTTATTATGTTTTAAGTATTTAACTGTTTTGTCTTGTGTTTGATGTAGGTATGGTATGATAAGCTAGACTCATGTCGAATATAACAGTAACACCCATCTATATTGTTAATACGCATCCACTAAAAGTGAAAAAAAAAATTGGTAATTTTTGGTGTGCTATACTTAGAGACCAAGTATAGGAAGCACTTGATCCCACAACGATACGAGATTAGGAAATAGAGTTAAACATATATAATATAAATAGAGGACTAAAATTCTATAAAAATATATCCAGATAACCATACACTTAAACCAACCCATAGCCACTTATTGTAGGTAAGCACAACAAAATCATTAAATCAACATATACTTATAAACAAGGAGGTAACTACTCATCAGAATGAGTAATATCCATAAAAAGATGGTTAGTACACTACGTATTAAATAAGATAATGATACACATATATAGAAAAGGGCATGTTTGGCATAATCAACATACGAATGAGATGGATACTATACATGCATAGATTCTTAAGATATGAAACAATCCAAGAGATGAACATAGTTAGAGTTTATAGTCAGGCGATCACACAAATCCATTTACTTAGTCACAATAAAATTAAAGAACCATGGTAACATAACCACTCAACTCCTTCCCATCCATCCCTGTCGCAGATTAGAGAAAGAAAATCAACCTCACTAATATGTAATATTTACTCTCCCCTTTTTCCCACAAATGGGTGAAAGATAGTTAAAGTCACCGATACACACACAACCACTGTAAAACATGATTGAGTCACTAGTAAACCTCAAATCCATCAGTATGTATACCCCTTATAAGTCAGTGGATTGATTAAATAGAGTAGATTAGGGTCCTCTGATTCCATTAGGACAAGAAGATATATAATCAAATAGTTTCATCACTTGGAATTATTTTGGGTTATTAAAAACACTTATAACATAATAATGCATCACCTGATTTACTTAATGTCATCATAATTCCATTCTTATTACCATTAACTTACCATGAGAAAGATGTTGATCAACTTGTTATAAGAATCTACGATTATTATAAATTTATTCCAAAAATTGTATTTATTTAAAGCATTGATAATTGTATCAAGGTTAATCAAATTCAAAATGTTATAAACAAATGAAGAAAATACAATACACAAGGCAAGCTAACAAGCACAAAGTGATATTACACAAGGAAAAAGGCCATAATGCTTTCACTAAAACCCTAATTTATCTCAACTCATAACCTCTTTTATAAAACTCATTGATTCACCAAATTTGACATATTATCCTAATAGCTCATTAAAAATACCATATAAAAAATCATAATCTAACCCCAAAATTTTACACATAAACTATTAATGTTACCATTTTAGTTACTATTCCCAATTTAAGCCATTTTTTATAAAAATATACCTATGTTGATCATAATTTACCAAAACACGTTATATATCATACCTATAATATTTTATCCCAATGACACTTATGCAACAAAAAAAATTCATATTTAATCTAAAATGACCAAAATACCCTTAATTCACCTAAACATCTCCAAATCTACTATTTTCATAACTTAGGTCATAATCATCAAAACCTTAACATATTATATTCCATAAAGACCTCAAGGAATACAATGACATAATTATATTCCATAAAAACTCATAATAAAGCCATATTTACCCTTGTCCAAAACTCTCACCAAATTAATGAATTTTCAAAGTCTCCAAATTTTACCAATTTTACATATGACCACCCTTATGCTATTAGCATCTCAAAAATATAATTATTTTTAATTTTAAAAAAATCCAAAAGGCCCAAATGGCTCCATGGTTGAAACCACCACGTCCTAAAATCCCAAGTCTTGTGACCTCAACATATTATACCAACTACAATACTTAAACATAATTAATTTTGCTCCTCCAATGACATATTAATATCACCAAATATGCTATAATGTGTATGATTTCATGGCAAAGGCTAAAGAGGCATAAAATATATATTTCATTTACAAATTTACCAATTAATACATAAATATTAATTTAAAATAAATCCTAGCATGATTTTTGCCATAAAATAAGATAACATGAAAATTTATAAAACTAACACATAGTTACAAAAACCCCTAAACTAAAAATATGTATCACCAAAGGCTAGACTAGTCTCTAATAAAAATAACTCTTGATAACCGCCTTCCATAATTTGATCACCTACACAAAAAATACAAGAATTTGATAAGAAGAAAATAGCAAGGGTTATAATAGAAGAGAAAGACTAAAATAAGTGAGAATAACCCTCAAGGTTCTAAAAATGGGGCTTGAATAATCCTAATCAAACCTTCACCAATCTATAACTTTCAGCTCTCTTTTATTTAAAAACAAGCACTAAAGAGTTAAACCTAAGATTTTAGAAGTAAGAAGATGGAAGAAAATGGAGAAGAAATGAGTAGGGACGCTCAAAAACCAATAAAAATACAACAATAATAAGAAGAAAGGAGGGAGGAGATATTCAAGAGCAAAGTTGAATGTAAAGAATTAGTTAAGTGTGAAAATGATCAACCCAAGGTCACAACCCCTTATGGCTATCAAAAATGGGAAGGAGAAAGGGACAAAAATCATATGGGAAGTTTTTTGCGAGAAAAATGAATGATGAAAGTGATTGACATAGGTGAGAGAGTGTAAGAGAGGTAGTGGAAGGCAATTGAGATGATTATAGTAATATTTTTGGTTGAATGAGCAAATACCATATGGGATATAATCATGGAATGTAAGAGGGTTATATTTTTTAAGGCAACCATCCCAATAAAGTCAAAAAGGATCAAAAATATTTTTTTAAGGTATAAAGTCCAATAAATATTTTAAAATGGGAATAATAATCAAATAATTTTCAAAAATTATGAAAAAATAGAAAAATGTGAGGAATTTATTTAAGAACCCAAATATATAAAAGTATTGGGCTTAAGAGTTGATTTGAGGTAAAAAAAACAAGAATGGTGAAAATCACTCATATTTGATCGATTGGAAGAGTATAGCAGCTGATCACTTGAGGCCTCGAATGGTAAGGTTTGGAGTGCTATTAGTCGGTTGACCAAAGGCAACATCCATCCAATTATTGGTCCGCTAAATTAAAAACTAGGGTTTTAAAAGATAGGAAGGCAACAATGAGAATTTTAGAGGCATGGATAAGGTGTCTGCACAAATTTTAAGGGTTAGAAAAGGAATTACGAGACTACTCACTTAAGAATTAGGATTATAAAAAATTAGGATATTACAATGTTAATGGAAGAAACTAAATAATCAAATAATTTGTATTTATTTATCATATTTCTTGGTGCTTTTATGAACATTGGTTATTAGATACATTGTTATCAAAGAATAAATATATATATATTTAGGGATGTAACAAAAGTTATAGGGAAAGCCCCTATCTATAGTCCTGAGAGCAACAAGGACGGATGTTTATAAATTAATCAACAAATCCTCCTTACTCAAAGCAAAAAGTCCAGAGCCAAAGGATTGGTTGTAAATCCAATGTATATGCTTTCAAATTCAAATTCATTTATTTTTCATTAGGTTGCTGGAAACCTACATTCGCTATTAGTTTTTTTGGTTTAATGATATAATAAAGTTGTTATATTTGTTTATATGAATAAGATCTTCTATATTGAAACAAGAACTTGGATTTTTGTTATTCATTTCCTCTTTAAATTCATTTCTCATTAATCTTTTCTGCCACATAATCATACCTTTTCGCACCAAACCGGTGATTGATGCACACATATGCACCGACTAAAGATTTTTTTTCTACCAATTGGGGCCCTCCCTTGACTACCCTCATGAGGATGGTCTACAAGGTTCATAACTACTTCTCTTACTATAGGACATTTACCTAGCCAATACTTAGATCCGGCTCTACCTAAACTTTTTTGGTTCTCTCCAGAATTCCCACTTGTCCAACTATTGATGAGCAAATTTAGATATCAAACAGACCTCCACATAAGGTACTTTTAATGTGGTTTATTTTTCCTATTTTGAAATTATTTTCTCTACCATCTTTTTTTCTATATAATGATTCACTAAATAACTATATTCATCTACACATTAATTAAACTTAACAAGTGTAACATTCCAAATTAATATGACCATGGGGACTACTTGATTGCTACCTGATAGCACCCCAGACCCACAATAGTTGTAGGGGATGTATTGGAACGCTTTTACAATGATCAAATAACCCCACATATCGACACAAATCCTTTCACTACTCATTGTCTTCACTCACATACTTCTTGAGAAATTTTTAGAATTTTTTTAAAACTTTCCAGGAGGAATGATGTTACACCATATTGATATAAGTATTCATATCAATCCTTATAATACTCTACTCAATTTTTAGACATTACATTCACCCCTACTTAAAGAACACAACACCCTGGTTGTACCGGACCACTAACTATCTCATTACAATCTATCCCAAGAATTATCCCACTAGGCAGCTGACTAGCTTATCTTTTTTTATTTTGTGGTTGCAATTTTATTCTAATACCATTTTTAACACCTCTAGTTAATAATACCATAAGATGGCCACTTGGTAGCCACTTGATAGCACTTTGGGCCCATGAGAATTGTGAGGATTACCCTGGAATGCTTTAAGATTGATCGGTCGAACCCATAAATTAATAAAAACCATTTCATTGTACTTTTTCCTTACTCACATGCTTCTAGATAATTTTTTTAAAATTCTAAAACTTCCTAAGAGGGTCACCTATCATAAAAAAATTCCACTACAAGCACGCTTAATTGTGGATTTATTAGGACAAAATTACCAAAAAGATGGTATACTATATTGATATAAGAATCAATATCAATCTTTATAAGACTCTATTCAATTTTGGGGTATTATAACAATTTTTGGCATCAAACAATGATAAACTCTCTTATGAATACGTACATAAATGTGGAGTCTTGACAACCATGGATGGCAACATTTAGGACTTCTATAGTGTATTTCCTATTGTATCTTGAAGTTTCATAAAAAGGGACCATCCACATCTTTATTAACAATTAATTTTGGATAGGTGGATATTTAGTTTAAAAATGCATAAATTGGTGGCATTATGACTAGCAAGATATTGTTGATTTGATTTAACTGTATGCTGAATGGATTCAAATAACTTCATGGTAGAAATGTCAATACAATACACCTATTTATTAGGAATAAGTTGTTAATGGACTATATCTATCAATCAAGATGACATTGAAAATGAACCTTATGAGATGGATTTGAGTGTCAAGTTAGGTAAATCTAAATAGTTGTAGATGATTTAGAAACTTTTTATATATATTTAGTGGATATGTAAATGATTCTCTAACCACATAACATTCAATTATCACAAAATCTCTACATGAATAATGACATTTTGTAAGTATAATAACTAAATGATATTAAATTGCATTATTTGACTAATGACATTACATGTGCTAGTATTACTCTTTGGATAACATTGCATGTGCTATTATTACTCTTTGACAATCACTTAAAAGGTAATTGTAGATATTCATATAAATGTTTTTTTGGGAGAAAAACTATAATTGTTAATTGGATATTGCTAATAGATAATTAAAATAGATAATGGGTGGACCATGTTAATTAATTTGATGTTGTGGCATATATTTTAAGAATTAAATTTGATAGAAACTAAATGCCTCACCACAATCGTATTAATATAGATGGCATACGATATCATCATATATTAAATAAAATGGTGCATTATGCTTCTCAACGTGAGACTTTTGATTTGATTTATTTATATGTAACTTATTGCTACTTGTTTGTAAAATTGCATTAATTCCATTGTCTCCTCTATTTCCCCTTCATTTCTTTGGTTGTTCTAGATTATTATTGTGTGTGGTATGTATACATGGTCGCTAAGCTCTATTTGTTATATGATTAAAAATATATAGGTGTGATATGCCCAAAAATGAATTAGAGCCTGAATTTTATTATTATGTAGTTAATTAAACAAGGGATATCACCTCAGGGGAAAACTATATCAGAACATGGTTTTACTATTATATATTATAATAGATAACATATTGTTAAAAATGATTCTCTTATAGATACATTATTAAACCTAAAATTTGATAATGATTTTCATATAAAATCGTTATTAAAAGTTGGTCCATATCTTCATTTCAATGTTTTTTTTTTAATTTTGATGATAGTTCTAGAATAATTATTAAAAATTTAATACTGGGTGATTCAATAACACATCAGAACCAGTGGAAAATTCCTAAATAACTGTTATCTCAACTCATTTCTATATCAGTGATTCCCACTATTTCATCCTCTTCTCCTACATCATCAACATCTGATTTATATTTCAACCTTATTTCACCACTTTGATACTCCACAAAATCTTCCTCCTCTACTATTCAGTTCTTCTTACCTTATAAAACTTTCGACACTAGTGCATAGAAGTAGCTCCATTGACTTTTCATAAATTAAGGTTTCTGTCAAGAGTACCACTAAGAAATAATAACAATGAGTACACTAAATTAGAAATAAATAAAAAAACACAATTAAGGTCTTGAAAAATTAATTCATGAAATTCATAACATATAAAATATAAATATATTGCTAATTGTCATTTTAAAACTTTTAAATTTAACCAAAATAAGTGTTGTTTTATGATTTCAATGTAAAATATTTAATACATTTACCTATTTACTTTCTATCATCATTAAATGTTTCTCTAAGATTTTATATTATCCAAAACTTTACGTTAAAGATTTAACAAATGATACAGTTATATTAGTCATTTGCTTTTAATTATTAATATATATGGATAAAACTAAAATAACACTTATTATAAATTTAATTTAGTATATTGATAGGGATAGAAAAATGCATGTTTCTTATGACCAACAAGGTAATGAATTAGATTTTTATTTTTATTTTGTAATGGATAGTGGAATAAGGCCAATGACTTTAACAAAACAACAATGACCATTAATTTGTTACATTACATCTCGTTCCTCCAATAATATTTATTTTAATTTTTTTAGTTCAAAGAAATAGGAAAAACCAACGTTAATTATAATTAATAGTATTTTTTGGTTTAAATAATTATCACATATCATAAGTATATAATTATTAAAGATCGCTTTACTACTTCCACTACCATTACCTCTAATGATATAACTTTTACCACCTCATGTCATCATGTTGCCTCCTCATTTAAAAAAAAAATATTTTTAGGTGAAGGTAGGGTTAATAACTTTAAACAAGTTAACAAGAAGGCATACACCCTTAGTGAATCAATTATTAATTAAAGAGAAAGTGACTTTCATCAAAGGTTGTAGGTAAGGTTTTATAACATTGAATAGATTTATTTTAAGACTCTTTATTAGTGTTGATCAATACTAGTATATATTATCATTTTCTTATTGGGACAAGAATTTTCTTTTTGTAATGAAAAAAAAAAGGATTAAGAGACTGGAGACTAATGTAATCAATGAAAACCTTAGTCAGGTGGAAGTTTTGCAGGTTAGTCCCAGGCGAGGACAACGACGAGTTGGGGATTTAATCCATAATCAAAGACACATGAATTTGATTAGTTATAATCAAAATAATTTGATATTATTTTCAAATAAAGGTAAACTACACCAAATAACTTTGAGTTCATGTAAAATATATAAAACAATCATCAATTTAAAGTAATTTGTTGAACAGCTTTGCATTTTGAGGCTTATAAACTAAATAACTCTTCATTTAAATTTTCTCACTTAAATTTTACAAAAATACAAATATTTTCCTAAAAATGACCAATTTATCCTTATCCCTATTTGAAAGAACATCCATGTTCTTTTCTAACATAAAATACCCCCAACTTTTAGACTAAATTTGTTCTTTTAAAATTAAAGAAAAATAAGAACTACTTCCTCCTCATCTCCTTTCCTCTTCTTTACCCGACATTCCTGACATATGCACCCAACAATACACAACTTCACCTTCTCTTATTCTCCTCCTAGTCCACCACCATAACACCACAAGAACTCGATGAACACTAGGGCACCATAACATGCTCCAACCACCATAATGATGCAACAATAGAAGTATAACGGGGAAATAGAGATGGCACACTGCTTCAAGATTGTGCCTTCAACAAAGTGGCTCTGGCACCCCCCATAGTCATCACCAATTGTAATACCTCATCCCTAATAAACTATAACTATAAATATGATATTTATATGTAATTATTCATAGAAATTATTGTAGGATATTTTGTGTGGAATGTGTTATTATTATGTGCAACGATATAGGGAATTATGTTACAAACCAATTACATTAACATTTGATTAGAAAATAAGGCTTTCAATTGACTAGCCAATCGTGTGTTTATGGGTTTAACCAAGGGGTCTAGTGGTCAATTGGAAGGGGTGTTCGCTTAACCAACGCGGAATACTTTTTTTTCTTATTTGTGATTTTTTTGGCTTTTTATGTGATTGATTTGCCCAACATTATTATAAATTTGGGTTCTTAACATTATTTGATGCATTCTCATAAATCTTGATAATTTTGGGATTTGTTTGGTATTTTTTCTTACTTATTGATCTTTCTTAGATTAAAAATAATATAAACTTGTGAGAATTATTGTTCAAGCTACAAAAATTCTCTTTTGACCTTCCTTGATAAAAGTACGACTTATGTCATAATTTCAGTTTATTGAGCCAATTCTTGAGGTTAATCATTTTCTATGCATTCTGCCTTATGTCTGTCATATCTTCCTTTTACACCAACCCTTTTTTCTCTCTCTCTTTTTCTCACCTTATGTCTACTAGTAGATCCTTCTCTTGCCCTTACAGCTTATCGACTACCACCACCTCCCCTCTTTGCTTGTTGGTTTTGTTTGTCATTATTTTATTCAACTAAAACACACCCCCTTGTATACACTCCACCTTCCTCTTGATTAATTTTTCATTCAAGTTTGTTACAAAGTCTTATCTCACACTCTCCTTTATTTGATTATCAAGCTCCCTACTCCCCTTTTATTGCTTTTTGTTGCTTGATCTTCACAAATCTTTCATCCTCCGTTGTTTTCCCTTGTCACTCTCATCTCTCTCTTCCTTTTTGCTTGAGTTTGTAGTTATTCTTCATCCCTTGTCCATAACAAATAATTTTAAACCTCACACTTCTACTTCCTTTTTTATTTTATTTTCTTCCCTTCTCCAACCTTCTTAGCTAACCTCTGTTCATTTTTTAATAAATTAAAAAGGTTAGATTTGTGGGTATTTTTTAAGGTTGTCACTTAGTTGATCTCCCTTTTTTTTCTCCTATTTTTGTGGCTTTCTCTTCATCTTCTTCCATTAGAATTTGAAAATTTGCTAATTATCTTATGTTCTTTTGGTTGTTTGTTTTTTGTTTTGTTATTTTTGTATCAGTGAAGGTGATCTAAGCATTCCTTAAGGTGGCATTGGAGAAAGTATTTTTGAATATTTTTATCAACATTAGATCTAGGTAAATTTAATCAACTCCTTAGATGGTAGAATATATGGGTGTGAGCATGTTGGGCCTTTTATGCTTAGAATCATTTTAGGTTATAATTATATAATATTTATGATTTTTATGTTAAATTGTAAAAGAGCATGAGTTATTATGTTTTATGTATCAATTTATTAATTCTAACATATTTTATGAAAGCATGTTGTTATTTATTAATCATGTGTGTCTTTGGATGTATTTAAATGTGAAATTTTACATATATGATCAATTGTGGTTTAGGCTATAAAATTTGGTTATTTAAGGTTTAGGATATAAAGGGGCATATTTGTCATTTAGAGGCATTTTCATGTCATTACATGTATTCTATTACACCCATTAGATATTTTTCTAAAATTTCGGTATATAATATATCAGGCTTTAGGGTTAGTTTTTTTATGATTAAATATTTATATGCTCTATGGGTAAAAAATGTCATTCTACATGTACCATGATAATTTTCTAGCATGAGTGCTAATTGTATAGCTTAAATTATTGTGTATGTTAAGAATGAAATATATGGTATGTTAGGTGTGTATGTTTACATTTCTATATGCCTTTTATGCTAAATTCATGTTTAGAGGAACAATAGTCATTTTTCATCTCCCATATATTCATTTTCATGCTAAAGTGTTATATTTTATTCTCTTTTAGTTTTTTCATAAGAAATATTGAATGATCATAATTTCTGGTATCAAAATGCTTCAAATTGATGTAATTATGATTTAAGAGTGTTTTGTTAATTTATGGCTAAAATGTGTCTAAGTATGAATAATTGTGTAGTACCCCAAAATTATAAAACCTAGAATTTAATAATTAATCCCTATGTGGGATAATTTAATTTTTTAAATTATTAATTTAATTATTTTGTGGAATTTTGGGTCTATAAAAATAGATATGATTATTTAATAAATTAAAATAAATATTTTATTATTTTATCATACTCGTTATGTTTAAATAATTTTCCAAACCCATATTTTACTCAAATTTACCCTCTTAAAATTTATATCTTAAATATTAAATTAATTAATTTACCTATCTAAATAATTAAATATCCTTATTCCAAAAATTATTTTATTTTTACTTTCCCCCTTTTCCTTTTTCTTTTTTTCCCTTCTTCCTTCCTTTTCTTTTTCCTCTTTTTTCCTTTTCTTCTTTTCTTCTTCATTCAGGTCGCCCGACCTACTTTTTCTCTTCCCCTGTCCGCTAGGCCACTGGCCAGTGGCCCCTTCAACCTCTTCTCTTCTCCTCACCTCGCCGAACGTCGTCACCCCAACTCACCTCCCTCTTCTTCTTCTTTTCTTTCCTTTCCCCCCGATTAGGCCAGGCCAACCCCTCCTTTTTTTCTCCCTCTCCCTCATGCGCACGGGACGACCCACTTTTCCTTTCCTCACCCGACTGGCCAGCTAGCCCCCCTTCTCCTTACTTCTTTCCCCTTTACGTCGACGAGCCATGCTAGCCCCTACACCTACTTACAACCTTCCCTGTAACACCCCCAAATTTCACTCCTGAAAAAAAAAATTTTGAAAGATTAAAGCGGAAGCTAGGAGCGAATTTGGAAAATGTTACCGCTACATCTAACACAAGATAAATGTCAACCATCTATCTCATGTTAGATGCAAGGCTAAAACCTGTCAAACAATTAAATCCGAATTTTAAGGCATAACAGCGTTACGAGAAATTAAAAGTCAATTACAAAATCCTTGGAAATTTAAATACAATACTTGCAACTTCCAAAGGATGAATACAATTAAACAAACAAATCCCGAAGGATAATTATCCGGATCGCCTACTCACACAAGTCAAGCCTTCCACCCCAAAACAGTAACCGATCAAAACCTGCATCAAAGGTCTGCTCCCCACCATCGGTGGATCATCACAGGACCCATTCAACCAGTGTAGTATCAGTACGGGTCCAATACTGAGTAAGTCTCGCTAACCTACCTTATAGGAGAGATATCATCAAGTGCATATTAAATTATAGCACAATACGTTAATACAATAACATACATACTCAAACCCACATCACAAGTCCTACCACACACATATAATAACATGCGAAACATATGTAATATCTTAAACCGATAAGAGATTCAGATAAACCAACCAGGCATTTATGGATAATGTTAAACCAACCAACCAGACATTTTTGGACAACGCCAAACCAAACCAAGCCGAATCAGGCATTTATCAAACGGGCATTTATGGGAAATGCCGAACCAAACCAATTAGGCATTTAGCCTCGCGGACATTACTTAGGGACATGTCCAGCCCCGAGCATTACTTAGGGACATGCTCAGCCCCGATCGAGTAGACTCATTCTTTAGACCTCTGGTAATATAGTCGATTCACATCATAGTCTTTATCAATTCATGTGAGTGCGGGAACCCCACTATTATAGCCGGTGGAACGGTCATGAGGGTCATGCCCTGCCACTATTTTAGCCGGTGGACCGGTCATGAGGGTAACATACCCTGCCACTATTATTCGCCGGTGGACCGGTCTGGCCCCGACTCACATGATATTTCACTGTAATTACTTCGTATCTTTCCAATGTCTTATCGTTATTACATTCGGTTTGTTGAGCACGGAATCCCCCACTATTATAGCCGGTGGACCGGTCATGAGGGTAACATACCCTGCCACTATTATTGCCGGTGGACCGGTCATGTAGGGCACCCCGGCCCTAGCCACTATTATTCGCCGGTGGACCGGTCTGGGTCCGGCTCAACATCTTCCTCTTTAAGTAATTAGTGTCTTAACATATCTTATTTGAAAGTATTTTACCCTTGACATGCATGGCTAACTATATCCACACTTATCCTCCCAGGAGGGCCCGTCCCATATCTTGGGACTATTGTGCCCCTTATCACACCTCGATATCCATTTCCCTTTACACTTACACATAATGAAAGCCAACTCTTAAGGGTGTGGGTTGAAGCCCAACACCTTGTGAAACCACACTCCACCCACTATCACTCTCTAGGGTTTCCCTTGAAACCCTAATTGAACCTATGTGGCCCAATTTTCTCTTGCTTCACTATCATTAATTCATTTATCGTCAAACACCTCATCTCATTTAAGTTCAATCCCAAATCAATCACTACTTTCTCCCAAAACCCTAATCGGGTCCCTTATACACCCTCGCAGCAACCTACGTATTATTTTTCATCCCAAGTCTCCAAACACTCCACAACTCTCCCTTTAGCTTATTTACACCTTAATACATCTTCTCTCACGTAACGATTATCCCCATGCAAGCTTTATCCAACCCATGCAAACTCTCGAAGTTCCCATGCAAACCCTAGAATTCCCATGCATGGTTCTCATCTCTTTTTCCTTTCGGTCAACCTCATACCCTCTTTAGCAGTTCACTTCCCATTTATTTCTTTTATCATTTCATCTCCATGTCATAATAATAATTACCCTAACATGCATGTCCTAGAGGGTTAAATCATGCCACAGCACATCATAATCACCACATATGGATATCACATTCATATAATAAGAAAAACACATACCACACACCTTAACTCCAAGTTGCGCTACGCATAAAACACGTTAAGGACAATCAGGTGATACACAACAGGACATGATATATATGTACGAAGCATCTAAGGCATACAAGTCACATAACACGTAGGGACATTAGCCACATCCTTACGAAACACCCATAAGTTGAGGTAAGTAGAAACTTACCTGGATCCGAAGCTAGCTAAGCGAGATAAGAGGGAGAGAGAGATCACTAGCTCGAGGATCCACAATAAAGTTTTCCTAGATCGCCGATAGAAATCGGAACTAGGTTAGAAACTATCTTATCCATAAACAATTCACATATTATAATTAAATAAACACGAATGATCTTTCTTGGAAAACGTGTACCAAAACTTAGGACTCAAGAGCATAGCTCTATTAAGATTAAGATTAAAAATATAAATCAAATGATTTAAAATCGAAGGACAGAAATCGATTTGATAAAAGACACACAACACAATCAATTTTATAAAACCATCCCCGAAGATTAGAGTTTTAAATGCCTAAACTACAAATCGACCAAATCACTTTGATTACCTCAAATTGATAGTTTTAAAACACAATTACACTAATTTTAGATAAATCTAAATAATCAATTTCAACAAAACAATATTCCGATTAACCAATTCAAGACGATCAAATTTCAAAATTAGGGTTTTAAAGCCCACGACACAACTTGGGTAATTCGAATCAATTAATTCCAATTAAAGGCATTAGAATACAATTAGGATCATTCCAACTATTTCTATAAATTTAATTTTAGAAAAACAAATATATAAATGATTAATTTCATGAGTTCACGTGAAATCTAGGGTTTTAGGCCCGAAAATGCAATTCGGTTAAATTCTATTAATGTAATCAAATTGAATGTTTAGAAATACAATTAAAAACATTTTATAATATATCAATTAATCAATTGATCAAAACCGATAGCAGAAATATCCAATTTAGCACAATTAGGGTTTTTGAACCCGGAACGCAAACCCGATCAATTATTGCCAAAACATACCAATTGACGGTTCGGAAATGTAATTAAACATATTCTAATATAATTTATATAGTCAATTGAATAAAATAACCTGATTACAAAATCCAATTTAAATCCGCGGGAGATTTGACCTAAAAATTCAATTCCGATAAATTACGCATAATTTTTACAAATCAACACTTCCAATATAAAATTAAATACATTTTAAATGATATTATAAAATCAATTGAGCGGAACGACTCAATTACGCAACCCAATTTCATTACACAAGAATTTTGACCTAGGAATCGAATTCCAATTGATTCCGCATAAATTTCTCAAATTGACGGTTCCGACATAAAATTAGATACATTTTAAAACATATTGTATAATCAATTTATCTAAAATCGCCAAATCGGACGGATCCAAAAAAAATTGGGCATAACCCGGCCTAAAATTCAATTTCCCAAATTTTCAACACAAACCATACAATTAATATATCCAAATAAATCTTACAGCACATATATACATAATACAACAATCAATTTAGCTTTTCATAAGCTAAATCACATTCAATTAATCAAGTCCATATTAGGGTTTTTCAGAAAATTATACCAAATGAAAAACCGACAATTCGAGGCAAGGGAAGGTCGGGGAAGCTTCGCTGGAGGTCGAACAGTGCTCGTCGGTGGTCAGTGTGGCCTGCCGTGGCCGGACGACGGCGGCGCAGCTGTGCGGCTCGTCCCTGCTATGGTCGCTGCTGCTGTTGCTCCGCGCTGCTGGTGGTGGTCGCTGCTCTTGCGCACTGCTGCTGGTGGTTGGTGGCAGCCGGCTATAACTGCCGACAGTCGACGAAGGAGGAGAGGAGGAGCTGGGGAGAGGTGGCGGCTGGCTAGGGTTTGGGGCTGCGCAGAAGGCAGGGGGGTCGGGAGCAGCAGAGGAAGAAAGAAAGGGAAGAAGAGAAGAGAAAGGGAAAGAAGAGGGGGGGTCGACCGGTTGGATAGGTTAGTTTTTTTTTTTTTTAATACACATATAAAATAAATACTAAAAGTATAAAATTATTAATGGATGATTTTATCTAAAATTTATTTAACGAAAATTTATTTCGAATAGATCCGAAGGCTTAAAATTAATAAAAAGGCTATATAAAGAATTCCGAAAACATTTTCGGAAAAAAATTTACCAACGAACGTAAAAATTTGTGTTATTTACGGAAATATATTATAAGGTCTCGAAAAATCATTTAAAAGCATATAATAAAACATTTAAGTCAAATTTGAATAAACCGAGACTAATTTAAATAATTTCCGAAATTGATTTTCCGTAAATCAAAAAGCATAAAACAGAAGAAAATTAATTCCGAAAAGAGATTTATAAATAATTTCCGAAAATCTTTTTAAATTAAAACTTTCCGAAAATATTAACGATTTCTGAAATGAATAAATTTAAAGTCAGAAATATTTTCTACGGATAAAATCATTAAAATAACTTTAACTATTTAAACGGAAATTCTATAACTTTGTCAACAAAATATAACTTCAAAATAACGCCGTAATCACATGACAAAGTTATAATCGAAAAAAATTCTAAAATATTAAAATAAAAATACGAGAAATAACGGTAATACATATTTTTAACTAAGAATCGAATTCATGGGAATATAATAAAATCATTAAACTCAATAAATCTGGATTTTAAAAATACGGGGTATTACATTCCCCCTCCTTTGCATCTACCATAGTAGCCAGTCTGTCCTACTCTCTCCCTCTCTCCCCAGTCCATTTCCTTCCATTTTTGGCCACACACGCCCCTACACCACTCCCATGCATGCCTTTCTTTCCCCTCTTTTACTTCTCCTCCCTACCACTGCAAGCCATGTGCCTACAACCCCTGCACCCTCCACCTAACCCGACCAGACATGCCTCCTCTCCCTCTCCTTTTCTTCTTCTCCTCTACCCATTTTCTTCCCTACTCAAGCTCTCCTTCTACCTTTGTCGGTCCCCTTTTTCTCCCTTTTTCCCCTCTTCTTCTCCTCCCCTATTTTTTCTTCACCACCTTCAACCGCTGCCTTTGCCACCCAACCGACCACCACACCAAGCCCCTGGCCTCCGTTACTTCCTCCCTACACCACCCAACAGCCACCACTCGCCCCTGGATCCATATTTCCCCTCATTTCTCTTTTCCTTCTCCTTCTCAACCTCAACCCTGCACCACCACCTTATATCATCGTCTCCCCCCTTTCGCCAACACCGGAGCCACCCTCAACCCCCTTACACCTCCTTTACCACCCCTTTACATCATTCGGCCAAGATATCCCCTACAACCCATCCCTTCTTCTCTTCTTCTCCCTTCCTTCTTCTTCTTCTTCTCCCTTCCTTCGCCCCATCTTCCCAACCCTGTAGCTGCCGTCCCTATCACCCTGAGCCACCAACCTTCAACCCTTGACAACCACCTACACCTCTACTCCGTCCCTACGCCTAGCCACCACCCTCAACCAAACCCCCAAACCCTCATCCAAACAAACTATTTCTCCGTTCTCCCATCCCCCTCTTCGATCCTTATTTCCTCTTCAACATGTGCATACAGTTCATGCTACCATGGAGCGTGAGTCCTACTACTTATATTGAGCAATTATTGTTAATTTTTGGAGGTATAAATATAGTTAGTATTAGCATATATTTAAGATTTTGACAAAATTTATTCTTTTAATTTTCTTCTTCTAATATGCTAATTTTTTATATAATTTTTAGGTATTAATCTTTACTAATCAAAGAAAACCTTTAATCGGGGTACCTATAAGGTTTAATTATTGCTGGAAGTAAGGTAACCATTATACCCTACTAAAATGTGTGGATATACGTATGCTAACACATTAATTTTTTTAAATATGTTTATGTGCATGTTGTATAATGTTAAGTATATTATGATTTGTAGCATATGTTGGTAGTTGAAATGAAAAGCGTATTAATTTATGTGTCATGTGTAGAAATGATAGTAAAGGAAGGAGCCTTATTGTTAATAATAATGTTAAATGCATGTATATGACATGATAAGTTAATGTGGCTATTTGTAGCATAGATGATGTTCATATGAGTCCTAGGGGCATTTTAGTAATTTTTTGTACAAAAGGTGTGGCCTAAATAAGCATATATATGATAGGTGCTAATGAGTATTAATAATAAATGAGAATAGTTAGTGATGTTAGATGATGTATATGGACCGTGAATGTTACTGTTTTATGTGGTAAGGGTATTTTAGTAAACTTAGCATAATAATTTCGAATTGGTAATTTATAAAAACAAAGTCCGTAATATGATAATTTAATAAGTAAGGAGGGAATTTTAGTAAATTTTCATATAAAAGGGGATAACTTGGTAATTTTGTGAGTAAAAAGGTATTTTGGTAAATTAGTATGTAAGAAGGGTATTTTGGTAATTTTGGCATAAAAAGAGATGACTTGGAAATTTTATAAATATAAAGGGGTAAAATGGTAAATTAATAAGTAATAAGGGTATTTTGGTAATTCGGCATAAAAGAAGGGGTAACTTGGTAATTTTGTGAGTTAAAGGGGTAAAATGGTGAAATAACAAGTAAGAATGACATTTTAGTAATTTGACATAAAAGAATGGTAACTTGGTAATTTTATGAGTAAAACGGGTAAATTGGTAATTTAGTATGTAAGAGGGGTATTTTGGTAATTTAACACACATGAGGGGGCACTTTGGTAATTTTAATAAGAATGAAAGGTAATTTGGTAATTTAACTAATAAAAATGGCACTTTGGTAATTTTAATAAGTATGTAGGGAAGTTTGGTAATCTTAATAAATATAAAGGGCAATTTAACTAACCAAAAGGATCAATTTGGTAATTTTAATAAGTATGAAGGGTAATTTGGTAATTTAACTAATCAAAAGGGTAATTGATAATTTAATAAGTATGGAGGGCAATTTGGTAATCTAACAAACCAAAAGTATAATTTGGTAATTATAACAAGTATGAGGGGTATTTTGGTAATTATACAAATATGAAGGATAATTTGGTAATTAAACAAATACAAAGGGGTATTTTGGTAATTATACAAGTATGAAGGGTAATCTGGCAAATTGGCAAGTAAAAAGGGGTAACTTGATAACTTTACAAACAATAGTGGTATTTCAGTAATTTTGTAAGCATGAAGGGGTAAATTAATAAATTGTATATAACATGTCAATGGATTAAATAAGCCTCCATAATAAGACCTAAGTAACATTAAATAACAGGATAAGGGTTTATAGCTTTAGTATCACTTGTTCAAGTATAACAGTGTATGTTATAAGGATAAGGGCATTTCAGTAAATCGGTGAATATCACAAAGATATAGTATGGAATAAGGTTAAATGGATAATTAAGGGTATGACATGATGTTATTTTGTAATTATGTAAGAGGTTCCTTAGTTGTTAATTATGCAAGGAAATGTGTGCTGGATGTGCTAGAAGTACATGTTAGGGTTTATGCGTTTAATGATCCTTGATATAGAATACTTGATTCTATGACCAGCGTGCCTTTGTGTGTCCGGATTCGTGACCCCCCTCAAGTTAAATAAATGGACCCGTTGTGTCAATTAAATAAAAAATACTAATCATGTAAAGTGAAAGATTATTGAGACGAGCCCAGACTGATCCATCAGCGAGAATAGTGGCCAGAAGCCTTCTGCCCTAGAGACCGATCCACCGGCCAATAATAGTGGCTAGGTGTGTTCTGCCCTAGGTGTTTATGATCCATTAACTATAATAGTGGGGGATCTCGAGCTTAATAAACCAAGCCTTGGATGTTAATAAATCATGGAAATATACTAATCACTTATAATAGAACACCATGTGAGTCGGGGCTAAACCGATCCATTGGCAAGAATAGTGAGCAAGAGCCTTCTTCCTTAGAGACCGATCCACTGGCAAATAATAGTGGTCAAGTGCATTCTGACCTAGGTGTTTCCAATCTACTGGCTATGATAATGGGATTCCCGCCCTCACATGGATATAATTCGAGAGATGATGTTGAATAATGTTTAAATAATAGCTTAAGACCAAAAGTATTGATTTTGCCTTAATGATCCATTAGTATAGTATAAGTTTGGCCTCGGTGCCTATCTCTCTCTTGGTAAGTGATGGAATTGCTACGTAAATGGACCTTATTTTATGCATTTCCTATTGTATATGGTGTTGCATTGTGTATTAGCTCTTATGTTGATTATGATTATCTCTATGTCCGAGTATGTTATTGTTTTTACATCATTTATGTATGATGTGTTGCATGTGGTCCCTACCTTCAATTTGGTATAAACTGTTACTCAATACTATAGTACTGAAGGACTCAGTTTATGGGCCCCTGCCTATTCAATTGGCATTATCCATTGCAAATTAGTCATAGGTGCTATTCAAGTTGGTATCAGGTACAAACGTAAGGATTGTCTGGGAAACATAGCAGGGTTTCTCTTTAAACCTTACTATTTCTTTTTTTAAAGATTTTACTCTTGTAACCACTAATAATGATATTTTGTAATGTCTTTAATGCGCTATTCTGAATTAAACAAAAGTTTGAATTTGTGTAAATTGTATTCGGTTCCTTTTTTAGCCTTAGCACTTGGTATAGGAATGGTAGGAGGAAACTGGTCTGATGTTAAGTATGGTGGTAGCCTCCCCAAAATTTACGATTGTTGCTTCCACTAAAAATAAAACAAAAAATTTCAGTCGTGAATTTTGGGGGTGTTACAAATTGGACTAGTTTGGCCTTAGTTGACATTTCACTTCCACCCTTATTAGTTGATCTCAATATAGAATTTTCAATAATAGGAAAAAAAAAGTTGAAAAGGAATTGTTGATTTGATTGGATAATGTTTGGACTATGGTGTAATACCTGACCCTAAGTCATGATGTCATTGATCATAGCTGTCCCTTGAGGTCCATGGTTCATTTGGATTTGGTGGGTTGGTTTGTTGTGCAAGATCTTATTATTATTTGAGCTATGAGTAATAATATTTACGTTTGAATAAGACATTAATCATTAAAAGTGAAGGACTTGAGTTTGAAAGGGATCTCGTGCCTCAGTAAGGCACCAAGTGGGTAGTTTCACCTTTGGTACAAATGACTCATTTCTTCTCAAAGGAATCCACATACTCTAGAGGGGGCACTTGTACTTAAGGACTTTAGTGCTAAGGTTTTGTACATGTGACTTAGTATGTTGACTTCTTTGATGTGATGTTGGAAAATTAGAGGTTGATTTGTTATTTTTATTCATAGTGATCATTGCTTTGGATTATGATATTGAATTCCTCTCAAGAAGTAATAATTGGTTTGAATTATAATCGTATTAGATAAATCGCAAAGTTCTGCCCTTGAATAATTGAATTAGGGTTGAATGGATCAAGTTGAATAGTGTTTGAATTATCTTGAGTTTGGACCTTTGATTTAGGCATGGCTAATGTTTATCATGTGTTGAGTTGTGGATTCATGTTTATCTTGGATTGTCGTGATCCCATGTTGTATTTATTTTAAAGCACGATTCTTGGTGTTATATGATTTCGTATAATGTGAGCATGCTACCTCTTAAACGATATTGTAATTTACTTAGTAGCAGAAAACCGTATCGATTCTACATTTTTTTTATGATTATGTATGGTTTATGAAATGGCACAAGTCTTACAAGCATGGAAAGGATCCATAGGACACAACTTCTTTTGAGGAATGAGATTTTAGGTTAGAGAGTTAGTGCAAACCAAATTTTCACTTGCGGGTGTTAGTTTCTATTGTTGTCGATTTTCCTTTTTGGACCCTTATGTTTCGAGTTGTATTTTGTTACCTTGTTGTGTGGATGTTGGTTTGCTCATAAACCTTTACAAATATTATTGTCTCTTTTTCCACTACTTTTATTTTTGAGCTGACTTGTTTTAGCCTTATCACTTGACATAAGTCAGGTATAAAGACTAGAATTATGCTAAGTTTAGTGGGAACACTCAATATCTTTGTGGTTATGTTTTTGAAAAATAAAATTCTTAAGTAGTAAATTTGGGGGTGTTATACTAGCAACCCCATCCTTCAATTTGGTTTGCAATGATTTAGTGAGATGGGCCACATTTCTATCAATTTTTCTTACATATCTTCCTTCAAAAAATCAAAGGTATCAACAACATATAGAGGAAAGTCATTCAAATTATTAGAAACTTTCAAATAAAAAAATTGTATTATTGAGTCTTTTTTGGTTTGATTTGAGTTTCTTGGTCTTCAATCTCATCTAAGCTTACATATTTGAGTTTTTTGAGCCTTTTGAATCCAAGTTCATTATATTTGGTCAAATAAGTGAAGAATCAACACACTGTTTATTGAAATCGGTAGGATTGACGGGATCTAAAAATTCTAGATGAGAGGAGAGATGAAATGCCCCAAAAATCCTATTTTTATTATTATTAAATATGATTTTTTATTTTGAAAGTTAATCAAATAATTTACTTTTATTAAAACAAAAGGGAGTTAATTAGGGCAAATCAAGAAGAAATTTATAAGTGTTTTTAATAGGAAGGATTGTGGTATTTTAAACTAATTAAGGGTTTTATTTTGGAAATTAATTAAATAAATTACTTTATTTAAATTAAGAAGGATAAAATAGTTTCAAAATAATATAAACTTTATAAATAATTTAATTGGAGAAAATTAGAGTGTTTTGTTAATTAAAATGGAATTTAATAAAATTATTTCAAAAATCCCTAAATTAACCTAAAAAGAGAATTTAATTATTATTTTAATATTTATATTTTATTAAACATCCCAATTTACCGCCAAATAGCCCATTCGACCCCCCCCCCCCCGCGCCGTCAGCGCCGCCCATACCGCCGCCTGCAGCACCCCCTCTACCCCCCAAAACAACCAGGGATCCTGCCCTACCACCCTACACCTCCATTTTTCCCTACTTCCCTCTCCCATAACCTCCACATCCACCTCTCCCATTTCTTCCTCCCTCCACCGCCACCGTCGCGCCGTCGCCGGCACCACCACCCCGCCAGGTTGCCTTCCACCTCCTTGAACCCTAAACCCTGAATAATAAAAGTTTAAAGTTTTAATGATTTTAATATTATTAACTATTATTATTAGTATTATTATGATTATTATTACCATTATTATGATTAATTCTATTATTATTATTATTATCATCATCATCCTTATTATTATCATCATTATCATTATTATTATTACTATTATTATTATTATTATCATGTTTATTACTTTAACTATGACTAACATCGTTATTATCTCTATTATTATTATTATTATTTTAGCATTCCTACTATTATTAGTATTATTACTATTATTATTATTATCATTATCGTTATTATTATTATTATCATGGTTATAGTGGTTATTGTTGTTATTATTATTATTGTTCTTACCCTTATTATTATTATTATTATTATCAACATTATTATTATTATTATTATCCTTATATTTACTATATTTATTACTTTAACTATTATTACCATCATTACTATCCTTATTATCATTATTATTTAATATTATTACTTTTAGTATTCTTATTATGATTAGTATTGCCACTATTATTATTATTATTATGATTATGGTTGTTGTTATTATTATTATTATCATTAATATTATTATTACTGATACTACTACGATTTCAATTATTATTATCATCATTATTATCATTATAACCATTATTATTATTATTATTCTTGTTACTATTAGTATTCTTATTATTAGTATTAGTATTATTAATAATATTGTTATTAGTAATATTGAAACCCTTACTTTAATACTATGGATTTTACTAAGACTTACTTTGATTAGTGGTAATTTGTTTAACTACCTTGAGAATGAAAATAACCCTACCTTTTAATTATAAACTACTATTATTAATATTAGCTATAGTATTAGGCCATGATAAGGGTAAGATAGAAAAATTATGGTAATCTGGTAGAGGGAGATTGACCCTTAGTATTTCCCTCTTATAGGTGAACCGGGTCAAAGCCCCCAGGAGGTGTAGGAGCTTGCTCCAAGTCCGACGCCGATTTAGGTAAGGACATAACTAAGGCTGCTTGTGTGTTACATATTTTACTTGTCTTGGATGCTTTGTACGGTTTATATGCCGTATTCTATATGTTATTTGTTTCATTGTGTAGTGCAGCGTGGAACTGAGGTATGTTCTCGTGCTCTTGTCTGGTATGTGCTAATATGGACATGCTGCAAATATGATGTGATGTTACCCTTAGGACATGCATGCTAGGTTATTTGATGAGGTGTTGTTGAATGGGGGCATGAAAGAGAAAAATGAGAAATTAAGATAACCAAGGGAAAGTAAGTTGGCTAACGTAGGTAAGGATGACCTAGGTAATCTGTGATCCGTGAATGGACGAGAAAAAGGAGAATTAAATAAAATGGAAGAGTGGGAGAAACTAAGGTTACATGGGAGAACTAGGGTTTGCATGGAAATAATAGGGTTTGGCATGGTGGAGATCGAGGGGTTTGCATGGGGAGGTTAACGTCCGCATGGGGGCAAACCTTACGTATGGAAAGTTACTTTGGGACGTGGGGAAGGAAATGGAAGGTTTGTTTGGGAGTCTGGAGGCTCGAGGTGAAAAATAGTACGTAGGATAATATAAGGGTACCTAGGGACCAACTAGGGTTTGGGGAGGAAACCCTAATTTGAGAAGGTGGAAAAAGAAAAAGAAAATAATAAAAATAAACGAGGAGGAGCGAGGTATGAGGGGAGAGTTGAGTCTAAGGGTCATGATACGTGGGGCGTTAAAATAGTATGGGTTGTGGGAGGCAGAGAAGGAAGGGCCACATAGGCCCAGATTAGGGTTTCTGGTGAAAACCCTAGGGTAAGGTGGTGAGTAGACCTCGGGGTATAAGGTGGTGGGCCTTGACCCACACACTTAAAAGTTGGGTGTCCGGTGTGAGAAAATGGGTTAAGGGAAGGAAGTCGAGGCGAGTTAGAGGTGCGGAAGTCTCAAGATATGGGACAGGCCCTCTTGGGAGGCTAAGGGTGAATATAGTTAGCAATGCATGTCAAGGGTGATATTCTTTCGAATAAGATATGTTATGACACTAATCACTTACAGAGAAAGATGTTGAGCCGAACCCAGACCGGTCCACCGGCGAATAATAGTGGCTAGGGTCGGGGTGCCCTACATGACCGGTCCACCAGCGAATAATAGTGGCAGGGCATGTGCCCTCGTGACCGTTCCACTGGCTATAATGGTGGGGGATTTCGTGCTCAATAAACTAATCTGAATAATTATAAGACATGGGAAAGATACGAATATTTACAGTGGAACACCTTGTGAGTCGGGGTCAGATCGGTCCACGGGCAAATAATAGTGGCAGGGTATGTTACCCTCGTGACTGATCCACCGGCTATAATAGTGGCAGGGCATGACCCTCGTGACCATTCCACTGGCTATAATAGTGGGGTTCCCGCACTCACATGGATTGATAAAGACTATGATGTGAATCGATTATAATTATCAGAGATGTAATGAAAAAGTTACCTGGTTCATAACAGGTATTATTTATCTGTGTTATTGCATGCTATCTACGTAATTATGCCATGTCTGCTATGTCATGTATCTCTATGTATATGAGCCTTAGTGTGTCTGTTACCTTATTCAATACGTAGCGTACTGATCACCCGTTTCATGGGTGCTTCTCATTCCCATGAGCAGAAGACCTGTCTGAGTTTTTGCAGGTAGGGGGCGATGTCTTCGATGCCTACGAGGCATCGGGCAAGGATGAGAGTTGAGCCTGGACCTAGCTTGGGAGTCGAGAGTGACGTGGCTAGAGTTCATCCTCCGTTTTGTTTTCCTGTATTATCATATTTCATTTTATTCCGCTGTATAACGTCCTCTAACATTTGGTACTTTATAATTGTACTTTTGAATTGTAACTTTTGATTTTTGCACTCTGATCTGTATGACTTGTGTTTTGCTAATGACCAGTGTTTTATTAACGAATTGTACTTGACGAACAATATTATTTAACCTTAGCACTTAGTATCGGGTCGGTAGGAGTGAACCGATTTGGTACTAAGTGTGACAGTAATGCCCCCGAATTTACAGTTTTATCTGTTCGTTTCCGCTAAACTCTTTTAAATTAAACGAAATTTTTCAGTAGTAAATATGAGGGTGTTATAAGAGAGGAGATCAAGATCAACTTAAATTTTGAGTAAAAGTGAGCAATAGATAGATAAGGGTGCTTAGTGATAGCTTTGAGATGCTAATTATTTTGGTGCTTTTTTCCCAATAGTTTGGCATTGATATTAGTTTTTGATTTCTTTGTTTTTGTATGATAATTAATATATGATATAGTAGATGATGATTTTTAGATAACTATTTTGTGTTGCAATTTTGTTTAGTTTTTACTGGTCTTTTTTTTCTTTTAATTTTTTTTTGTTGATGGTGAAATTGTTTCATTACCGTAGTTTTATACCAATTCTATACCCTATCATCTCTCAACCTTTTAGTTTAAATATGTTTCTCTCATTTTTTTTAACTATTACCCAATTTAAGGGGAATTTAGTTAAGGGGAAGGAAAGAGAAAAAAATAGGGGGCTACAAATCATGGGGGATGAGAGAGAAGGTGAGTTGAAGGATGTTCTAAGAGAATATTTTTCATTTTTTTTATTAGTTGATGGCATTTTAAATACTTTATGTTTAAAAGAATGTAAAAACAACTAAATTTTGACACCAAATTAGATAAGATATTTTAGGTATTTAATGTTGGAAAAAAGGGGGAATGTGAGAAAAATTGAGGGAATGAGATATAATAGAATGAAGGGTATAGTGGTCATTTCATATGTAATGTTTTGGAATTTTAACATTTTAACAAAGATTTAACATAAAACTTTAATGAGGATTACCTGATATGTGACTCTCAAGGCTTAAGATTATCTGATAGATTTTCAAAAAACTTGGGATTGTCACTCTAAAAATAAAAGGCCAATATTATTTCATTACAATAGCCAACTTTTACTGCATACCACTATAAAATCACAATAGTGTAAGGATTCAATGCTCTCAAAGTCGAGCAGTGTACATTTTTTGCTATAGACTTAGTGCAACATATAATGTTATCCTTATTTTAAGTTGTTCATGATACTCTTCTACCAAACATAGAACGAGTAAGATGTTAAAGACCAAGGAGTCATTCTCTTTGTCTAAATTCGTCTCGACATGATCTACAAAAAAATCTATTTTTATAAAAAATTTATTATTATTAGTATTAGTACTATTATTTAAGATATTATAGTATTCTTTTTTTTTAATGATTGCTTTTATCTAAAACTAAAATGAGAAAAATGGCCCCTAAATTAATCAATTTAGGTCCACATGCTAGTAATTTTAGATTTTTCAAATGACAACTCCGTAATTAAATGATGAAATTTGAATAATTGAAAGGTAAAAGATCAACCCATAGAATCGTGAAAGAGCCCTCAATCTGTCAATCCTACTATGTCTGGACCTGGTAAGTTTCCCCGTATTGAGTCAAATTAAGTCGCGGGCTCCACTCCTGGCGGTGCCCTTCCGTCAATTCCTTTAAGTTTCAACCTTACGACCATACTCCCCCTAGGACCCAAAAACTTTAATTTCTTATAAGGTGTTAGCGGCGTCCTAAAAGTAACATTCGTCGATCCCTGGTTGGCATTGTTTATGGTTGAGACTAGGACGGTATCTAATCGTCTTTGAGCCTCCAACGTTTGTTCTTGATTAATGAAAACATTACTCTTTTCAATACAACAGAATGAAGCGGTCATTTTATTTTAGATACATGGGGGGAGGGGAGTCTAGAAATCAGGGAAAAGGCATGAGATAAGTTCATTATCTGAACGTCTAACATAATAATTAAGAATTGGAACCGGAAAACCTTGGATAATGTGGTCATCTTGTAGGCAACAACCATGAAGATTTTGAACCAAATACCAAAATAGCCTTTTTGGGTCAGTTAAATACCAAAGTTGTCCATCTGGTTTAAAACTTACCAAAATAACCCATGTCGTAAGGCCAGACTAACAACCCTTCATTCTTTTATTGTCCAGAGGTAACACATCTGATCATCACACATGTTTTATTAGGGACTTGAAAGTTTATTTTAGAAAACGCCAAACGACTAAGCATGTTTCTATCTGGTTTTTATTTTGTTTTGTTAGTTTGTATACCATGCCCCATTGTTTTTACATCATACAATCTTCATTTAAATACCATACCTCATTATTTTAACACCATACCCCACTATCTATATACCACACCCATCATTTGAATGTCATATCTCATCATTTGAACACTATATTCTATCATCTATACACCAAATCTAATCATTTGTATACCATAATCCATGATTTGTACACCATACCCCATCATTTGTGCACCATACGTCATCATTTATACACAGACCTCATCATTTATACTGTAATACCCCAAAATCTTAAACATTTTAATTTACTCTTTTAGTGATCATTATTTAAATTGTATGAGAATTTAATAAATCATATTTGTAATTGAAATTGTGAAAATCTTACTATTTTATTCATTTTAATATTAATGAGAAACTCTTTTTTTAATTTTAGAAGTTTTGAGAAAGACTACTATTTTTAGAAAGCTTTTGATAATCCAAAAGTTACTATTTTAAAAAAATAGTAACTTTCATATGAAAATGTGTTGAAAATATTTTGAATATTATTTTTTAGTGGTTGTACTTTTGTTGCAAAAAAAAAACCTATGTTAAACCCTTACTTTGTATAAAATAGTAAAAGGGTAGAAGGGGAATATCTTAAAAATAATTTTGGAAAAAATGAGAGTAATTAATAAGAGGCTTACCTTATGAGTGATATAGGGTATGCTATATTATTTTCATTTAAAATGTTTTTTGCTAATTAGTTAGCTAGTGAGATTAATTTGTTCATTTGGAAGTTTATTTGTATATTCTTATGATCTAACTATTTTTATAGTTAATTAAAACATTTTAAACAGAGACATGTTTTTTTGTTGTATATGATAAAATTTTATCTTTTTCTTTATTTCTTAGTATATGTAATTATTATCTATTAATTATGTTAAATAATATTATATGATAAATATTTTTTTTCTTGTTTTTCCAATTTTGTAGATGAACAAACCAACATTTAGTAATTTAGCCATAACTTTTTCATCAAAAAACGAAATTGAACTATTCTTCTTGCATTAGAAATTTGACTTTATACAAATTTTGTACTTTGAGTTTTCTCAATATCTAACCTAAACTTAGGGAAAATTATCAATCATTTCTTCTTTTTCTTCTTCTCTGTCTGAGTTCAAGAAATATTATTATTTCAAGATCATCAACTCTTGAAGTTATTTTGGTGCGATAATATCATTCTATATGCTTGAAGATCTTATATTATATGTATAAGGATTTTACATTTGGTAACATTATTTTTCAGACCTATATACATATATTATGTGTGTGAAATATGACTTCTATAAAGTACACACCTTTATTTATTATATAGTTTTATAACTTCTTATGGCTATTTTTTTTTATGTATCGTGATATGTAATATAATTAGCTTAAGAATACATGATTTCATGTTAAATTTGTGGTAGTTTCAATTTGCTGCAATTTCACACAACTTTACAAATATCATACTAAATTCAATCATAAGAGTTTACATGTCATATTATATATCAAATTGAGTCCCCAAAAGTCTAGTTTTCATAAAAATTATTGGTTATGTATTTTGAGTTATATATTGAAAACAAATAGGGTTATAATAAGGATTGGTCTAATATTAAAAATTAGTATGTTATTGAATTGAATTTTTCGCTTGTTATATTGGTTCTAACCAATGCTTGAGTTGAGTTTTGTGGTTATGGTAACACTACTTTCAAACATACATACATATATAGATATAGATATATACTTGTTTTGATCTATTTAAAATCATAATTTTTATGAGTATAGGTATTTATATAGGAATTTTATAAATTTCTTCTATAAACATACTTGAAGCATATGACAATTATGTGTTTTTTTTTGTGTTATTTAGTAGTTATATAAAAGATGTGATCTTATTTGATTTTATGTGATAGTGGTGTCATATAAAATTATGGTTTATGCTATTTTACAATTTTACATATTCATGAGATTTGATGACTTATTTGGTTTTGATTTATGACATTGGTTCAAGGGTGACTAGAGTGGCCTACATTATTCTTAGAAAAGTTATATGGTGGAGAGTTATATTTAGAAAATACAATCTATGGAAGGATATTTTGTTGTAAAAGTGTTAGTTATGTAAGAGCTATTATGGTGAGTTATTTTTTTAAAAAAGGTGCAAAATATGGAGGGTACCTAATATTGAAAATGTGGATGTATAAATAATGTACATGAATGCACATATATGGTTGTGTGCCTTAATTGCATTATATGATCACATTGAATTATACACTCAAACTTAAATTGAAAGACTTGAGTTGGGTTTGTGGTCTTTTGGGGTGTTTTTTTTTTTAAGTTTGGTTGTGTTGACTATTTATATTTGGTCAGCTGTGGTTATATATATTCTACTTTTGATTTGGTTGTATTGGCTTTCTATATTGGAGCAGCTACAATTGTATATATTCCGATTTGGTTTGTTTTATATCTACTCTATCTAAGGTTGCAATCTGAGTAGGGGGTATGCACACTTAAAAATTGATATCGTTGGTAATCCTTATTGGCTTAGCCTAATGGGAAGACCTAGGTGAGACCTTTGGCTCTTCTTGTGGTTTTAGCTTGTTTTGGTTTATATTGACTTTAGCTCTGGCCCTCTGTTGGATTGCAATCATTTGAGCCCTTATTGCTTATTAGGTAACCCTCTTGGTAAGTCGATTTCCTATACTTAAAATGTAAAAACTAATATTATGAGTCGTGTAGCCACATAAGGTGGGGAAATAATAAATAGGTTAATCATTCATCTTAATTTATTGTGTAATATGATTAGTTTGCATATTATCCTCATATGACATCTGTTTGTATATATAAATGCATATGTATATGAATATTATACTCCCGTGTACTTATACTTATTTAGTTTATCCCCTAGCTAATTTGTTGCATTTTTTTAACATGGCTGTGATTATCTATAATATACATAGTGAGTAGATAACTGAGTAAAGATTGAGTATGATTTATTCAATATGTGGATGACATACATAGTTGGAAAGAATAAGAGTAGTAACTATTTTTAGATATTATTTGTCCCCATTGATTTCAGCTAGCTACTTTTATAATTTTCAATTGTAATTGACATTTCTATTTTGTCGGTTTGTTTGATTTTAATTTTCATTGAGTTTACCAGAAATTAATATTTTCTATTACCTTGAGTTAATAATAAAGTTTAATGTATTTTTTTATTTACGCTAGCTAACTAGTGTAAAAAAAGGTATCTACTTATACTAGTAATGACGGTAATATCATCATCTTATTTGTCTCATGTATATATATTTTTCTTATTTATTTTATAATTAATTTTAAAAAAATGAAGATGTTATATATGTTAATGTACCCCGTCATTTAAAAGTCATACACTATCATTTATACGTCATATTTCATCATTTCATATAAGATGACTAATCATCAGATTTCTTATTTTCCTGCTGAAAATTGACCTCCTTAAACACTCTTTATTCTCGGGTGTGTTTCACCTGAATGGAAAAAAAACATTAATTTAGGATTAACATGGATTATTTTAGTTAATTTTTAATTAAAATTTCTATTTTAGTAATTGATAAACACGAAAGAACTTTCGTATTTGGTTCAGATTTTTCTACCAACCAAAAAGAAAGTGACGATTTAAAATAATTTTTATATAAAAAAATTAATTTGACTGGGTTGTTAGCACCTTTACCCTTTACTATCAGAAACGTTGTCTCTCATTTTTTATTTATTTTTGCTTATTTTTTTACTAACCGTTGTACTTGTCAATTGTCATGTGCGTGCGGTCCTGTATGAGACAAATCCGTTCCATGTTAATTAGATCGAAGATATACATCAATCATTAAGCTGCAGACTGCAGCGCCTCGCCTCTAACCTTCATAATGCAAAACGAATGCAGACAGTAGGGTCATAAGTAGCGGAAGGACCCGATCAATTTAGAGGGGGGCAGGATTCGACATGGAGCAGTTGTCATGGATTTGGACAATTGTTACTCAGATTACTCTCTGCTGTGGTCTTTATGTGGCTCTTAATCTTGGGCAGCCTCGATCAACGTTTCATCACAACAGCAGCAGTGGAATTAGTGGACCTGATGACATTTATTTCATCAGTGTTAATGGAGGATTTAGACCTCTTACCCAGCAAACCCTTCTCCTCGAACAGGTTAGGTTGTTTTCTCTTGTATTAATCCTACAGTAGAACTTTGTTTGTTTCTGATTCTACAAAGTGTGTCCGATGTCATTTTGCTAGATGTTTGGGTTTTTGGCTTATGTGTTTGGCATTTCGTTAATAAATAAATGTGTGACAGCATCTGGATATTGCTTAATTATACTGCTGTTTAATTTTGTCTGAAATTATGTGGTCTGATCTGAATCATACCTTCACTTGAGTTTTACTCATTATTACTTGGGAAGAGTTCCGACATTTGTTGCGAAATCTTTTAGCAAAGCCAATGATATGTCGGTAGTTTGTAATATCATTCTACAACATCCTAGTGATGTTTGATATTGTTCCTGGCCGTGTGGGTCTGTGGCATGCACCGGTCGGACATACAGACAGAAATTCACCATGCCGGACAAAACAATTGACCCAGTTTGGATGAAGAATTGTGGAATAACATGGTGGATGATATAAATGCATTCTAGGGAAATTGTATCTAAATAGACTTAAGACTAGAGGAAATAGCGGGACATCTTATCGTCATCTGTCATAACTAGTCATCGATGATGCCTCACGCTTTGCAAATGGCCTAAAACGTGATTGGCCATGCTTTAGATAAACTAAGACCATCAAATTGATTAGAAGGTTTTCCACTCTACTCAGATTTGAGAAATGAGATTCTTTCTTTAGGTTGCTAAAATGATTGTTGTACATTGTAGATGTATGTGAATCTACATAAATTTGAAGTACAGATTCAGTGACATCAAATAATATCTGATTTGTAACAAATACTATACACGAAACTGATTCCATATGAAGCAGGAACTCTACTGCCTCATATTATAGGGTTTGGTAGCTTAATTAACCTTCATGGAGAGATGTGACTAGTGGAAATGATTTTAAATAGTTCACTGCTATGGCATTGTTGTCAAAGGAGCATTGTTTTGCATATATACTACATGCATCCACGATTTACATTACTAATCCCATTTACAATGATTCTTTCCTCGATATACACCATACTTTACTAGAATTTTTCCATTGTTCTATCTCTACTCTATATTGTTCTCTTTATCTGACTGAATTTCTGCCTTTGTGTTGTCCATGAAGATGGAGAAGGTAGCAAATACTTATGATGCAAAGTTCATCTTGAACATTGGAGATCTAGGCAAAGATGATCCACTCTGGCAGAATGTAATGCATCGGACTGCCTTTTTCAGTATAATACCCCTTTTCCTCCCCTCCCATTCCCCTCTCCCCAGAGGATTCCCTCAACCCAATCCACCCACTAGAGAAAACAATAAACATGGAAATGAAGGCATCGAACATGCATTTTGCTGCTCTGATGCACAAATTATGAAATCAAATTTGAGCAAGGTGTCAAAGAAAAGGAAATGAACCTAATGCATTGGAGCATAGCAGATCATAGAAATGGCCAAAAGTTTGTTTTGTTTTGTTTTGTTTTCTCTCTTATGCAATAAAGCCAAAGTGCCGAACATTCTTTATCAAATTGAGTTCAGTATGTCTTAAGAGTACACAAAAAGTGAAGTTAAAACCAAATATGAATCCCATCAGTAATAGGGTCTGGGATACTAGCGACTGTTTCTGAAAGACCCACATAAGAATTGCTTCATATTCTTCTATTACCTCACATGTGTGGGAATGGGTGCCTAGCATATTGCTATATATTCTGATCCATATCAAATTGTATTAACTTGAAACCATCTGGCTTTTGCAGGCTACAACTAATTACCCGCTATTAAGAGTTCCCTGGTAAGTTACTCTACCTACGTGGACCATAGATTCACATTGAGCTTATAATAGCTCCCTCAGCTTCCACATAATATCATTAATTGAAGTCCATTCAGTTTGTTGTCCTGATTTGTAATGATAATAGGTATACAACTAAAGCTCCATTAGAAAGATATGAGAGTTCTTCATTGAAGCAATTGAGAATGTTTGCTGGCAGAACCTTGGGCATCATTGCTCTTGACACAAGCTCATTACTGGTGTGTTCTTTTTGACGGGGAAACTTGATTATTACATGTTTTGTCTCAGATTGATTTGTGATTTTTGAACAAGAAAAAGGGGGCTAATAGCCCTATAAAACTTTATTATAATCATTCTAGGTGTAGCTATGCGAATTACATCCATCACAATAAGTAATTCAATTTCCAAAGGTGGTTCAAATTTGATTTATGATGTGAGAGAGGAGAACGAAAATTCAGTTAGATTTGTAAAATTCATCTTATTTTCAATCATTTTAAACTGGAGAGGCTACCTCAAAGTTGAAGTTCCAAGAATCAACATGGTGAGTGTTGGAACTTTATTTATTTCAGGACTAATAGCAGTCCAAGAGATCCATTCTGAGCCTTTTTTGGCTTCGCCATATTTTTACTCTAATTTACACTGTTATGACTGCATTAAGCTTTATTTGGCTTACTCTTTCATTGTTGAACTGTTTGCAGGTACTGCATCGTAGTTCCTTCTCGTTTCCTACCTCCTTACTGCTTTCATATGTGACTCCACTATCTGTGTTGTGCGTCTTCAGGATCCTTCAGGTTTAAGTAAAAATGTTCAGCTACAAAGGCTGCGAACAATGCTGAATGCGTCTGATGATCACTGGTATATTATTTTCTAATTGTTTAGGGTTGATAACAGCCATATAGACTGGGAACTTGCGTAATAACCATTTTCACCCTTGCTATCTTGGTCCCCACCAGGCGGATCGTTGTTGGATTGCACCCATTGTCAACTTGTGGTGAGCTCAAAGAGCAAATGGAAGTACAGCAAATTTATGAAACACTACGCTATATATTTCAAAAATACAACGTGGTAAGTAATCTGTTAACTGATTATTACCACATTATAGGCAGTTCAAGCGCCCTACTTAATGTCTAGAGTTTTTTGCCTTAACTCCCCAGAATGCATATCTAAGTGGACCAGGGTGCACATACTATATGCAATTCAAAGGTGTCTCTTACATAAGCCACCCTAGTCCTGACCGCAGAGGAGCCTGTAATGTGTGAGTAATGTCTGTTTCATAATCTACATCACGCAGTTCGACAATTGCAACTGTCCTTGTGCATGATATTTTTTGTCACCCCAAAGTTTAATTCTTTTGGAATAGGTCTTCTGAAGAACCTCTTGATGATGGATTTCTTGTTCATAGAGTGAGCTTGATGGAAATTGTGAGTATCTGAATAACTTGTTAGAATTGAGTTGGATAATGGTTGACTCCTTCTTAATTCATTGACACGTGTTTCTGTACGTGTCTAGGAAACCTTCTTTGTTACCTTGTATGGGAGAGTGATTCACAAAGTTGCAGTACGGCAAAGGGGATTGCAAGCTGTATAACATTTTTGCCTGAGATCAAAATAGTTTCATTCTTTGAGACAGTTCGTATGATTTGGCCTTCACGCATTTGGTATTCACTCCTTCCAGCCACATTCTTCTCATCCCCTTTAAGAGAGGGAAGAAGGAAAAAAGAAGAAAGATGGAGAAGGAGAGGGAGAGAGAGAGATATGAAAGTTATCAGAAAACGAATTCATTAACAATCGTATATAGATCAGGATGAATTTCACTTGGTGTCATGAGATTTGGCATAATTTTACTAAGTATCATGTGGTTTGAATAACTGTACAAATGTATCAAGACATTTGTTGTGTATTTTACTTTAATTCCTTTATAGTTCTATCTTTTTGTCTTAGATCACTAAAATAATGAATTTTTTACAATCGCACGTTTTTCTGAGCTGACTTGAAAGTGTTTTGATTATTAGAATGTTTTTCTAAATTTTTTGGGGACTTTGAGAATTAAAGAAAAATCAATAAAAATTCTATAAATCCCCAGAAAACTTTAGAAAAATATTCAAATCACTAAAACAATTTTAAATAAGCTTCGAAAGATGTATGATGGTACAAAATTTATCGTCTTAGTAACCTAAGGCTTAAAATAGTAATAGGATGATACTAATAAATAAATAATGACGATTCCTGTATAGAATATATCAAAATGTGTGTATCCAGGTAGAATTAGGCCAAATAATATAATATCCCTATGAAATTTATCCTATAGGTTATCTTGGTTAGCCATATTAAGGCTTGTTAGCCTTTCGACTAGAAGATTTGAAGAGCTGAGGATGAGTACAATGAGCAACCACCATCAAGTGCCTTGATTTCTTTCAAAACATCACGTCTTGTATTTGTAATTTTTATTTATTTATTTATTCATTTTTTTTTTCAGTTGAGGGACTACATTGTTCCATCATTGAGGCACGCCAGAGGCTTTCACATGGCATACTACACTACTGCAATAAAATCCTGGGTCTTTGCCATGAGTTACATTGTTTGAGCTTGCGATTATGCTGTGCCAATTACTTTCTTATTTAAGTTCATAATGGACATGTATCGTAAACTTCGAGAATGAGCCATTTCTCCAACGTTGTTTTTAATAAAACATGTTCGATTGCTTATGTTTCCCTGAGGACCATGTCGCAATAACATATATGATTCTTAAAATTCATCGTTTTTTTTTAATAAGTGATTTTATTAAGCCATTCATGGCAAGAAAAAAATTACCAAAGCGCATCAGCACAAAACTACTCTCCCCACCTTCTACAGATGGTCCCTAAGAGTTGCTAATTATTTGCCTAGGCAAAATATACGACCATGAAATTACATCCGCCATGCACACAATTTTCCGACCCCTTGTGAGTACCAGCTAGGCTTAAAACACCCAAACTCACTCAGTCACACATCTTTATATATATATATATATATATATATATATATATTGATAAAAGGTTGTAAATATAAATGGAAGCACTATAAAGGTATTACAATGTCAAAATAAAAGAAAAGATATTTAAACATGAGATATCTGATATTTAAGAGAAGATATTTATTACTTAGTGAAACCTCATCAGATTTTGTACATTGCCAACTAAGCTCTAAAAGATCTCTAACCTATACAAATAATACCATGTAAAACGTAAAACCCCAAACCATCCCCTAATTAGGTGTCACATGTTATTATTTTCATGGAACCCGTATAAATAGCAATGCTAGCCAAAAAATGACCATTAATAACATAATAATAATTATTATAAACTAAGCTTCCATAAGGACTCTTGATCTTAACCTTTGATATGCACTTTGTGCTCCAGATCTTAAATGTTGGAAATAAGTGAGCAAACTACAATTCAATAAGTAATTAGCCCACCGGAAAAAAGAAAAAGAAAACTTAGCTTTTAATATAGAATATGTTTAAATAAACATATTTGCAAAATATACTATATAAAATAAAATCAAATAATTGAGAACCTCCAAATTTTATAAAATTAATGTATCGTTGACAAGTTAGTTATGAAAGAAGTTATTGTGTGCTCATAAAATATTGAAAATAGAACAATTAGTAGGACCATAGGGACAATTCAGTAGTTAACTCATTAATTAGTGCAAAAAACATATGTCAATTCAGTAATATAAGTTGCAACTGTGAATGCTTTGGGACCCGTGGCTAGGGCATAATAAGGACAATTAATAGATGGTCATATTGTCGTTTATGGAGGGTTGGTAGGACATCCTAAGTAGTGAACTATGAATAGAAGCGATATCAATTACCAATCTCATACTATGAAGTGGGCCAATGAGGGACCCCCTTCTTTGGAACATAATCACAAAATAAAATAATCCTCACATAATACAATAGAACAGTTCATAAAAGAAAAATACTCACTAGAAAACTAGTTAACAAAATATAGTGATTGATCCCAATTTTAATTTAAAATACAGAGTATAAATCAAAGATAATTTATATGTATAAAAAGTATATGTTATAAAAAATACTATTTGAGATATTTAAGAATAAAATGTAATTGTGATAATTGGAAAATAAAAGTAAACACTAAATTGATTTATAAAGTGAAAACTCTTACTCAAATACCAATTAACAAAAATCAATTGCTTGATCTAAATTTTTTGTTTGAAATATAGAGTAATAAAACAATGATGGTGAATGTATATAAACAGATAAATTTTATGGAATAACATTTTATAAAATAAGGATTGAAACCTTATAATTAACTGGAGCATTAAAGCGTAATAATTTATAGACAAATTAATTAATGAGACACTATCTAAACCAATGGGAAATAATTACTCAGGAATCCATATGAGGCTTATTGTTTAAGGGGAAATGGTTTTGCTTTGGTCCTCCTACTTCTTCACTTCAATCACACATGGAAACAAACTATGTATATTGTTATTATCTCTCTTTCTATGATTCACACTTAGCTATGGTCAAGTTGTTTATGTAACAAATGTATTAAAAATCTAAGAAGACCGTTTCCACGTTAACCCATATTTATAAGGGTAATTAATATATTTTAAAATATTTACATATCTTAGATTCTTAATAAATAATTCTATTAACCCATATTACTTAGCTAATTATCATATTTATTAGAGTAAAAACTTCATTTAAAATAGTAGTCAAAGTTTCATTTACTAAAATTCTAATTATTTGGTTAGTTATCGTATTTGTCAAAGTTAAAATTCTAATTAACATAGTAGTCAAGATTAAGCAGCCAAAAATCTTGCTACTAATTAACTGTTGTGTATATTGATGCTCTTTTGGGGGGGTTCTCATATATAGCTCATACAACCAAAAATAAAAGCCTGTTCCATCAAGTAATAATCATAGTGGATGAAGCTAAAATACAAAGTTATCCAAGCATCACTACCACCTTGTATATCCCTGAAATGAAACCTTACCGCCAAGTGTGACTTTTCTTTGCCATTGTATTTGGGGAAAAAATAGATGCTATATTCTGAAAATAGATTTGGAACTCTGAAAACATGCTTTTCATATTAGTGATGAACTTCGATGGGAAAATAATATTCTATAACCCCTTTTTTGGGCTCATTGCACCAAGTCACCACATTATGTAACTCTAACTCAATCTCAATTTTAAGCTTTCGTAACCATTGTTTCTATTAGTGGTGTTCAAATGGGTTGGCATGGTTTAATACAACCCATATTATCTATGTCATATGTGGTCTAATCCATGGCGGGTTGGAATAAATGATTAATAATTTTTAATTCAACCCATCGTAACCTAAGGATTAGACGGGTTGACCATGGGTTAGCATAGATTAATATATATACAAATCAATCTATCTTAACCTCTGCTATCATTGCCTCCACCACCATTACCGCCACCCCTTCCACCGTCCTTACTACCATCACCTTCACCACCTCTACTACCTTTACCACCACTACCACCACAAATGTTTTCCTTCCTCTTTTTTTTCTTTTCTTCAATTCACTAACACCACCTCCAATATGACATTTAATTAGGGGTTTTTATATATTCCTAGTATTTCTAGATTTATTAATTCTTTTCTAATATTGATTCATGTTAATATTTATAGCTTGAAAAATTGAATGAAAAATGATATGGAAAAAAGAGGAAGATAAAAACACCTTAATGATAGAAATTAAAGTGCTTATGAAAAATACAATCTCAAATATTAGCTAGCTTGTACTTCTTTATCCTTAATTATATCCAAAAGATGGAAAGTAGTAAAAAAATTTTTTTAACAAAAATGCTTCCTTTAAATAGAATGGAGTTGAGAGTAGCAAGTAGGGTTGTTGATAAACTAAGCCGGCTCGCAAGCTTTTTGGGTCCGTGGTGCGACCGTAGCCGGCACGCAATTTAAACCCTCTTGTTGTCAATTGTAGCACTGGTAAATAAGGGTATCGTTCTAGATCGGGGATTGAGAGGGCTCACCTCTAATTAACTAGCTTAAACTATAAATAAAATAAAAACACTAAATAACCTCAAATAAATAAATAAGAAAAATACTAATAGGGATTTATAAAAATAATGATAAAATAATAAAAGGATTAAATAGAATAAAGTAAACTAATAACGAAAATAATGGGAAATAATGGGAAACCGCAGATATGAGAAATATGTTAGGGAAATAAAAATCCACCACTAGATTAGGTTAAAAATATAATATTTATTTCTAAGTCAATATTTAATCGTGAGAGTGAGATCGACCAAGTTGCACACCACAAGCAGGTCTATACACCTTATATTACTTCCCTTAATTAATTAATACGACAAAGCGCCAATATTAACCCTATTAAATACTAGCAGTATAGCAGCAACAAGCGGCTCCTATATTTAACTAGATTTAATGCATTAAGTGTAAGTGGAAGGCTGTCAATCTAAGTACCCAAACTAGTACAAAAAGCATGTCTAGCTGTATTTCCTTTCCTTGACCCACACGTATCGAAACGTTTTACCACTTAGGTTAGAATCACAAAACGATTAGGTGAATTGTTATCTAACCTAGCTACAATTTATACATATAAATTCTAGTATATTTAGATGACCACCTAGCAGGCAAATAATCCTACATACTGTCACTTATGAGGAACCAGAACAAGGCATGCACCAAATAAACTATACTTGACAGAATTATACATATAAACGATAGCAATTAAAATAGAGTCAAGAAATAATCTCACGAAACAAAGAAAATAAAATTATAATTCAAATCATAATCTAGGGTTTCAATTCATTCCCTAACAATAAATAATCAGCCACTCATAATTAAAGAATTAATTACACAGAAATATATATCTAAAATATAAATTAAAAATAAGAGAAATAAATAACCGGAATTAATTTTGAATTAAAGATCAAGAATTTATTCAGATAAAAATTAATTTTATATGAAATAAATTCTACCGGTATTAATTTCTTCCTTATTTTTCTCTTCCTCTTCGGCTTTGATTTCTGTGCAAGAATTTTCTTTCTCTTTTTCTTCTTTCTCGGGCGGCGGCTGAAACTGACGGCTGACGTCGCCCTTCTCGAACTCCGTGCCACTCTCCTTCACCAGACGTGCGGCCTCGGCCTGTTCGTTCTCGTCCAAGCGTCGTCTCTCTCTTTCTTTCCTGCGGGCCCTCTTGGGTGCCTAACGGCAGAGGCAACCCTCTTTCTTTTTCTCTGCGGCTCTGAAGATCGTCCTCTCCTCTCTGCCGCACGCTCCCCTCTTTTTATAATTTTTCTTTGACTTTTCTAACTTTTGCTGACCGTGCGTCGAGGCTGCTTTCCACGTCAGCCCTCGTTTCGCAGCCTCATGATGCCTCCGTTTGGTTTGCTTTTTCCAGGCCTTTGGGCCTTCGGCCTTCGGCCGTTGGTCCAAAGGTCTTATTTATTTTTCTTTTTTTAATTTTTCTTTTACTTAAAAACCTGCAAAATAAAATTAATAAAAATTAATAAATATTATTTTGATCTAAATTTACTTAAATTATATCATTTTAGCTTAAATAATAAAATTTATGTAATTTTTACCACTTAAGCATAAAACAATAATTATTCCCCTATATTAGCTAAATAAACTACCAAAAACTAAGATTATAAGGGTATAAAATGTGTCAAAATATGAACTCATCATACCCCCACACTTAGCTTCTTGCTTTTCCTCAAGCAAGTTATTATTCTAAACAATTAAAATTAAATTAACTAGCCACTTTCGTAGGTCTCACGATTACACTTAGCATGTGTAACAAGCCCTTTAAACCCCTAGGTCACCCATCGAGGACGAGTAAGGTCTCGTGAGGGTTTCGCAGATGATATACCCACAAAATCACACACAAATAAAATAAAATAAAAACATACCTAACACCCTTAACTATTTTTGTCTCAGAATCTTTTACTTTCAAAAGTCGAGATTAGCAATCAACCAAGATTCAGTATTGGGAGATTTAAAGAATCAATTTCAACATATGGTTCACACATAAACATGACAGGTATGAACAGATCAATATTATGGATGAAAATCTACCACGCCTTAGTCACATCAAGATCCATCCTCACTATGGATACCCTCTATTTTTTTTCTTAGATTCATGGCTACAAATGTATAAAAATACTCATGTATGTGAGATAAGATGATGAAGATAACAAACGACTCACATATATAAAAAAAATAAGGCTCATGTTTTTGTGGATAAAACCTCATGAAAGATATCAAATACTTGCCAAATGGACCGAACCATAAGCTTAAATCTTGTGACTAATCTCCATCAGATCAAAGGCTGCTCATCTTGAGAATCAAATAGGACTTACTTATTGGTTAACGGGGTTTAAGGTAAAGACGGGTATGGAGTATTTTAGGTGTGTGGTGCTAAAAAGGTCAAGAGCTAGTGGAATCTAATAATTAGACGAAATATAAGCATAATTCCACATCAACGATTAATGATACACCTCTCCACTTTCACAATAAAATGTAACATGAATAGAACTTTCTCAACATAATCTCCATAACTCCCTCTCTTCCTTATATCCTAACATTTTTTTTTCTTTTTTTCTTTTTTTTTCTTTTTTTTTTAAACAATTTTTTTTTCTCCATCAAACATAACCAATCCCCTTTCTTAGCATGGTTACATATATTTCTTTCACACACACACATACACAACCACTCTTCATATCCATAACGATTTGATTTCCTTCCACTAGCTTTAAGCAATGGTAAAGATATTAAGGCCCAACGGTTATTCAATGTAGGTAATGAAGAAAAGTATATGTTCCTTGTATAGGCTCAAAGGGTTTCGATGGAATGTATATCATGGATACACAAATCAGGTTAAGCTATTTGGTCATGTGATGGAAACTTTTCTAAGCTGTCTTCATCATTTCCTCAATCAGAGCATGTTTTGACTATAAGCTTCGAATAGCACAAGAGTAAGTTCTAGTAATCTCTATAGTCCATTACAAGATCTATGGCAAATAATTTGATCGAAGAAATTTAACATATATGAGGTTTAAAAAAAAAAAAATTTGAAGCCAAGAAAAGTAGAATATTTTGTGTAAATTCGCTCAGAAAAAGAAGGTACATATGGTTCAAAAGCTCACTAAGGAATGTGACGAATCTCAACATGCCATGTCGGTGATTAGAAAATCATACATGTTCTTTCTCCATTCACATTTAGGCACATAGATATGTGTTCCCTATATCGAAATCAACACAAAAAATCTCCACTTACTTTATCTCAATTTCATGATCCTCTTTTCGTTAAATTTCAAAGATATATTCCTCATTAACTAGTTAAGGGTTCTACGACTCTAAAAACACTAGACACTCTAAAAAAAATTTAAACACTCTAAAAAAAATCAAAACAATTTTTTTTTCTTTTCATACATAAAACACACGCACCCCCACACTTAAATCACACATTGTCCTCAATGTGTAAACAACTAAGGAAACATGAAATTTCATGTATGGAGAAAACAAACTAAATAAATAAATAACTAAAGGATAGAAAACTCCCTTATGACTTTGGGTTGCCTCCCAAGTAGCGCTTGTTTTTACGTCTTCAGCCTGACGTTGTATTGGTCTACTCATTTGGTGTGGGTCCATCTTGTAGGTGCACTTCTTCAACGTTATGCTCCACAAATGACTCATAATAGGGCTTAAGCCTGTGACCGTTTACCTTGAACTCATTCCCCGTCTTCTCGCTTTTGATCTGTATTGCTCCATAAGGGAAAACATTAGTAACAATAAAAGGACCAACCCATCTAGAATGCAACTTACCTGGAAATAAGCGAAGACGCGAATGGTAGAGTAGCACTTTTTGTCCCACAACAAATGACTTTCCACGAATCATCTTATTATGAAAAGCTTTTGTCTTCTCTTTGTATACCATAGCACTTTCAAAAGCGTCATCCCTTATTTCTTCTAATTCATGAAGTTGTAGCTTCCTATGCGTTCCAGCTGAGTCAATACTCATGTTCAAATTCATAACAGCCCACCATGCCTTGTATTCAAGCTCCACCGGTAGATGGCATGCCTTTCCATAAATGAGTCGAAAGGGAGACATGCCTATGGGCGTTTTATAGGCTGTCCTATAAGCCCATAAAGCATCATTTAGCCTTTGGCTCCAGTCCTTTCGATTTGGACTCACAGTTCTCTCTAGTATCTTCTTTATTTCTCGGTTGGAAACTTCGGCTTGCCCGCTAGTTTGAGGATGGTAAGGTGTAGAGACTTTATGTGTCACCCCATACTTACGTAGCAAGGCTTCAATTGTCCTATTGCAAAAATGTGATCCTCCATCACTAATGATTACTCTAGGCATACCAAACCTAGAGAAAATGTGAGATTGAAGGAACCCTGCAACTAAACGAGAATCGTTAGTTCGGGTGGCAATTGCTTCCACCCATTTTGATACATAGTCTACTGCAAGAAGAATATAGAGGAAACCTTTAGAAGATGGAAAGGGTCCCATAAAGTCAATGCCCCATACGTCGAAAATTTCTACAGCTATAATAGAAGTTAAGGGCATTTGGTCTCTAGGACCAATATTACCTGATCTCTGACATCTATCACATCGCCTACAGTAATCATTGGCATCGCTGAATAGTGTTGGCCAATAAAAACCTGCTTCAAGGACCTTGAAGGCAGTCTTTTTAGCACCAAAATGTCCCCCACAATGCAATGTATGACAATGTGCTAGAATATGCTCGAATTCTGAATCAGGGACACATCTCCTAATTATACCATCATTACCGAATTTCCACACATAGGGATCATCCCAAACATATTGGGATGCCTCTTTTCTAATTTTAGTTCTTATAGATCGTGGCATGTCATTAGGCAACTTATTTGTTACCAAATAATTCACTATATCTGTAACACCCCCAAATTTCACTCCTGAAAAAAATTTTTTGAAAGAATAAAGCGGAAGCTAGGAGAGAATTTGAGAAATGTTACCGCCACATCTAACACAAGATAAATGTCAACCATCTATCTCATGTTAGATGCAAGGCTAAAACCTGTCAAACAATTAAATCCAAATTTTAAAACTTATCAGCGCACGAGAAATTAAAAGTCAATTACAAAGCCATTGGAAATTTAAATACAACACTTGTAACTTCCAAAGACGAATACAGTTGAACAAAACAAATCCCGAAGGATCAATATCCGGATTGCCTACTCACTCAAGTCAAGTCTTCCACCCCGAAATAGTATCCGATTTTAAACCTGCATAAGAGGTCTGCTCCCCACCATCAGTGGATCATCACAGGACCCATTCAACCAAGGTAGTATCAGTACGGGTCCAATACTGAGTAAGTCCCACTACCCTATCTTATGGGAGAGACGTAAACCACAACATCAAGCGCATACTAAATCATGGTACATTATGTTGATACAAAATTATGCATACTCAGTGCCCACATCATAAATCCTACCATACACATATAGTAACATGCGGAACATATGTAACATCCTATTTAAACATGTAAGTGTGGCAGCAAACATCTTAATCCAATAAGAGATTCAGATAAACTAACCGAGCATTCATGGACAATATTAAACCAACCAATCGGGCATTTTCGGACAACGCCAAACCAAACCAAGCCAAATCGAGTCCTCTGCTCGTGGAAATGAGCAGCATGTAGTAATACAGATAATAAAAGCCGGCTATGGTCCGGGTAGACTCATTCAGTCATTCTTTAGATCTCTGGTAAATATAATCGATTCACATCATAGTCTTTATCAATTCATGTGAGTGCGGGAACCCCACTATTATAGCCGGTGGACCGGAAATCATGCAGGGCAAAACGCGCCTGGCCACTATTATAGCCGGTGGACCGGTCATGCAGGGCAGAACGCTCCTGGCCACTATTATTCGCCGGTGGACCGGTCTGGCCCCGATTCACATGATGTTTCACTGTAATTACTTTGTATCTTTCCTATGTCTTAACGTTATTACGTTCGGTTTGTTGAGCACGGAATCCCCCACTATTATAGCCGGTGGACCGGAAATCATGCAGGGTAAAACGCGCCTGGCCACTATTATAGCCGGTGGACCGGTCATGTAGGGCACCCCGGCCCTAACCACTATTATTCGCCGGTGGACCGGTCTGGGTCCGGCTCAACATCTTCCTCTTTAAGTAATTAGTGTCTTAACATATCTTATTTGAAAGTATTTTACCTTTGACATGCATGGCTAACTATATCCACACTTATCCTCGCAGGAGGGCCCGTCCCATATCTTAGGACTCTTGCGCCCCTTATCACACCTCGGTATTCATTTCCCTTTACACTTACACATGATGAAAACCAACTCCTAAAGGTGTGGGTTAAGGCCCAACACCTCGTGACATCAAACTCCACCCGCTATTAGCCTCTAGGGTTTCCCTTGAAACCCTAATTAAACCTATGACCCAACTTCCTCTTACTTCACTACTATTAATTCATTTATCGTCACACACCTCATCTCATTTAGGCTCAATCCCAAATCATATCACTTTACTCATTGATTTCGTAGATGATCGAAAAACCCTAGTTAACCACTCCAAACCCTAGCACATTTCTTCCCCCACAAGTAATCTCTCTACTTTTCATCTAACATTACTTATTTCACATGGCGCCCATACTCATCCTTTGTATATTAAATTTCCACTCTTAACCCATCACTCTACTCTTCCTTAATTGTTCTTACTTCCACATTCTCCCCCATTTCATCCTTTCACCACACATCATATTATTAATATTCTAACATGCATGTCTTAGAGGGTCACGTCATAAAATATCACAAACACAATACAACAATCATTACACACATGTCGTAAGGAATACATATAAGCATACCTCGGCTCCAAGCTGTGCTACAAGTAATTAGTCATTTAAAACATAAGGTACACCACATGGCATAACACATGGTACACAAGGCACATAACACACACGCATAGTTGTTCTTAGTCACATTCTTACGAAAAACCCATAAGTGGAGGTAAGTAGAAACTTACCTGGATCCGAAGCTAGCTAAGCGAGATAAGAGGGAGAGAGAGGTCACTAGTTCGAGGATCCACAATAAAGCTTTCCTAGATCGCCGATAGACATCGAAAACTAAGTTAGAAACTATCCTATCGATCAATAATTTCAACTATTATAATTTAATCGAGACAAAGAGACACAAACTATTTTTCTTGGAAACGTGTCCAAAACTTAGGACTTAAAAGCATAGCTCTATTAAGATGTAAGATTAAATATAAATCAAAACAGATTAATAAAAATACACTTAGGACATTTCAAATTAATTTGTAAAGCCCAAGAAAGATAATCGATTATAAGTTAATTTATCGAAGATAACTTATTCATTAGGTTTTACAACTAAATAGGTAAACCTACCATTTGTATAGAACCAAATCCAAACCGATTAGATTAAAACATAACTTAAATTATTTAAAACCCAAAGACATAAATCGATTAGATAAAATACACATAGCAAAAATCAATTTTATAAAACAACCCTCAAAGATTAGGGTTTTTAATCCCTAAACTATGAATCGACCAAATCACTTCGATTACTTCAAATTGATAGTTTTAAAACACAATTAAACTAATTTTAGATAAATCTAGATAATTAATTTCAACAAAACAATATTCCTAGTAACCAATTTAAGACTATCCATTTTCAAAATTAGGGTTTTAAAGTCCACAACACAAACTCGGGTAATTCAAATTAATTAATTCAAATTAAAGGTATTAGAATACCATTAGGATCATTTCAACTACTTCTATAATTTAATTTTAGAAAAACAACTATACAAATAACCAATTTTATAATCTCACTTGAAATCTAGGATTTTAGGCCCGAAAATGCAATTCGGTTGAATTCTATTAACTTAATCAAATTGAGTGTTTAGAAATGCAATTAAACACATTTTATAACATATCAAATAATCAATTGATCAAAACCAATAAAAGAAATACTCAATTTAGCACAATTAGGGTTTTTGGGCCCGGAACGCAAATCCGATCAATTCTTGCTAAAATATATAAATTGACGGTTCGAAAAATGTAATTTAACATATTCTAATGTAATTTATACAGTCAATTGAATAAAATAACCCGATTACAAAATACAATTTAAACCCACGGGAGTTTTGACCTAAAAATCCAATCCCGATCAATTATGCACAATTTTCCCAAATCAACACTTCCAATATAAAATTAAATACATTTTAAACGATATTATAAAATCAATTGAGCGGAACGGCTCAATTATACGACCCAATTCCATTACACCCGAAATTCGACCTAGGAATCAAATTTCGATAAAACCTGCATAAATTTCTCAAATTGACGGTTCCAAAATGAAATTGGATACATTTTAAAACATATTGTATAATCAATTTACCCGAAATCGCCAAATCGGACGAATCCAAAAAATTTGGGCATAACCCAACCAAAAATCCAAATTTTCCAAAATCTCAACATAACCATACAATTAACTTATCCAAAACAATCTCACAGCACATATATACATTATCAAACAATTAATTTAGCTTATCACAAGCTAAATCATACTCAATTAAATCAAATCGGTGTTAGGGTTTTCAGAAATTTATACCAATTAAAAACCGACAAATCAGGGCAAAGGAAGACTGGGGAAGCTTCGTCGAAGGCTGGGAGTGGCTCGCCGGTGGTCAGCAGGGCCTGCCGTGGCCGGACGGCGGCGGCACAGCCTGCGCGGTTGCTGCTGCTGCGCGCGGCTGCTGGGCGTGGCTGCTTCGGTCGCTGCTGTCGAGCTGGCTGTTGCGGCTGCTGCTGCGCAGCGTCACCAGCGGTGGTCGGTCGTGGCCAGCGAAGGAGGAGGGAGGAGCTGGGGAGAAGAAGAGAGGCGGTGAGGGAGGCTAGGTCGCGAACAGGGAGCAACGCAGGGCTGTCGGGCAAGGGAAAGAGAAGGGAAGGGAGAGAAGAAAGAAAAGGAAGAGAAGAGGGGGGGTCCGACGGGTTGGGCTATTTTTTTTTTTTACAAATATAAGAATCAAATAAAATATTAAATATCAAAAATTTGTATTGGAAGAATTTTATCTAAAAAAATTTATTTCGAAAGGATCCAGGGCTTAAAATTAAAAAAAAATTATATAAAGAATTTCAGAAATATTTTCGAAAGAATTTACCAACGAACATAAAAATTTATATTATTTACGAAAATATATTATAAGGCCTCGAAAAATTATTTAAAAGCATATAATAAAATGTTTAAGTCAAATTCTAATAAATCGAGATTAATTTAAATAATTTCCGAAATCGGTTTTCCGCAAACCAAATAGCATAAAACGAAAGAAAATTAATTCCAGAAAGAAATTCATAAATAAACTCCGAAAATCTTTTTAATTTAAAACTTCCCAAAATATTAACGATTTCTGAAAATGAATAAATTTAAAGTCAGAAATATTTTCTACGGATAAAATCATTCAAATAAATTTAACTATTTAAATAGAAATTCTATAACTTAAATAATATATTTCATTAACGAAATATAACTCCAAAACAAAGCCGTAATCACACGACGAAGTTATAATCGAAAACGAATATAAAATATTAAAAATCAAAATACGAGAAAGAACGGGAATATATATTTTTAACCGAAAATCGAATTCATAAGAATATAATAAAATCATTGTCGTGAACGAATTTATCTAGAATGGTTCGCAACGACAACGATTAGTTAAATTCAAATATGAATTCGAATCATCGATAAATCCATAAAACGAATTGAAATTAAAGTAATTAATTGTTTATATCAAATTACGTTAATAAAATCATTAAACTTAATAAATCTGGATTTTAAAAAATACGGGGTATTACAATATCAGCAAACCATGGTGTACTTACCTGTATCCCGAAGAGCTGCTCGTCTGGAAAATTCTCGATCAATGGTATAGGTTCACCATCTTGAATCATTCGGCTCAGATGATCTGCCACTACGTTCGCACTACCTCTCTTGTCCTTAATTTCCACATCAAATTCTTGTAACAAGAGTACCCATCGTATCAATCGTGGCTTTGCGTCTTTCTTAGACAACAGATACTTCAAAGCTGCATGGTCAGTAAATATGGTAACTTTAGTTTGAAGCAAATATGACCTAAATTTCTCAAGAGCAAATACCACAGCCAATAGTTCTTTCTCGGTAGTTGAGTAATTCAATTGAGCATCATTTAGAGTCCTTGAAGCGTAGTAGATGGCATATGGCTTTTTATCCTTTCGTTGTCCCAAAACTGCCCCAATTGCATAGTCAGAGGCATCACACATGATTTCAAATGGTAGGGACCAATCTGGAGGTAATATCACTGGAGCAGTAGTCAAAAGCCTTTTTAGCTCATCAAATCCTTGTTGGCATTCTTTATTCCACTCAAATATCACCTCCTTCTGTAAAAGGTGTGTCAATGGTCGTCCAATGATGGAGAAATCTTTTATAAACCTGCGATAGAAACCTGCATGTCCAAGGAAAGAACGCACCTCTCTCACGCAAGTGGGAGAGGGTAAATAACGCACAGTATCTATTTTAGCCTTATCAAACTCTAGCCCTCTAGATGATACAACATGACCAAGTACAATTCCTTGTGTCACCATGAAATGACACTTTTCCCAATTAAGTACAAGGTTAGTTTCTTTGCATCGTTTCAAAATTAAATTCAGATTTTCAAGACAAGATTCAAAAGTGTCGCCAAAAACACTAAAGTCATCCATGAAAACCTCAATAATTTTCTCAATGTAGTCAGAAAAAATACTAACCATACATCTTTGGAAAGTACCAGGGGCATTGCATAGCCCGAAGGGCATGCGTCGGTAGGCAAATGTGCCAAATGGACATGTGAAAGTCGTCTTCTCTTGATCCTCCTCCGCTATGTGAATTTGGTTGTAACCGGAGTAGCCATCAAGAAAACAATAGTAGGAATGATCAGCCAATCTCTCGAGCATTTGATCAATGAATGGTAGTGGGAAGTGGTCTTTCCTTGTCGTGGCATTTAGCTTCCTGTAGTCAATGCATACTCGGTATCCCGTCACTGTCCTTTGAGGGACAAGTTCATTCTCCTCGTTCTTCACCACCGTAACCCCTGACTTCTTAGGCACCACATGTATAGGTGCCACCCATTTAGAATCCGAGATAGGGTAGATAACTCCACAATCCAATAACTTGATGATCTCTTTCTTCACTACTTCCATCATAGGAGGATTAAGCCTACGTTGAGCTTCTCTAGTTGGCTTTGCTCCATCCTCAAGAAATATGTGATGAACACACATAGTAGGGCTTATTCCCTTGATGTCTACTAGCGTCCATCCAATAGCAGTCTTGTGATTATTGAGAACTCCTAAGAGCTTCCTTTCTTCTTCATCTGTTAACTTTGAAGATATAATCACCGGAAGGGTTTCATCATCTCCTAAGTAAGCATACTTCAAGTGGTTCGGTAATGGTTTGAGTTCTAATAAGGGGGCTTGAATCACAGAAGGTATGGGCTTGTTAGTAGATAAGGGAATCGAAAGAGGAGGGAATCCATACCGATATGGAGGGTTTGCCTCCATGTGAGATACCACATACACGAGATGTGGTGTAAGTATTGCTTCTATTTCCTCCAATGGAATCATTTCCCCTTTTTCATCCAATCCTAAACTTTTCACAAGAGTGGTATCTAATGGGTCCTCCTTGTCCTCCTCAAAATAATCCTGTACTAACAAATCAATAGTGTCAATAGTAAAACAAGAATGATCATCCATGGGGTATCTCATAGTGTTAAAAATGTTGAAGCTTATGACTTCCCCATCAAATTCCACGGTAAGAGAACCAGTATGAACATCTATTTTTGTGTGAGCAGTTCTCATGAAAGGTCTTCCCAATAGCAATGGCATTGGACTTGAGATGCTATCGTCCATATCCAGCACATAAAAGTCTGCTGGGAAAATAAGTGTATCAACCTGTACAAGAACGTCTTCTACAAGTTCCTTAGGGAATGCGTTAGAACGATCAGCAAGTTGAATGATCACATTATCTTTCTTAAGATCTCCTAAACCTAAAGATGCATAAATAGAATGTGGCATAACATTAATAGATGCACCTAGGTCTAGCATAGCATTTTCAAACTTATTGTTACCAATTACGCATGGAACTGTGAAACTTCCAGGATCCTTGCATTTTGGAGGTAGCTTCCTTTGTATCACCGCAGACAATTGCTCACTCATCTTCACTACTTCCTTTTCCCGTAGTCTTTTCCTTGTGGTGCACAATTCCTTTAAGAATTTTGCATATTTAGGCACTTGTTTGATAGCCTCTAGGAGTGGAATGTTAACTTGCACCTTCTTAAATGTATCCAAAATTGCTTGATCACTCTCATCTTTCTTTGATTTGGATAACCTGCTAGGAAAAGGAGCTGCAGAAATAGGATTAGTTATAACATTTTTAGGAATGGTAGAGGATTTACCATTTAAAGAACTTTCAGCTTGCAGTTCATTGTCTGTTTGATCACTCATTTGTCGATTTCTGCTTTTATTTTCTTGTTTCTCCATGCTCTCCCCCTCTTTTATGGCAGGATCTTCTTCCACTTGCTCAATATTCTCCTTGACTTTATTAGAATTATCTTCACTTGATTTACCACTTCTGGTTACCACTGCATTTGCTGATTCAAAATTACCCTTTGGATTTGGTATAGTGCTACTTGGCAATTTTCCCGGATCATGCGATTGATTGAAACTAGTAACCAATTCTCCAATTTTCCTCTCAATATTCATCACTCTCTTTTCCATGTTGAGTTGACTTTGATTCAGCTGATTCAGTCCATCTCTCAGCAGTTTTTTATCATTTATCAGTTCTTCAAGAATCTTATCATATTTATCATTAGTCTGAGAGAATCCTCCTTGCTGTCTTTGATAAAAACCTGGTGCTACTTGGTTGAAACCTGGAGGATTAAGAACATTATTATTATCTTTCTAACGAAAGTTTGGATGGTTACGCATACCTGGATGGTAAGTATTTGAAAATCCGATGGCATTAGCTTGTGCATGGTTCTCTCCTCCTATTATCTGTGGACATTTCTCACTTGGATGTCCTATTGCTGAACACACTCCGCATGTTGTAACAATTCCAGTAGTTGTTGCAATCTGCGAAACAAGAGTGGAGAATTGGTGAAGTTTATCATCAAATTTATTCACACTCACCTCATTTACTCTTTCACGAATAGAAAGACCATCGTATTGTTGTGCAATGGAGGCTCGATTTTTCAATAGCGCTTGTGCTGAAATAAGATCTTTGTCCATAAATGAACCACCACTTGCTGCATCCAACATATTCCTTTCAAGTGGAGTGAGACCTTCATAGAAATATTGCAATAAATTATCTTCCCTCATCCCGTGTTGTGGGCATTGTGAAAGCAAAACCTTATACCTATTGTAGTATGCATGAAATGACTCGTCAGGCTCTTGCTGGATCCCGGTGATCCTCTTTCTGAGTACCGTGACACGTGATGCTGGAAAATATTTGTCTAAGAAAGCACTTGCTAAGTTATCCCATGAATATGTATGTCCTATTGATAACTCATAAAGCCAGTCTTTCGCACCATCCATCAAGGCAAATGGAAATGCCTTGAGTTTCAAGATTTGAAGATCTGCCTCTTTGGGGCACATGGAGACACACACAAATTGAAATTCCTTTAGGAATTTATTTGGATCTTCACTTGGGAGACCATGGAATGTTGGAAGACGATGAAGTAGGCTGGACTTTAACTCGAAATCCCTTTCTTTCCCTTCAGCTGGCTCAGGATAGCCTATACATGTAGGTACGGCTTCAGCTATGTTATGGGCTGCTAGTTCCCGTAAACTTCTATTACCTTCCATTTGAGTGAAATAGACAGAATCGGTTGATGATGATGGAGAACCAGAAACTCTTGACTTTCTAATCGCTCGAATGAACTCTTCTATCTCAAGATTCACTGGTATCAACTCTCCTTGTGCTTTTCTTCTCGTGTGCATTCACCAGTGGATAGCTGAAATAAGAGAAACACTTTACCCGAGTAAACCGTACTAAAAAGAAACAAAATAAAAATAAATAAATAAATAAATAAATAAAAACTAAGAAAATCTTGCTAGTATAATATAGGCAATGTTACCAATCCCCGGCAACGGCGCCAAAAATTGGTGCGACCGTAGCCGGCACGCGATTTAAACCCTCTTGTTGTCAATTGTAGCACTGGTAAATAAGGGTATCGTTCTAGACCGGGGATTGAGAGGGCTCACCTCTAATTAACTAGCTTAAACTATAAATAAAATAAAAACACTAAATAACCTCAAATAAATAAATAAGAAAAATACTAATAGGGATTTATAAAAATAATGATAAAATAATAAAAGGATTAAATAGAATAAAGTAAACTAATAACGAAAATAATGGGAAATAATGGGAAACCGCAGATATGAGAAATATGCTAGGGAAATAAAAATCCACCACTAGATTAAGTTAAAAATATAATATTTATTTCTAAGTCAATATTTAATCGTGAGAATGAGATCAACCAAGTTGCACACCACAAGCAGGTCTATACACCTTATATTACTTCCCTTAATTAATTAATACGACAAAGCGCCAATATTAACCCTATTAAATACTAGCAGTATAGCAGCAACACGCGGCTCCTATATTTAACTAGATTTAATGCATTAAGTGTAAGTGGAAGGCTGTCAATCTAAGTACCCAAACTAGTACAAAAAGCATGTCTAGCTGTATTTCCTTTCCTTGACCCACACGTATCGAAACGTTTTACCACTTAGGTTAGAATCACAAAACGATTAGGTGAATTGTTATCTAACCTAGCTGCAATTTATACATATAAATTCTAGTATATTTAGATGGTCACCTAGCAGGCAAATAATCCTACATACTGTCACTTATGAGGAACCAGAACAAGGCATGCACCAAATAAACTATACTTGACAGAATTATACATATAAACGATAGCAATTAAAATAGAGTCAAGAAACAATCTCACGAAACAAAGAAAATAAAATTATAATTCAAATCATAATCTAGGGTTTCAATTCATTCCCTAACAATAAATAATCAGCCACTCATAATTAAAGAATTAATTACACAGAAATATATATCTAAAATATAAATTAAAAATAAGAGAAATAAATAACCGGAATTAATTTTGAATTAAAGATCAAGAATTTATTCAGATAAAAATTAATTTTATCTGAAATAAATTCTACCGGTATTAATTTCTTCCTTATTTTTCTCTTCCTCTTCGGCTTTGATTTCTGTGCAAGAATTTTCTTTCTCTTTTTCTTCTTTCTCGGGCGGCGGCTGAAACTGACGGCTGACGTCGCCCTTCTCGAACTTCGTGCCACTCTCCTTCACCAGACGTGCGGCCTCGGCCTGTTCGTTCTCGTCCAAGCGTCGTCTCTCTCTTTCTTTCCTGCGGGCCCTCTTGGGTGCCTAACGGCAGAGGCAACCCTCTTTCTTTTTCTCTGCGGCTCTGAAGATCGTCCTCTCCTCTCTGCCGCACGCCCCCCTCTTTTTATAATTTTTCTTTGACTTTTCTAACTTTTGCTGACCGTGCGTCGAGGCTGCTTTCCACGTCAGCCCTCGTTTCGCAGCCTCGTGATGCCTCCGTTTGGTTTGCTTTTTCCAGGCCTTTGGGTCTTCGGCCTTCGGCCGTTGGTCCAAAGGTCTTATTTATTTTTCTTTTTTTAATTTTTCTTTTACTTAAAAACCTGCAAAATAAAATTAATAAATATTAATAAATATTATTTTGCTCTAAATTTACTTAAATTATATCATTTTAGCTTAAATAATAAAATTTATGTAATTTTTACCACTTAAGCATAAAACAATAATTATTCCCCTATATTAGCTAAATAAACTACCAAAAACTAAGATTATAAGGGTATAAAATATGTCAAAATATGAACTCATCAGTCCGGCTCGTTAACGGCTTGGCTCGACTCGGTTCGCTTATTAAACAAGCTTAAAAATTTGGCTCGAGCTCGGCTCGATTATTAAACAAGTCAAGCTGGAGCCTAATAAATTTAGGCTCGAGCTCGTTTAGAATACAAAAGCTCGTGAGCTCGGCTCGTTTACCACCAAAGCTCGAGAGTCGGCTCGTTAAAAGTTTGGCTCGACTCGTTAAAAGCTCGGCTCGTTTATAAACAAACCAAGCTCAAGCTTTATTTTTAGGCTCGTTTAGTAAATGAACCAAGCTCAAGCCTACCCTGGCTCGGCTCGATTCGGTTCGTTAACAGCCCTAGTAGCAAGTACTATACACATAAGAAATGAAAATCATGATCATAAAATAAAGATGCAAGCAATGGTGCAATTAACTTTGGTAAGTAGAATAAATAAATAAAAACAAATATCTAAATATGCATGCATATAAATCTTTATAGAGAATAAAAAAGCACTAACTAGATCTATAGCATGATTAGCATCAACATAAAAATTGGTAAACTATCGGAGAATTTTTTTTGGAGATTGTAGTTATAGTTGCAAGAAATGTCAAGGGAAAAAAATCTACAATATAACAAGTTCTACCACTAGATCTTAAAAAAATTCAGTGAACCTAGTTCATCATATCTAATTAATAATTATCTACTATATAGTATAAAATGAGTATAACGCTTCATTTCTAGCCTTCTTAACTAACTCTTCATAGGGTGAAAGATATATATTGCATGTCATGGGTAAAACCTAGAAAAGAAAATATTTCAAGATTAATTTAAAAGTAAATACATATATAAGTGTATAACATTAATTGTTTAAATAATATTATAAACACATACCTATTTCCAATTCTTCAAGACGCTCTAGATATTCTTCAATTTCTATTGGTGTCAAGGACGATCTTAACCAATCTTGGCCACAAACTAGAGTTTCCACTAGCTTTGGAGGTAAACAACTCCTAAAAGAATCAAGTATTCGACCAACAATGGAAAACACACTCTTTGAAGCAACAGTAGAAATTTACATAGGTGATATGTCACGAGCCATAATTGAGAGCACATGATATGTGCTAGCTTTCAACCTCCACCAATGCAAAATATCAAAGTTACATTTTTCTTCTTCAATGCTATTATCTAAATATTGTTGTAAATCATATTTGCTCCTCTCTCTTTTCTCACATCTTGCAAATAAAGTTGCCAATCTTCTTGGCTTTCATCCATCAATTCCTCCACATTAGGAATGGTATCTACATTCTTACTTGGTAGGGATTGAGATAAAAAACTAGGAGAACCACTATCATGACCCAATGATAATGTGAATAAATAATAATAATAATCAAGTAGGTATTGTAAAGTATCATCCACTTTATTCATTAACCTTACAACATTCTCCTTATTTTCATCCTTATAAAACCTCTTGAAATGAAATTGCAAGTACACCAATTTATAATGAGGATCCAAGATCATTGAAATAAAAAACATAACATTAACCTTTTCTAAATCAAGTATTTCTCAAAATTTTTTTTCATAGCTAATGTATAATTTTGGCCGCAACACCATTTTTTCAAGATTGAAATAATAGTGTTCACCTCTTTAAATAAAATGTGCGAGGTTATATACTTAAACCCCTAAATTCACTTTGTCACATGATAGAAGTGCTCAAAATACTTGTGTAAAGACTTCAAAACAACCTAGTAAAATCCCTTAGCAAGCTTGAATTTCCATCAAGAAAAAACATTAACTCAAGACATTTTAATTTTTTATGGTAGCTTCTATCATCATGTATGTGGAGCTCCAATGAATGGTAACATCTTAGCACAATGCCTTTATTGATACCACCTTTTCTCTTACAACACATTTTTAAAATAATTATAAACAAGACACGGATCTCCTCACATACTTCACACAATCATTGATAGTGGTAATTTCATCCTTTACCATCAAATTCAAAATATATGCAAAATATCTAACATGAAAAAAATAACCATTCAAAAGCAATGAATTTCTTCTATTGAGTGTCTCTTTCAAATGATTAATAGTTGTATCATTAGAGATAGCATTATCTACAATTAATATACACACATTATCTAAATCCCAAGATAGCAAATAATCATCAGCAACTTTTGCAATATTTTCTCCATGATGAGGGATAGGGAGCACACAAAAATTGATAATTTTTATGTAACTTCCAATCTTTATCAATGAAGTGCATGGTTAAACACATATACCTAATGTTCTAGATTGATGTCCATAAATATGTGGTCAATTACACTTGAGATGATGCTTGTTGAAGGCCTAACTTTAATTTCTCCTTCTCACCCATATAAATTTGGATGCAATCCCTAGTTACCATTGCTCTTGAAACCATGTGAAATCTAGGTTGCAAACACTTACAAAATCTTCGCCCCATTTTCCCTTCCTCTATGCATGCTACTCACTCTACTATTCAGTGTGAGTGCTGTTGCATCTTCTTGAGCCAAATTAACTAAATTTTGAGGTATAAAAGTAGTTAGCCTCATTATGTATTTATTAAGCTTTTTGATAAAAAAAATTTTTCTTTTAATTTTCTACTACTAATGTGCTAGTTTTGATATTATTTTTAGGTACAATTTTTTTCTAATTAAAGCTTAAACTTTTAACTGGGTTACTGGTAAGGTTTAATTATTGAGGAAAATAAGGTAACCATTATACCCTACTAAAATGTGTAGATATGCGTATGCTAGCATATTAGGGTTTTTTAATATGTTTATGTGCATATTGTATTATATTAAGTATATTATGATTTGTAGTATATGTTGGTAATTGAAATGAAAAGTATGTTATATTATCTGTCATGTGTAGAACTAATAGTTAAAGAATGAGCCTTGTTGTTAATAATAAAGTTAAATTCATGTATATGACATGATGAGCTAATGTGGCCATTTGTAGCATAGGTAATGTTAATATGAGCCCTAGGGGCATTTTAGTAATTTTTATTGTACAAAAGGTGTGGCATAAATAAGTATGTATGGTAGGTGATAATGGGTATTAATAATAAATAATAATAGTTGGTAGTGTTAGATGATGTATATGGACCATGGGTGTTCATGTTTTATGCGGTAAGGGTATTTTACTATATTTGGCATAAGAAGGGCAAATTGGTAATTTTTATGAATAAAAGGGATAATATGATAAATTAATAAGTAAGAAGGGTATTATAGTAAAGTTGGCATAAAAAGGAGGTAATTTGGTGAATTTATGAGTAAAAGGTAATCTGTTAAATTATTAAATGATAAGTGTATTTTGGTAATTTTAGCATAAAAGAAGGGTAACTTGGTGATTTTGGGAGAAAAATGGGTAAAATAGTAATTTAGTAAGTAAGAGGGGTATTTTGGATAATTTAGTACTAAAAAGGACAATTTGGTAATTTAACTAACCAAAAAGAGCACTTTGGTAATTTTAATAAGTATTAAGGGTAATTTTGTAATTTAACAAACTCAAAGGGTAATTTGGTAATTTTAACAAGTATAAATGACAATTTGGTAATTTAACAAACCAAAAGGGTAGTTTGGTAATTTAACAAGTATGAGGACTAAAGTTAGTAATTTAATAGTATGGAGGGTAATTTGGTCGTTTAACAAATACAAACTGTATTTTGGTAATTATACAAATATGAAGGATAATCTGGTAATTTGGTAAGTAAAAAGGGATAACTTGGTAACTTTACAAACAAGAGGAGTATTTTAGTAATTTTGTAAATATGAAGGAGTAAATCGATAAATTGTATATAACATAGAAATGGATTTAATAAGCCTCCATAATAAGATATAAGGGATATTAAATAATGGTATAAGGGTTTATGCCCTTAGTAACACTTGTTTAAGTATAACCATGTATATTATAAAGATAAAGGTATTTTAGTAAATCGGTGAATATCATAAGCATAATGCATGGTATAGGGTTGAATGGGTAATTACGGGTATGATATGATGTTTATTTCATAATCATGCAAGAGGTGCCTTAACTATTAATTATGCATGGAAATGTGTGCTGGATGTGCTAGAAGAACATGTTAGGGTTTATGCGTTCAATAATTCCTTGGTAGGGAGTACTCAATTCTATAACTCGTATTATAATTATGATATGATAACCGATTGTGGCATATGGATAAGTGGAAATGAATTCTGTGATGAAAATAGAGGAAGCCTTAATCTTAGGGGCATTTTGGTCATTTCGACCTAAGGTGCCTAAGTATAAGAATTGGAACCTAGGATGGCCTTAGTGGTTTATTTAAGTTAACATGGATAATAATATGAATAAGGATTACTTAATAATAATATAAACAAATGGAAATGATTAAGTATGTGATTGATGTGTTTTTCGTAGTCACCTTAATTAAGACACTAATAATTAAAGTGAAAGACCTCGAGATCGGAAATGGTGACTCTTTAAGGTTCGCTACCCTAAAACCGTGGTTTAGCCCACGATTTTTCTGGATTTTGCTGGTGTACCCTAGTCCCCCAACCAGACCCTATATCTTACTTTATCTAGTTCTATGGACCTATTTAAGGGGTATGCATACTTATGGATTAAGTTTCCTTATCGGTAGAGTATTGTATGTCCTCATGCACTAGTGCGACCAAGGTACCTTGGCATCCCTAGGTTGATGGTTGGAGGCTACTGTGTTGCTTATATAAGCCAGTATGACTGGTGTACCTTTGTGTCTCCAGGTTCATGATCTCCCCCTCGAGTTAAATAAATGGACTTGTTGTGTTAATTAAATGGAAAACACTAATCATATAAAGTAAAAGATTATTGAGCTAAGCCCAGACCATTCCACCGGTAACAGTAGTGGCCATAAGCCTTTTGCCCTGAAAACCGATCCACAGGCGAATAATAGTAGCCTGGTGCGTGTTTCCCTAGAGTGTTTTTTGTTCTACTAGCTATAATAGTAGGGGATCCTAAGCTCAATAAACCAAACCTTGGATGATAATAAATCATGGGAAAGATACTAATTACTTATAGTGAAGCACCATGTGTGTAAGGGCTAGACCAATCCACCGGCGAGAATAGTAGCCAAAAGCCTTCTGCTCTGGAGACTGATCTACCGACAAATAATAGTATCCAGGTGCATGTTGCCCTAGAGTGTTTTGTGTTACACCGACTATAATAGTGGGGTTCCTGTACTTGCATGGATATAATTCGAAAGATGATGTTGAATAATATTTAATTGATGGCTTTAGACTAGAAGTATTGACTTCACCATTGTGATCTATTATTATGATATAAATGCGGCCTTGGTGCCTATCACTTTTGGTAAGTGATGGAAATGCTAAGTAAATGGACTTGGTGTAATACCCCCAAATTTTGGAACTTAAAATTTTCATTTTAAAGAGTTAATAGTGGAAACCAAAACACAAAATGTGGGGGTGTCATGCCACATCCAACATAGAAGAGGCACTCCCTATGCATGGTATATGATGAGTATAAGGCAAAAGTAACCTTATACCTAGGAATCAGGTATGGGAAGCACGTGATTCCATCACGATAAAAGATATGAAATAGATAGAAGGGAATAAATAGTAAAAATAGAGGACTAATAGCCCAAAGAGAGATAGAGATATCCTAATAACCATACCTTTTACCAAATCTTTTAGCTCTCACCCAAGGAAAGCACATCAAGCTAATAATCATCAATTTCCTGCAAAACAGGGCGGATTTGCTCGTAGGAATGAGCAGCATCCATGAAACGGATGATCAATACGCTACGTACCGAGTAAGGTAACGGTACAGTCAAGTAGGGTTACAAGAATTCTCATAAGAAAATCATACATGCGTAATTCAAAGAATACCATATAGTTATTGATTCTAGATCTTTCATTATATATACCATATTCTAATCTTTTATTTACGTTAAGTTCAGGGATCCCACTATTATTAAACTGGTGGAACGGTCTGAAACATCTCTCGAAGACAACACACCCGAGCCACTATTATTATCCTATGGAACAGAGTCAACACCTCTTAGAATAAAATACTCCCGAGCCACTATTATTAAACCAGTGGAATGATGTGAAGCACCTCTCGAGGACAACACACCCGAACCACTATTATTATCTGGTGGAATGGACTCAATACCTCGGTCTTGACTCATGTAATCTTCCACTTTAAATGATTAGTATCTTTCCGTTTATACTTTATCTCTTAATTGTATTTTCATTCACATTAAGTATGCGGCTCCACTATTCTTAATCCGATGGAACGAACTGAAGCACCTCTCGGGAACAACACACCCGAGCCACTATTATTATTCAATGGAATGGACCTATATAAACACCTTAGCCCGATTCACGTGATCTTTCACTTTAAATGATTAGTACCTTATTCGGAGTTAATTGTATATTATCATGCTGAACTCATATAAATGCAAGACATACAACTTAACAACATAAGTGTTACCACGTAATTATCCTCAAATGGTCATAATACCCTCAAGGTAGGAAAGACAATCGTATTCTCCCAAAGCCTTATGAAACCCAAAACATATAAATTTTCAATCCATATCTGAAGTACATATCCTTAGTTTTCTATAGATATCTTGTATTTACCATTATACCCAATTACGTACTTATATAATTTCATTACTCTCAAGAATATCATTTCATAGCATTTCCATAAATAAATTATTTAATACAACATACTCAACACAAAAGCACATACAAAAATACAAGTATCACATAAATCCCTAGCTACGATATGTATCCTTACTAATAAGGATACCGGGCTCTATACACATAAATCCTAGACCTCCTCTGAGATCACCAAAAGATCACCTATGACAGAACATAAAATATGATTAGGATTAAAGATTAAAAATTGAAAGGAAATTTAAGGTAGAGGAAGGTAAAAATAGAATTAACCAGAGTCAAATGGAAGCTTAAATTGTATGGAAGTGTAGAGGAATGTGTGGTGGAGCTATGGTTAAATTTTGGTGGTGTTTGGATAAGGTTTGGGATGAAAATAGGGGTGCACAACCAAAAAAGAAGTTACACGGCCAAGCGATGCAAAAGTTGCATGGATGTGTAGCAACAGTGCACAATAGGTTGAGAGGAGAAAAGGCGCATAGTCAGGCGATACAAAAGTTTCACGGCTATGCAATAGGACGTGCATTCTGCAACACTGCAACAAACGAGGGGAAGAAGAAGGGACAAGAGGACGTGGTCTCCGGCGGTGGTCGGGGATGGCGAGGGGGAAGGTTGGGACAACCTTGGTGGTTGGTCCACCGACCAAATGGTGGAGAGTGGTGGCTTAGATGGTGCGCAGTAGTGGATTGGGTGATGCGAATGCCAAAAACAAAGAAAGAAGGAGGAAGGAGAAGGAAGAAGAAAAGAAGGTCGGGGAGGTGATGGATGACAATAAAATGGAGGGATGGAGGGGTATATATACTAGTATAGTGGTGTGCCAAGGAGGAGAATGGAAGAGGAGGTGACGATGACGATGATGATAATCAACAAAGAAGGAGAAAATAAAAAGGATAGGGGTGATGGTGATAGTTGAAATTGATGGAGATCAGGCAAAGGCACGTGAGGTGATGATGATGATGACACACAAAGGAGACGTGCATGAGAGAGGAAAGTAGGGAGCGTGATGGTGGTGACGAGCAAAACAGAACAACAGTAGGAAGAAGAAGAGAGAAGAAGGAAGAAGAAGAGTGGCAGGGGAAGTGATGGTGGTGTGTGGGGTGTGGGGTGTGCAGGGGAAGAGAAGAAGAAGAAGAAGAAGAAGATAGGCACAAGGGATGGTAGGGGTGATGGTGTCATGGTGCATGTGGGAGGCAAGGTGACGGGGGTGGTGTAGAGGAGCCAAACTCCTTCACGCCATAAGGAAAAAATGGTGTAGAAGAAGAAGGAAAAAGAAAAGAAAAGAAAAAGGAAGAAAGTAAGAAAAGAAGGAAAAAGGGAAGGGTTTGGGGATTAGGATTAGATTAGGTGATTTTGGATTAGCTAAGAGTTATTATGATTAGTGGAAAATTTAGCGGGTTTTGATTTTGGTTTACGAATTACGGTTTATCCGAATCAAAGTTTTGGTTTCGGTTAAAGTTTTAGAATTAAGAAATTTGGTTAAGAATAAAAATAAGATTTTTTGATATTAGAATCAAATCAGGGCATTAAAAATGTGATATTAATCTAAGTAATTTTTTAGGGTATTACCCTTGGTGATATGCATTTCCTAATGTATGTTTTGTTGCTTTGTGTTTTGGCTCTTATGTTGATGTGAGTATCTCTATGATGGAGTATGTTATTATTTTTACATTATTTATGTATGATGTGTTATATGCGAGCCCTACTTTTTAATTTGGTATAAAGGGTTACTCAGTACCATAGTACTAAAGGGTTCCATTTGTGGCCCCTACCTATTTAATGAGCATTGTCCCATGTAGGTTAGTCATAGGTGTTATTCAAGCTATTATCGGGTAATAGTGCAAGGATTGTTCGAGAAGCTTTTTAGGGTTTCTCTTTTAGCCTTACTACTTCTTTGTTTAATGATTTTACTCTTATAACCACTAATAGTGGCTTTTTATCTTTTGTAACTTCTTTAACGCGCTGCTCTTATTTAAATGAGAGTTTGAATTTGTGTTAATTGTGTTATGTTCTTTTTTAGCCTTAACACTTTGTACTGGAACAGTATGAGGAAACCGGTCTGGTACTAAATGTGGCGGTGACATCCCCGAAACTTTCCATTTTTTCTTCTACTAAATTTTAATTAAAAATAAAATTTTCAGCAATAAATTTTGGAGGTGTTATATTCATCAACTATTATCATCTTTGCAAACTCCTTGTGAAATAATTGTTAATCGAATCTGCAATCTTTCATATCAATAATTCTTAATCGAATCTCCACATTCATTTCATTATATGTATATGATTGTCATTTATCTAGGTGTGTAATCAAGGTGCTTTTTCCATTGGTCTTTTTCTACTTATACTCTTGATTACATTACTTACATAATACAAATGTGATAAAAGCAAACTCACCTTATTTGATTTGTGTAAAATGCTTCTAAACAAGTGAGATATTCTTATAAAATCATTTTCTTTTGTAAATAACCAAGCTCAGTTCTTCAAGCATTATAAATATCCTATTAAATGTAAATAAGAGGCATAAGTAAATAATATTTCACTATATCATCATCCTGGCCTTTACACACTTTCTCTCCCTCTCTCTTTGTTTTTCCCTATTTCCACTATTTAATGGGAAGAAGATACCTCATTCATTCAAAAGTGGTCAAAAGTAGTATTATATATATATATATATATATATATATATATCTTTTCATAGTATTTGATTACAACATATTTGATAACTTTGGTAGAGAATGTAAAGGAAAAAAAACACTTGCAATGATATGCAGATTATTGACTTAGGTACCAAACAACCCCTCCAATTTCAAAGAAGAAGAAGAGTAAGGTGTGCTAGCCAGAGTAATGGATAAGCTCCACAAAATCACTCAAAAATCTAGTACAAAGAAAATAATTCCTTATATCCATTATAAGGGAGAATTTATGGACAATATCAAGTTTGTTATCATCATTGCTTAGGCAAACATGCTTCCCCACTTATCTCAACCCCTTCGTATTCATCAATGAACATAAGCTTGTAATCTAACTTGAATTATAAGTTATGATCAAATGATGTTATGAATTTAAGCCGATCGAACCTATCTCTCAATGTGTTGAAAAGGTAAGTCTTGCAGCCATGAATATGTAGTTAGTACCATGACCATTGTTATAGCTTTTTTGGATTATAAGGATGAATGATGAGGCGAAAGCTGAAGAAGTGAAAAAAAATATTGTGTTGTTGTAGAGGTAAATAAAAATTTGTTGAGAGATGAATGCTTGGATAGGACATTAGAACATATCTAAACTCAAACCCCATCCAAAAATAAATCAAGGGAAAGAATAGAAAACATACCTGTTTTGTAAGTCGAAGCTCTTGCAACCGTGACCTAAATTGAAGCGGTAAGGTAAAAATTGAACTAATTTTATAGAGAAGTATGATTAGAGAGAGAAATGTTAGGTTGAATTCATAGACTCAAGAGATATAGAGATAAGGTTGAAATAAAAAATAAGTGACATGTGAGAGTGATAAATTGCCATGGTCAGATGAAAGTCAAAAGAGAGTGTAGTGGAATTGTTATGGTTAGATGAAAGTCATAAGAGAGTGAGAAAGAGAAACCATGAGAAAATAGACCAGCAAGACATAGAGAGAGATTAGTTGAATATGAATGAGAGTAAGAGACATGAAATGAATATAATTTCAGGAAAATAGTTGGAGAGTTGGAGATAATTTTGGAAGATAAATATTACTATGGCAACCCATGGCCAACCATACTTAAACTTATACAAACCCACATTTAAATAGTATATATATGGGTTCAACCCATAATAACCCTCAAAAAATAATAACCTAACACACCTATATTATAACTTCATGGTTTGAGTTACAACTTTCCATGGTAAGCCCAACCCATTGAACATACCTACTTTCTAAATTTTGAGTTCAAGCAATCTAGATTACTAAGACTTTCACTTGACTAACACCCACCATCTCAATTGGTATGTAAAATATACATAAACATGTGTCATGTCAGCTGTATAAAACACCACTAATACTTACCTGCATTAATTCATTGCACACCAAAACATCAGTATTGCATTTAGCCTATCTTGATTTGGTGCACACCACCTCCTTATCGCAACTTTCCTCTTGGAGTTATCCTAACATGATTGATAGTTTAGCAAGCACGACAGGGTTCATACTACTTCCTCCACCCCATGGGAGAAAGATGACAACCATTATTTAATCCACCTCAAGTCCTGCAACACAATTATATAGCTTTGTCTTAAAAAATTCTTGAGATATCTTATTGGTAAAAATAAATTTAGGAGACCAAGCCTTATGTGGATGAGTTATATGAATGGTTTTAGAGGTAACTCATAAATTAGATGTTTATGATCAGTTTATTATTTTAATTAGCCAAGCTTCATAACTATACTTTTAGGTGTATTGTAAAAAATAATAAAGTGGGAATGATAATCATAAACCTTATAAGAAAATTAATACATTTAAAAAAAAATCATGAGTGAGTGTAAATTCAAAAAATGTATGAATCTAATTAATTAGTTGGCCTAATAAATTATAATAGGTCGACTATAAATTACTATTTCTTATTAATGGACTTAATATATTAATTTTCATTTTAAAGTATGATAATTAATAATGATATAAAGCGTTTAACTAATTACTTCTCTTGGTAGCCACAACACATGATTTTATATTAAGTATGATAATTATTAATGATATTAAGCATTTAGCTAATTACTGATGGTTTGTGCATGGATGTGTGTGCGATATCTGAACAAATAAGATGCTAATCACTGAAAGTGGAAAATCATTGAGTTGGGCCCGTGTGTAGGATATTTACCAATCCACCGGTTATGATAGTGGTTAGGAGCATTCTGCCTATATTGTATTATATTTATAGGTTCATCGGTTATAATAGTGGTCAGAAGCATTTTGCCTTAGATTGTATTATACTAACCGGTCCACCGATCATAATAGTGGTCAGGAGCGTGCTGCCCTAGATTTCCTAGTTACCGGTCCACCGGTGAGTATAGTGGGGGTCCCAAACTCAAATAATGAAACCCTTGGATAATATTAATCTACGAAAAAGACACTAATCACTTACATTGGAATATCACGTGGTAGGTCGAGACCATGTGTAGGATATTTAACGGTCCATCAATTATAATAGTGGGCAAGAGCGTTCTATCCTGTATTGTATTATATTTACCACTTCACCGATTATAATAGTGGTTAGGAGCATTTTGCCCTAGATTGTATTACATTTACCAATTCATCGGTCATAATAGTGGTCAGGAGTGTACTTCCCTAGATTTTATAGTTACCAGTCCATCGGTTATAAAAGCGGGATCTCCAAACCCACATGGATATAATCCAAGAGATGACTAATGCCACTAATGGCTTGAATAAAGAAAATAATGAATAAACTAATATGTCTTACTAATGTGTATGGCATTCTTGTTGTGATATTATCGAGAAGTTTTGCGGGTCAATTATGTGAGTTGTGCTCTCCGTTGAGGATGACGTGACTCTTTAATTATACTACAAAGAACATCGCTTGAATGTTCCAATAATAAGTTCTGTTACTTCTAAGTAAATGAGCATTTGTGGCATATGACCTTGATATGTAGCTATCAGAATGATTATTGTATTTCAGATAATATATATACTATTCCATGATTATGTGTTCAATGTGTTGCATGCAGGCCTTATATATTAGTCTCGTATAAAGGATTATTCAGTACCATAGTACTGAATAGATATAGCAATGGGGTGGGTCGAGGACGGGGACCTCATCCCCATCCCCAAACCCGATAAGGAAAATTAATCCTCGAACCCGACCCGATCCCTAATTTTTTTTATCAAAGATTCTCTGACCCGATCCCCGCGGGGATCAAATCCCCATACCCAACCCGATCCCCGATCTATTTTTCATCCCCGATTTATTTCCTGACCTTAAAACCCGACCTGATCCCCGAAACCTGACTCTATACCCAATCCCCGAACCTATCCCCGATCCTCAAACCTTATTTTTATATTATACTTTTAATTTATATTTTATAAAAAAAAATTATTTATATATATTATATATATAATTATATAAAAATATATATAAAAAAATTATTTGGGGCGGGTTTGGGGTTCCCATCCCCAAACCCGTCCCCGCCCCATCCCCAAAAAAATCCCCATTAAGAATTTTGAACCCGAACCCGATCCCCGAATTCTCTCCCTGAACCCGAACGGGGAATCCCCAACAGGGCCCTGAACCCATGGGGGAAAAGTGCCATCCCTAATACTATAGGGTTCCTTTCTTGGGCCATTTCTTATCTAATGGACAGTGGCCTTTGCATATTAGCTCGCTATCTCCCTTCGTGATTAATCTTCAAGATTGAGAGTGTAGGTTTATTAGGGATGCTGACTGGTGTATTGAATCGGAAAGTCTTTATGTGTCTTTCTTAAACCCTTTTGTATTTATTTTCTACTGATATTTTCTTGTAATCATAATTAGTGGGTTTTCTTTGGAAGGTGAGTTAACATTCCTAACTATTGCACTACTCTAATTGGTAAATGTATCCTCAAAATTTAAGTAAAATATGTTTTCAGTCTTAGCACATAGTATCGGAACTGTGGAAGGAAACCGATTTTGTACTAAGTGTGGCAATATTATTTCTAAATTTAGTGTACTTTCTTACGCATAAAACTTTTAAAAATAAAATTTTTCCGTAGTAAATTTTGGGAGTATTACACTATATACATATAAATTACAGTTATATTAGATAACAATTTACCAAATAGTTTTATGATTCTAATTGGAGTAGTCAAACATTTATAAATTTGTAGGTTAAAGGAGAAAAATATAAATAGACATACTTGATGTATTAGTTTGGATACTTAGACTAACTTTCTTCTATTTGTGCTTAGCGGTTTAATTCTAATTAACTATAGGAACCACTTGGTGCAACTATACCTTTAGAATTTAATATTGATGTTTTGTCATATTAATTATTTAAGAAAAGTATTATATGGTGTATAGAACTATTTTTGAATTGTAATTTGGCTAATTTCTTTCTTATAGTGAATATATGACTTATAGATAGGGATGACAATTTTCCTCGTGGGTTTGGGGTTCCGTCAAGGATTCCTCGTTTGGGTTCGGGGAGAAAATTTGGGGATCAGGTTCGAAGATTCTTAATAGGAATTTTTTTGGGGACGGATTTGGAGTCCCCGTTCCCGAAAATTTTATATATTTTTTTTAATATAATTATTATAATATATATATATATATATAGTTTTTTTATAGAATATAATTTAAAAGTATAATATAAAAAAGGTTTGAGGATCAGGTATAAAGTTGAGTTTTGAGGTTCGGGTCGGGTTTCAAGGTGGGAGAATAAATCAGGGACGAAAAATAGATTGGGGATCGGATCGAGTTCGAAAATTTTTTTTATCGGATTTGGGGATGGGGATGGAGTCTCAGTCCCCAACCCGCCCCATTGTTATATCTATTTATAAATTATTATTATATTTTTACATAGTCAAATGGTAAAATTCGATGTTCCTATCATATTTATTATATTGGTGTTGAACCATATTTAATCTCTTATTTGATTTTTATTATTTTTATCTCCCATAATTATATCTTTTTATATATTTTATAGCCTTTATTTATTATTTTTGAGCTAATTAAATTAAAATGAATGCTTTTAATTTTCAATATAAAACAATATGATTATTAACTAATAATACAATTAATAAAAAAAATTACATCACGGCTTCGGCCATGTCAATTGTCAGGTATCGAAAGTTATAATAAGCTCTAAATATTTTGAGGCATCGATGGAAAGGAATCATCGAATCAGGGCCGAAGGACATTTATGGCATCGATGAGTGACGTACGAGACCGTCAAACAGTTGAAATGGACGCTTCCTCTTTTCTACGGTATCTAAATCGTTTAAGCTACCCTTCTTCCAATCGCCAATCATCGGTGGGCTCCCATCTCTTACCATTCATTTGCTACTTTCCAAATCGTCCACCCATTACAGATCACCGATCGCCGAATCAGAATCTTCACCCCATACAAGGGCTGCTGCTCTACCCTCATGCCAATCAGACCCCAACAAACCTTCTACCTACTGATTTCATTCGCATTTACTAATCCTGAGGAGAGAGAAAACGAAAAGACTCAAAAATGGCTTTGCATCCTCCTACTCTACGTATATTCTCCTTTCTTACAGTAATAGTCAGTCTATTCTGTATCTTTGTGTCCGTATCATCAAAATTCAGTGAAGACAATCCTATTCGATCTGTAACCGATGGTCTTCGCGACTTCGAGTCCTCCGTTCTCCAAGTAATTGGCGACACTCGTCATGCTCTCTCCTTCGCCCGCTTCGCTAATAGGTTTGTGCTGTATTTGTTCTATGTATCTGATTTTGATTGTAATCCGATGGTTGTGATTGTGGATTGAGTTATGTGAGTGATTGAATAATTTGTAGTGAATAATCATATTCGTCCTGTTATTACTAGGTATGGCAAGAGGTACGAGACTGTGGAAGAGATGAAATTGAGGTTTCAGGTGTTTAATGAGAACTTGAAATTGATTCGTTCTACCAACAACAAACGTCTTCCTTACAAGCTCGCCCTTAATCGTAAGTCGATGTCTTCTGATCATCACTTCAGTTGACATTATACGTTGTTCCTATTTATGGTGCGTTTTATTGGTTTGAGTCGCTCAATTCGGGGCACTGGGGTAAAAATTTTGTTTGCTTCTTTTTGGTTGATTGCAGCTAATTGGCTGTGTCATTACTTGTATATATTTTTTGATAGAATTCCAAGGATAATTATGATTAAATTTTGAGGTTGGTTGCATAAGATTAGCAGCTTCCCTGGAACAAAGGAGCTTGTTTTGGATTCATTGATTCTGTCTTGCTTAAGTTAACTTGACTCGGAGTTATTGATTTTTATTATGTTTATGAAAACAGACTTTGCTGATTGGACATGGGAAGAGTTCCACAAGCACAGACTTGGAGCTGCTCAAAATTGCTCTGCCACACTGAAGGGCAGTCACAAGTTGACTGATGATGTCCTTCCTGAATCGGTATTTTCTTCCAAACAGCTTCTTGACTAATATGGGAGAAAAAGGAAAGAAAGAAATGGAAAATCGTGATTTATATCATGGATTCTATCATCTCAATTTGGGTGATTGAAATGTATTTTTATTCTCTCTGGTTGGTTTTAGTATTATCCTATTTATCAGCTGAGGTTTATAGCCCTTCTTTTGTGCAAGGGTTATGAGAAGCTGCTGACTAATTGTGCGTTTATTGATGAGACAAGATTGATATAGAGGATAGAAAATCTGTGTTACATCTACTTGTACTAGTGTTTAAGCTGCTCACTTGTCTTTCATGAGTTAATAATATATGCTTAAGAAATTTGTCTGTGGAATGAAGAGAGTAATATGGATGAATTACACAAATCTAAAGCTTACTTTCATGTATTATTGATACATCATTTTTTCCATGAAGGGAAAAAATGAAATAAGAAATATGCTTAAAATATGATCAGATATGATTGCCACACACTAGCTAAAAGCCTAGAAGCTTACAATGTTGTTCAATTCCAATCTTTATCAAGTTTGTAACTGATATCACATTGAAGAATTCCATTTAAAGTGTCAAATTACATTTGAAGAAATTGTCATTGAGGACACTTGTTGCTATTAGGTTACATAATTCAAGTTTATTAGGGTGCATGCCTTGCACAATGTATTGGCATTATACAAACAATATGAAGACAAATATCTATGAATTTATAATGTCATTTTTGTAATTCGTGGTGGCCAATGGATGATATCATAAAACTGTGTAGCCTTTATGCACATTCTTGTATGTATATGGTTGAGAGTTCTTCCTACAATGTGTCCTGTACATAACACCTTCATAAGATTATTGTGGTGCCAAGCTCTACATATTATTCATTGAGAGTGTAGTTGAGGTCCCTTTATTTTTTGTACGTAGAACCCTTTGATGTCACCCATCAGAATATTTGTTTTATTTAAACATGTCTTGATCTCATGTTTGAGTTATCAACAATTATGATAACTTCAGTGTCTTTTTTGTACCAATAATTTTGAATATACCAAACAACTATCACTTATTATTCTTTATTTCATTTTTTTTAATGTAGCATAGAATATTACACAAGTAGGACATGGATTTAAATTATATTAGTAGATGGTTACAAATAATCTTTAATTTTTTTGCACATTGCCCTAACTATATATGTCTAGGTGTCTTTATTTTAGTTATTCAAACTTAAATGCTGTACATAGGTGTTCAAACAAAATAATATTTCTTTGAAAACAATTCTTCTTCAACAACAGAGGAAGAAGGATTGAAAAAGGATAGGTAATTTGATCTCTTCTAACCGCCCATTTTTCTTCCATATCCATCAGATCTTCTCTGATATGTTCATATTCTTTCTCGCTCTTGCACTTTCTATTTTCAAGTTCTAGATGTCTCATGTTCTTGCTTCATTGCCTTAAATGTATTTTTTAGCAAAAAATGCATGGAATAGTGGAGTAAAATAAATGGCTGGTTCAGATATGGAGTAAAAAATGCAATTTGTTGTTGTCAAAGCGGATGTTGTTACCCATAGAAGTATGAAATTGACAACATCTAGAAAGCAACATCAATTTTGACAACATCAAATTGCGTTCTTTTAGTAATATCATTCATGTTTGCTTTGTGTAAACATTGATTCAAGTTTTACATATTTACATTGTTATAGTTTGTGAACTAGTGTTTATGGAGTATTGGAGCTTCCCTATAACCTGCTAAGTCCCTCAATAAATATATATATGTAAGGAGGGACAAGGCTAAGGGAAGTGGGCGTGTCGCTGCACAGGAGGGGAATAAGTGTCTTACACAGCCGAGTAAAACCCAATGCCAAGTCATCTATTTCTGTTATTTCCTTTAGTTTGTTGAGTCTGTTATTTAGAATATTTTTTCTCTTAATTTCCTTTATTTTTACCGACTGTTATGTGTCGGTTATGGGGGGAAATCGTGGCGGTATAGCAGGAGGGTAAGAGTAGGTGCAGTCAAGAGTAAGGTCTTGTAGGAGGTTCCAGGTCCTCATATAGCCTGGAGGTTCACGATTCTCTGAGATTATAAAGCAATTTTCCCTCTGTTAATCAATTTAAGTCTCTGATCTTACCATAACCTTACTAGATTTCTTGATCAAATAATTGCTAAGATTCTTTTGTCTCCTAGGGCTTTGAATTTCCATACTATTATGAATCCTTTTTTCATTTATTTTACTAGAATGAAACAATTTTTTTTTCTTTCTCCATATTTTATCACTACAGTTTGGAAGTTATAGTTATTGAATAATCATAAACTATCTTTTTTTAATGGATAAGGTTCAATATTTATTGCCTGAAAAAGTATTCCTACTTAAGGCCTCTCTTAAGTGTGTTGTAGATTATAGATATAGCTGGTTGGTTGCTATCCCTTTAATTCATAACAAGGCTACTGATCTGGGATCCATGAAGTCTGGGCTGCACGGGAGTTTTCACTCCGGGAGCCAACTGACAATACAGATTATCTTCTATGTTCTTTACTTAAGCCTAAAGCATTTCTCTATTGCTTTGAATGAATCTCACACAACTTTCTGAAATGTGTACAGAAAGACTGGAGAGCAGAGGGAATTGTAAGTGCAGTGAAAGATCAAGGTCATTGCGGATCCTGTTGGACATTCAGGTTAGCTGCATTGAAGTTCAGATTTGTATGCTTTTTAGCCGGGCCTTTCTTAGTACTTTTTTCATTATGCCTTCAACAGGATGCTTAGGTATGCACCTAACTGAAGTGAAATTCGGAATTGTCATTTAAGATTTCTTGTTTTCTGCCACATGCAGTACTACTGGATCTTTAGAGGCAGCTTATGCTCAGGCATTTGGAAAAAACATATCTTTGTCTGAGCAGCAGCTTGTGGACTGCGCTGGAGCTTTTAACAACAATGGATGCAATGGGGGCTTGCCATCTCAAGCTTTTGAGTATATCAAGTACAATGGAGGTCTTGACACTGAAGAAACTTATCCCTACACTGCAAAAGATGGGGAGTGCAAATTCTTGGCTGCAAATGTTGGTGTTCAAGTTATTGACTCTGTGAACATCACCCTTGTAAGCTATCAAAAGTCTTGTCCTCTTTACCTAACTAGTAAAGTATCACACTATCACTCTTGTTTCTTGGCAATTACATAAATAGTTGTGTTTTTCATAGATCTAACTGCAACTAAGAAAAGGATAAAGTAAGAGAGAAAAATGGATTGTTATGTTTCTGATTTGGTTTGGCGCAAGTTGCTTCACACTTGAGCTTAAATTTTGATATAGATTCATAGTTCTGATTATCTATGTGCATTGGAGTTTTTATGCAAATTGAAAAGAAAGAAAGAAAAAATAATTCAGTCAAAAGTGTTTCTTGAAAATGAGAAGTAAATTGATGCGACTTTATTGGGTGAATGAAAGGTATGTAATAAATACTAAATCCTCTGAACTGTAGGGTGCAGAAGATGAACTGAAGCATGCTGTTGCTTTTGTGCGGCCAGTCAGTGTGGCTTTTGAGGTGGTTAATGGATTTCGGTTCTACAAAGAAGGTGTTTACACAAGTGAAAGTTGTGGCAGTTCTCCCATGGTAAATTCTCTTCGCTGCCTCACTTTGCCTTAACATGATCAATTCCATATCTATAATATGAGCAGTTTGACAAACTCCTATTCCAATTGGGCCAATTCCAATCATAAGCTCACAGAGACAAACCCACCCTTTAAAATAAAATGATAAAAAGAGGAAACAACAAAGGCAATTTTTTGTGTTTGGATATGCCTGCTGATTGCCCAAATTTGATCAATACAAAATGCCAATAATGTAAACGGCTGTGACAGTCACCCATCCAACACCAATTCTACACGCAGAGTAAAACAACACCCCCACCCCACCCCACTCCTTTCAAAGGAAAGGCTTAGCCAAAACGGGAAGATAAGGACAAATGTTGCACATTTAAAGGAAAGCAGCCACGTTGCTGCAAGTTATATCTGTAATTGTTATTAGTTGCACCTGTCTTGATGCAACCGTGGCGTTTCTCTTCTTTCAGGATGTAAACCATGCTGTTCTTGCTGTTGGATATGGATTTCAAGATGGCGTTCCTTATTGGTTGATCAAGAATTCTTGGGGAGAAAACTGGGGTGACAGCGGATATTTCAAGATGGAGATGGGAAAAAGCATGTGTGGTAAGCTTTTTACTTTATGGCATTGTGCTTTTTCATTGGATATCCTTGCATCCTGTTTAGGTTACATATAATGAGGAATTTCTTTTTCAATATGATCCATTCGGCTTGACTTGTTCCCCTAATTCTTATGCACCAAGATGATTCATGTTGTTTCTGTTGAAAAATCTGCACCTCAAATCGTCTTAATTTGTTCTTCCATGTTGTGAAGTGATTATTTTCCCTATGGTGTCCAGGCATTGCAACTTGTGCGTCATATCCTGTTGTTGCTTGACCTTATTCTGAAGAAATCTCGAGCTTTCGATCAGTAAAATCTCTAGCAACTTGTGCGTCATAAGAAAAATCTTTGAAGGCCGCATTATGTATCATATACTCCCTCCCTACATTTATCTGGATGCGCTCTCCGCTGTCCTTATCGGAAATTGAAACTCGAGGGATCCAATATAAATATTTCCTTATTTGTAAAGTGAAACATTATTTAAAAATATTTGCATTGGTGTCTACACTATCAACTTCTGCACTATTGCTGGTGGATGTGCTTTTGTTTACCCCAGTGTTTTTTATTAATTATCTATTTATATTTTCTTTATGCTTTTTAACTTATTTGAATCTCATACGCAACAGATGAGGGTACAAATGACCGGATGTTAAATACGTAAATGTTGAGTATTGACCACTAGGCAGTAGGCACGTATACTCCGGTCACTCATTGGCATGATAGCACAGCAATTTTTATCCTACAGAAAAAGGGGGGGTCAAGGAGGTGGAAAAGAGAGCCTAATTTTAACGAACTGGAAAAAGATTAAATACTCCATAAAACTATGTATAAAGCTGCATGGATGAAATAGTTACATACACTTTTTGTATGTCAAAAGATTAAGAGTAGGTTGTATGCTATAAAACCTAATTTTCAATGTTCTTTCTTTCTCTATTTTAATGAAAAAAATAAAGACAAATAATGTAACACCTCTAAAATTTATTATTGAAAAATTTCGTTTTATTTAAAAGAGTTAGCGGAAGTAAATTATAAAATCGTAAATTCTGGGGATATTATTACCACACTTGGTACCAGACTGGTTCACTCCTACCATTTCAGAACTAAGTGCTAAGGCTAAAAGTGTAAAATATAATTTACAATCCATATTTTAATTAAGTAGCGTATCAAATCATTTATAAGAATAAAATTCACTAGTGGTGGTTACATTAACAACATTAACATTGAAAACAAGAATTTAAAAGAGAAGAAGAAAAATCCTAACGGTTCCGGATAATTCCTTACTCTCTTTTTCGTTTCCCACTTGAGTAACACCTGAAAAGACCTGTAAGGGACACTACCCATTGAATAGGTAGGGGCTTCACGAATGGAACCCTTCAGTACTATGGTACTGAGTAACACTTTAATACCACACTTAAAAATAGGCACGCATTGCGACACATAATGCAAGCTATATACATATGTTATAAGAGGCGCATACATAACAATCACATATATAACAAGGCTGCCACATATCAATAAGTTATAAGGTACGATCGATACTTTTGGGCCTTAAGCCATTAGTCCATCATTATTCAATCGTCTCTCTGGTTATATTCAAGTGAGTGCGGGAACTCCACTATTATAGCCGGTGGACCAGAATATATATAGGACAGAACGCTCCCGACCACTATTATTGCCGGTGGATCGGTCTCTAGGGCAAAATTCTCCTGGCCACTATTATTCACCGGTGGACCGATCTGACCCCGACTCACAAAGTGTTCTACTATAAGTAATTAATATCTTTCTATAATTTATTCACATCCAATACTTGTTTTATTGAGCTCGTGACCCCCATTATTATAGGCGGTGGACCGGAATACATGTAATCATCATCCAGGGCAAAACGCTCCTAGACCACTATTATATCTGGTGGACTGGTACTCAATATCATAAGTCAACCGGGCCCGACTCATTAATCTTTCACTTTCGTGATTAGTGTTTTTCCTTTATTTAATCAGCACAATAATTCTATTTATTTGCCTTGAATAGGAGATCAAGAACTTGGGACACAAAGGTACACCGGTCGTACCGGTGCATACAAGCCACTTGGTACCCTTCAACCACGAACCCAGGGACGCAAAGGTACTTTGGTCGCACTGGTGCATAAAGCTACTCAATACCCTACCGACAAGGACACCTAATCCATAAGTATGCATACCCCCTAAATAGGTCCGTAGAGCTAGATAAAGTAAGATATAGGGTCTGGCTAGGGCACAAAGGCACGCCAGCAAATACTAGAATAATCGTGGGCTAAACCACGTCTTTAGGGTGGTGACCCCTAAAGAGCCACCATTCTCGATCTCGAGGTCTTTCACTTTAAGTATTAGTGTCTTAATTAAAATGATCGCGAAAAGCACAATAATCAGATACTTATTCACTTTCAATCGTTCTGATATCATTAGTCATTTCTTATTCAAACAGTTATCCAAGAATACACAGAGAAATCATTAAGGTCGATATAATCTCATCTAATTCCAAATTAGGATTTGTTCTCGTGATACTTACTAATTATCAAATACTCTTACCTTGCTAATCAGCATTATTTGAATCATATTATGAAATTCCACAATCACAACGACATATTAGGTACAAATTACTTATTTAACCCCTTACTTATATAATTGTTAGGTCATCTCTTCCTTACTTGACAAATTACCCTATTACCCTTCAGGTTGCATAATTACCAAATTACCCCTTACTCAGTTTAGGTTACCAAGTTATCTCCTATGCTTTTTAGATCACCATTCACCCCTCATAATTGCCACACTTATCATATTTCCCATTTGGTTGGTTAGATTACCGAATTTCCCTTCTCCTTTATTATTTTTACTAAATTGCCCTTAAGTTGGATAAATTATCAAATTACCCTTCTTCATTATCATGATTACCAATTTACCCTTTAGTTGGTTAAATTACTAAATTGCCCTTTTCATTATCATAATTACCGAATTACCCCTTTAGTTGGATAAATTACCAAATTACCCTTATCCATTATCAAAATTACCCTCATGTTGGTTAAATTACCAAATCACCCATATCCATTATTATAAATACCAATTTACCCCTCTCCATATTTATAATTATTAATTTACCCTTCTCCATCATTATAATTACCAATTTACACTTCTCCATAATTGTAATTACCAATTTATCCCTCTCCATATTTATAATTATTAATTGACCCTTCTCCATCATTATAATTACCAATTTACACTTCTCCATAATTATAATTACCAATTTACCCCTCTTCGTATTTATAATTATTAATTTACCCTTTTACTCGCAAATTACCGTTTTACCCCATTACTACCCAATATTACCATAATATTCTCTTATTTATAAAACTACCATTTTACCCATTTACATCCAATTTTACCATATTACCCTTTTGCTTGCAAATTACCATAATACCATTTTACATCCAAAATTACTATTTACCCCTTACTTCCAAAATTACCCTTCTCTTCCAAAATTACCACTTTACCCTCTTTACTCCCAAAATTACCATAATGCCCTCTACTTATAAAATTACCATTTTGCCATTTAATCATGAAATTACCATATTGCCCTTTTGCCTCCAAAATTACCATAATACCCATTTTTCTTACAACTTACAATTTTATCCTTTTACTTATAAAGTTATTATTTCACCCTTTTCTTTCGAAATTATTGAAATACCCTTTTACTTACAAAATTATCATTTTACCCTTATTTTTTCAAAATTACCAAAATACCCTTTCACTTACAAGATTACCATTTTACCCTTATTTTTTTCAAAATTACAAAAATACCTTTTACTTACAAGATTACTATTTGCCTTTTCTTCCAGAATTACCAAAATGCCATTTTACTTACAAAAATTACCATTTTACCCATTTATTACACCACTTTTATGAATTTACCACCACTACATAAAATACTAATATTAGTGCTTCATTATTATCATCTAACTCCACCAACTTGTCATTATTCAACATAATACTCATTAGCAAATACATATATAAAATCACATACTTACATAGGCATATTACTAAAATACCCTTAGGTTCACAATAATAATATTCATGTATTAATGACATAATACATCATAGATAAGCATTTAACATTTCCATCAATAATCAAACTCCTTCCTTAAGTATCATCTCCACACATGGCACAAAATCTAGCATGTTTTTCTTTTTATCAATCAATATAAACAACCACATATATCATACTAGGCAACACATAACATGCATAAAATCATACTAAAATTCCTAATGTGCTAGCATACGTTTTTCCATTCGTTTAAGTGGGGTTTAACGATTACCTTAGGTCCCGTAAAAATCGAACATTATCGGTATCTCCGTTAAAGATTCAAGCTTTAATAGCAAAATCAACACCTAAAAATAATGTCAATAATTATTGTATTAGAAGTAGGAAATTAAAAGGATAAAACTTTATAAAAACTCAATTAATAATACACTTTACTTAACTATTAATATACCTCAAAAAATTAAACAATTTAATTCCAAATCAATGTGGAGCTCACGCTACATGAACAACATGAGCCACATGCAAGTTATAGGGGGGAAAAGGGTCGACGGTAAGGAGGGGTGTTTTTCAGGTTGGGGTCTTTAGGCTAGGAAAGAAGGTGGATGAGGGAGGATTAGAGGCATGGGAAGGGTGCAGGAGTGAAGAGGGGGTGTAGGTGGAGGCTGGGGATGGGTTGTTGGCGGCCAAGGGTGGCGGAGATGGCGGCGGCGAGGCGGCGAAGGGGGTCGTTGGGGTGGATCGGGCTGAGAAGGAAGGAAAAGAGAGGGGAAAAGTGGAGGGGTGAGGGGGCTCATTTCGGCCAAACAAGGTATAGGGGGTGGTAGAGGAGGTTGCAGGGTGTGGATTGGTGGTTTGGGTGGCGGTAGAGGTGGCCGGACGGCGGCGAACAGAGCGGTTGCAGGTGGGCTGCCGATAAGGGAGAAAAATGGGGAGGAAAAGAAGAGGGGGAGAAAGGAGGAACTGTATGGGCTCGAGGGTGGCTTGGGTGGTGGCACAGGGCTGAGGTATAGGGTGGCAGTGGGTGGTGCAGGGGCTTGGTGCGGCGGTTGGAGTGGCAGAGGGCGACAACGTGCAAAAACAGGGGGGAAATGGGAAGGAGGAGAACATGAGATAAAATAATCGGGGAAGGGAAAGTAAGGCTCAAAAAATGGGGCAAGGAATACTGGTGAGGAGAAGAAAAAGAAGAGGGAGAGGCAGGGGGAGTAGGTGGCTGGTCGGGATTGCAGTAGGGTGGCAAGGGTGGTCGGTTGGCAGGGAGAGGGAATGGGAGAAGAGGGAAAGGAAAAGGGCATGCGGGCTAGGGATACAGGGGTTAGTTTGGTTCAAATAGGAAAGAAAATGACGGGGGAGAGAGAGGGAGTAGCAGGGAGGCAGGTGGTGGTCGGGCATGGCAATTGTAGGTGCGGCCGGCGTGCTCGAGCATGGCAAAGGACGGTGGTCGGGCGTGGAAGGAGAAAGAAGGAAGGGGAGGGGTGCGAGTTGGCGGACCGGCGCAGGAAAGAAAGGATAGGTCAGTTGGTCCGGGGGGGAAGGGAGAAGGAAAAAAAAGGCTGGGCTGGCTATGACGCGCGGGCAGGCGAGGAAGAAAATCCGGGCTGGGCTTACGACGCAGGAGGAGAAGGAGAGGAGGGGAGAGGGAGAAGGGCCTGTGGCCCAGTCATGCGCCGGGGAAGGCAGGGCAGGGCTGGCGGCCCAGAGGAAGAAAAAGAAAGAAAAGGAAAAAAAAAAGGGAAATGGAAAAATAGGAAAAATAAAATAAATTAATTTATAAAATCACAAAATGTAATATTCTTGCTAAATTATTTAATTTAATAATTTAATTCATTATAATTTAATATATTAGTTTTAAAAGGAAAAAGTTCGTAAAATATTAGTTTAGAATTTATTTAAATAAAAATAGTATGATAAAATAACAAAATATTTATTTTTAATTTATTAATTATTCCTATTCAAATTTATATACTCAAAAGTCCATAAAATAATTAAACTATATAATTTTAAATGCTAATTTATTTCAAATAAAAGCTATTTATTAAATTTTTTATTTTTAAAATTTTAGGGAATTACAAATAACTAGTAAATATTATAGTTTTCTAAAATAATTTAAAATATATAAACAAAAAATATATATTTAGTATTGCTTATAGAAATGGGGTCTTTTATTTTTATCTCAATAAAAGGGACTTCTCAGTAAATATTAATTTTCGTATATCTATACAATAGACTATATGTTAAATAATACTCAAAAGTTATATAAAATTTCTAAAAATCTCAAAATATCAATATTTCTAAAAATAAAGAAGCTTAAATAATTTATTTTTGAGATAAATATCATAGTTTCATTAAAATTTTAAAAATTCTAGTTTTTCTATGTTCATTTTAGGAAAACAAATAGTGATCAAATTTTCAACCATATTTTTGCAACTCTATTTTTTTAAATTGCAATTTATTCTAAATATTATAGTAATTTCATAAAATAAATAAAATAAAAAATTGAAAATTTCACAAAATTCCTAAATAATTCTATAGATGTGTTTGAGCTTTTGAAAATTGATGCCAAATTTTATAAAAAGTACCAAAATAATATAAAAGGCCCCCAAAATTTGAAATTTTCATTAAATATTCTTTAAACTCTTATAAATATATTAAAATATAATATTTATAAAATTAACTATTCAAGTTTCAATATTTTATAAATGTTAAACTTTAAGGATATTATTGGAACGTTTTGCAATATGGAAATTCTAGAACATTGTTATAATGTTTTATTATATCGGTAATATTTTTTAAGTTTATAATAAATTTAGATTTTTTTTTGGAAATTGAAAAGGAATTTAGTTTTGAATGTTTCACGACTTTCCCAATCTTTTTGAAAATTTCAACATTAGATTTCAATTTGTGACATAAAAAAAAGATTGTTATAATTTAAAAAAATTTACTTATCAAAGTATTTATAAATTAATAAAAATAATTTTGTTTGGAACTTAACAGAATTTTTGGATTTTTCACATATTTATGAATTTATATTACAAACTTTTAGAACCTTTTAAGAAATATTATAATATCTAATAAACTTATAAACACTTCTAATATATTGTCTAAATTTATGAATATTATTATATTTTTGTTTCAAATTTTCAAAACTTCTAGAATTATTTATATTTGGAAACTTTTAAAGTTATGAATTTTATTTAAATTACAATTTTTTTTGGAGATACTGGGAACTTTTTTAAAATTATGCAGAATAATAAAAATTTATAAGAACTTTTAGAATAATTTATGACTATTATCATAGCTTTCAAATAAATTTTAAAAAATGGATTATATTATAAAATTTGGATTTTTTTTAAATTTTGGAGCTTTTTTGGAGTCTCTTTGGTACTTTAAATTTTTTAACACTTGTGTAGAATTTTTTTTAATTTATAAAAAAAATTTAGATATTTAGACAAAAATAATTATTTGCAATAATTTTAGAATATTAAAAATATAATTATAATTTTTTATTATTTTGCATTAATATTTTTCCATCTTAGAATTTTTATTTGCATATTTTTTTTAGATTTCAAGTTTTTTATTTAATTTTATCTTTCATTGAACTATCATCTACTAAATAGATTGTGAAATATACTATAAATTCATGTATAATGTATTTTATGTATATAAAAAAAATAATGATGAAATTCGTTAAATTTAAAAATTAAATATATCTATTTCATTAAGTAAATAATATTAAATGTTCATTTCTTGTTATGTATTTAACTCTTTTAAAGAAAATTTTATTTGATCATATAGTCATGCTATCATATGATTACTACTTTCCTCTTAGTAGGCTTAAAATATAAATAGAACAAGGGACAAAAGGAAAAAAAAAAAGCAAAATAAAGGGAATAGTAAATTAATTTTGTGCAATTAAATCACTATAATAAATGTCAGGTCATTATTAGTGTTCATTAAATCAATAGAATCTATATGTTATTTATATTTAACTAAAAAGTTTAGGGATGTGGTTATCCTTTTTCTAAAATAAAGTATACATTAATTAAATCCTTTAAAGATAAGTATTGTTATACTTCAAATATACTACTCCCTTTCTTTGTGTAAAAAATAAGTAATTTTCGTAATTCGTATATATTTTTAGAAATTAATAAAATTAATATTAAAATTATACTTACAAATAACAAATCATTTATTATAATATAATGAAATAAAAAAATATGATAGTAGAAGTGACATGTATGATTTGATTTTTAAAAAGTTATTTTTTATATAGATATCTATATTTAAAATGATTTCATTTTTTATATAAAAAAGATTATCAAATTACATGTAGTATTACATGTGCAAATGTACTCATTTTATGTGATTCTAATTAATTTGCTAGAACTTGAAGAAAACTAATTTTCTTGAATATTTATTTTAATTTATAAAGTGTCGGTAAACAAAAAAATAATACAATTACTTAAAGACGTATAATACAAAAATAGGGAAATTTTCGAATTTAAGACCCAAGGCCAAGGATAGGGCCTCAACGATTTACGCAAAAAATTAAAAGGAGAGGAAATCTTCCCTAGGGTGTGGACTAGACATAATTTGGAAGGTACATGCAAGTTAAGATGTAACCCAACATAGGGAAATAGGATGGCCCGGAGAATTGAGAAAAGTCAACACGTGGTTGATTCGTGATTGTACTTGTATATGGAATTCATCAGTCATCCCTCATCACCGGGCATTAGAAGCTTGTTTACAGTTGTTGTAGACTAGTAGTTGTAGTTTCAGTTCTGCTTTGTTGTAAAACTGTCAACGATTCCATCCACAAATACACCGCCATTCCATTCCTTTCGCATCTCCGAGTGTCAAAAACCTAGAATCATGTCCACCGATCGTCGCTCCTCTGCTCCGACAACTTCTGCTGAGGAAAACATGTAATTTATCTCTCACTTTCTATTTTTCCATTTCAACGTACTGTTTTTTTCATTATCATTATGTTTTGACACAATAAAAGCTAGTCTGTCGGATTCGACTTTAGTTCACGATTAATCAGTGTACTAATTGAATCGGTATCGGTAAAAGCACCTGCACTGATGAAAGACTGTGTCGTGTGTCGTTGATGTATGACAATAGACCAATGCATTTTTAACGCACTGTTTCTTTGTGCTCCTGAATTTTGTTGACATGATTCCTGGTCGATTGCAATATATTTAATCACTTTTACTACAGCTGGATATCTGATATGTAAACAAATTTATGGTTTCGAGTAGTACAGCCTTAAATATTTTTGGGTGGGGGAATATACATTTGAATCCTGTCGGAGCCATCGTAGTTGATTTTGGTGTTGGGTACAGTTTTTGTGAGCGAATCCTAATCTAGGTGGCTTAACACTGGATCTACTGGACAGAAGTATCATTTGGTAACAGAAATACCTGATTGGTGGTAACTTTTGTAACACTACATAAGAGTGAACAGATGAGATATCTCATAAAGGTTATACGTGCAACTGAGGAAATTAAATTTTAAGCAAAAAAAAAAAGTCCTTGGATTCTGTTGTTTCATGTCAGATGTAATGATGAAGTCTTTTACATGAAATGTACTGAATGATTGCTTTCATATGCTTATGTATCAAACAACTGTTTTCCTTTGAATCGGAGAATCTGCATTTTGTGTTGGAGAACAAAAGGAGAATAAAAAGAAGAAGAATCATTTGAAATTTAGGCTATTGCAAGTTCAGACTGCCAAACAACCTATAATGTATGGCAATACTGCATATCCATCTATGTACTGTGCTGGAAATCACATCCTACAGGAGTATAGCTACTTGTGATGTTTAACTGATATTGGACTTTTTTGTTCTAGGTTCTTGGATATATTAAATGAGGCTCCTTTAGCTGCTCATCGAAAGCCAACAAGGATCTATGGGAGTATATTCTACTGCTTTCTATTGGCAAGTGATCTCTTTGACATGAAATTTTGGTTGCTTCCATTCTGGTTTATGCTATAATGATCAATTTTGTTACATGATGTCTTTAGTCCTGACATGTCAGTGCAATATTGGAGGTGAATTGATTATTTATATTTCACTTCTAGGCAGGTTATGCTATTGTAGGTGTTGGAGCTACATGGATTTTTCACCCTATAAAAGCTTGGATCTCACAACTGCTATGCAGCAGCAATGTTGTTCTCTTGTTATTCACAGGTTCTCACTCTTGATTTCTATTCACACATACACTCCCTAATTCACCTATTACATTATATGACTTAAGTCCATATATGAGTTTGTAACCCATCTTGTACGAATACAACACTTTGTATATTTGCTATTCTAAGCAAGACTCTCTTCTAGATGTGCTATATATTTCCTGGTCACTCAATCCAAGTTTACTTTGGCCTCCACCTTCCTTGGTGTTGCTACCTTCTACCCAAGATATCTTTCACCTGCTACCATCTCCTTATTCTCTCTGGAGATCAGGTATCTTAGTGGGCACAATCATATTGAAAAGTTTTCAAAATAAGATGAAGAAGGGCAATGTGAAGCTAAATATATTCAAAATGCAGTAGAAATTGTAACCTATCAAATAGGGATGAACTTCATGGGCTATCCACAAGAGGAATCATTTAATTCAAAGTTTTTTCTTGGGTTAAGATCTCCTACATTGAAGGCTTTGAATGGTACATAGATCTTTCCGCAACCCACATATTTCAAAGAGAAAAATGTCATGGACCTTCATAGAAAGAATGATTTGTTGCAGGATTAGCATCCCTTTTCTCTTCATAGATAGTATCATAAATCTCAGAAAGTATAGGGGATCGATTCCTTGGAGTTCTGTGACTTTCGGTTGAATTTTTGCTTTTATGTTAACAAAAAAGCATTACCTTTATGCTAGTAACATAACCATAACTGTCCGAACAAAGACTATAAAGGATAGTGAAACTGACTCAAAAAATAGGATCTTTTGCAGATAAGATCGATATTCAAATACTAAAACTCCTCATCAACAAGTGAAGGACAAAATCAACACATTAGCTTAAAAGATATGAACCTTACAAACAATCTAATAACTATTATGAAAATAAAATAAGGAAAGAAGAGTCCTGCCCTTGCGATGGTTCTTCCTATTGAAGGACAATGTAATTCATTAAGAGCTCAACTTTCAAGAGTAGGAGATGAAAGTTCTTAGTGGACATTATTGACAAGGCAGATGATTCTGATTTGAAAACATTACACTCATTAACATTAAGGTAATTTCTTCAGGGGAAGAAAAGAGACAACTAGAATACTTACGGAGATTAGGGAACACTATATTAGAGGAAGAAAATATTCAATCACCTGAGATCACAACACTAATAAGAAATAACGGGTTTAAGAAAAATCCAACGTTAACACTATTAAGAGACAGTGGAACATGTGACGTCATTAATCGGACCAACAACCAAATTGAAGAATTACAGGTTCAGATCCAAACGTAAAGCTGATAGATTTAGGAATAGAAACACGATTCTTTCTATTTGGCTCAAGGATTCCTAGCCAAGACATCTTTCTACTAGGAGGAACCTGAAGAAAGTTATGTCCAATTAATCAATAACTAGGACATGTCTTTGGTTTTATTTATCACTCCCTCCGTCCCAAAATAATATTCTCATTTAATTTTTCACACATATTAAGAAATTGTAATTAATGAAGCATTTTGTTCGATAGTTCATAGGGTTGTTTTTTCAATTCGATATCTAACGAACCATCTTATATTTTGTTTTCTTAGATATAAAAATCGATCTGATCAATGAAAAGTCGGTCAAATTGGATATCTGATTTGACAAATACTAATAATATCTAATCTAATATACTGTATACATATATATTTTTAAAATAATGTATTGTTATATTATATTATTATATATGATCATACATATAGATCACAATTTACTATTAAACTAGTTATGTATTTATTGTTTGAATGTTTTATATATTTTTATTATAGATTTAAATATGATTAGAGATTTAAAATTATTCGTTGGATATTATGCAATTTAGGAATAGGATCATATCATTATGACGTTAGTTCAAATCGGATCAGTTTATTATTTACCGATCTTATAATTTTTTGCCCAATATTTTATATTTTTTTATCTGATCGAAAGTTTTGGATATCCAATGATGATTTGTGATACCTTCCGGATATATGAAAATTTTTATCGAATACCCTGTTACGTTAGGAACTTATAAAATTAATTTCGGTCAATTTCCACCAATCAACCGCATCAAACATTATAAATACCTTTTAGTTTATAGTCAATGAATCCAGGGTATTATAGACAATAAAAATATAAATATAGAAACATGCGTATATTGTGGTACAAATTAAAATATAAAGTAAGCGTATTAATATGGGACAGAGGGAGTATCAAAGAACTGCATAGTCTGTTGGTCATGTAGAGGGTAAAGTTTGTCTCTCATGTATATATTTTGCTAAAGCAAAAGGCTTCCCTGTTTCTTTTTTTTTTTAATACAAGTTCAGAATATTCAGGAAAAAAATTCATAAAGCGTCTTGTTCATGTTTACGTAGATGATAGTTTTTGAAGTCACAAACTTAACAATAGAACCGCGTTCAATAGAATATTACTGTTGGTTTCTGCATCAATCTTCTCAAAGCATGCCCTCATTTCCTTTTTTTTCTTTTTTTTTCTTCCTTTTAACTTTTAATTTCTGTATTGTTATCTGAGCTTTAATTTCAATGAGTTCCCTTTATATTCTTTTGGTCAGTCTCCTTACTTTATTTTCAGGTATCTTTCAACAGTATCTTGTTTATCAAGTACAGAAGATACGTCTGCAGGTTAGATACCTTGTTTACAATTGTTCCTTTTCCCCCTTGTTCTGGCTGATTACTGTTGTATTAACATAAGAAAATGAATCTCAGATATAAACGACTAGTGTGATCTATTAACTGTTGAGAAAATTTATGTGAGTGCAAATGCTGGGACTGGTTTATGCCAATAGCTAAGGCATCAAACTTACTGTAAGCTAAATGAAGTGCGTAAGTCACATTATCTGCACGAATAAATAACTAATCACACCTGCCTACAGTTTAAATCATCGGTTAATTTTTTAACTCTCTGGAATGTGTTCTGTGTCGTACTGCTTTTTTCTGGGTCACAAGTTTGAACCTGGAAAAAAACAAAGTATTTTTTATGTAGGGCTGGGGATGAGGTATGCAAATTAAAAATTCAAGGAAGCAAATTTACTATACTTCAGGACGAAACATTCTTCATCAAGTTATGTGATAATGGGATGTGGTCCAAAATTTATCATTGTTGTATATCCTAGAAAAGACTACTCATTGAAAATTTATGTTGATTCACCGCACTTCTTCTGTTGTGTAATTTTTTTTTTCCCTCACTGATCAATGTCTGCAACATAAGTCATACAATGTTGGGGATCTGTTCAGTGATGCTACTAAATGCTTGTGCAACGTTAGAAGATGCATCCCTTCTGGATCAAGTGACCCAAAAACTCCAGGGCCCAATTTTCATAGTTTATTTTTATTTTTATCTTTTTGCTGATTTTCCATTTTATTTTATCTTGAAGAAAAACTCTGATTCTGGAAATAGAGTTGGATGTGTCAATTGATTTTTTTTTTTCCTTCTTAAAATTCACTTAGGTAAATTGGATGGTCATTGGCATCATCATGTCAATGCATGTTTTCAAACTCAAGGAAAACCCATTGCTCACATGTCTGAATTTCTGGAGTCCTTTTCCTCTCTTGTTTTTCATAATCTTCAGTGCCAGATATACTATTGAACTAAAATCGACAACCATACATTTATGATGCTTAAATTATTTCATTTAGTGGGCAGTAAATGTGGGCTTTGTTATCTTTTTTCTCTTTTGTCAATGATTGGAATAAAAATATCCTCTTGATTGGAAATAAGGGATATGTTATGGATTGAATATATGAATTGATCATATGTTTGGCAAACTTAAATAATAAGTTCTCAACTTTCTGCCTATTAAAAATTGTTGGTAATTAATCTAGAGAGTTGATTGATCATATGTGACAATAATGTACATTGCACATGCTCCTTTGTATTCTGTAACATAATTAGAGACGTGTCTAATTAAGCATAGTTGATGTTGCAGGGATACTATATGTTCAGCCAGAAGTTGAAGCATATTGTTCGCCTACCTTTTGCAACTATAGCATATGGTATGTGAATCCTTGGTCAGCTGTTTCAGAAACTGTATCCATATTTTTTTTACCCCTTGTTATGTGTGTTTTGCTTATTCTATATCTGTGCAAATATAAAAATATGCCATAATATAACAATATTAAAAGGTACGTTGGTGTCCAAGATGTCAATCTTCCTCATAAAAAAGAGGGGTCTTAATTCAGCAGTTTCTGTTCTGTGTAGAATACCATGCTGACAGGCTCCATTTTCTTTATTGTAGTTTATGTAATAATTGCAAACATTGCCTCCTATTGTCATTTTCAGTTCTTGTTAAACAAATGAAAATCCTGTGATGGCTTTAAAACTTGAGAATAATTTAACAAATATCTATAGAATAGCATTAAGATACTTTATCTTGTAAAAATCTAGTCCATGTACATGACAATATAATTCCTTACTAACCATATAGGTGGAAGGTAGTCAGGCGGGTCGAGTTTGGGTCGGGTTATAGCGGATCAAGTCGTTCTCGGGTCAAGTTGTGAGTTGGGTTGGATCATTTTGGATTTGGGGTATTTTGGATCACCTTGTTGTTCAAGTCAGGTTGGTTTGGGTTGTATCAGATTAATTTACCGGTTTTGGTCGGCTTTGTATTGAGCTAGTTCGGGGTCAAGTCGAGTTTGGTCTATTTCAGGTCGGGTTGGGTTTGGGCCGAGCAAGCTTATGTTTTGGTAATTTTGTGTTCGAGTTAATTTGACGGGTCAGGTTTGGGTTTAGACCGAGTTAATATTGGATCAAATCACTTTGGATTTGAGCAAATCAAACATTGACCACCAATATTAATCTAGCTTATTAACCTCATAAGTAAGCATTAAGTTCAACTTCATGTAAGCATGTGATTAATAATGTATTACTAATTGCTATTACTTTATTATTATGATTTTTTAATATTGTGTTTACGCAAAAAATATGGTAAAATTATAATACCGTTGGTGAATAAGTATATCGACAATAAAAATAAGAAAAATAGGTAAACTTTATGAAACAATATATTTTTAAAAGTTTTAAATAAATAATAAGACGTGTATTTTTTTATTATTATAACTGGCTAATATCAAATTTGGTTTTGTCAAGTTGAGTTGGGTTGATAACAGGTTACTGGTTAGGTTCGGTTCGGGTCATGTCATTTTCGGGTCTGTCGGGTTATATTGGATCAGGTTTTGTACAGATGGGGTCAACTTTTCCTAGCTCTTAACTAACCACCATTAGGACAGTATCTGTGTAATAACTTCCAAACCTGATTCTTCTTTCTTTGACGATCTGTTTTGACATCCGGTGAATGATGTCAGAAGATTTAAAGAATTTGTAGTGCTGAAGTTGCATTAAGGTTGGTGGGAATCATATAAAGATCTTTTCTATTTTTGGGAATATGAAATGATCCTATTCCAAATAGCCTCAAACTTCTCTTTGATGGCAGTGATGCCATCTTTTGACATAAAAAAATTGTGCATTAGTCCTTGTCATGCTACCGGCCTGATATAATTCTATTGCAGGAAAATTTTAACTTTCATGTCTGCTTTTATATGGTCAACCAAAGGGTGGTTAGCTTGTCCTCGGTTTTTCTTTTTATCAACATGCTGATTAATTTTTCTTCAGCTATATTCAGTGATAAATCTCAGGCAATTCAGAAGAAGATAAATTCCAGACATTTACACATTGAATCTCATTAAGTAAAAACTTAAAAAATATAAGACAATGTACGATTGAAGGTTAACCAGCCTCTATTTTCTCTCTTGTTTCCTACACTGTATTTTGCTGAAACTCCTTATCCATTTAAAATAGCTCAGTAGTTACTTCGTGTAAAGAGCAACTAGGTGGCAAGCTAGGCCTGTGAACCATATCTGGAACCAATTGTGCTCTCTGATAACTTCTTAGTCTGTATGATGGGTCTCTTACATGCCAAGATAAGCCCCCCTTTTTTTCTTTCTTAATTAGTTGTTTTTTTTGTGTGGGGGGGGGATTGCCATTCCAGATCCGTTAGGGGAAAACAATATTAACTTAGTCAATCACTAAGTGATTGGTTCCTCTTAAAATAAATTAATTGTTGTTTTCAAGGAATAGATAACATAATTGCTTATAGAATATGATGCAAAATTTTATGACTTGTTTCCTGGGCAATATCTGTTTAGTCAATCTAGGCCTGCGAACCATATCTTAATTTTTTATTTTTTATTTTTGTGTGTGTGTGGGGGGGGTTGTTGGACATTCCAGATCTGTTGGAGGAAAAATCAATTTTAACTTAGTAAATCACTAAGTGATGGGTTCCTCTTAAAATAAAATTATTGCTGTTTTCAAGGAATAGTTAACGTAATTGCTTATAGAATATGATGCAAAATTTTATTACTTGTTTCCTCGGCGATATCTGCTTAATAGAGAGATCCTCTGTTTTTGACTGCTTTAATTGTGCTACCCTGTCATTTATCAGCGTTTGGATTTATATATGCTAGGGACTGCTGTCATGCTACTTCTTGTGGTCTGGAAGCCTCAAATCAGTTTTCTCTCACTTCCTACATTGCTGAGGTACTTTTAACATATCTCTATTTATTGGCAGACTATTGCATATCTTGTGTAAATATTTGTCATGATTGTATCATGAATTTGTAAGACGGACAACCTAACTAATGTATAATCTATAGTTGCATTTATAAATTGCAGAAGCAGAACCACCACAACAGCATTGCCTTGAGATTCTTGTAAAATTTGAAAACCAGTTGGGAATATAAGCTTACTTTCTCAAGAGTATTTGAATATCTTATTGTACTATCTTGGGGACAAAAGGAATAACATTTTGATGTGTCACATGTGCCACCATGCAACAATAGAACATTACGGTTTCTTATTGGCTACACAAAATAGGAAGACCAAGAAACAGCTGGGATTCTTGGTTCTTTTTTTCTTTTTTCTTTTTTCTGTCCTTTTCCTATTGATTGTAAACCTGGTGTTTAAGCAATTTTAATCTATCAAGTATGCTCTATAGATCTGCTACTGGGGATCCATACTTATTGGCTAATATTACATCTCATGCCATGTCTTTGGTGCACACATGACAAATTGTCATGTGCATTATTTCTTAATTTGGTAATAATTGCTGCTAGTATCTAAAAAAATAATGGTGAATCTGTCTCGATGCTTATCTAAAAATTGTTGGCACCCTCACGCAAGAAAAAAGCAGTTGCAAAGCTGCAGTATTGGAGTATCATGGATGATGAATAGTATATCGCGGTTGTTGTGCATGATTTCATTTTTTGGTAAAATGCTTGTGGTTCTTTATTGAAAATTCCAATAACCTAGTGTTTAGTGGTATATTAAATTTATTTAAATGATTAGTTATATGCTGATTTTTTGCAAATTTCATTATTTAATAAAAAAAATAAAACAAGTTATTTTCTTGTGTATGTTTACTGTTTAACACAAGACTTGATTAAATATTTCTATCGAATGATACATATTTAATGTAATTTAATATATTCTCGTTAGGAGATCAATATTAATATTAGACATTTGTCTCATGGGCAATGTAGTCAAATGGGATGACTAGACAACTATCAAACCAAACTAATAAGCGACCTAGTATGTATCCCAGCATTGGTTGGGTCAGGGATTCCAATTGTATGCAACTTCATCTCCCCTAGGTTGTCGTGTGGCGGGGTGCTTCTGAAAGAAAGGGATAAACTTATGACTCAAGATTAGAGAAAGAAAAGGTACCACAGAATGCATGAGAGAGAGAGAGAGAGAGAGAGAGAGAGAGAGAAAGATTGACAATTAGATAAAGAGTCAACTGAGAAAATGTAGAAAGACGAGAGATCTGATCAAATGAGGTAGTAAAAAAATCTTCACAATTTATTTATAATGGCCAAAATATCTGGTGATCAGCCAAGCTCTGATATTGCACCCGAATATTGGTGATTCGGCTTTGAATTGTTTTTGTGCAATCTTGCTGGGTATCAGCTGACAGCTGACGGGAATAACATGATCCATCTGCTGATATGCTATGTTGTGGCTTATATTTGATCAGTCACTCCCTCCTATAAAATATGGAAAATGAACAGCCTTACCGAAACACCATTCCCCTTATATTAGATTGCCCCTTGTACATCTGCCACTTTGACCAAGTTTAGGCCTGGTCCTGCAAGTGGATTATCCTAGAGTTGTAGATAAGAAAAACAACAGTTTATGGATGCATAGCTTCTCAATCTTTTGAAACTTTTTCATTTGTATCTGCGGTTGTTTATATTCCTTTTTTCCCAATTTTTCTTCGGTAAAGTATATTCATGGATGCTGAAAGTTGTGTTTTGTAGTTTGTGCTTTGTTATTACCATTGTTGGCACCGATCTAAATGATGGTCGAAACAACTTGACAAAAAAATGCATTCAGCACAAATGACATCGATGAGGCAACACTATTGTTTTTAATTTTTCATCTTAATTGCTATTGGCTTCACTCTCTTCTTGCCATGAGTGTGGTGTAACAAACCAACAGTATCAGATCGATTAGTATCCCAACACATCTGAACAAACAAGTTTAATGGCTAATAGTTTTGAACCCTGGTCTTTTGAACTCATGATTGTGATCATCACTCTAATATGCTTCCACTGTTGTCTATACATCCATTTCCCCTGAGTATCATTTTCAACTATATAGATAAAGGCGTGATGAAAATGTGAAATAGTGTATGACATTGTTACTGCACCCTCTAGCATCAAGTTCGATTTAACTTGGTTAAGAGATTTAACTGAATTCTTATATTTGATGACTGGACTTGTAATTAATGCAGGATAGTTATGCTGATCGAAGTTGTAGTTACTGGTTGCTTTATGACTGCTTATATAAGTAAGTCTCTCCCATGTACTTGTTGAAATTGATTGTGCTTGGCGTCTCTTGGAACTACAAATGGCTATATCCTTTGCTTCAGTTGCTTTGCTATTTCCCTGAGTGTTTTTGTACTTGTCATGCATTCTGGACCAATTGGTTATACATCTATTAGACAGCTCGGGGAATTAACAGAATCATTAAGTCTCCGGTCTCTCTTTTGCTATCTCCTCTCTCTCTTCTCTCTCTCTCTCTCTCTCTCTCTCTCTCGCTTCGTTCCTCCCCAACAATTTCTTCTCCTTCTTTTCCCATGTTATTCCTCTATTATACTATAGAGAAGAGCAGGAACCCTCATTTTAAGAATTCACAGAAACAATTAATCCCGCAATTGCCCATAACTCAATCCATAAATTAGGGACCATACCATGGTACCTATCAGGACCCCATACTAAGCGTTCTCCATTGTACATGACCTTAGCGTGTTTCATCTAATTTCTTTTTCTTCATCTTGCCTAAAGTCAAAATCTAGCATCCTTCCTCATGTTGTCTGAAGGCACATTCTTATGATTTTACACTTACCATTCACTTGTATGACAAATTCAAGAAAGAATAAATATTAATAAGGAACCAAAAAAAAAACTGGGTACAGTAATTCATGTGTTTCATCCAAACACAACTCAGATTGGTTTAGTTTACATCCACCGGTCCGAGGAGTAATTTCTTATTATGATATGGAGGAAGAATACAAAAGCCATGGACAACTAAATGATGACAACAGTTGGACCAGTCTAAATGGCCTGGTCAGGTTGAGCCCTATGCTCCTTCACTAATCATCAATGACAAAATGGTGACTACATAAATAATCTAAAAGCCTTATTGGGTTGGATTAGCCTAACTGGGTTGGGTCCGACCAAGCCCTATGCTAACTTCGCTAAACATTTGTAAATGAATTGCTTTGTTCCTACACCAAATTTGTCAGGTCTGTACAAAATTCATGGCATATTAGACATTTTTCTTCCTGGGCTTGAGTTCTCTCTAGAAACTCCCAAAACCCGTTTTTTTCTATGAAATCCCTTAAGCAGCAACATCATGAATAAAATGATACCACAAATCCATATGTTTTCATTGCATGGATCTTCTGATCTGTAGTCAAATATATTAATTCAAGGTATATTCAATAATTCTCCACCTTGACTTGAGCTTCATCAAGAAACTCCAATATCTTGTTATTCTCCCCAAAACAAAATCTTCACAAAATGATACCACAAATCTATATGCTTCTTCCTTACATGAATTTTTTGAACCATAGTGAATTATTTTTGCACTTTGTCTATCTCAGTAAACCATAATATCATCTTCCTTTGATGTGAGTTTTGACGTTTTGTTTCTTAGTCGGATAGGCTCTTCAGTTGCCTCGGGTACTCTGAGACTTTATTTGATATTGCAACCGGTGACTAAAATTTTTCTCTAGTCTATTGGAAACATTCCATGCTAGTTGACATGAGGCTGTGAATACCTATGCATCTCCAGACCCTGTCTGAGATGGGATTTATACTGGGCAGTTGTTGCTGATTTAGATTAAGCTTTCTAACATATAGGTGTTCCACCAAGTTTATATACATGTCTTTTAATGAACCTCCTACCAGCACAATCACCTACAGAATCATCCTGCCAAATTCCATACATACATTAAAGGTCCCACACAGATACTTAAGGTTTCACTTGGCGGCTTCCTAATGTTTCTTTTGGAGGCATGACATATTCCTACTCACACTCTAGCTTATGCAATATTGAGAAAAGTGTAAATCATAGTGTGCCTAATCAATCATACATACATCATATTACCTGCTGCATCAGAGTAGGATATTATAGCCATAATCTTCTTCTGATTGTCATTGTGGTGATAATTTTGCTGATGCTTGGACAGTGCATCAGAGTATGACAGTAACAACCGGCTTGGCATTCTTTGTGCCTAATCAATCAAAAACATTTGTAGTTTAGCTCTTTAGATTGCAATACAACTTTTCAGCCTTTCTCTCGTTTATCTTCAGTCGTAGTATATTTTTTTCAGTGCACTAAAGTCCATCTCAAATTCATTATCAACAAAACTTTCACACTGGAAATCTCTAACATGTTCTCAGAAGCCTAAATTATTATGACTCTTTTATTTTGCTTTCGTGATGTTTGTTCTTTATACAATTTGTCACAAACCGCATCCTAAGCCTATAATCATAACACAAATCGCTTATGATGTAATAATGGTTTCATGATGGGTTTTGTTTGTTGTTTAGACATTATTCTTATAAGTAGAGAAAATATATTGATAAATTAATGCAATCCTCATATAAAATCAAATTGCATTTGGGTGTACTTCTGACATAATTGTGCAGGTTATGTTCACCAGTATAACACACTGAATTCTCAGCCTGATGTTTTGAAATCGTTATATTCTCCACTCCAGGCATCCAGCTCTCTGGAAGGCTTAAGGTAATGAAAACTGTTTCATTACCAGTTTCAAGTTGCACAATTGGAAATGGTCTCAATTGATTGGAAGAAACCTTCATGGATGAATCATCTCTACGCAGGTATCAGGATGGAAATAGACTTTCTGACCAGCAAATGGCTCTGCTGCAATATCAACGAGAAAACCTTCACTTCTTAAGTGAGGAGGTATTGAATTTGTTTGATCTGTTCTGCTATCAGTATTATGTCAGCTCCTACAGCCTTGACGTGGCTGTGAAGTATAAGATTCCAGCCATTTTTTAACGGAAAAGCCTCCTGCAGATTTTACGTTTGCAAGAGTGCTTGAGCAAATATGAACGCTCTAATGATGGGAATACACCCCAGGTACTAACAATTTGAAGTTGATATCATTGGATTTGTAGTTAGAACTTATGTCCTAACCCTAGGAGCTAATGTGTTGCATTCTTGGCTTATGTTGGTGATGGGTTCAGGAAATTTCCCAATGGGAAAATATGTTCTATAATCCCTTGCATTACATTCCACGATTTGTAAAATAATTTGTGGGGAATTCAATTTTGACTCTTAAAGTTCAGCATCAACATGAGAACCATCTGACTTCTGATATGGATGATGTGGTGACACTTCCATGTGGTCATCAAAGCTCTTTCTTTAAAACCATTAAGCTAAAATACAGTAGCAATCTGTGAATTTTGGAATTATCATCTGCTTATTTCTTGTCTTTGCTGTAAAATTGTCATGGTTAATTGCACAGAAAGAATTACTAAAGTTTTGTGTTACTGACCGTTATTTCAGGTTGATCTAGCCCATCTATTAGCAGCCCGTGACCAGGAACTACGGACACTTTCTGCTGAGGTACTGCAGTTTTATTATTAACTAATATTGTACAAAATTTCCCCGGGCTATTAATTTAAGAGAACAGGCTTTTCATTTGAATGATGCTATACAGTATATGCATTTGCTATATATTTTCTTCAATCAGAGAATTCTGTCCGTTCAATTTGAAAGACCTGCCGCAGTTCAAAATTTAATGATGATTTCATATTCAAGTTATGAAGAATAATGCAACAAGGGATATGCCTTTTTTTTTGGCGCTAAATGTTAACTTTCAATATCGGGTGTGATAGAAAGTTAAATGTTGCAGATGGATCAACTTCAATCTGAACTTCGGCTTGCGCGATCCTTAATAGCAGAGAAGGACTCAGAGATTCAGCGTGTCCGCACTACAAATAATCAGGTTTTTTTGGCTTCATATTTGCAGTATATCTTTGTTAGGCGGATAGATTGTCATAGTTGTGCTGTCCAGTGCAAATTGCATTAGTCTGTGGAAAGAAAACTTCTAAACTGTTAGGGACTCCATTGGAAGCTCATGAGATGTTATCATTTAGTGCTTGTCCAGTTTCAACAATATAAACTTGTAGATAGAGTTGCCTCGTGAAGTTTTTGTCCAAACATGTCAACGAATCCTTTTTTTATATGTTGATCTGTATACCCAACAGAAGAAAAAGTTGGAGATATTGGGTCAGCGAGAGGACAGTTTACATTGACTAGTCTGTATTGAGTGAACCTGGCCTGCCTGAGAAATAAGTCAAATTTACGAAATTGGTGAGACTCTAATTGATGAAGGACCAAAAAGTGTCAATTGGATTCCCTTGTAGCTTCCAGGTGCCCTTTTAAGGTATGAAATGGCCGGACTTCTATGGCTTGGTGATTTGGATGCTAGCCCTTATCAAGCTCCTTCATAGGCAACAAAAATGCTCTAATGCAGATTGCTTAGGACGTTGCCTTTGTCCTATTCGTACTGAAGGTGTGTGTTTGGCCATCATCTTTGAAAGTTAAATCAATGTTAGGAATTTCAAACCTGCCATTTTCCAGCATTTTCTGGTCCTTTATATCCGTCTGCATTGGATTGTAATATATGCTTCAAAGTTGCTGAGATCGAATTCTGCAACTTAGCAGCAGCCAGCCTAAATCAGCTAAGTTTCAGGATGACGCTGATTGCTCTGATGTCTGATGTGATTGAGATTGATGTGAAGCCTGCCAAAGGGTTTGTTGTAATGTTCATGTTGGAGGGGTGGGGAGTGGAGGGGATAATTTTGCTATCTTCAAGCATGTTCATTATCTTTTTTTGTTGCTAGAGGAACAAGAGCCACTTGCATTCTCCAAGGCGCACTTAAGATGCAGATAGACTGAAGCTCCAGAATTGGCATTTTACTGAGTCGGCTATCAGACAAGCCTTATACTGTTGTAGAGGATTAGACTCCAACTACGTAGTGTAGTCTACTGGAAGCATAACACAGGGTAGATAGGAAAATTGTTACCAAACTCCTTAAGCCCTTAGTTGTTGAAGTGTCCTCTTGCTCAAGCACATGAAGCCTTTTCCGTGTCTTTTTGCATGTTTTAATCATCTACCTCAGTTATCTGTTTCTCTATGGGCAGTTATGCTGACCTGGCTATTTTTCTCAAAAAAATTATGGTGATTTTCTATTTTTCTTTATTTTTTGGGGGGGTAGGGGGAGTAACTAACGTTTTTGTGTTAGTACAACAGAAGACTAGCTTAGTAATTATGTTTTGTTTACTGAACTAGATGACATCTTTTCTCAACTTGACAATTGCTTCTGTTGAATATACTTGCAAGCCTTACCCTTGGTAATTACTGAAACAGTACATTGAAGAGAATGAACGACTGAGAGCAATATTAGGTGAATGGAGTAATCGAGCTGCAAAGGTAAGCATCCGCATTGTGAGCTTTTCTTTTGATCTGTTTCCACCTAGTCTTTTGTGCATGAGTTCACACCACACCCAAATACTTTGTTTAACTTCTTCCTTACATTTGAAATTGTGGTAATTTAAATCTTGTACCTCTACTACAGCTTGAGCGAGCACTGGAGACAGAGCGGATGTCAAATATGGAGTTGCAAAGGAAATTTTCTGATTACAGACGTCAACTACACGAACCATCTGATGCAATGGAACAGAATTGAGCTTCAATCTTTTAACTTTTATCAGCGTCTTTGTAAATCATCTCTCCATTATTTCTGTGCAGAGGGTGTCAAAGTAGGTTGCCATGAGATCTGGTTTTAGATATCCCTGAAGGTTTAAAATATGTACAGAAAAATCGAGTTTCCCGTTCTAGCCTAATTGTTGACAAGTTCTCTCAACTGTCATATTTGCCGATTGCTATTTCAATAGGAAAGAAAATTCTTTAGGAAGTGAGCGTAGTGGAAGAAAGATGCATCACGCTTCAAGTTAATAGTGCTACTTTCAGATAACCGCGCATTTGGCCTCGCATGTAGAAACAGGTTGAAGGTCAATCAAGGACATACAAAACACTACATGTTGAAACAGGTTCTGCGGATCAGTTAAGGATTTATGGCTAGAAGAAAAACTTATTTTTTAAGTAGCCCCAAATAAGGGGTGCTCCTTAAATAAAAGTAATAGGTGATTATTCACAATAATTATGTAAAAAAAAAAGGCTAAAAGTTCTCAAAACAGTAATTATCATGAATTAATTTTTCTAAGTAACACTAAATTTGAGAGAGATCATTTATCACCGGGCTGTACCCGTTGCTGCTAATCGTGTAATCTCTGCCGCTGACTTGGGATTTTGGGTTGGGTATGAATGGCGTTGAGAGATTCGTTTGGGAGGAAAGCGGTAGTCGTGGCTAGCTTCTCTTGTCAATTGGCAGATATGCCGGCCTATTCTATGAATGCGGATTGGCTTGGGTCTAGAATAGACAAAACAAGTCTGAATGAAGAAATCAATTGGCAATTATTAATACTCAAAAATTAGAGATACGATTTTAGACATTAAAAATAACAGATAGAAAATTGGGAAAATTTAAAACCAAATGCTCTCTGGTTATGCATTGTTTCAACTCCCAAATGATCAAGGAAGCAGTCTAAGCTACTTTCCCAATAGCTCACAGTTCCAATCTAATCACAATATTTTACACCCAAAAATTTTCCAGCTTCGTCAAAGTTGGGATACAGATTTTGTTTCATTCAGGAAAAGGACACCAAACACGTTGTTGAAGAAGTCACTACCCCTAACCTCTTCTCCAAACAAAGACTCTGTATCATACATGCATGCTCTGGTACAATCCGGGCAATAGGTTACCTGCAACAGAGGGAAAAAAAATCTCATAAGAACTTGAAATCAATGAATTTTACACAGATACGAAGATTCAAAGTTACTAATGAAACGGGTAGGGGGTTGTACATCAGGGTAAAAGCAAATATTTGCAATGTACAGAAGTGTGCACCTCCAATAGTTTTGGAACAAAATGGGAATCGAGCATAACGTCTACACCATAAATTGCCCGAGACTTTGAGCTATGCATTTCAGGATGGACCACGGCTGCTGCTTCAAACACTGATCTGATCATATTTCTGATTTTCAGATCAATATCCAACCATTTAACTGAGACAAGAAACATGCATCAGAATTTTCCCCTTCATGAGAAGAATCAAGGACAACGGTTGATAATGCAAAAGTAGAAAAGAAAGCAAAGCCTATCTACCTTGATGTTCCTGTTCAAATTCTCTAATAAAATCTGCTGTGTTCATGTGATTCATTCTCCCACGATAATTCTGAAATATGATTTATATTTATAGAAACCTTTAGCGACTTCAACTCAATGAGTTGCTTTAGTAATTATTATGGCAATGCTAAACCAGGAGAAAATGTTGTGGCATGAGGTAATAAAATTGTAATGTTGGACCACGTACCTGCAATGAACCGATAAGTCTTCTTCTACAATGATATTCAATGGCCAAAGCAATACACAGTTGAGCAATTCGAGAGGCTCAATCTCTCCTAATACATTCCAGATTCTCCCTGCCCGATCGGTCCCCTTTCTCCCTTCTTTTATACCCGTGTCTCTAACTGCCTAAGGCACTCTCCCGCTCCTTTCTGCCACATCATCACTGACTCTTAACTGAATTACAAAGTATTCCCTCCTTACCCCTGCCTCTCTTTCTCGCATAAGTCACCCTGACCTGTGCTCTAGGGAGACTAATTACATCGTTCATTGCATTACCCCCCTCCCAAAGATTCACCTTGTCCTCAAGGTGGAAAGCAGGGAACCTCTCCTGTATGACAGCTGCATCTTCCCAAGTGGCTTCGAATGCTGGAAGGTCCTTCCACTTGATCAATACCTCCTTCTTTGCTGTTTGCCCCCTTGTGATATTGCGGATGTCCAACAGTCCCTCTGGCTGGACGACTAGCTCCATGTCTGTGGACATTTGGGCTGGAATTGTTGGAGAGACTGGGGTGGCACCAATAGCTCGCCGCAGCTGGGACACATGGAATACAGGATGTATTTTAGATGTGGGCGGAAGATTGAGTTTGTAAGCCACCTGTCCCACTTTCTGAACAATCTGAAAGGGGCCATAAAATCGGGCTGCCAACTTTGCATAGGGGCGTTTAGCCAGAGACTGTTGTCGGTATGGCTGTAGTTTGAGATATACTTGCTCGCCCACTTCAAAAGACTCCTCCTTTCTCTTTCTGTCTGCAGTAGCCTTCATCCTCTGCTGTGTCGTAAGGAGGTTCAGACGCAATTCATCCAGTACTGCTTCTCGTTCCAACAGATACTCTTCTATACTATCCACTGCTGTGTGTCCTCTTCCCAATTTCAAGACATGAGGGGGATCCCTTCCATATAGCACTTTGAAGGGCGACATTTTGGTGGATAGATGAGGAGAAGTGTTGTAGGAAAATTCAGCCCAAGGAAGCCATTGTGACCATGTCCTAGGCTGTCCTGCAACAAAGCACCTTAAGTAAGCTTCCAGTCCCTTGTTTACCACTTCTGTCTGGCCATCAGTTTGGGGATGGTAGGCAGTGCTTCTTCTCAGCTTTGTCCCTTGTAGACGAAATAGCTCTGTCCAGAATTTGCTCATGAAAATTCTATCCCTGTCTGTCACAATGGATTCCAGGAACCCCGGTATTGAGGGCTCTGTGTTTGGTTCCCCTTCTACCTGGGTCAATTCTAACCATATTCCTCCCCCTTCCTTGCGCAGGGTCCTTATCATGGCCTTCAGGGAAATTTTTGCTCTAGTCAGGGAAGGGTCCCCCTTCAAACAGATAGCTTCCCCTCCCTGTTGGAAACACATTTCTTGTGTCTTCCAATTGGTCGTCACCGAACCCAGTTTTTCAAGCCACTGCACGCCTAATATCAGCTCTGAATTTCCCAGCCCGAGGGGTAGAAAATCCTCTATCACTCTTACTCCTCCCTCCAATTCTAGTTGTATTCCCTTGCAGACTCCCGATCCTTTAACAGCCTCGCCATTACCCAAAGATACTCCAAATCCCTGCGAAGGCGTGACAGGAATTTGCAATTCCCTAATGGTGGCTAAGGCTATAAAATTGTGGGTGGCACCTGGGTCGATCATCACTATCACCTCCCGTCCCCCAATTCTTCCCTTCAGTTTCATTGTCTTCGGGTTACTTAGGCCAATCACCGAATTCAATGAGACTTCCGTTGGGACCTCCTCCGATGGTGTCCATGCGAGCTCCTCGTTCCCTCGGTCCTCTTCTTCTTCCTCTCCATCCTCCTCGTCCATCAGCAGTACACTCAGCTCCTTTTTCCGGCACCTATGCCCGATACTCCATTTGTCATCACAACGGAAACAGAGCCCCTTGGCTCTCTTCTCTTGCAGCTCTTTCTCAGTCAATCGTCTGACCTCGCCGATGGGTTTGGTAGCAGGGGCTGAGACCGTGGGGCTACTGGCCGAAGAGTGGGACTCGCTATGGCTCGCAGCCCAACTCCTGGGTGAGGCGTGGCTCGGAATTCCCCCACTCCCTTGGAATCCAGAAGAGGCCGCTCGATTGTAAATAGAATAAGGCCCCGATCTCACAGGCCCGTTAAAAATCTTCTTTCCCCCATTTACTCGGTTCCTCTCCTCGATCCGGACCGCCAAGTCCATGGCCTGGTCTAGATTGAGGGGGTTCAGCAACCGGATCTCGGCCTTTATCTCCTCCTTCAGCCCATTGATGAATTGGCCCAATAGAAGGCTCTCTGGAATGTCGTTCAAAGGGCCAGCCGTCTCGATGAATTTCCGTCGATACTCCGTCACAGTCGACACTTGAGCTGTCGCCAACCACTGCTCGTGGAGTGAGCCGGCGTTTGCCGGTCTGAATTGTCGAAGCATCAGCTCCTTAAGCTCCGCCCAGCACTTGATCGGCCGGCGTCTATTTTCCCACTGGTACCACCTTAATGCGTCGCCTTCCATGGCTACCACCGCCGCCTCCAGCTTCTCCTCCTCATTCAGGCGGTAGAAGGAGAAATACTTCTCTCCTCTCAAGATCCATCCGTCGGGGTCACTTCCTTCAAAGAGTGGCATATCCAATTTTCGGTATCGCCATCCCCCACCTCCACCTGTAATTCCTCGACTTGCTCCCCAGTCCCCGGGAACTCCCCCCGATCCAGCACCTCCATTGCTCCCCTCTCCTGGAATTTCCCCTCGGATCCCCTCATTGATCCATGCTGGCGGCGCCTCATAATTCTCGCGATTGCCCCTCATCCTCTCCTCCAGTCTGTTCGCCACCGCTTGAAGTTCCTCTCCTTGTTTCCTTCCCGCCTTCTGGAGATCCTCTGTGAGCTGCTCCATCAAGGCTTGCTTCATCGCCCCCATCGCACGTTCCACTATTGCTGACACTTTCTCAGAGACGGATTCCTCTACAAAAGTCATCCGTTCCTCCAGGGACTCCATTCTCTGGTTCGCGGAAGGGGCCATGGATCAGTCAGCTCTGATACCAATTTGCAATGAACCGATAAGTCTTCTTCTACAATGATATTCAATGGCCAAAGCAATACACAGTTGAGCAATTCGAGAGGCTCAATCTCTCCTAATACATTCCAGATTCTCCCTGCCCGATCGGTCCCCTTTCTCCCTTCTTTTATACCCGTGTCTCTAACTGCCTAAGGCACTCTCCCGCTCCTTTCTGCCACATCATCACTGACTCTTAACTGAATTACAAAGTATTCCCTCCTTACCCCTGCCTCTCTTTCTCGCATAAGTCACCCTGACCTGTGCTCTAGGGAGACTAATTACATCGTTCATTGCAGTACCATCACAGTGAAATGAGTCTCATATTCGAACAAGCTACGCTTATCCAAAGAATAAGCATTATTTGCTAATCGGACCTGGAAGAAGAAAAGCAGTTAGATATGAATATTTCCTTGTACGATAATATTTGATATAAGAGCAAAGGTGAAAATATTCAGATCAGATTAATCCCGTTTAAATAGCCACGCCAGTAGAATTTCTGGAACAAACTACTGAACACACATCTTAGAAGCATGCTCACCCAAAAGACATCAGAAAGGAATATCTCCAGAGGATTGACACTGCGTAGAAGCACTATAAAGCGCAGATCAAACTTCTTCGTTTTAAACAAGGCCGGCTTTTCAATATACTTCTGACAAACTTTTGGGCCTGTTTCCATCAGGCGAATAATAGCTGATAGATTACTGGTGATTGTTGTGTCAATAGTCCGTGCCATATTCCAAGGTTTCAGTATCCACAAATTGTCGGAGCCCTCTTGCTCCCGAACATAGTAGTCCCCAATTAGCTCAGTTAGATTCTTTTCGAGATTATAAGTGGGCTGCAGCCATTCAGGTGATCCATATGCCTGCAGGCAGAAACAATATCATAAGACAGATCTAAAACTATTACAACTTGATCCTAACCCATCAAAATACACAAATGTTCAGCAAAATTAGTGCTAATTTGAAACTAAAAAGCCAATGAAATGGAGAATTATGCAAAAAGTGTTGGAATTCCAAAGGATCAAGTTTTGGGAGTTATTTCATATTTTAGAATATATTGATGGCAATCAAATTTTGAATATGCAAAGAGTCACCAATATTTGGAGATAATAATTTTAGGAAATAATTCAGATTAGATAAGTAATACTTTGAGGCTAAAATGTCAACAAAAATCATAGTTTTTTTAATAGGCGTATTTTCAACATGCTTAGTAATTTGCCAGTATCAGGGCCAATAAAAATGGTCCAACTCTGTTGTTTACTCATCTGTTCTAAAAAGAAAGTCATTTTATATTCAATTTTGGTTCCAAAAAGAGCTATTTGAGAAAAGCCAATGACTAACTTCCACTTTTATTTTTACTTTTTCTCTTCCATTATCTATGTATAAATTGTTCTACTCTAACAAAGGTTAATAGTGTAATATCAAGATTTGTTTTAGTGGCTCCTTAATAAGTGCAAAAATTGCTAAAATACTTCTTGTACGGAACAGAGGGAGTATTATTGATACTCTTATCGAGCAATTTTGCCCTCATCTAAATTCAATTTCGCAATTTTCCAATTTTCCTCCTCCTTCTCTTCATAATCTCCTCCTCCACCTTATTCCATTCCATGTCTCTCCACCCCCACATTAGTGTCTGTCAAGTCTCTTCATATGCAATAGAATTACATCCTGACCTTTTGAACCGTCTCAGCCAAAAGGTGCTTCATGACAAGACAAGCCTCAGAGGGGAACTGGTTGATGTATTGTTCATCTGTTATTCCAACAGCCTTTTTAGTTTCTTCATCCACCTGCATACTTGTCCATATGATATCTGCCTCTTTTGGTTCATTAGCTGCAGGGAGACAATTTTACATTAGCACTGAAGAGAGCATGATAAATACATTAATATAATAATAATCTGAAAAGTACAGAAAATAACAAATAGACTATCAAAGGTATGTACATCCCAAATAACAACAGAAAAGCAATTGTAGTGAATATGATTGAGAGATGCATCCCAAACATTATTTCAAAATTAAAGAAGGATAGAACTAGAAGCGACTAACAACAATGGAACAAGGGAGAAAAATGCAACAATTTAACCAATAATCATCACTGTAAATGGCATCATTTTAGATGAATATGAAGATGTAGCTCATTAAATCTATTGATCTTCGAAGTAACACTCATCCATGTAGGGCAGACCCACTTCCAGTAACATTCTCTGAGACACTAAACACTAGACACTAGACTGTAAATCAAGTCACAGCAAATCAGCTGAAGTTCTGGCGTAACATGAACAAGAATAAATCCTAGCTTAACTAACATTAATAAAAATATGTTGTTCATATTTGACTATGTTAAATTCTTCCATGAACATTCATGTCCAATTCCTAGTTCAAATTTTCCTCATTCGCCCAATCTAAAATTAGTGTTTTCCATTACCATCATCCAATTGCCATATCTGTTAGGGTTAGACTGTTCACCTTGAAAAAGAACACAAAGTTAATAGAAGAGAATCAACAAGAAAAAATGAAAAATGGATTAAAAGGAAAGTTGGAAAAACTCAAGTCAACAAATTTTGAATCCAGATTGATTCATTTCCGAATTTGCAACTTATAAGAAGCCAACCATCCTGAATATTTGGTTTGTGAAAGATTATTGTGAATTTGATATAATTAGGGAAACAACAAAAGTACAATTCCAGGAGATTATATCACAAACACACAAAATAACACCATAGAAAGCGACACATACTGATGGAAAACTCAGGTCGCGTCAAGAATTCCTTAATGTGAGGAATATCAGTATAAACCCGTAAAGCTTCTCTGTCACTGCAAAGCAAACTTGAAGTCTTTGGCGGCCCCATAGAAAATGACGTTAAGGATTTTGATTGCAACTGGTGGAGATGCTTCCCAAATGCCTGACATTCACTCAACAAAGGCTTGGCATTCAAAGATTTTCTCACAACATAATGGACACTAATAAGAAAAAATGTTGCATAATTGACAAAACATTTCATCTGGTATTGAGATGTGCACATACTCTGACAAAATAATTTCTTGGGGTATGGAACCAGGCAGTTAGTCTAGCAGATCGTTGCTTATCCTCCCCAATGCCACACAAAAAATCACGGGTGCACTCGTCACCTTTCTGAACATGATCGGTAGCCCACAAGATAGAGAAACTGAAAATTTATAAAATTAAGAAACTGTCTATGATCACAATTTGAGATGACAGAAACATGGCATCAGCCAAAACAAAAAAGGAAAATTCACAATAATCTGTATTTCATACAGTAGTGAAATTTGCATAGCAAACTTTTTGCAACCTTCAGATCACACCAATCAAAAACTCTACATAACTACATCACCATATTTTTCAGCAACGTTTGACTATAAATGTAGAATAAGTGACTTCATTTTCTCAAAACAGCTAATACCATCTGTTTCCATGATAAGAAGACAAAGGCAAAGTCACTTTTAAGTGATAAACACCAAACGAAAAACAAACCTGACAGCTGAGGAAAGGTTCCCGTCTGGCATGTAAAGAAAAGGTGATACACGGAAATTGGGCTCATCACTATGCCTCAAAGCTGACCCTAGTTCATCCATAACATACCTACATGACAGAAGCAAAAGTAGACAACATTATGCCATCTGGGAATGATTATCTTTTTTAGCATTTTAGACACACATACTGCACAATCAACAGTAAGACAAAACTGTGAACAGTAGTTACCAGTTTATCATTAAATTAATTGACTCAAATTAACAGAAACTATGTAGTCTACAGATCATCTTGAAAAAAATGAAAACACAAAAAAGGGATAGGTAAAGAGACAACTTGTTACCATACAGAGGTTTCATCAATCTTTTCTTCATTTGCCAGCCTGTATGTCATCAAATATAACCACATGGCATTGAGAATTCGATCTGCTATGGAATCCTCTGACTTCCACTCAGGAAGTCGAGGTTGAAGCATTGAATCAACCACTTGCTTCTCAGTCTCAAAGACTTTTGATGCTTCGACACCATTAATTAGTGAAAGATTGGGAAGAGATTCAAGAATTTCTAAAGCACTTTCTCCAAATGCACCAGGAATATCCACCTGCAAATTAGCTTTTATGTAAATCAATTTATTTTTATTCTTTTCAAACTTCGATCACCAGAAGGATCCTAGCAAAATGCTCAATTTGTTTAAGTAAAAGTACCTCCAAGGAATTCAGAGAAGGAAATTTCTTCAAAGCTCTAACCAATACTTCAAAAGAGTTCTCTTCCAGTGGATTCCCACGAAAATTCAGATGAGATAGACAAGGCATTTCAGCAGGTGAGAAAGCCTATGCAAGACAGGAAAGATAAGGTCAGAAATACAGCTAACCCACTTAGATGGAAAAGTCACCGTCAGCAATTTAATAATTCCCTTAAGGATGACACCAACACAAAATATAAGAAGTTTGAAGTGCATGAAACCTATTAACATCTTGTATTCAATCAAAACAAGTCACAAATTAATTCAATGCCATTGTTCGTACAAAAACATTCATATGAACACCAAAAGGTGAAGAAAAGGTGCATCAAATACATCTAACATTGGATTCCTTTAAGGATGACAATGATATGATGATGGCGAAGATGAAGATGATAAAAACAAATATATGATATCAAAAATGAGTTACATAGAGCAGTTTCTATGCTACAGCAGACTATATGAACCTTAAGCAGAAAGACATAACCAAACCTAATTCTTACATGTTATCAAATCAACAAGCTGCTTAAACTACCAGGAAATGATTGATAGATTGATACATAAGCAGAAATTGAATCTTACTGGTTCATAACCAAGAAATGTTACTATTGTTAACCTTTTCAGGAACTTTAACTGTAATTCACAGATTTCTTTACCTAAACAGTTCATTATGCTTAGATGCCAGCATGTCCATACAAAATAAGAGATTCATAATATATTTGAGTATCAGAAGCAAGAGAAATAAACAAGAGACCTTATGTGTTAAATTATGGATACATCTGTTTGAAAGGTCAAGGGAAGTCACTCTCTGCAATGGATGCTCACTCTGATGTCCAGAACCTGGGTTATCCTTTCCGTATATTCCTCCACAAAATCCTAACGCCCACTCACCATAGTTGCACGTGAATCGTGAATTCAGAATCTCCAGTTTTGGGAAAGCTTGGAGAATTTTATCTAGCATGGCCCCCTCACTATATAGAAAATATTTCAATTAATTTCAAATATCAGTAAACGCTAGCTGAAAGCAGGCATGGACAAAGAAAAGAAAGTTTTCCAGTCATGCAAATATCAAAATCAATTGAAAAAACTCACCACTTTGTAGCAACAGGGTTATCATTTAGCCAGAGACCTTTAAGGTTCCTGCACTTGGCAACATCCTCTATGATTATTTCTAAGTTCTTGATCTTGTTTCCACACAAGCTTAGAGCAATTAAGTTCTGCAAGTCAAGAAATTTGTCAATCAAGATAAGTAACAAGCATAAGAGAAAGTAAAATTGACAGAGATTAATGAGTAGGAATATGTACCGGAAACTTGTTAGGTAAATCCAAAGACAGAAGCAAGTCGTCATCAATGTCCAGCTCTTCAAGTTCCAGCCATGTTATATTTTCATCATGCCTCTCTTTTGCCTTCCGAAATTCATCATCCAAAATTTCATCAACACTCCGTTTCTTTTCGTTCTCATTTTCATTCAGCTCATCAGTGGTGTCCTCAGTCAGGTCAACATCCACACACATTAGGGCAGCCATTCTCTCAGCCAAGCCTGGAACTTCCTCTAGCTGCAAAGCCAGCCAAAAGTGTCAAGTTTCAGAAAAGCTTGCCATTTTACTCCCAGTAAAAAATTGCAGGGGCTTCCACAACCTGGGTTGCACTGAAACTTGTGAAGGTTGTTATCTTCCATTTCAGAAACATTTCTGAATTTAAACAGAACTCCAAAGCCGTTTCAAAAATATTTCTTTAAAACATTGAACAAAACAATAAAATTATGGCAACTTTATTTTTTAAACATGTGCATGTGAAAACACCCGAAAAGCTTAGACCCTCACTCAGACCCTCTAACCTCTGAGAAGCCCTCAACTCTCATCTAACCTCTCTCACCTCTCAAAAACCAACTTGCACTATTTTATGTCAGTTAGAGATGATAATTATGAAGCTTTGTACTCTTTTCAGAGGATAATTAATCAATGCTTTGTGCTTATAACATTGATTTATTCTTTCTTGTTTGGGAATAGTCGTTTTTCTTTTTCCTTGGCCTCATAACACCAATGACCAGATCATATCCATGTAAATGAACTCAAAATTTAGTCTTTTCATAGCTTGTGTGTAAATAAGTTTAACTCATGAGTAAAGATGTAAAACGCAGAGATTATCAAATTAATTACAAGTTAATCCTTGCAATTTGTCCTCTCCCATGTTCAAAATGAAGCAGATTTTGTTTTACAGATGAATTCGTTGAAGGATGACAAGTTCAAAGCAGTAGCATTGAACAATAAAAACATAGACCATGAATGCAGTAAGCGGAAAGAGCATAAACAAAGGGGAAACCATTTCAACTTCAGTATACAATAAGCTAACTCGAAATCAAATAACCCAAACAGTCAACAAACAAGACCTCATATTCTCAGCTAATTTGCACTTAAACACAGCCGCAGATGATTAACTCCACACAAACTAAACTTAGTAACCAAACGTTAAATTAGTGAAGAATTTATACATATCAATACCTGTTTAGGAGCGCTGGAGAGGCGAAAGGTCCAGGCATGATCAATCAGAAAAACATTTGATTCCTTCGCCAAAAAATCTGAAGTCAAAACAAGACGCCTTTGACGGCCTTCTTCACAAGGCTCGATTAGAAAGTAGTCACCGCCGTCGTAGGTCTCCGAAGACAGCTTCTCGAACAGCTGACGATATAAAGACCCCGGCAACCCCGCCGCCGTCAGCAGCAAGGCGTGAACCTTCACAAAGTCGTCATAGTTCTGTATCCTCGTTACCATTGTTGATAACAACCGGAGGAATTTTCCAGCGTCCCTTAAAGATGACCCAACTGAAATTGCTAAGGAAGACCTGATATGAGAGAGCCTAGAGCAACACTCCAAAGGAAAGGGGGGAACTTCCGAGTGTTCGAGGGTTCAAAAGACCACTACAGACTACAGTCTCCTATTAATGAAAGACCCTGTACTAAACGCGCCACCAGTCGTGTACCAATACGTGACTCGGTGACTGTAGTCTATAGCAGGCTTTTGAACCCCACCCCACCTCACTATCTCCTTTCTCGTAGCTCCCCTAACCTATTTAATGTGGAATAGAATGGAGCGTCGTAGCTACAAACAAAAAGGTTGATAACTATTAGCATCATCTCAAGGAGACAAATTTATCAATATTAACTTTGACCTTTGTATTAAGTATTCCATGTATTACATGCAACGTGAAACACCTATAAAAAAAGACAAAAGTAACGTGAGATAATCATACAACTCTCTGCCATCAACCTAACAATTTCATGTAGTTTATGTAAGCTAGAGTGAGAACATCACGTATATAAGATATACCTATGTTGATGATTCATGCTCCACACCTTAAATATTTTGCTCAATGGATGAATCACATCCAAACCTTATTCAGCTCATTCCAATCCAAAGTCAAGGCCTCGTACAGCTCCTCGCTTCAAAAGTCACAATCTCACACAATGATGACCTCCCAACATTGGAATCTCATACACTTCACAGTCCCACCTCTTTTGCTTTTATTTTTCTTATATATGTATTCTCACTTCTTTCGTCAATCACTCTCGCTAAGTGGTTTGTTGTTTTGTGAATGCAAGATAAATAAAGTACATATCTATTCTTCAAAATCTATAATTATCAAATATTTTTCATGCCTAGTTAAGTATTTTTCTAATTGTGATGAGCTTATAGCATGGGTCCGATAAATTGGTAGAAGTTGTATGATGGTTTTAGCTATAAAAAGTTTGAGAAAGAAAAATATTAAGGGAGTTGGTGGGGTATCAATTAGATATGAAATAAAGGGTGCATATGTATGTACAAGGTCTGTAGATGGTGATGTTATGCGAAAAACAAGTTCAAAAAGGTGTAATTATCCTTTCATAGTTAACGATACTAGAAAAAAATAATGGAAACACACAACCATGATTTGGTAAATAACCTTAAAGGATATGCTTAGGAAAGTTGAATGAAGAAGAAGTAAATTATAACACCCCAAAATTACTACTGAAAATTTGTATTTTAGTAAAAGTGTGATAATAATATAGTTGAGCATTACCACCGTACTCGATATAAGTATGGTTTACCATACCATTCTTACATCAAATACAAGACAAAACATATAAAGGTTAAAAAATGATAAATAAAGAATGAGAGAACTCCATACACTTAAATACAAGTTTGGAGGTTAACTCTGAGTACAATATCAGAATACAATGAAAGGGATCCCATAGAACTAAGAGTCAAAAAATGCATCTGGACAAAAGCGATAACTGGATAACATGACTTTACGACCAATCCCAATACATAAGAATCACTCGTCCACAAGCAAAGAATCATAAGCATCAAAGTCATCCAATAAGCCCATACTGACCTAAATAAAAAAAATATGGGTTACATTCTCTTGGGGAATAAGCATCATACATAAGAAGGATGATAGGCAGACTACGTACTGAGTAAGGTGACTATACAGTCATAGAGAGGTACATAATATATAAAATTGCATAAAATACTCGTCAGGCACAGAGCTTAAACATAATACGATGCAAGAGAAAAATCGAGTCTAGATTTTCATCATCAAATAATATCACTGTCCATCTTCTCATTTGCGTCAAGCACAAGACCCCTATATTCTTATTCTGGTAAAACAAATTAAAATACCTCCTAGGGTAACACACGCCTAACCACTATTATTTAGCCTATAAAAATACCTCAACACCTCTTAGGATACACATGCTCATGACTACTATTCTTAAACCGATGAAACGGTCTAAAGCAGCTCATAGGGAAGAATATGTGTGTCCACTATTTTTAAGCAAGTGGAATGGACTAAACACCTTGATCCTAACTCACGTGATTTTTTACTTTAATTTATTAATGTCTTATTCCTTATTATTTATCTCAAGATCATCACATAGACACTTATGTAGATATACAAGATACATAATCCAAATTAACATAATTATTCAAAACATGGAGGAGATTCAAAGTTATGGAGGAGATTTGGATGATTTGGATGTGAGCATGGAGGAAATTCAAAATCAAAATAATGAGGGCACCTAAGCGATAAAGAAGTAGATCAATAACCTGATTCCTTTATTTATAGTTTTATACACAAAAACTAGGAAGCGCACTTCAGCGGTGTGGGATTTCTTTGATACACTTGAAGTTAAGGGTGTGGTCAAGATAAAATGTAGTCATTGTAATGCTATTCTAACTTGTGCAACTAGTGGTGGAACCTCGTATCTTGAAAAGCATGTAGAGAAGACTTGTCATGGAAGATAATTGAGGCTTGGGTCAAGACGATTTAAGCAAAAAAATTGACAATAAAGATTCAATATAATGGCTAAACAACTTTAGATATAAAGAAAAATAATGATATGTCATTTGATCAAGAGATTTCAAGGAGGGAATTGGTGATAATGGTGGTGATGCATAAGTATCTATTGTCAATTGTTGACCATATTGGATTTAGGAGATTTATACAAAGCCTCAATTATTCCTTCAATATGATTTCAAGGAATACTTTGAAGAATGATGTCATGAAGTTGTTTCAAAGTAAGAGACATAATCTAAGGGATTTGTTGGATCATAATCAGAGTCGATTTGCAATCACCACTAACATGTGGACTGCATCCAACCAAAAATAGGGATATATGGTCATCACATCACACTTTATTGATGAATATTGGAATTTGCAAAGTAGAACGCTAAGGTAACTAGTTAATTATTATCATTATATTTTTATCTTGATTAAGTGTAATTTTATAATGATTGTTTCATTATTATATTTTAAGGTTGTTGTTTGTCTCGTGTCCACATACAAAAGACATTATCTCCAAGGTTTTATTGAATTGATTGTCTCAATTTTTCCTTGAAAGCAAAATTTCTTCTGTGGTGGTTGACAATTTTAGTACTAATGATGCAATGATGGGAATTTTGTTGAGAAAATTTGAGAAAAAGTCTCTTATACTTGGTAGAGCAATATTACATATAAGGTGTAGTTCTCACATTTTTAACTTGATAATTAATGATGGATTAAATATGATCAAAATGAGGATTGGAAATATTCGAGATTGTGTCTCATTTTGGATGTTAACTACTAAAAAGATTAAAAAGTTTGAGGATTCATGTCGATTTTTGCAGGTCAATACTTATAAAATGTTAGTTTTTTTATTGTAAAACTAGATGGAATTCTACTTATTTTATGCTCCAGAGTGCTTTACCTTATAAAGATGTCTTTAAAATGTTAAAAAATGTATGGTAGGCTTAAGTTTATAGTTCTTAGTGATGATGATTGGTAGTTAGCTCATGTTATATGCAAGAAGTTGGAACTTTTTTACAAGGCTGTTGTGGTTTTCTCAAGAAGAAATTACCCTACCGTAACTTTATTTTTTCTAAAAGTATGCATGATTATAATTACTTTGAGAATCTGGCTACAAAGTGATGTTGAGGTGATTAGTTCTATGGCATCAAAGATGGTTGAAAATTTTGATAAATATTGGCGTGAAATTAATGGGATTTTAGTTATTGCTAGTATCTTGGATCCTAGAAATAAAATGAATTATTTTAAATACTATTTTAGGAGACTATATGATGATGAGGCTCATAATGAATTAGATAGTGTTACACATGTTTGATAATCTCTTGATTTAATATCTGTAGAAATTTGTTGATAATTCTAGTGAGCTTGGTGGTTCTTCTAAAGCTCCATTGAGGAATTTTCTAAAGCGAGTATTACCTCAAACTTCTATTGACGATGAGGAGGATGAATTTGCTTTAGATAAGAAAACTAAAGTAAGAAAATTAAATGTGAGGCATGAGTTAGATCATTAATTGAAAAGTGATACATTGTCTAAAAGTGATTGTTTTGATATCCTTAATTTTTGGAAGAACGACCTCAAGTATCCAACTCTACAAAAGTCTGCTAAGGATATTCTTGCTATTATCATTTCCCTTGTGGATTAAAAAAGTGCTTGTAGCACAAGTGGATAGGTCGTAAGTTCCCATCGGTTGAGACTTCATGCAAAAATCATGGATACATTGATGTGTTTACAAAGTTGGATGTTTGAAGACATTAAAGGTAATTTTAGTCTCTCTTCAATCATAACCTATTACATATTTAGTTTTATATGAGATAATGTATTATTTATTTGTTTAATATTGTGTAAAGATACATTGGAGAGTCCATGTACATATGCTAAAATGCTAGAAAATTTAGACACTGATGATGGAGTAGAAGTAATTTATGTTTGTGATATTGTACATAATTATTTAATTATACTTTAATATTATTATTGTATAAACTTTTATTGAGTAAACCTAAATTTTATAACTTATAAATTTTTAGGATATTGACAATGATGAAGAGGATGATTGATGCTAAGGAATCAATGGCCAATGATATACTTTTCTATTGTGTTGATTGAAGAGCTAATTTTTCCTAATTTTTATTTTGTTGTTGTTTATATAATTACATTTTACCATTGTACTGTTTGTATTTGTAAGTTTTGACTTACTATCACTAACTTGTTGATGGTTGTTTAAATTAGCTTGAGATAGATATGCGTGGATGTTGTAGTATAGTAGCGTAGCAGTTTGTTATGTTTAATTTTAGCTCTTGATTTTGTTGTTGTAGCAAACTATTATATTTAAATACAAGTTATTTATTTATTTAAATATGATATTTCAGAAGGTGTACAGTAGAGATACTATTTACAACATGAATTAATATGCTTTTCGTACATAAAATAACTAGTTTTGTTAAGGACCCGATTACCCAACAGACCTGATGGCTCTGAGTTTCGGTCTAAAATTTTGAGACACGGTGGGTCTGGAATAGGTCTAGATCTCCCAAAATAAATAGGTATGGGTATGGGTCTTGTTGGATCTGACCCAGACCCTACCCATTGTTATCCCTAGCCTTTATAAGCAAATAATGATATAACCAACTAACATCAATTGTGGCTTCCTAACATGAAGATAGCTAAGCTAGGTAAATATATTAAACCAACCGCCAACATCAACTAAACTTAGCTAACAAACTACCACATGAATTGTTAGCTAATGAACGTAAATAAATTAACTAAACTACTTAAAATACAAACACCAAACTGCTAAATAAACAACACGCCATTAAATCCAACCTATGCAATGTGATAGGTCACCCATGCATTCTTAATTAAGATTCCTCCATAACTAGCAATGTAGTTATTCATTGAGGCTCACAGTTGTAGGGCATGCTTTCCTTGAAAAGTGTAGCATGTTCCATTATTAGGAATGTTAAGTCATGGTCTCATACTCTTGTATCATTTTTCCTTTATTGAGAGGAATTTACCTTCAAATTTGCATCTTCGTATTAAGGACTAATATCACCTACATTAAATATGAATTGGGTAAGTCTAACTCATAAGCACCTTCTCTAAAATTTCTAAGTACCTTGAATGGACCAACTGCCCTTGTCATGAGCCTATTCTTCCTTAGATGAAGAAAATTCTCCTTCCTTAAGCACGCCCATATCAAATCACATGTTGGAATACATGTTAACTTTGATTTTTGTTTGCTCTAACCTTGTAAACTTCATTAGACTTCTCAATGTTGCGCTTAATTTGCTGATGAAGTTTCTAAATGATCTACACTCTCTCATGCTTTATAGTTCTTCAAAGTACCTCTCTTCAGTGGTACCATATCAATGGGAATATATATATTAGTACCATAAACTACCTCAAATGGGTTTGATCTTGGTTTAGTAGAAGGACTCTGGTTGTAAGCAATTTTACATGTGCTAACTTGATGTCTCAATACTTAGTACTCTTATTTACCAATCCTCTTAGTAAGGTACCCAATGTTCTATTAGTCACCTCTATTTGCCCATCAATTAGAGGATGGTGTGACATAATACATCACAACTTCATCCCTAGCATATGCTGCAATGTCTTCCAAAATAACTCAAGAACTTCACATCCCTATCAGAAATAATGCTCTTGGGAACTCCATGAAATATCATAGTCTCCTTAAAATATAAATCAATGATATAAGTCGCATCATCAATTTTGTGGCATGGGATAAAATGTGCCATATTAAAAAATCGATCCACCACCGCTATAGTTGAGTCTTTACCTCTTTGTGTTCTGGACAAACCTAAAATAAAGTTCATACTAACACCCTCCCATGGTTGATTAAGCATGGGTAAAGTCATAAAAAATCTCTTATGAAAGAACCACTGGCTCTTTTGGAATGTAGCACATCTAGCAACCATGGTTTATACCATATTTTACATCCTTGACCAATAAAAATGCTCCTTCAATAGCTTCAATGTCTTATGAAATTCAAAGTGCTCCACAATGCTACCTTCGTGCACCTCTTTGACAAATAAATATTGAATAGATGTTTTAGGAACACATAATTTGTTCTGCTTAAATAGGAATCCATCTTTAATGACATATGAATTATAGCTTTCTTATTTCTTGCAAGTTTTGAACATCACACTAAAGTCTTCATCAATGGCATATTGTTCCTTCAACATCTTGAACCCTAAAGCTTTGCATCCATCATTGTAAGCACCAGGACCTCTTATATAATGCACCCACAACAACATTTTCATTCATTTAAACATGGAAATACTTCATTTTCTCATGATCCATGTGTAACACCCCCAAATTCACTACTGAAAAATTTCGTTTAAATTGAAAAGTTTAGCGGAAGCATACGAATTAAAACCATGAACTTGGGGGTATTACCGCCACACTTAGTACCGGACCGGTTCACTCCTACCGTCCCGATACCAAGTGCTAAGGCTAGATCAAGAAGATCATGAAGCAAAAATCGCCAAGGCATAAGTGCATAGTCAACATAAAATGTCCATGAAAAATAAGGTGCCAACAGTAGTTAAAAAATATCGTTAGGATTACAACTTAAGAGTTCCACTCCAAAATACGAGCATAATACAAATATGACTAAAAACAAGACAAACGAAAATGAGGATAACAAGAAGTCCGGTCGGCTCACTCTCAACCCTGACCAAGGTAGGCTCAACACTCGGCCCCACCCGATGCCTCGTAGGTATCGTAGGCATCGAAAACAAAATCTCCTAACTGCACAAGGTCAGAAGGGCCCTCTGCTCGTGGGAATGAGCAGCGCCCATGAAACGGATGATCAGTACGCTACGTACTGAGTAAGGTAACAGACGAGCTAAGGCCGACACAACGTACAACATATTATACAACACATATGGGACATGGAATACATAGATGGTGCAAGCCAGTAATAATCCACTCAAACCTTTCTTGTTCTTAACCCAGACAATTAGTCATTTCACATTATAGACTTTATTAATCCATGCGAGTACGGGAGCCCCACTATTATAGCCGGTAGATCGGTCACTTATAGGGTAGAACGCAACTAACCACTATTATATGCCGGTGGATCAGTCTCCAGGGCACAACGCTCCTGGCCACTATTATGCCGGTGGATTGGTCTGCCCCGACTCTCATGGTGTTCCACTATAAATATATAGTATATTTCCCATGATTTACTTACAACATACTATTTGGTTTGCTGAGCTCGGGATCCCCCACTATTATAGCCGGTGGATCGGTCACTTATAGGGCAAAACGCACCTAACCACTATTATACGCCGCTGGATCGGTCTCTAGGGCACCCCGGCACCTGGCCAATATTATGCCGGTGGATCGGTCTGGGCTCGGCTCAATAATCTTACTCTTTAAATAGTTAATGTCTTATTCATGTATTATTAAATAAGGTTCCACCCTTGACATGCATGTCTACTACTCCCTACTTCTTCCCTTCGAGGAGGCCCGTCCCATATCTTGAGACTGTTCTCCCCTTCTCACGCCCGATGTCCAACCCCTCTTACTCTTATACATAAGAAAACGTAGTAAGGCACACTCTCCCGAGAATGTGGGCTAACCCTAACACAACGATATCAGTCCCGCATGTCCTCACCCCTCTAGGGCTCCTCCTTGGAAAACCCTAATTTGGGCCTACATGGCCCAACTCTTTCTTACTCATCCTAACTTTACTTTGTTCCTTGTCTCGCATCCCGTCTCTACTAAGAAATTCCCAAATATATATCCCTTTATTCCCCAACTCCGCATGTGACCGCCAAACCCTAGTTGGCCACACCAAACCCTGACACTTTACTTCCTCTCCAAGTAACCTCCCCTCTCTGCCCCAAAACCTCTTCTCTCATTTAGAAGCCCATACTCCTCCTTCATACAAGTGGACTCTCACTCTCAACCCCATACTCCATCCCTCCTTGATCATTTTTACCCTTGTACCCTTCAAATTGCTCATTTCCTCCCAAAAACCCTAATTGGGCCCCTTAGACACCCTTACATCGACCCACGTAAAATTTTGCACCCAAGTCTCCAATGGGTCCATAACTTTGACATTATTTTATTCACTTCCTAAATCGACTTCCCTCACGTAAGATTCATTCCCATGCATAATTTAATCACTCCATGCAGACTCTCAAACCCCCACTTACACCCAAAACCCTAATAAGGTCTCTTATGCACCAACTCACGTACTATTTTTCATACCAAGTTCCCAATCACTTTAAGACTCTCTCAGGCTCTTACTTACAACCCAAATCAACTTTTCACACGTAAGGATCATGCTCATGCAAGGTCTAGTCCCCCCATGCAAACTTCTCAAACGTCCACTTCCCCGTTGTTCTTTTATTATCATTTTATGCTACCCCAAACCCTAGCATGCATGTCCTAGAGGGCCATAACAAGTCACATCATCAACATCAATATCAAACATGGAACATGTCATACACATATAGTACAAGGCACACACAACATACCTCATGATCCACGTTGTGCTACACAAAACAGGTTATTCATAACACATGCATAATACACATCAACATGGCATGCTCATCATTCACCCACACATTACATCACACATAGCACAAGGCCATAGCTTCGTTCTTACCTAGGTAGGCACCGGGCTCGGAGCACGCTCCTCTAGCTCCTTAGGGCTTGGATCGGGGTCACCTATGAAAAAGGGAAAAAGCTAAGTATTACTTTCCCTTATAAATACTATTAACCCTTATTCTAGTTTAAGGTTAGGGTTGGAGTTGTACAAAACTAGGGTTTTTGCTCTAAATTATTATGCTAAGTATTACTCATTGATATATCTTTAGTTTCAAAACTCATTGTTACACTTATATCATTTGACCCGTTAGTTCCATCTTTATAACATTAGTGTTTGCTAGACATAGTAAAATAGTGATAATAATAGTAATAATAGAACTACTAATAGTGATACTTATGTTGCCAGTACTAGAACCATAGCGCTTCCAAGATTAAGTCAAAAAGTGGTGTTAGTGTTAAAATACTAATACAATGGTTGTAATATCAACAAGTTAAAACACCCCTAAAGGTAGTAATGATACAAGTCATATTTTGAATAAATAGTATAAGGGCTCCCATATTTTGTCACCCTAATAGAATTAGCATATGGGTAATAGTAATAATAGAAATGACACTAATGTTAAAGGTATTAGGTATGGTAAAACAATATTACATAGTTAGAATACTTCACATAAGGTTGGGTTAAATAGTAAGAACACTAATAGTGGTAGTAATCTTAGTGATAGTATTAATAAAAATAATAACACCAACACTAATGGTTAAGTATGTTGAAAGCTATGGTTTTGGGAGAGATTATGGTTTGTAAGAAAATAACACCTTTAGGATACAGAAATTAATAATGATAATAACAATAACAATAGTAATAATAATAATAGTGTTAGGAATGTTAATAATGAAGATAATGGTACTAACCCTAAGTTAAGTATAATAGGGGTTAGGGTTGGAAGGGGTGATAGTATGATAACATTAAGGATAATAACAGAAATGGTATTAGTTAATAAGCTAATAATAATAATAATAATAATAAGTGTAATAATACTAATAATAATAAGTGTAATAATACTAATATTAGTTAAAAACTACTATAGGTGGCATAAGAAAAGGGTTTTAGGGTTCAGATGAGTGGAAGACCACCTGAGGACGGCGGTGGTCCGGCGGCGGCGGCGATGGAGGAGGAGAAGAGAGAAAAGATGGAGGAGGTGTTAGATGGGAGGAGGAAAAGGAAAGTTAAGTCACTACAAGAAAACTTATTTTTCGCAACAAATTTTTTGCAACGACAATATATTCATGTTGCAAAAAATAGTTGATGGCAATGACAATTAATTGGCGTTGCTAAAAGTTGTTGTATAAAATAATTAACCTATATATGTGCTGCGTATAAATTGACGAAAATGTTTTGCAACGACAAATCTCGTTGGAATATACACAACTTAATTTTTGCAACGATAATTTTTTGTTGCAATATCTAACGAATTATTTGCAACGATATATTGTCGTAGCAAAATATAGCGTATTCTACTACAACGACTTGTTGTTGCAATAAGTAAAAATAAAAGAAAAAATCAATATAAAACAATTTTAAGCAATAGTTTTTTTGCAACGATAATATATTCTCGTTGCACAAAACAATTTTTGGCAACGACAATTTGTTGGTGTTGCTAAAAATGGACGAAATTTTTTTGCAACGACAAATCTCGTTACATTAACCTATATATATATATATATATATATATATATATATATATATATATATATATATATGTGTGTGTGTGTGCTGCGTATGTATAATTAACCTAATGAATTATTTGCAACGACTATATTTTGTCGTTGCAGATCCCACGCACAAACCATATATTTTGGTGTATTAGGCGCCAGTCCAAATTTTTCCCTCCCTTCGTGTATTAGCGTATTCTACATCAGGCTCCCTCCCTTCTCCCTCCCTTCGTGCCCTGCCCTGCCATCACCAACCATAGAAGAAGAAGAAAGCACGCACAAACCAGACCCCCTGCAAGATCTCTTTTTGTTTGTGTGCTCCCTTCGTGCCCTGCCCTGCTGCAGAACTGTAAGCCCTAATTAATTCACACTGGTGGGTAATTATCTTGCAACTCAATGAATAAATCTTCAATTCATAGGATTTTATCTCTAAGTAATTTTTCACCTTGTTCAGATATGAGTAAGAAGTACCTGCCATTAGTGTAGCTGTCATTGCTGTATATGCGTTTTTGTTAGGTATTGTTGATGTTTTTGTCTTTGTCTTTGTTTCTGTTTCTATTATTCTTGTTGGCTGTCTGTTTGTTTTTAAATTATTCATTAAATTTCTGTTGTAGGGAGAATAGAATAGAATAGAAGAGAAGAGAAGAGAATAGAACAGAATATATATAACATAACATAAGATTTTATCTCTAATTATTTTCACATTGGTCAGCATTGCCTTTAGGTTGTTTAGATTGTTTTTGTCTTTGTCTTTGTTTCTGTTTTTGTTTCTCTTTGTTCTGGTTATTTAGATTGTTTAGGATGTTAGGATATTCTGCATAAATAAGGTGAGTTGTTCAGATATTCCATGTGTGTATATCTGTGTATATCTCTGCATAAATAAGGTGAGTTGTTCAGATATTCCATGTGTGTATATCTGTGTATATCTATGCATATCTATGCATATCTATGGATATCCATGAATTGGTGTTTCTGCAATACATTGGATTATATATATGAGTTGTTACTGTGTGCATGTGTTTATGGAATATAGCCATTGTCAATACATTGGATTAGATCTGTGAGGAATACTTTTTTTTCTGTCATACTTAATCAGAGTTTATGGAATATAGCCATTTTGCTGAGTTGATGTCATACTTAGTAAGGAATGGGTGATAATTTGGTCTATACAATATTATATGACAACAGTTGACAACAATCCATTTTTATGCTATGGTATTTGGTAGATAATCTTGATTAATAGAAACATTTTTAAGAGTTGAAGAGACAAAAAAATATGCTCTACCATATATGATATATAACATGCTATTATTGAAATGGATCCCTGTTGGTAAGCACCAATCTATATCCAAATCCTTCTTGAAATGATCATAACTGTTTTATTTAGGTTGTGAAATTGCATTTGTCTGTTTATTTGTTTATTTGTTTGTTTGTTTATGTTTTATTTAGGTTGTGTAACTAGACCAAGTTAGCAGAAATTCCATTAATTCTTTTGCCTACCTCTCCCTACCTCTTTTCCTGTGGACTGCAGAATTAGATTTAGTTACCCTGCCTCTCTAGACACATTTTTTTGCCTGCTAAATTATTGTTGTATTTGTTTGTATGGAGAATATAGATTCAACATTATTGTTGAATAATAGCTCTTGGAAAATAAATTTGGGTACTATCGATCAGAAATACAATATATTTTTAGAGCAATAAAATCACTAACAGGTTCAATTAGTAAGTATTAAAAAAAAAGAGAAGACATTATTATTGTAAACTTTGGAGGGTAATAACTTTTTCATGGAACCTTGAATTTAGGTGATCTACGAGGCTATTTTGGGTATTTTTTTCGAGATCTACGATGTGGCAATTGGCGAAGCTGGTTTGGGCAATCTGGGAGCTCAAAAAAGGTCATTTTGGCCTCTAAATTGAGGTTTTTTTGTTATTTTTCATATTTTGTTACAAATTGTATTTTTTATATAGAATTTATTCTAGAAACAACCATTATATATCTACCCCCTTGTATTATTGTGTATAATACATCATTTAAATAGGGAAAGGAGAAGGAAACTCTTGGTTTTGTTTTCACTTATTTTAGTTTTTACTTTTATCAGAATTGTTTATCTCTTTATCCAGCCATCCATCTATTTAGCCTCATTGGGTATCTTACCATGTCTTAGTTGGTGAGGGTTGTAATAGTATTTCTAATGGGGCTATTACTTTCTTTTGTTTTCATGGTTACTAAGATATTGAGGCAGGATAGTGTAACATATTCAAATTTAAAGACTTCTTAGTTCTTACTGTAATTATGCCACCTTATTATGGATGAGATAAGAGCCTTTAGGTACCTCCATATTCTTTTTCATGAGCCTTAATACTTGTTGTATTTTTTACACTGTATTTTGTGAAGTTTTTTTTTTATTTGAGCCAAATAATGAAATGAAAAGAAGGGAGAAATTCACTTTCTTAATTCAATGAAACTTACATGCTTAAATAAGGCAACAAACTCCATGTTGCACGTCTAAGGAAATGCTAGAAAACAAGGAACAACACACCCTCACACTATATGCAATGTCTGGCCTTGTACAATTTTTCATCAGCCTGACCTGTACCATCATTTCTCTGTAATTTCTCATTAGTATTCATTGGGGTAATTGCAATATCACAATCCTCCATTATGAACTTCTTCAGTAAAACTCTTGCATACTTCATCTGAGTAATAGAAATTCCTTCTTCACTTTGACTCACTTCTAATCCAAGAAAGTATTGCAACTTTCCTAGATCAGTCATTTCAAATTCTTTCATCATAGATTTTATGAATGCACATACACACATACCACCAGATATTCAGCATTAGATGCTCTTTTGATATACAGAGTGGGCTCATTCTCACTTTTGTCAAAGCCATTCTCACCAGTGGCTGTTCCACATTGCCAGAGCCAGGATTACCCTAACTGTCTCAAATCTTGCTACATATACTTCTATATATTCCCATCTGTGTTGAATTTGATCCTGAAAACCCATTTCCAAAGCTCTATTCTTTTGGATAGACTTGATTTCTTCTTCCATGGCAAGCTGCCACTCAGCTTGCTTTGCAGCTTCAGCAAAATGAATTGGCTCTGCAGTAACAAGAGCAAATCCACAGGTTGCATATATTTCCTCCAGTGATTTCATTTTTCTTGGTCATTCTCAAACTGATGTGTCTTGTCTTCCTGGAGGATTTGCTGGTGGAGTATCATTCTGCACAGCTTGATCATTATTCTCCTGTGAGCCATTCTCAAACTCAAATGTGAATAGTCTTTGACTGTTGGCCTACTGTGACCAATCCCAGACCTCATTCTCAGCAAATATCACATTTCTGCTGATTATACAACCTGTATGCCTTGGACTGAGTAGCATAGCCAATAAATATGCACTTGACAGATTTCTCATCAAGCTTTGACCTTACCAACCATATGCCTTCATCTGCTGCACTACACTTGAAATCCTTGACAAATAATCTTGAGCAGATTCTTTGTCACCCATGAGAGTAGTTTCAAACTCTCTCCTCAATAAATAAACCAATTGCAGCACTTAGTTAATCAGGCACAACACTGAACAGGTACAGAAGTGAAGGCCATAGCGACTTTGATATTTGAAAGAATAATATGAAAAGTCAAACAATGAGAAAGTGAACTTGCAAGCTTTGATTAATATTACCCTTTTATCAGCTCGTATGGAAACATAAGCCTGATCTAGAGTGCCAATATCCCCAGTCTCTTCCAGAAGCTACAAATAAAATAACAGATACTTCCTTATGCAGGTTATAAACTTCCTAGAACTCTCTGGTAAGTTGACTTCTAGAGCCTTTTTGTTCCCAGAAACCCCAAGAGTCTTGCATCTGCCCCAATAAACCGAATTAAATTGATGACAATGACAAAATAGATTACATACAGAGTAAAAAGAACGTTAAAGTTTAATCAATCAGATAATTATCAGTAGGCATAAGTTTACTTGAACAACAGAACTTTCGTGAGTCTAAAGATTAGCTAAGCTAAAACCCAGAAGAGATTCATACTTCACTTCAATGAAGTTGCATCTAAGTGAGAGAGCCAGTATCCAAGGAGGATTAACAAGGAAGTAACAAAACCTTAATCTTGTTTTGAACTTATGTTTTTAATTTTTATTTTTTGCAAAATTATGGTACTTGTGGTATATAGGAACAATTTAAGAATGCATTTAGTCTAGTTTGTTATTACATATACGAATTTATTTTATGGTTCTATAAATATATTTTTTTGGTAGAGAAAACGAGTGCCTATGTCTCATTATATCAATTATATATGGATTCTACTTTGGTAGAGAAAGCTTCTTTTTTTTTAATATTTTAAGCCATAATAAATTTAAAACCATCTCTGCGGTGCTTTTTTGACCTTGTTTATTTTCCACAGGTTTATTGGTTGACATAGTGAGGTTTGGCCATCCAAGAGAGAGGAAGTGTTATATTTTTTGTAGCTATCAGGTACGCATAAAAAAGTATTCTTTTGTTTATTTTATTTATCAAATATTATCTATTTCAATTTCTATGATATTCGATAATACAATTATGATTTTGTGGATTATCCCCTATTATGATTGTTAGACAATTTTATTAACTATATTGCTATTTCAAAATAGGTAATGGATTTGAACAAGGAATGGATGAAAATAAAGAATCGCTCATGTCGTGAATATGTAGATGGTGTTAATGGTTTTTTGAATATTTCTCTACGTAACATTAGAAATGAGGATAAAGATACTATCACAATTTGATGTCCTTGTGATATTTGTCGCAATATAATATCTAAGCAACGATGTGAAGTGAGATTTGATTTGCTTAAGCGGGGAAGGTATGAGAACTATACTGTTTGGGAGTTTCATGGTGAAACAATAGAATATTTTGATGGTGAAGAAAATGATTTAGATGGTGAAGAAAATAATGTTGATAGTGAAGTTAACATGTTAGAAGATGCTTGTGGTGTTGCTGGCTTCAATTTGGGGGATGATACTCACATTTATAATGGGAATGACATGTCTGAAGAACCTATTGGTGAAGCAGCAAAATTCTATCTGCTCTTAAAAGAATATCAAGAGCCATTGACAACAAATGGCGTGACAATGTCGAAGTTATCATATATTGTGAAGTTGTTGCACTTAAAGGTTCTTAATAATTGGAGTGATTCTTCTTTTGATAGCCTACTTAAGTTACATGCTCAAGCTTGGGGAACATCACTTCCTGATTCATATTATGAGGCTAAGAAACTCATTGCAGACTTGGGCCTTGAGTGTGTTAATATTGATGCGTGTAACAATGATTGTATCCTTTACTGGAGAGAGAATAAGCATTTAAATGAGTGCCCCACCTGTGGTCTATGTAGGTGGAAGACAGATGACAAAGGCTCTTATAAAGGGAAAAAAGTACCCCACAAAGTTCTTCAAAATTTTCCATTGAATTCTAGGTTACAAAGGCTATATATGTCGAGAAAGACGGCAAAAGATATGCAGTGGCACAAAGAAAAGAGGGTAGAAGATGAAATAATGAGGCATCCTGCTGATTCATTTGCTTGGAAATCATTCGATGATGAGTACAGTTCCTTTAGTGATGATGCACGAAATGTTAGACTTGGATTAGCTTGTGATGGATTTCAACCTTTTAAAGACTCATAATATAGTATTTTCCCCATTGTTCTTATTCCTTACAATCTTCCTCCTTGGATATGTATGAAAGCTTATTCGTTCATTCTAACTCTACTCATACCAGGACCTTCTTCTCCCGGAAGAGATATAGATGTGTATCTTCAGCCACTTATTGAAGAATTGAAGGAACTTTGGGAGATAGGTATTGAAACATATGATGCCCACTCTAAGATAAATTTTGTGATGCGTGCAGCTGTATTGTGGATCATCAATGACTTTCCAGCATATGCTGATTTGTCTGGTTGGTCAACAAAAGGCCACTTTGCTTGTCCTTGTTGCCATAAAGAAACAAGACACACTTCACCAAAGAATAAGGGTGGTTACATAGGACATCGTCGTTGGTTACCACATAATCATAGATGGAGAAAGGATGCTAATTCTTTTGATAAGACAAAAGAAAAAGGGAGTGCACCTACTCCTTTGACTGGTGATGATGTACTTGCTCACTATAGCCGATTCTAACATGAAACGTTTGGCAAGATGTGTGGTGGAAGAAAAAGAAAATTTGACGCCTTTAATAGTTTGTATGGTTGGCAAAAGAAAAGTATATTTTTTGAGTTGCCTTATTGGACAAAGTTAAAGATTCGACATAACTTAGATGTTATGCATATTGAAAAGAATGTCTCTGATAATATTTTGGGTACTATAATGAACATTAAAGATAGAACAAAGGACACCATAAAGGCTCGAATTTATTTGGTGAACATGGGTATTAGGGATGAGTTACACCCTATCTTAGATGGTGATAAAGTACATGTTCCAATAGCATGCTATACTTTGAATGCTAATGCTAAAGCTGCAGTTTGTGAGATGTTTGCTCGCTTGAAATCTCCAGATGGATACTTGTCCAACATTTCCAGATGTGTTAAAGATAATGGGATAAATATTTCATGCATGAAAAGCCATGACCATCATGTGTTTATTGAGCAGCTTCTTCCGATTGCAATTCATAGTTTCTTACCAAGACATGTATGTGAACCTTTAATTGAGCTTACCAAGACATGTATATGCTTAGAAGAGCTTGATATCTTAGAAAGGAATATCCCCTACACATTATGTAAGCTTGAAATGGTTTTCCCTCCAGCATTCTTTGATGTCATGGTCCATCTAGTAGTACATTTAGCAGTTGAGGCAAAAATTGCAGGACCAGTTAGATATCGATGGATGTATCCCATTGAAAGGTACACATAAAAATTTAATAATTTTTATTTATTTCATTTGACATGTAATTGAAATTATTTATGGTGAGAATTAATTGTTATCAGGTACTTGTGTACCTTGAAGAAGTATATTCGCAATAGAGCACACCCCGAAGGTTGCATTGTTGAAGGTTACCTTGTAGATGAATGTTTAACTTTCTGCTCAAGATATATGGATGACATTGCCACAAAATTTAATCGCAAAGACTGTAATGATGATGATAATGAGGGGTATATAAGAAGTAAACTTGAGATATTTTCACCACTTGGTCGGTCGATAGGACAAGGTGTGCTACGCCATTTGACTTTCGAGGAATGTGAACAAGTGCATTTATATGTTCTTCAGAATTGTGATGAGCTTGTAGAGTTCATAAAGTACGCTCTAAATTTCTCCCAATTTATTGAATATTTGCTTAGATTACTTGCATATCTTATGGTATTTCTTTAAAAAGGAAGCACAAGATGGAGCTAGAAAGAGAAAACCCTCGACAAGTGGAGCAAAGGCATAAGTCACAATTTTCAAAATGGATACATCATCATGTATGTGATGCGATTTGATAAAAATGATCACCTTAACTTTCTTTTTATTTTCAATATTGATATCTCTTAGTGATGCGATTTGATATATATATATATAGGTGCGCAAACTGCATAAAGAAGGACAAATTGAGGATGATGTATACAATTTAGTTTGTTATCCATCTAGACTTGCAAGGCGTTACTCTGGGCATATAGTAAATGGTTTTCGATTTCATACAGATGATCGATGTGATAATAGAAAAACTCAAAATAGTGGAGTTCTGATAAGGAATATTATGGCGTGTTAAAAGATGTATTTCAGTTGCAATATCCTGGTAGAAATCATGTGTACGTTTTTAAATGTCATTGGTTTGATGTGAATCATGGTAGAGGCTACAAGATAGATAAATATAGGATGATTAGTGTAAATAAGACAAGATCATTGAAAACATATGAGCTATTTGTTTTGGAGTCATAAGTGGAGCAAGTATTCTATATACAAGATCCAAAATATCCTGACTGGAAATATGTTATAAAGACCCAGCCCAGAGATCTTTATGATATGCCCAACGAAGAGAGTCATGGAGAAAGTATGGATATAGATGCATATCAGCAAGAGGAGGTGAATGTTCAATCACATATTGTAGGTGAAGGTGAAGTTGATAATTTTTTTGTCAATTCATTAGCTACAGATGCTTTTGTTGTGGAAGGCAAAACAAGTGCTGTGAAGTTGGTTACGATTTCGAAGGAGAAGAGACAAAGGAACTTAGATGATGATGATGAAATTGAAGTTTGTAAGGGTTCAAGTGAAGAAGATGAGCTACATTCCAATGATTCAGAATGATGAATCACTTATTTTATTTAGTCTGAAGTTGTTTTTCTTTTCTTTTTTATATTTTCATGTACTAGAAAGCATGAAACACATTTATATTTAGTGAGTTGGATGCGTTCTTCAATATTTCATGATTTGGTATGGTATATTACACATAGTTTTGAAACTATTAGACAATGAAGCTTGTATTTTCAACCTTCAAGTCTATGTTTGTTAAAGCAGGGGAAAACATAACTACAGTAAAAACAAAGAATGGTACGGTGTAGAGGAGCAAATAATAGGGTGGTGAAGGTAATTACACATATAGAAGCTGATAACATGGCAGGTGATGAAGGTAATTAAATTAATTCAACAATCATTTCTTATTCATTATTTATTTTTTATTTACATTTACTGATTATGATGATAAAAAAAAACTTTAGTCCGACTAGGAGAGTTAAGGAAGACAAGGGGAGGATATAACGGTAGAAGTAGTCGATGTCATACGACTGAAAGAGATAATTAAATAGAATTTCAAATATTATGTTATTTATTCTTCTTAATTTATTTTCATAAATTTTTTTTATTAAATCACAATGTATAGACTAATTGGTGGAGAACTTTAGATTTTGTTCAACAGGTTCCTCAATCTACTACATTTCAACCTCAACATGTAGAAGATGCTAATATGATGTGTGATGAAGGTAATTAAATTTATTTTACAATCTAATCTTATTAAGATTGTATTTAATGAAGCTTATTAAATTTAATTATGTTTAATGATGAAAAGGACCATAAGAGTTGGGTATGATAAGAGGACTACATAATAGTGGAAGTAGTATTCATACAAATGAAAGAGGTAAATAGATACATAATTTTATGCTTATTTCGATAGTGACATATCTTAGCTAAATGGTTGCTTGTTTGCTAGTTAGTTAATTTTATGTTCATTTTCATGTTTAATCAAAATCATTGACACACTAATATAATTTAGTGCATACATTATAAAATAATATATCAGTGTATCCAGTGCAGCATATACCATTATAAAATAACTTTCGTACTCTATTGTTTACTTTTTCAATTTACCTTCTTATTATAATACAACCACCTAGTTGGAAAAGGAGAGTTGGGGAATAGGTGCAGCATAAGAGCATCAAATTTGATTGAAACCAGTTCTCCACATATGCACTTGGATCACTAAGACTTTAGTGATAATGAATGTGAAAGACATTATCTACCGAGCGGTTAAGGTAAGTTATATTTTGATACTCAAATCCCATATACATCATTTACTTATGAGTTATATTTCAATGTAGATACGAATCTCCAAATTGTTAAGAGGAAGAGAGTGAACAATTTTATTTGGAGAGTTTCTATGGCGTTAAATGCCAATGAAGTTGTTGATCGATGTGAAATTGAAAATGATGAGCAACAAAGAAGGGGAAGTGGCCATATTTCAACACACTCCGCAATTAATGCAACTAATGAAAATGGTGAAGGTATGTATTTTTAATAATATTCCTACACAAATTAATGTAATTATTTTTCAAATATTTAATTAATTGTTTGTTTCTTATTTTCATTTGGCATTATCTACAAGCAAGAAAACTAAAGGTCAAAGAGGAAAATATAAATCCTATGTGGTTGACATGAAGATTAAAGGAAAACAATCGAAGTTGAACATTTACATTCCTAATGAAATTGATCGGGCAATTGGAGAGAATGCTCGACATTTGGTAAATGAGTGTGGTCGTATAGTGAGAACAAAGGCTTCATTAAATGTTAACAACTGGCAGGCAGCATTCATGGTGGCTGGTGATAGTATGTGGAAAGAGATACAGGTAAGAAGATATATATTTCAATTTTTATAAATGATCGCTATGTAAGTCTAGTTCTCATGATAAATTAATTGTGTTATGTGAAGGATAAATTTGACATCCAAGAAGGTGGGTGTTATTTGAAGTTGCAAGCTTTTGTTGTCGATACTATGCAGCGTTTATATAGATTGTGGAAAGCTTGTTTGCACTACTATTACAAGAGTGATAAATGTGGCCAAACCGATGAAGAACGCTTGAAGAATCCACCTCCTGATTTACCACCAGATCAATGGGAGTATTGTGTAAAACGGTTTGGTTCTGTTGAATTTAAGGTAGTATCTTTATTTAAAGTACATAATTAGCTTTTAGCTTGATTCAATATGTTAACATTGAACTTTTATAACACGCAGAAAATGAGCGAAAGAAATTCAAAAAATCGTAAATCTAATAAGAGGTCTACACACACAACCGGTAACTTATCATTTGCAGAATCAGAAGATATATTGGTAAGGGTTGAGCCATTAAGTTCATATTAGGTAGTATTTTGAATTACATATTAATCATGATATTCTTGATTGTTTTAGACAAAAGAAAACAATAATGTGAAGCCTTCAGCTGATATAATTTGGCTTGCCCAACATACACATAAGAATCAAGTTGGGGTGCTTGAGTGGGCAGATAACCAATCAAAGGAGATACATGTATGATACAAAATTATTTAATTATATATGCTTGTATTTATCTAGTTAGTATATAAATGGTTGATTTATTTTCATATTTTATGTATAGGAAAAATTAAAGGATGTAGTTGCTACATCGGGTGACACCAAGTCACAAGAGGAGATACTTTTGGAGGTGTTACCTGCTAGATCTGGATATTTCCATGGAAAAGGGACTACAATACATCATTTTACCAAAGGAAGACAACAAATACACCAACAACAAATCATGGACATGCAACAAGAGAAAATTAAGCAACAAGATCAAAGAATCAAGGAGTTGGAGAAAGCAATAGAGGAAAGCCAAGAAAACCAACAAAAGCAATTTGATAGCTATAAAGAGCAGCAACAACGTGAAATGGAAGATTTTAAACAAATGATGTTGGAGCAATTTGCTAATTTGAGAAATGTCTCTTCTCTTTAGTGGAGGTAAAGTCTTCTTACAAAAATCTCTCTTCTTCTACCTTTAATATGGAATTTGGATACCTTAGTTATTGAAATGTGAATATCATTATAGAGTTTTGTTTTGTTAAAAGTCTTGTTGAAAATCATGTATTCATTGTACTAGAGGTGGTGATCAAATTAGAGTATTAAAATGCAGCAACTAATCCAAATATGGTGATAAATTCTTAAGTATTAAATACCAGCTGCACTAGATTGGAACCGTATGATACTCAGTTTCATCAATTTAGAAATATGGTGTTAAACTAAATAGAACAAATTACAAAAACATTCCAACACTGGACTTATATGGAGATCTTCTAAACTAACTTCCTCTATACCTTGAATATTAAAAATTAATGTAAATAGACATTGGTGTTTGTTTCAAATATAACAATAGGAAGAGAGCGATAATACCCTTTTACCTTTGGATTTATGACATATTTCTTAAAGATATTAGCACAATATCTATAGTTAGGCTTGGAATCTTATTAATTATAGATATAAACTTGAAACATTTCAATGGCAAACCCAAGACGGGAGTAGTGACATGTATATCTATACGATAATGAAAATAATGATAATAATATCTTACAGACTTCATGAAAACTAGAGTTTGATTCCTTTAATAAAAGTATCAGCATAAATAAGAAAACGTGTTTTGTTCTTATTTTTGTTTTCTTGTATTATTCATACCGATAGCAATCTATAGAATTTCATTAAAGCAAATGCTATTAGGTAGCATTAGCAAACGGAGAAGGTATAAAGTATTTGGATATATATCATTTTTTATTACTTTTTTTTATGTCATTATTTACTTTTCTATATATTTTTTCTATGCAGGATGCGTGATCGCCAATATGGAAGAGTGGACCTGTGGTTGACATTTGGAACAATGGTTCTAATTGTTATTTTGAAGATTAATATGCAAGATGGTTATTCATGAACAATATAATCTTTATTTAGATTGAATATGTGTGTATTTGGGGATTAGAAATTGGTGATTGGTTCCTTGTTGACATTATTTTAAGATATATATGTTAAGAATTATTGTTATATATTTTGGTTGTATTGATTTAAGCAGGGCATGTGTATATGGTATAATTTATGGATATCGATTACAGGTTTCACAGGTTATGTATCACAGGTCATTGCAAATAGATTATTGTGTCGTTGCAGTTGAATGTTTTCGCAACGATGTATATGGTTATTGAAGTTTTAAGTTCAATTTTTGGCAATAAATTTGTCGTTGTTGCAACGATAAAAGTCGTTGCTAATTATAGGTTTTTACAACGACGTAATTTGTTGCCGAAGTATGACCAATTTTTTTCAACGACAAAAGTCGTTGCTAATTATAGGTTTTTGCAACGATGTAATTTGTTGCCGAATTACGACTAATTTTTTTCAACGACAAAAGTTGTTGCTAATTATAAGTTTTTGCAACGACGTATTTTGTTGCCAAAGTACGACCAATTTTTTTCAATGACAAAAGTCATTGCTAATTATAGGTTTTTGCAACGACGTAATTTGTTGCCGAAGTACGACCAATTTTTTTCAACAACAAAAGTCGTTGCTAATTATAGGTTTTTGCAACGATGTAATTTATTGCCGAATTAGGATTAGTATTTTGCAACAAAAAAAGTCGTTGCAATATATAAATATACATAGTGAGTTCAAGTGATGTATTGCAACGACATATATTTAGCAACGATAATTTTTATTGCGTTTAATTACTTTTTTGTAACAACCATTGTCGTTGCTTTATTTTTTTGCAACGCCATGACGCGCAACGACCACGCAACAAAAATTGTCGTTGCGATATATATTTTTTGCAACGACATACTATCTTTAGCAACGAAAACTGTCGTTGTTAAAAATGGGTTTTCTCGTAGTGAGTGTGGGGGAGGAGACAATAGGGAGAGGGGAGTGGAATGAGGGTGGTGGCGTGAGAAGGGCGGCAGTGCGCGGTGGTGGACACGGCGGCCGAAGGAGGAAGTAGGTGGTAGAAGATGGTGGAGGTTGGTGGAGAAGGAAGCAGGGGGTAAGGAGGGTATGGGCAGGTAGGGGAGGACCTGCAAGTTACTTTGGGAGGTGGAAGGAGGGTGGACCATGGCGGAGGTGGCGGCTACAGGCGACGTAAGGGGTGGCGGCAACTGGAAGAGAGATTTTTCAGCAAGGAACTTCGCACGGCTATGGCGGCACGTGCAGGGAAGGGGTGGAGGGCGGCGGTGGTTTGGTTTTTTCGAGGAAGGTGCAGGGGTGTTTTTGGTGGCCAGCGGTGGCGGCGGCGATCACCGGCGGCGGCGGAAACTTCGTCTGATTTTCAGGCGACAGAGAGGCAGATTTTTGGGGTGATTTTCGCAGCACAGGTTATGGCTGTCGAAGGGGGGTATTTATAGGCAATTGGGGGGGAACGACGAGGGAGGAGAGGTCACGCTAGGTCACGGCAGTACGCCGTCCGGCGGCGATCGGGCAGGCCTGCAGATTCTCTGTCAGCATGTTTTGGCTCGATTTGGGTGAGAAAGGAAAGGAGGCAGGGCCTGGGCAGTGCAGGACGGTAGGCTGAGACGAATCGGGAAAGAAAGGGACGGAAAAAGGATGAGAAGGACTGTCGGACTGAGATGTTGTCGGCGTTGCAGCGGCGCGGCGGTCACGGGCGCGAGGAAGAAGACGACAGCGGGGGTAGGTTGGACCGGCGGTCCAGGGAAGAAAAGAAAGGGGAGAAACCGGCCGGTCGGCAACGGTTATAACGTTCATAATCTCGACACGTTGTTTCATTATTTAGAAGGTCGAAACGCAGCGTCGTGCCGTTGGCTGGCAACGGTTATAAGGCTCATTAATCGCGACGTGGCGCTTCGGAGGATCGAAGGGCAAAACGCTGCGTCACACTCAAGAGTCGGCCAACGAACGATGCTGGGCCACAGGGGAAGGAGAAAGGAAAAGAAAAGAAGGGCTGGGCCGCGAGGAGAGGCCCAACCGACGGGGGAAAAAGGAAAAAAGGAAAAGGAAGAAAGGAAAATGAGGGAAAAGAAAAGAGAAAATGGTTTATTTAGGGTTTTGGATTTTGCATAAATTATTTAGAATATTTTTGGGCTATTTAGAATATTAATATTTATAAAATATTAAATAAATTCCCTTTTTGCTTAGTTAGACTATTTTAGATAAATTTCCTTAACCTCCATACTAATTAGGAAAATATCCAAATTTTCTTCCAATTAAATTCTTTATTATTTTCCTCTTAATTCACCTTAATTAATTCTCTACATTTTAAGTAAATAAATTTATATGTTTAATTCCCTACTAATTCCTTATTTGGCCATAATTTCGGAAATTCGGGTTTCGGGGTATTTCACCATGTGAGGTAAAAAAGTTTTTTATTTTAAATAATGACTCCATATCTCCAAATTCATAACAACAACATATAATTCCTTTTCATATGTTAAGTAGTTGGGTCTTACACCATTCAACTTCTCACTAAAGAAAACAATTTGCATATTCTCTTGTGAAAGAATGCTTTTGATATTGACACCACTAGCATTACATGTTATTTCAAATAATTTTTTAAAGCTAGGTAAGCATAATGTCGATTTAGTAGAAAGCAAGGCCTTCAACTCCTCAAAAGCCTTTGTTGCCTAACCATTCCATTAAAAGTCTCCCTTCTTCATGAGTTATGTAATGGGAACCACAATAGTAGATAAGTCTTTAATGAACATCCTATAAAATGATCTCTATCCATGGAAACTCCAAATCTCATGAACATTATAAGGAGTTAGTCATGTTTGAATCACTTCCACCCTCGAAGGATAAACTCTAATACCATCTCAACTCACAATATAACCAAGCTAAATCAAAATGTCCACCATAAAGCTACACTTCTCCATTTTTCATTAGATCTTCACCTCAAGATTGTCGAATAGTCTCTTCAAATGTTGCAAGTATTTGAATCTATTTTTGCTATATACCAAAATATCATCAACGTATACAACAACACAAACTCCAAGGAAAGGTCTAAGTACCTCGATCATCCATCTCATAAAAGAATTTAGGACATTACATAACCTAAATGACATCACTAGTTACTCATATAACCCATACTTAGTCTTGAAAGTGGCCTCCCATTCATCTCCTTCCCTTATTCTCAATTGATGGTACCCACTCATTGGATCAAGCTTAGAAAATACTTTTGCTCTATGCAACTCATCTAATATTGGCATTGAAAATTGGTATTTGATGGTAGTATTTTTTATGGTTCTAGAGTAAATGTACATCCTTCAAGTACCGTTCTTCTTAAACACCAATATAAGTTGGGACACCACATTGGCTCATACCCTCACAAATATAGCATTTATCCAGTTATTCTTGTAACTGCCTCTCCAACTCCTTGGCTCTTCATGATTTCATCAATAAGATTTCTTGTTTGGTAATAGAACACCCAACATAAAATTAATAGCATGCTCAATACCCCTCAAAGGAGGCAACCCAGGTGACATATCTTCAAGAAAAACATCTTCATACTCCTCCAAAAATTGTTGCGATTTTGAATATGAATTAGTATACTTCCCTTGATGCACTTCTCTTAATACCAAAGCATAACATACACCCTCATCTTCAATTATATCAATCATGGCACACTCCATAAAAAATAAAGACTAAAACCTAGGCCATCTCTTTTGCTTCTTTGATTCAAATGGAAATTTATTACCTTGCACCTTGATCGAATCATAACCATCCACACTAGGCTTGAGTTCGAACTTATTTTTTCCCTCTCTCACCATGTACTAATTGAGAATTCCATCATGAGCAACATGTTTATCAAATTTCCAAGTTCTACCCAATAAAATGCGAAAAGCATCCATAGGCAAGATATCACACAAAGTATAATAATAAAAATTCTAATTATAAAAGAGATAAAAGTTTGTTTGATTACCCTTACGCCCTTATCCTTATTGAGAAATTGGAGTGAATAAGGTATTGGATACTTAGAAGTCTCCAAACCAATATTTTTCACCATCTTTTCTTGGAAAACATTTGTACAGAGCCACTATCAATAATGACTTTGTACACTTAGTCTTCCACTAGGTACTAAAATTTTTATCTCGTTAAGTAGGTTGATATTGTTGTTGAGCTTAAAGCACCCTTTGTAACACATAATGATATACCTTCCCTTCCTCTCCATAGGTGCTCTCTAATTCATCACCTTCTTCCTCAAGTTCTTCATCTTATTCATCACATACCTCCATGCTGCCTATTTCTCTCAAAGTCAAGGCCTTCTCATTAGGATAATTCTTAGTATAATTACCATAACCTATACACTTGAAACATTGCTTGGCTACCTTATCAACAACCTTGTTTTTACCCTTTTCTTCACAGGTGAAACTCTTATCACCATCTCTTTTATTCGAATAAGATGTGGAAGTCTTCGAATTTGTAGAATCATTTGAATTATAGCTCAAATTAGAGGAATTGTTTGTTGGCTTGGATCTCTTCAACCATTACTTGAACTTGATTGTGAGTTTTGCCAAATCTTCAAACGTATCATAGGGACACACCACCACCTTCTTTCTAATATTCACATTAAGACCACCGATGAATATAACACACATTAGTTCTTCTCTTTTTTTAACTTCACAAACTATAGCTAACATTTCGAACTCTCTAATATACTCGTTGACTCCAAGAAACTCTTGTCTAAGTGTGGTCATTCTAATAAAAAATTTCTTACTCATATTTTCTAGGTACAAATTTTCTCTTCATGTGTTTTTTCAACTTCTCCCAAGATTTTATTGCCGCCTTCCCCTCTCTTTCCCTCCTCCTTTTCATATTATCACACTACACTCTAGCAACAAAAAAATATTTTAACACCGCAATTTTGCATCTTTTTTCAACATCAAGTTCTTTATATTCAAAAATAGATTCAATAATTGGCAACTGTTTAATAAAAGACTAGGAATCAAGAGTACCTTCAAAATTGGGTAGACCAAATCTAGGGTCCTTTTTTCCATCATCTTGTGATATTCTAGTTGTAGAGTTGTGTCTCCTTTAGTTTCCCACAATATCTTCTTCACCCTCTTCCCATAGTTTATACCTTTTTAACCTCCTCCTTCTAATATGATCTTTGTTCGGGTCTTCAAGGTCCAAAGCTTGTACATGTAACCCTTGAGCTTGTGATATTTCCACCCTATCCAAACGCTCCCCCATGACCTGGACTTGCTTTAATAAAGTTTTAATCATATCCTACAAAGCTTTGTTTGAGTTTGTTATTGTGCGTGTACATCAATTGGGTGGTGATCGGCAACAACCAAACCGACAAAGATAAACAAGAGTCACACACACACACACACGAGTGTTAAAATTATAGTTACTAGACATAATATTGACCGTCGTGGGTGTAAGAATGTGATAAAAACATATAGAAATCGAAGATAATTTCCAACCCAGGTGACCCAATTAAACAGAATGGATCTCGAGAGAAGAAAATAAATGTCGAATACACAAAGACCACAGGAAGAAGGAAAGGAAAATTCTGAAATTGATAGCTGCTATTCATTTTCCACAGTCAGTTACATATACCTGACTCCACACTAGCTAACAAAATTCGTTGCTAAATCCACAAGGGAAAAATCAGCTAAGCAGGGGCATACAATAAGAAAGCAAAAACAAAAGGGGATATGGGCTATGGCTATGGGCTGCAATTGGCTACTGCATTGGGCCAGCGGCTGCATCAGAATGGTTCTTGAATGAATCTTGAATAGTCAGCTGGTACTGATCTCGTCCAATAACTTAGATCTCACCTATTTTTGCTTCGATACCAATATGATACGTATAGACGTAAGGAGTATTACTCTTGTGGAATAACGAGCCGCGATGGTGACGTAGGGACAATGTTGGTGGGTTAAAGATGGCTAGGAGAGGGTGACAGTCTTCGATTTTGGCTAGGCATCGACGAGGCTTAGAAGGTATCATACTTGTTTGGACGTTAGCCAGACGGGCCGGTGGCTGTTGGACGTTATGTTAGTGCCAACACTGTGATGGTGGCTTGAAGATAGTGGAACTTTGGGTTTGATGGAAGCTTAACTAATAACGGGGGTTAGGTGGGGCTGGAAGATAGTGATAGTGGGTTACTGTTGGCTCATGTCAGGGAAGAAATGTGTGACTTTTATTGTCGAAACCCGGACCGCATGATAGGGACGATTAGACAAAGTCTTGGACGGCACCTGTAGGCTCGACGCAGGCTATGTCGGTTAAGGCAGAATATGGACGATGATGACGCTATCAGCGATGAGGTTTTGTGGATTATCGAAGGATGATTATCAGCGCTAATCCACATAGGCAAAGGTTAATTGGTTTTCACTATTAATAACCTACACATGTCTTATTACTTATTAATAATGAAGATAACCCAAAGAAGAAACCTTGCTATATCGATAAATAATTAAATTGATGTATCTCATCTTCTACGCAGGAGTTAGGCCTATATATAACTTTTACAAGCAGCTAAAGATATAACTGGCTAACACCAATTATGGCTACCTACCATAAATATAGCCAAGTTAGGTAAAGATATTAAACCAACTGCCACTATCAATGAAACTTAGACAACAAATTGCCATGTGAATCATTTGTTAATGAACAAAAATAAATTAACTAAAATACTTAGGATAAAAATACCAAATTGCTAAAAAAAAATAAGGCACCATTATATTCGGCTGCATAGGTGATCTGCGGCCCATGCATTCGTAATAAAGATTCCTTCATAGCTAAGAACATATTCATCAGTTGAGCCTCACATTTGTAGGGCATGTTTTCCTTACTAAGTACTATAGACTCTATAATTAAGAATGCTAAGTCACAGTCTCCACCTCCTGCATCAACATGACATTTAATCTCCACCTCCTACATCAACATGACATTTTCTCGAGTCCATGTTATTTTGGTACAACTCATAAATAAGAAATGAGTTACTTATAGTCCTATAAAAACTGATGGCGGGTTGTGTTTGTCATGTGTGCAACTCAAAACAAGTGAAAGTAATATATTTATGCAATAAGCAAAATATGAGTCATTTAGTAAAAAAAAATATTCTAAATAATGATATGGATTTTCTTCAAATAACCACGCATAACAAAGTCAACTATTATCATTGGTATAATGGTAATAAAAATTTTCTAAGCTTGTGGACTTGGGTCATTTTATTCAATTTTTTTAATCCATTATTCTAATACAATATATTATCACTACTACTCAACTTCTTTTTACCATTTCTCTTCCTTTCTCCCTATTGAGAATGCATAACCATTCTCTCATCCTTTCTACTATTATTGGCTTTCAACTTATTGATCATCTTTTTGGAAGAGACACGTAATAAACACCACTCTCACAAACACTCATCATTCCTTCAGCTTTCTCTCACTTGTGCAATTGAATTTTGCAAACACCAAACCTTCAATTATTAGTGTATGTGGTGGCTATTTATGTTAATCTCATAGAGTGAAAGACACTTATAATTATTATGCTAATATTTAACTTCAAAGGATTGAATCATCCATAGCATAAACTTTCATAGTAAATTTAATTTCTCATTCATTGTTATTTATCGTTTTTATTTTCTAACCCATTGAGAGTTTTGATTTTCTTATTGGTATAATCTTTAAATAAATATACTCTCATTATGTTATTGGAGTCTCTCATGACCGATTTGATTTTCTTAATTTTCTAATTTAAGGGTAATGATATTAACCAATAAGAACATCAAATACCAATTGCAATCTTAATACAATGTTTGCCTTCGGTTGGCCATAGCTTGTGTGCCCAACTCTCTCCAATATTTTGCTAAAGACACGCCTTCTTTAAAATTTAATATTCTAGGTTTCAACTTAAAGAAGTAAATTTATGTGTATTCAAAGTTTGGGCAAACTCTGCCTTATCTTTCTTACTAGAAGAATGCACATAGAATCAAGTAAGACACTTATTTGTGAAGGGTTTTATTTTATTTTATGATCATTGTGTTCTTTGTCATATAAATTAATATTGTCATGTTAGAGGTAATAGAGTTTTATTGACAAACATTTTTGTGTAGAATTAATAGACCCATTCATTTAGCTCATTTATTACAATGATATGCAGATTAACATGGACTAACATGTCAAATAGTTAATCTTTTTCGTTTATCCTTGTGATTGGGACATATAATTGAATAATTTTTTTTTATCCCACTACTCATGTTTGAGTATTTAGACTATCTATAAATCCTTTTCTAAGGTTTTCTTTCTCTATTAGCAACAAAAATGTAGAATAGGGTAAACATTAAGTCCTTAGCTTATAATTTAAGTCTTCAATTCTCTGTTGTTTGACAAAGAGGATAAAAGGAGAAACCCCTATCTTATAGTTTCTAGTACATAAGTTTATAATTTTCTCTTTCTAAATCTTGAAACAATTCTTAGTTCTGCCCTTTTGATGTGGCTACTTCAACATTTGATTTTCTTCCAAGGCTTGGCATGATATTCAAGTGCAACTCCATTTTAGCCAAGGAGGATAATAATATACTAATGGAGTATTTTGTGCGAGACAACTATGGGGCATAATTATGAAAAGAAAAAAAATCTTATTAATATAAAGTGGTGTAGGATACGATGGAAGGTTTATAAAAGAGAGTGACTAAGGGATTAACAAGTTGTGTGAGAGAGTATCTTTATAAAGTAACTTGAGCATTTGCTTACATATATATATATATATATATATATATATATATTATTGGATATGTGTAATGGATGCGAAGTGTAGTAAATGGCATGTTCATGAGTCTAGTGTACCTTTCACGCCTCAACCAAAATGATATAATTGAAATAGAAAATAGAAGTCTCAAAGAAAGTATGAATGGTGTGATTTTAATTAAGCTCTAGTTTGTATGATCTAATGTTGGGTGACAATACCGTTTATGCTTATTGTATTCTTAATATATCTCCTCACAAATTTTTTGATAATACTCCTAATGAACTATGGAAAATGCCTCAATCAACTTGAGGTATTTACGTGTATGAAGACGCGTAGTTTAAAATGAGCTTACCAAACTTTAAGATGACCAATATTGTCCTAAATCCTTTGTTTGTGTGTTCATTAGATATGTCGAAGGCATAGTTACGGAAAAAACTTCATGGTAGTGAGTGATCATTTCATTTGTAAATCTGCATTTTTAAAAATAAAAAAAATTGTCATTCCTTTGAAAATAATTTTTGATGAAGATGATACAAGCTATTGAAAAGAAGCTATTAAGAGTAAGCATGACTCTGTAATATCTAATCACATGTACTTGGGATTTTTTTGATTTGCCCCAAGACTACAAACCTATTAGGATAATATAGATACTTAAAAATAATGCAAGAATTGACTAAATCATAAAGAAATATAGAGATTGATTGATGGTTGTAGGCTTTACTCAAAATAAAAATAAATTATTATGGATTCTACTCGCATGTGACTGAGTTGGGTATTGTTGGGACTCTAACTAACAACCATTCATGTCATCGTGGTACTGATATCAATTCAAATTGGTTGCAATAACAATTTATTTTCTCAAAGGAAGAACTTTGTGTGGAATAATTTATAAATTATGTGGTACTTGATTAGGAAGACGAAGTATGAGAAAATCTCTTTAAGAAATTTAACAAGCACCTAAATAATGGTATAAAAAACATGGTGTAACTTTAATGAATGACGACTTGTTATGAACGGTTACACTTTTATGTGTGTTCTAAGATGATTGCGTTAATTGTGTGACAACATGTCTTCGTGATAATAATTATATTAATAATTAATAATAACAATAGCATTAGAGAATATTGATAATGTTAATAATAATTATAGTAAAATAGTAATATTAACACATAAAAAATTATAAATCTTATTATATTAGATTTTATTGGTTCAAATCAATTTAGATCAAACTAGATTAGTAAAAAAATGAAGTGAACAATCCCTTATTTTAATTGTTAATATTCATATTGTTACCATCATTCTTAGTTGTATTAACACGGCTATCGAAATTGTTACTATTTTAATAATGTTATATTATTTATTCTATTCTTCTTCTTAATATGATTATTGTTATCTAATTTTTATTATCGTTGTTGTTACCAACATTATTAATTTTATTAATATAATTATCTAAGTTGTTACTATTATAATATTGCTATCATTATTCAAGATGGTTATATGGTTTTATACTTTTCTTGAAGTTACACACTTATCAATACAATGGTATCAAAATTTTGGCAAGCCGATCCTACTAGCCATTCCAAATTAAGAAGTGCATATGCTAATATGAATTTAAGCTAGGAATATTTAATGCATCTAGTATTTTATATTTCACTACTTAGAAAAAGCTTGGAGAATAGTCTAAAATGATTTGCCTCCAATTTGCGACAACAATTTAATTGAGTTCATATAAAAATTATACGACGCACTCACTCACAAAAGCATAGTCAAGTAAAGTATCTCTTAGGGAAGAATTTATCTATTAAGGATATGGTTAGAGATTAATGCCTTGTTTGAATCTATTTATCAAAAATAATTATATAAGATAACTACTTATTTTATAAATTTTTTAGGCTAAATAGATTCCAATATAAGTAGTTATCTTATATAATTACTTTTAATAAGTAGTACCAAACAGATGCTTACTAAACAACTTCTAAACACTTTCCTACCATGGAGAGCATAGATAATGAGTTAAAGAGAGGAAAATATTATCCCACGACATATTTTTGTAGTCAAGTTGTTAGAGTAATTAGTTCTGAAGAAATACACGCGATTGAATTCTCATTCAAAGAAAAATTCAAACTCTTTCAAACATGGTTTCATTCCATTAAAACATTGCTCTCCAACTTAGATTGTGATATAACCGGTAAGGGGTATATCACAAATTACATCATAGAGCCATATGCACTGTATGTTGACACTTTTGTAATTTTTGTGAATTAGTGAAAATAGTTGCACGGACACGGGAGGGGCTAATCTATTGTATGAATCAAGGTATGTCATTACATATACAAAATAATTATACTAAGTTTTTTCTCATATTTTTATTTATAAATATACATTCATATTATAGAACTCTCACGTAAAAATAAATTCCCAAATGTTTATATAAAGACATACACATATTGTACATATTGCTCGGTATAAATAAATTTCTTCTGTGATATGAATACAAATCTTTTGGGATATAAATACAAGTCTTAGCTGCATCTTCCAATGACATACATAAAAATATTCTAGAATGTAAATACATATATTACAATATATAAATACACAGTTTCTATATTTTAGATGCAAAAGGAAAAAAAATACACATGTTATTGTACATCTTACATGACAAAAATGCACATCTTCTAAAATAAGAACACATATATTTGATGACATAAAGACATACACTATAGGACAATAATGCACATAATTTATTTATATAAGTATAAGAGATATATACACATCTTTTAAGATATAAATTTTAATAGCCCGAATTTTAGCTAACCCTAATTTCTAGTAATTAATATCGTAACCTAATTCTAATATTGGAAATTTTATTTTTCTATCTCACACTAACTCCCTAATCATAAATCTTAGCCTAACCCTAAATTTTATTTCTGGCTATTAATATCTTTCCTAACCTAAACCTAATCCCAAATGACCATTTAGTTAATTTATCCTAATACCCTAACCTAAATTATTTTTAACCTAAACACCCACACCATCTTCCTTTTCTCCTTTTTCTTTTTCTTCTGCTTCCCCTCATATTTTCCCCTACCACTTCTCTCACCTTCCCCTTGCTTGCACGACTCCCCTTGCCAAGCCTACACTCTATCGCCATTAACTCCCCCTCCTCATGTTAAGTGTCTGGGGTTGAATTTTTGGCCGATCGCAACCCCCTCCTTTCTCAACTCCGTGCACGTGTATGCATATATAAACCCATCAATAAATGCCCCAAGCATCTATTTTCTCTCCCTTTGTTTCTGTAGAAGTATTACCATCTTCGTCCTCCTTCGCCTCCTCCTTGACATTGTGAAAACAACCTAAAAAACACACCAGCAATATGCCCAATCGAGACACCTCCACCACCCCATGTCAACTTGTATTGAAAACCCTCACAACCATTGGCCAAATCCTCTATTACTACCCCCATTCACCGACCAAACACATCGTAATCCCTTCCCTTTTTCTTTCTCCTTGGTTGCAAAAAGAATCACTACACCACATCCCTTCCCCCTTCAGCCAAACACCCAACAACCTCCCCTTTATTTTCTTCCTTGGTTGTGGCACCAACAACTGGTGCACCTCCCTCCTCTTTGGTAACTTCAACCACAACCACCACTCCATCTTCGACCATTCAAGCCGGTGCAACCCCTCCATCTTTGTCATCCTCCTTCAATGTGCCCCTCCACTTTTGGCAGCCTGCACCCCACCACACCCCACCACTTGACTCTAACAACCAAACATTATTCCCCTTTTTTCGGTAGCTACCATCATTGCTCTCTTAAAGTGGTTTGTCTCAGTTTAATCCTCTATTCTAACATCCTTCCATTTCCTTAACTATGTGGTTTAATACTAATGGTGTTTTATTATGATTTCTTAGGTTATTTCCCTGTGGTTCCAAAAGAGGCGAAATAAGATTTGCGTGCTTAAAGACTAGAGTCATTTTCATTATGATACTTATCGTAGTCTAGGGTTTTTGATTGCTAAGTGTTATGTATGTTTTTGTGATATACCATGTTATTGTTATTATGTGAATTAATATATGATTGTTAATGTTATGATGTGTAGTTGATATTACATGATAGAAAATGAGTAAGTAACGATTTTACGGTATTGTTATTTTATGAGGAAAAACCCTTGGTATGAACTATGGATATATCATGGGTTTATTAAGTAAGGCATGACTAGTATGAAAAGAGTATAATAAAGTGTATGGAGATAAATGGAGGATTTGGGGATAATGTTACCAAATATATAAGATTTACATGAAATAAGGGTTTGTTACTAATAAGGGCATTTTGGTTAAAGTGGGTTAAATATGAGAACCATGGTATTTTAAGGTGTTATATCATCTAAAATACGATGATGAATTTATATGAAGTGCTTAGAGTAGTTTTGAATGGGCTAAGTTTAATAAAGTATGAAAATGGTTTGATTTGGGAATATTAATTCTAACACGAGGAGGCTATTATCACATGTGTGAAATGGAAGAGTGAGACCACAAAATTTAAATATGTAGTTAACCTTAGTGTTTTGGGGATGTATATTGAATCTAATATTTGTTTTATCCTTAAAAGAAAAGTTATAATGCAATAACTATTGAGATAGGGTTATTATCATATATGCAAGACTTTATAGTTAGGCCTTGAAATTTGAGTATGTTGATAATAATAATGTTTGAGATAGGGTTGCACGTTCGGAAGGAGAGGTTTCTAACCAGAAGAAAGAACAAACGAAGGCCTTCGAACAATGATCCATTCAAAATTATTCAAAAGATAGGGAACCATGCATATCGGCTTGAGTTACCAACATAAGTAGGGAACATATCAAGCACATTTAATGTGAGATCTTTGCTTCTTTATTTACATGACAATACATACAAGGATGAGGTGGACCTTTCTCAAGAAGAGGATGATGATGTTGGAACATCTACCACAAATGATACAAGCATGCTAATTAATTCTTCTAAGTTATAAAGTGAAAAAACACTCATAAATTGGATAAAGATAATTAGTTAAGGAATCAAGCCATGCATGAGTTTACCAAGCCACTACCTTTCTCATGGCTTAGGTTAGCCTAATCTAGCTCATTATCAACCAACACTTCAAGCCTCCATGCAAGAACCAACCGACTTTTTGTTGATAATCTAATCCATGCAAACACGTAGTCACTTGCATCCTTGGGCCACAAAATGAGAAATAAATCACATGATGGATTGATGAGTATGAGTAGAAGAATATGACAACATTTCACGTCATTATTTAGGGGTGATTAGGAGACTTGGAGTACCTGTTGGTTAATAGGAGTTTTTACCATTTTTAGACCATTAACTTTCTCTAATTTTAGTTATTAGCCACTTAGAGTTGATTATGTATCATATCTTCCTTACAAACTCCCCAAGATCAAATCTAAAACCTTGGGAGTTGTTTTCTTGATGTGTTTCGACAATCAACCATAGGCATCATATTAGAGGCTAATTATTTTTTAATTAACTTTAAACTAACTAGATGAGTTATATTTGGAAGCTAGTTAGTTGAGTTATATAACTAAGTCAACCCTAGAGGTTAGGATGATCTTTTTGTAACTCAAGGAGCCTAACACATCCCAATTTATGTGTTTTATTCCCCCTTGAATCAGATCATCTCACCTTTGGCCAAAAACTTTGACCTCTATCTCAATTCTCGCATTTAAATCTCAAGTAAATAGTTTTATCTTACACCTAAAATCTCACATTTTTAGACTTAGTGCCAATATCTAAGGTGGTGATTGTGAGTACTTGATCTCAAGGGTTACTCGTAGATCAAATATCTCCTCAACCCTATTTTCCCTTCTCCAATTTTCGGTTTAGGCGTGACCGATTCTCTCTCCACCTCTCTTCCTTGCTAGTTTGAACCAATTATTTAACATGTACATCACATTGTCTATTACTAAAGTACTCATCATTCCATACTATGACACTCATTTTTTATACGTAAATACACATTCTCTAAGATAATAATGCACACATTTTCATCATAAGAATGCACAATTTTAAAGATGTGCATTATTTGAAAATAAGTATACACATCTTTAAGGAAAAAACAGAGAAAAGAAAAGAAAAGAAAAAATAAAACTTCATAAATAAAATGTGCGTTCTTGTAAGATGTATATAAACACATTGAGCTTGTCCCAAATTTTTTTAACAATCATATATGAGTACATGTTCGATATGGATTCCATTATTGACATGGATATTATGAGGTGCTATGAACTTAATTGTTACATATTACCTATATCACATATGAATCAATGATGACCCATGATTATACAAAAATCTATGGCTTCCTGAATTGGGAATGAAAACCACCAAATATCCGAACATTAAAGTATGATCACCCAGAGGCAGTATCCTCTTCCCTTATCATCCACAAAGTTGAGATTGTTGCATGGATCTATAGACATGTTCGCTCTATCAACTTCATCACATCTAATATGAATACTACCAAATCCAACTAGTTTTTCTCCTAGGCACCTTCCTAACCAAGTGCCTTTGGTGATATCCTCCTAATGAGCTTCTACAAAATGCCACTCTCAACATCTCCTACTTTTTATTTGAAAGCGGAGATCAGAAGAAAAAATAGGGGATATAAGATAGTAGGTCTGATACGTTGTTTTTAAAATGATTGTCGACATTAGTATATGTAACATATCTCCTAGTGCTGTATCCATAGTGTATGAAATGGTGATAGTGATAGGAAAATATATAGTATGTACACGCAATATCTATATGGTAATAATTACATGTAGAAAAAAAAAATTATGTTTTCATTATAAGGAGAAGGGTGCCCCAAGTAATCACCTTTCCTAACTAGAAAAGCGATAAAACATTCTTTTAACATTTACTGTGATCCTATAATTCTTGTTAATTTATCAAACTGCTCTCTTAAAATTCTTCGACTCTCCTCCTTACATAATTAACGAAGGCAAAAGAGTCTGGTTGAACCCTTCACCCATCATTGGACTGTCGGATTTAATCGTATCACATTTTCCTCCTTAACTCACTCATTGCCTTTCCCTCCTTCCATTTCTTACTTCGAATATACTAACTGGTCCTTGGATACCAATGGTTAGTATGGCGTTGGGATTGCAGTGGGTTCCTGCCCTAAGTGATGGTGGTGGGTGCAACAGTCCGTGGTTGCCTGGAAAAATTGTCAAAAATCTTTTCTTCTACATTTTAGAAAGTTTTACACCCATATATAATCACAAAGCTTGTATGGTATACGGATAATAGGAGGGGAACATATACTCTCGCATTTTAGGCACTTCGTACGGCTATTTTTTTTTAAAAATAAATTTTTATTTTAGGTGTTTATTCAGACTGAAATATGTATTTGTTTAAAAATTTTTTTTTTTTATAAATATATTATTTAGGAGACCGCATAATTTTGGATTAACTTTTCCGCTGTACCAAACGAGCACTAGGGGATGATTATTGCCCGGTATAATTTCCTACCGCCGTCCCGTACCAAATGTCTCCAGTTGCGTCATATGAGAACAGATAATAAATACAGTGGATATAGATAATACTTTTTCCTTACCCCACCCCTCCCTCCCTCAGGCCTCCACTCTTTTGTCAGCTTCTTTTAATTTTTTCCTTGTTAGCGTGCTGCACCTTCGCCCTTCCTTTTTCCCTCTGGAAAGCTGAAACTGATCCTCTCGTCTTATTTAAATGGCGGACTTATCGGCAACTCACATGGCCTTCGTCACCAAACCCTTATCCTCCTCACTTTACTATTAATACTATCCCCTCACTCGTTTCATCTCACTTCACCGAATGCTTCTCTAATTAAATTTCTTTATCCTTTCAATCAATATACCCAACAACACTTTGGACCATGTCGACTTCGTTAGACGCAGATGGAGGAGGTGGGGGTGGTAGGGATCACCCTCAGTTCATCCACCACCACCGCGGCGGAAGAAGAATGCCCTGTATTTCTTCATCGATCAACGGATCGCCGGAGCCGATGACAGACTTTTTCCCTGACGATGAGAGTTTCCCGGCGAGGATCGGGATTAATGAGAAGAGAGAGGACGATTTGGACTCGTCCACTTCGTCCTCGATCGGGAGGAATAGTGACTCGTCAGTCAAGTCTTCTGACGGAGATGACGACGACTCCGGTGAAAATGAAGTTCAGAGCCCTTATAAAGGACCCTTGGATACCATGGGTGCTTTAGAAGATGTTCTACCCGTTAAGTAAGTTTTTTCTATCTAGTCATTCCACTTCGTTTATTTTTTCGGCTCTCTAGTTTATTTAACTGATATTATTTGGAATCAAATTGTTGTGTGCTCGTGCTTTATCCTGCCAGCATTGGAAACTTTTGTTTGTCTTCGATAGAAGGATCTAACGAGTTAGATTTTATTATGCATGATCTTTTTGGCCTTAATATTAGTATCTGTTGAAGTGATAGAGAATAAATACAATGTACTCGTGCTTTGTTCTGCCAGAAATGAGTAAAAATTATGCTTGTTTTTGGTAGATGGATTTAACGAGTTAAGGTTTAGTTTGCATAATCTGTCTGACCTCAATAATATCTGTTCTAGTGATTAGATAATAGAGACAATGTGCTCGTGCCTTGTTCTTCCAGAATTGGAAATGTTTTGTCTTTGATAAAAAGATTTAGCGAGTCAGATTTCAGTTTGCACGATTTGTTTGGCCTAAATAATATTTGTATCTGTACAAGTGATGGATAATAGAGACAAATGTCCGTGAATGATTGTGCTCTGGATGTGTAAAATTTGAGTCTGCATGTTCTGAATTCTGAAATGCTAGTCCGCTATTAGCTTTGATGATACTTTGAGATAAAAATTCTTGTACAATGAGTGACAGAATGGGAAACTATCTTCAATTGTGCGTTCATTCTCTGCATTTGATGGGAATTTTCTGGGTTCAAGATGCTAGCAGGGTGGTAGTTTTTTGTAAGATGAGTGCACAAGGGAGGTTTTTGGTAGCTCTTGTGGGTTTCTGGGGAGATGCATTTGGGTTAAAACTCAGACATGCTTAACACTTAATGGTAAACCAGGCTACGCCATTAATGAATAACCTCAGGATATTATTTGTTCAACTTGTTTGGTAAGTCAAATTGCTTATATCTTATTAAATCAATCTGGTAGTTTCACATCACCTATTTAGCACTTTATATTATCAAGTAATCTAATAAGTCCCATATACTTCTCACCCAATTCGCCATTTCATTTCATTTCATCAATGATTTATCAAACAGTCATGATAACCTCAGTAGTATTCATTCACAACCACAGTGATAAAAAATTTACAAAAGAGCATCACATTACTTCATTTCATTGCTTTTCATTTCATACCATTGGATTATTTTGCTAAACATAGCCTTATGTGGCTATATAGCTTATGATTGCCATTGGAACCTTTGTCTTATCTTTGTGTTTGCTTCTTTCTCTTAGAATATTGACCAAGTTTGTGACAGCCGATAGGTTTATAGAGTAGTTATAGCATAATAAAAGTTACCATATGTGGGTGTTTCCTCTGATCAGTAAGTAATATCTGAATAAAGGTTTTTTTCACTGTTGGATTACGTAAAATAAAGGTTTTTTTCACTGATTATGTAAGGATAGGATAAGAATGATATTCACCCATAAATCTATGATTTCCTGATTGTAAATGAAGTAGCTATTTTTTTTTCTTTATTAGGATAATTTGCATGTGACATTTTAGTTTGTTTGAGCCGGGGATAGAAAGTTTGAATTTGGCTAGAAGCATAAAGATAATCATATGTATCGTTAGAGAGCACGTGTAATGCGCCAAAAAGTCACCATAAGGTAGTTTAATACTTTAATTTTAGTATGGAAGATGGGAAGGTGTGGTTTAATGGAAGGTGGGAGTGTCCATAAGGTTGAAGAAATCATTATGGAGCACACGTAACAGCTGGCTTGGTCATATCAATTTAGTTTAAATAACAAGTGGCATATCACACCTTGTGTTGATTTGTGTGAGCATGCTAAGTTTCCTATTTCAATGTTACTCATGCCAAAAAGATATACCTTTGCGTTGACAACATGCATATAATGTAGCAGAGATGAAAAGCAATGCCAAATACACCTGTCAGAAAATAATAGTTATTCTTGGAGTGTAATGATATCATATTCATCACTAAACAGTGCTATGTATAGAGAATATTTTGATGTGATAATAACTCCAGTGAGGGATTGTCCTTGGAGTGACTTACCACAAAATATAGAAATGGATCAGCATGAGTAAAGGCTTTTTGAATCTTTCTACTTTGATTGTGATCTATAATTACTAATTTTTGAAGGTTCACGATTCAGATTCTTCCGATAACTTTGTAAGACTCATTAGAGAGAACCTTCCACTCTACGTACTCTTACTAATTTTGGATCAAATATAACTCAATTTATTCCCTCTTTTTCTATTATTACTAGCATAGGCGGTTCTTCTAAATAATGAAGACATACTCAAATAACACATTTGAGTCTCCTAAGCAGTTGTGTAAGTATTCTAATTATACACATAACTATGCTAATACTATACTTGCAATGATGGAACATGCAACAAATCTAAGCTGGACTCTGATTCTTAGAATGGCATGAAGTAAAAGAAGAGGCTAGGCTATCTATGGAGTCTCATACGTTTTTCTTGTTTCCCATCTCAGATACATACAGAATGTGTCCTTGGGTTTGGGCTGCAACCGAGATTTGTTCTTTTGTCAATTTTCAGTCATCAGGATGAATAGGTTGTCTGTGTCTTCAACTTTACTATCATGGTTTGTGAGTTCTCATTTGCTTTCTCTGAGCCTGATGCATTTAGTGACATTAATAAAATGGAAGTTAGAGTTGTTCGTTAATTATTTTTATTACAACTATGCATGGGAAAAATGTCGGTTGACAAAGAATTGATACTAACGTCTGATATTTGGGACTGGGACCTGTCACGCCTGGGATTTGATATGGGATTTGCATATTGGAAAGCTGCCACATCGTGTGTAATGCTAGTCCATATAACGGTGCACAACAATCTCTCCTTCCTTTCAATCAAAAGAAGGTGTTAGATCAGACATTAGTGGAGGAACTGGATATGTCGGAGGTGCTTTTTGATAATGTGTTGACTTTGAATCCTTTCATGTCGGAAGGCTATTTTTTTTTTAGTAAGTAATCAGAACTTTATTAATTGCCGAAAAAGACATTATGCACATCCAAGAAGCGAATCAAAGAAAGGCAGCATATAAGCTACGGTTATTTATCCAAACTATGTAAGAAACTCAAATATAGATTACAGCTGTGTCATTGTCTTCACCGCTGAAACTTGAGCATTGAAAACAGCCTAGTTTTGAACTTGCCACATGCCATAGATTACAGCAGCAAATATCATTCTCAGTACAACAGTCTCTTCCTTACAAAGTTGTTGTTGTGGAATTATCCATTGAAGGGCCTGGTTCCATATGACGAATGGTGTTGTAAACCGACAGAAGACTATTTTTGGAACCTTTAACATGTCAGCTCACTTTTATCTCTACTATATAGTGTTTGCTAGTTTCCTGTGTTGTTCGCTGTTTACCACCTAGAATCTTCTCAGATTTAGAACCCTTGTGACACAATTTTTATAATAGTTGTGGTGGAACAAAGTATTTGGTTATGTTCCTTTAAGTTGAATGCGTGCATTTTGTTTCATTTCTTGTGAGGATTACCGGCTACATGATTTAGAGCAGTAAATTAATGATGAGTTTTACTAATATGATTTCAGAGTTATTGTGGAAGCTTTTGGGATTGCCCGAGTATCACTAGCTGGTTGGATCTACTTATCTAGGATGCAGGTAGTATAATAGGTCTGCTACTTCTCAAGGAAACATTAGAGCTGAACTTGAAGCCTTTGGCTGACTTTTTCCTTTTTTATCTTTTTTTCCTACATACATTTTCCGTGCACCAATGATATGATGCAGACTGCATATGGTAGTGAATTAAGAAGACCTGTTGTTGGTATTGCTAAGTAGATGTCTTAGAAATAAGGCACTAATGTTATAGGCCTGTTAGGATGCATCAGCTGCATTTGTATCATTAAAGAATAATCTTAGAAGAGTATTGTTACCATCGAGAAGAAATCTTAGAAGAGTTGGATGGCATGATTGTGAAGGTCTCTTATTGGGAGCTCTATTTGTTCTGCTTTGTCTTTTGTGTGTGTTTGCATTGGCTGCTGTTGATTCTCTTGCTTAATTTTACTGTTATTCTGTTGCTGGTCAGTAGGTATAGAATTTGCTGATGTCAGGTTTGAATAGTCTAAATCTGCTTATTGATTATATGTTCTTTGCAAGATAAAACTTGGAATACAAAAGCTTCATATTTCCACGTATATCCATCTGAAAATTGAAAACAGTGGAGTATTCTCTATTGAAGCTTTGGTTACTGAGTGATAAATTGGCATGAAATGGATCAACAGTGAGGTGTGTTGCAATTTTTGACTAATTTAATAATGTATGCTTATATTTTCAAGCCAAGAGCTAAATGCAAGGAGGGATTATTATTATTATTATTTTAAATCTTGTGATGATTGTATTTTAGGATCCAAATACATTTTTCTTCATTAGATGGCTATATATTATTAAAATTTCAATGTTTTCATTCATGATCATCGTTATTTATTGGAGATACACTTAGTTTCCTAATCTTTCCTAATTTCAATGTTTTCATTTATGATCGTCATTATTTATGGAAGATATACTTAGTTTCCTAATCTTTGCTGATCTGATCTGAAGCGCATTTCATAAGATGAGGAGAGCAGGCCCTTTCTCTATTGCGAGGAAATAGATTAGTGGTACAATAGTTTGAAAACTGCCTGTGTTACTTTGAAATTGTGGTATCATATATGGTGTGTGACGTCACAGACTAGTGTTTTGGTGTTTTAGCACCATACTTTCCATTGCCCATCCTACCTTTTGAATTGTCTGGTATAATGATGCTATTGACTAAAAGGTGTTTGTTGATAGTAATTGCTATTGCATATAGAAAGAGTTAATTTTGGTTTACTCTGCCTTCCGTTGACAGAATGCTATTGATATATATATATATATATATATATATTTACCTCCCTCCTTTCTTAGTTCAACGAATAGTTGCATTATTGTTACCACCGTCCCGCATTCCAGTAGCACACCTTTTTTATGCAACTCATGACACTAGAAATGCAGGCTTTATGGCTTTTGCATGTAGCTAATCTCTAGAGATTCATTCAGGAAATATCATTGGAGCTTTCATATTTACCCATTCTCTTCTTATAATCCAGGCGAGGCATGTCCCAGTTCTACAGCGGGAAATCAAAGTCTTACACAAGCCTAGCTGATGCTTCCAACATTTGTTCCATTACGGAGATAGTCAAACCAGAAAACGCATACACGAGGAAGCGGAAGAATTTGCTTGCTTTTACTTGCTACTGGGCAAAAAGTGGTGGTCAACTTTCCAGAACCAACAATGGTGGGTTATCAAAGAGGTCAGTGAATTCCAGCCGCAGTGTACTGAGTCTAGCTTTAATGAGTGGCCCTGAAAGCAGCACGAGCAGTGAAAACTCCAACTCAAATTCATCTTCTCCCTCGTGCCACCTTCCGCCACTGCATCCGCAGGCTAGAAAAGAATCTAACGATGGGTCCGTGTCATCGTCTTTTCAATGGGGATTCTCTGGTTCGTTCAGGTCTTTCTCTCTCTCTGATCTTCAGTGTGTTGCTGCTGATAGCCAGAGAATCAATGGCCCAGCCATCAAAGATAGAGGCTGAAAATTTAGTATACTGACAGTACGACTCTGCTATCTGAACAAGGACGCTGTTGTAGAATATTTAGAGTACTACTACGTAAACAGTATCTCATGTAACTTGTTTCTGGAAATTCTGTAGTATGTTTTAGCAACAATGATCGTGCAACGATGAGAGAGAGAATTGCCGCCCTACTAAGCTGTCTTGTGGCGGCTTTTACTGTGGCTAATGCCCCACCTTACACTGTACATAATAATTAAGAGCTGTCTCTCTGCCTCTCGTCCAGCCATGGGCTACGGCGACAATAACGGGCTGCTTCATAAAATGTTTTGTAAGAACTTTTTTGGGTCCCACATGTGGGAAGAAATGGAATTCTATTTCCTTTTTTAGAATTTCCTTATTTAGTTACATAATTTAATACATAATCTAAATATAATCTGAAGAAAAGCTTGATAGTTATAATTGTACAATTAGACTTTTAATTCCTTATGCCTATACATCAACAATATTAATTATAATTATTGATTAATTTACATATGCTTTATTATTAATTACATATGATTTTACCATTATACTTTATTATTATTCACATATTTTCATAACTAATAATGATAAAATATTGTTATTAGAAATATATTATAAAAAAATGATTAATGGATAATAATAATAATAATATATTAATTATTATAGATAATGATATAACTAACAACAAAACATATTATATTATTATTCTTATTAATAAATTATTAATAGATATTATAACATAATTAAAAAATATAATTAATATTATTGTTATTCAAACTAATTATTGATAATTAATAATTAATATAATTAATATTATTTTTACTCAGACTAATAATTAATAATATTAATAATAAGAATTATTTATGATAATTATTAATAAGAATTAGTTATTCATAACAATCATTGGCATTAATAATAATATTAATTATTAATTGATTATTATGAATTAATTATTAATAATATATTATTGTGGTATGGAGAGATGTTTTCAATACACTTCTCTATCATATTTGAATTAACAGAAATATGGTTGTTTTCCAATTGCTTCAAAGGAATTCAAGAGTTACCATTAGACAGATTATTTCTGAGATTTTTATTTGCTTTAGTGATACTTCAAATGTACATATAAAGAACTACTTAAGGAGATTTGATAGATGGATCGTGTAATTTGGCTAAGGATATGTCCCTTATAATTTTGTAGTTGTATTATATTGCATCATCTTTCTTTGTTTTGGTAATAAAATTTCTTAATTAATTACTAAAGAAAAAATAGTTATTATTATATAATTTTCAATAATTAATAATAATGCATGAAATATTTATTACGCAACAATTTTTTATCGTTGCTATTTTTTTCTATTCCTATAGTGATTTAGTATAATAATAAATGTGTATTTTATGTTTTGTACAATAGTAAATGTGCATTTCTATTTGTCCAAATGTGTATTTAGTAAATTTGTGTATATATTTTTGTATGTTGTATAATAGTAAATGTGTATTTTTGTTTGCCTTAGATATGTATTTAGTATAAAGGTAATGGGTGAATGTGTACTTCTTATCTTTGTAGATGTATATTGCCCCCCTCCTTGAGCTATGATGACAAGAATAAAAATTGATGTGAAAAAGGTTGCAACAATCATGCTGCAGATAATATCATAGCACACACACAATAGTAAGTGCTCCAAAAAGTTTGTCGAGGGAGGACAAGAAAATTTTTAACCTCGAATGTGAAAACTAGGGGCTCGATATTAAAGATAAAACACATAAAATATTAATTTCTAAATTGACAAACTTATTGTGTTTAGTTTTGGTGCTAAACATGAGCCATATATAACTTAGCCATTACTACATGGGAGTTGTCATAGCCGATGTCGTTGAAGCTGAGTAGTTTGTACTATTACTAGAGCTAAAACTTGCATCTTTTACATTACTCTCACGACGCAAAAATAAGTTTTATGCTACTAATTTTTAGGTAGGTAAATTTAATCGATTATAGTAATTTAATTAGGTACAAACATGACCTAATTAAGTATAAATATAAATTTCAACAATATATAAACATCAATAATTAAAAAAAAGTAATATTAGAGTACTTGTTTTTGAGTTTGATTATTTTTCAAACCCCTTGATTGCTCTTAGTTCGCCCTTCTTCTTCATTAGTCATCCTTCTTCTTAATTTGGATCCATGGTTTGTCCCCATTGTTCTCACGTATTAGAAGATGAAAGAGAGACACATCCTTCTTAGATGAAATGGACGGGGAAGGGAGTAAAGTTAGTGGATGGAGAAAAGGAGGATGTTAAATGTATCGCTAAGGTAAGGTTCAAGAAGAAGAGTGAACATAGGTTGAGGTTGGAGGATGAAGGAGGAAGATGGAAATTGTTACGCTTAGTTGAGAGTAACGTCTGGAATGAAGAATAAAAGACGACAAAGAATGTTTATGTATTGAGTTCTTATAAGTAAATAGTTTATAATTTTATAAATACATATATGGTCTATATTATGTGTAAGAGTTAGAAATAAGTGGTACAAATTTTTATTCTAGACATTTTTTTAAGAAAAAATTAGTTTGAAGTCCACTTGAGTGGAATTAATAGTAGAAAAATTAATATGGTCCTAAATTTCCAATTATAAAATATTATATACATATAATTATATTAATATATACATATAATTATGCACAAATGTACATATAATATTCTTTATATGTATATATAAATTAAATACCAAAAAAAGTAAATGAAATACCAAATAAATTATTTAACTTTAAACAATTTTACTTAAGTGGACTTAAAAATAAATTTTCCCTTTTTTAATGTAGGATCTACAATGTATTAGATGGTTGTAAGATACGATGCAGATGCTTTAATTGTAAAGTTAGTATTATTCCTAAATAAGTGAACGAGGATACTTTAGGACAAATATTTTTGTATTTGTTCTCCAGCTAGCAGTTCGGTGGAAAAAAAAAAAAAAAAGGAGGCCGTCGGCTACTCAAGTTTGCCACGGTCAGCGGCCGGCAAAGCTAGGTCTTTCAACTATTCCCACCGCCGTTGCTCAATTAATCTCCGACCTGACTGTAGCTCATCTGCTTTGGCCGATGTTTCCTCCCTACTTCAATTGCGCCTCTTTGGCTTGAATTATTTTATCCGGGTATCTATCTTCGACTCTTCGCAGCCGTGATTTGATCCATTTCACAATGATTCTCCGTGTTTTTACATTGACAGCTTAAATTCATGTTTCATACAAATTTGTGTTACTCACATCCGAGTTGCTTGTACAGATAAATGGATACTACTAATTCAGGTCCAACTAATGAAGAACCAGCTTCCTGGGACGAGCTCTACAACATAAACGTGGTGCCCTCTGAGTTATTTCTCAAGTTCCGTAAAGAAATTGAGGGTTTAAGAGTTGGTGTCAATTTAGAGGTAAACTCTTTTTCTGTGTCTGATTCATTCTCATGTTATTTTTCTCTGGGAAAGATAAATGAAATATGGCCATCCCTTCCTCTGGCTGATGGAATAGCATTTTTTCGAATTCTTTGGTAACAATCTACTTTATGTAAATGTCGACCATAATTGTGACGGGACAAATTAAATTTAAAGGAGAATGCATTATTTCGATTATTCAAGGAAATTATTTGGATAAACTATCGCTCTGGTCAAACACACTTCAATCAATAATCCTCTAGTGAATTGGATTAGAAGTCATTTCATGGTGGTGTGTGTTATAGGAGGGACATCTATGTAGTTAGTGTTGTGTGTAAACCTAAAGATGAGGTACTAGCTACTATGACAATTGGTTGCAGAATCTTTTGGCATTTGGATGTAGTTTCCAAATTTTGCATAAGTGATTATCTTCGAATGTGGGATTATTTTATTGGTGTGTAATTATGGTATTGCAATACTAGCATGGTTTGATCTAAGCGTTGCTTTGATTAGCATATCCTCTGACACATTGAAGCGAACTTGTTTCAATTGATAGCATCACTTTTTAATTCTGTTGATCAAATTGTGAAGCTGGTGGATAAGTGAGAGCCTGATCTGGTGATTTTGAATTTTCAGTTTTATAATGCACCAGCCAATGACTTCCATGCTAAGCTCGTGTTTAAGCCTTTGTCCCCTGAGAGGAAATGGAAGTTCATATATGAGCCCATACGCCAAGATGTCCGTGTTCTTTCCAAGAAGATTCCCTTGACAAAATTCCTCAACTTACAGGTCTCGTCCTTGGATACTCTCATTGCTAAATGATTTGACTATATTGCTGTTGCAGCTTTCCATTGATTGTTTCCTGCATTGCTTGATAGTACTTGATAGCCTAGGTCCTATCTAGGGCTATTGATCAGCCGAATCGAGCTAAATACCCCCCAACTCGTGCTCGGCTCATTTCGTTTTTTTAGGCTCTAGTTCAGCTTGAGCCTAACGAGCCTGGCTTGAAAAAGTTCGTGAGCTGACTTTGCTCATTAAATTTTTAATAGTTTTTTAACAAACCAAATTGGCTTGTTTATTATGATTCGATTCATGGTTTAGTTCATTTAACTATTTGACTCGTTCTACTATAGCTAGTGGTGAAAATAAATAAAAAGTCATGTTTGGCCTGCTTAATAAATAAACATGTTCATCAATACAAAAACCTTTTCATCATAATATCATAAACTCTGTAATGAGTTCATATAAAACATAATTCTCATATCCAAAACATCATGATCCATCCATACAAAATATCCAAAACATAATTAAAATACAAAAAATGTATACATTAAAAACAAAATATAAGCTATTCATCATCCTAGACCAAGTCCTAATCCAACGTTTTCACCAGCACAAAATTAGTATAGAACTTTTAGTCCATACTCTAAATAAGCCACCAACATTTGTCAACCTTCAAAACTTGCCAACAAAAAAGAAAGATAATTAGATAATTAATCAAATACTCCAAATCACTAGCTTTGCTTGTCTCGGTAATGTATCTTATTAATGAGTTGGTAAGTGTTTTTTGTATTTGAGTAGAAATTAGATTTTTACATAAGAAAGAAGAATGAAAAAAGGGTATCCTTGGAAAAAAACACACCCAATTACCCAATTTTGACCATGAGTGCAATACATTTTTATTTTTTATTTTTTATGAGAACTCCAGTAAGGAAAATGCAATGCATCTCAATCTACGCACGAGATTACCTTAATGGTGGAATAGGGAATAAATAGTCATTTTCAAGAACATACTAACATTATAAGCTGAACCAAAGAACTCAACAACAAATTTGTCTAAAACAACATGGGGAATCAAAAGGATGGACCTTTTGAGCAATGTGACAATGACTCATAATTCCAAAATCCCAATTTGCCATATCATTATTTAAAGAGAGAGAGAGAGAGAGAGAAAAAAAAGAAAAAAAGAAAAAAAGATACATACCTGCTGCTGCAGTGCAAAAAAAAAAAAAAATCCCTCCAACATCAGCGATTCACTACTATTGGATAACATATATAAAAAAGATACATCATGTTATGCCATGCAATTTGTCCTAAATTAATATCAAAAAGGAAAAACAATGCATCATAATATGTAATTGAGAAATTTAATTAGATCTATACCTTAAATTTTTATCAAAACATAGGATGTTATGGAAGATCCAATCTTCACGTTTGACATATCGAGGGTGGTTTGTTTTTAATAAGAAAGCCAACAATAAAACATCATGTTATGCCATGCAATTTGTCCTAAATTAATATCAAAAAGGAAAAACAATGCATCATAATATGTAATTGAGAAATTTAATTAGATCTATACCTTAAATTTTTATCAAAACATAGGATGTTATGGAAGATCCAATCTTCACATTTGACATATCGAGGGTGGTTTGTTTTTAATAAGAAAGCCAACAATAAAACATTATAATTAGAATTCAATCCATGAAGTATCAAATGCAGCTAAAAAAATAAAATACTTAAAGAACATAAATAAAGGAGTATGAATACCTTCTTCTTCTTCGACCATTTTTTTGAGCAAACTTAATCTCTTGCATTAAGGAGTACTTCAATAGTGTTTGTAACTAACGATGCTCTGTAGGGATTAATGACCCTTGCCATGACACTAAAACTATTTTCTAAAGCAACAATAGTGGTGATTAGAGCTGACAAAAGTTGACCTGACCTGCCCAATCCTGAGTAAAACCCGACCCTATAGCGACCTGACCCGACGTTGACCCGACCAGACATCAAAATCTATTATAATAATAAAAAAATTGCACATAATTCATTATTCATTTAAAGCTTTTAAAAATATAGTGCTTTTAAAAAATTACACATCCTTATTTATTAATGAAATCCTAATGAATTTTCCCACACAAAAATATAACATTAAGAAGTCATAATAATAATTTAATAAACAGGTAATGATTAATAACATATTTTTAATTACATGCTTATATGAAATCAAGTTTAATACTTACGAGGTTAATGACTTAGAGTAATTTTGGTGGTGAAGGTGTATATTAGATAATTTTTTAATATCTTTTATCTTCTTTGCCTAACTACTTTTACAAGTTCACAACTTGTAAACATACACATGTTCTATAATATCAAATGGACTTATGCACATAATCATTAATATTACTCAACTAGTAAATTAGCAAATTATTGATTTATTATATTATATGTTATTACTTAAGGTGTAAAATAACATTTTTTCTTTGATTCCATCATCCATGATATGTATAACAAGTTAAATAAATAACAACTAACAAGTATCAATCTGTTATTTGAATCATTTTGATCATTACTCCATGTTTTTATATAAAATAAAATAAAATATTTTATGTATTAGCAAACTCATTTAACTTGATAAATGACAATATGTTCTAAAATTTTCCAACATCTTCCTTAACAAATAAGATATATTATTGACAAATTAAAAACCAAAATAAGATATGATTGTCTCTAATATATACAATGTAATAAATGATAATTATACATTGTATAATGATATCATGATCACCTTTATTTTATAAAATTATATTTTTTTAAGTAATCAAATATTTTAAGTAATCAAATAAATGATAAATATCTTTCTTAGATTGAATCATGCAATATCTTTTATTGTTAAAATTTATAAATATCTTTATTATTCACTTGTGAAATAAAGTGGATCTAATATTCTTAATTCATTTATGTGTACTAATAATCTTATAATTGTCTCTAATATTTACAATGTAATAAATGATAATTATACATTGTATAGTCATATTATGATCATCTTTATTTTATAAAATTATATTTTTTAAAGTGATCAAATAAATGATAAATATCTTTGTTAGATTGAATCATGCAATGTTTTTTATTGTTAAAATTTACAAATATCTTTATTATTTACTTGTGAAAATAAAGCGCATTTAATATTTTATTTCATTTATCTGTACTAGTAATTTTATGATTGTCTTTATCTCTAATATTTACAATGTAATAAATGATAATTATCTGGATCCGAATTTGACTCAACCTATCAAAACTCGACCCGACCCATCAATTTAACCCATAATTACTCAAACCCAATCTATCAAATTGTACAAAATGACCCGACCCATCAAGTTAACTCGAAACAACTCGGACGCAATGGGACCAACCCGTCAAATTACATGAAATGACCCGAACGGGCCGAACCCACCTAGTTAACTAGAAAATGACCTGAAGCTAACCCGACCCTACTAGTCAAGTTGACCCGAAATGACTCTAACCTGAATTTGCTTATCCCAAACCCGATCTGAATACGACCCACCCGACCCGATTGCCACCTCTAGTGGTGATGGATATTGACGAGATATCTTGAGCCATTTGAGATAAAATATGAAACTTGAGCGTATTTGCTTTCCACCATTCCAAAGCACAAAAAGAAGATTCGGAATTGCCGTCACAAATTAATACTCTCTCCTCTAAGTAATTTTGAAGGTAGTTGCGTCCTGGATTGTCTAATAAATTGCATGTATTCCATCCTTCCAAAACCAACACCTTTCTTTGCCCCACTAACAACATAGGATGCCCCTTCACCTTTATCATAACACACTATCGACTTCTCCAAGCTATTTGTATATCCTTGAGCATAATCATTATATTCAATTCTCAAAGTATCTCAAAAAAGTTCATTATTCTTCTCAGCTTCATCATGACTAAAAAGATTAGAGAATGCATATTTGACCAAAGATGTCTAAAACAGCTGCAATAGCCATCGGTAAGTTACACTTGCCCCAATACTTATCAAAAAATTTCTTTCATAATTGATGCCATACTTTGAATAAGTGGCTCCAATGAGCGTGCTTTCTCATCTAAAATAGCTTTAATCCTCCATACCTTGGGAATATATAAATTTGATGTTGTATGCTCACTTCCTAAGACTATATTTGTCACCTCACTAAAACTTCAATAAATTCACACACTAATTGAGCTTGCCTCCATTCTTTAGGGAAAGGTGGCCATTTATAGGACGGCTCCTGCTGTGCATATCTGGGAAAGGCCTCTTCAACTCTAATGCAGGAGACAGCATAGCATATATAGAATTCTATTGAGTGCAAACATCAAGAATCAACTTTTTTGCGGGTGATTTCAATGGCATTCTCACTAAATTTATTTGAACGAGCTTCTAAATCAGACAAATATTCCAGACGTGTATGAACATTAGTGATGACAATACTAATTTCTTTATATCTATCTTGAACTAACAGATTAATAATGTGAGCACAACATCAAACATGGATGATATGACCTGCAAATGATAGCTTTTGTTTGATGCTAAATTTATCTTTCAACAACTTAAGACAAACGTCATTAGCTGAACTATCAATAGTAACGGTGCTCACTTTGTACTTAATTCCCCAATTCACCAAACACCCATATATAACATTGTATATATTTAAGCCATTAACAGGAGGAGGTATGTAAAAAAATAAAAATAAATTAATAGCATGCTTTTGGAAATTCTAATTAATATCTAGCAAGTGAGTTGTAACTACTATATACTGAATTTTTTAGGCATCAAATTTCTAAAGGTCTGGTGTTATACTAATCTTATTAGCATCATTCATAATTTTCCTGATCTTCTTCTTTTCAAATTTATACACACTAAAACAAGCATCCCTTACAATATGATGAGTGATCGGTTGATATTTATTAGAGATGGTACAAAGAAATTTATTAAACCCCAAATGCTCCATCATATTAAATGAATACTCATGCATGAGTATCATATGAGTTGCTTTTTCAATCACCCTTTCATAATCATACCTGAATATAGGTGCAATACTAATGCTAGTTGACTTCGAAATAGACAATACCCTTTTTTTTTCTCTTTTAATGGTCGGCGAGGATATTACTCCAAATGCCTTATAAAATGACTTGTTACACTGTCAAAAGAAATCTTAAACTTCTTATGACTATACTCGCATTTAGCTTTTTTCATCCCATCTTTTAAAGTCACCACTTCATATTTTTTCCAAACATGAGAAGTTTTCTTGCACGCCTTCTTCTTGATTGTATAATTACAAGATTGGAGGAAGTATGACAAAAAGAAATACAAGGTAGCAGTTGCTAGCAATAAAAACAACACCTAAGGAAAAAAAAAAGACCATGTTTTTTTATTCAAAATAAAACATCATAATAAGATAAAGAATACATGAAAAAAAAATCAAAGTTCAATGGTACAAGTAAATCTAAAAGGAAAAATAAAAGTCACACATGTGATGTATTGATATGTACAAATAAAATAACATAATAATTAATAACATGATAATAACATTAATGATGAAAACATCAAATAAGAAAAGAAAAGAAAAACATTCAAGGCCATTAAATACAAAAAATAAACTTAGGTATCAATGATACCTATCATATTGTTGGATCAAGTACATAGATCATGGGAATGTTATTGATCAATTTAGGAACATGAAATTGGAAAAAAAAAACTTGTTTATAAAACATTGTAGAAGAAAATGTGCTGCTAGCTACTGACCAAGTGTTTTCTTGTGTTCTTCAGCAACAACAAAAGCTTTAAAACATCTAACACTCCAACTGGTCATATATATATATATATATTCATAAATTAAAAGGCAAGGACATAAATTAAACAATGTTCCAAATATTTTCATACTTTGAATTAAACTAAGAAACATAATAGAAAAGGCAAGGACAAAAAAGGGGCTTCATTCATTCTTCAACAAGCTTCTACTAAACATCAAATTCTTTCCAGTTCTAGTAATAGCAAAAAATATTGATTGATGAACTATTGTTTTGAAAAAAAGAAAAAAAATGATGGGTGTTAAGAAAATTAAATCCTCGGTGTGTAAAGAAAGTTATATTGTCACATTTTCTTGGCCTCTGAAATCCTATAAACAATTTTTTTAGTAGTTCCCCCCCCCCCTAAAAAAATTACCACTATTTTTATTTTCCAAGTAATCTAAACAGGAGAACACTTTTCTCTTATTTCTTTTACTTTTATCAAATTCCAGAAGAGCCTGAGTACATCAAATAACCACACTAAAGTAGCTCATAATTATTAGTAAATCAGTTATATGTCTAAGAGAGGCAGAATTAAAAACAAATTTCCAATTCACAAAGCCAATCACAAGTTTCAGCTACATTATTTAATTTTAGATACTGCTAGTAGCAGATTTGTCCACGTCTGATTTTCCAAACTTCAGCAAATCGACAGCGCACACAACAAATTGCCGAATAGACCACAATTAGAAGTATAAAGTCCTTAAATGAAGCAGTAATATGGGCGATTGAAAGCAAAAATGAAAAACAATAGAGGAAAAAAGAGCAGCATGGATTAGATCAGATTTTACAATAATGGGAGAATTACCTTCAAGATGCGCCACAACCTCATAGGCTCACAGCAGCACAAGTGCAGCATGGGCAGACAAGGTTTAGTGACGCTGCCATGACCCACAACAACACAGGGATTTGCATGAGAGATGACACAACAATGGACTGAAAAAGGAAGAAGACGACTAGGGGCGGAGGAATCACAAGGAAGAAGACGATTTCATGGCAAGCGCAGTGGCAAGGCAGCTCGCAGCACTGCAATAGGGTGGAGGGTGAAGTTTCGGAGTTCTGCGCAGCAAGAGTCATGACGCATGACTCATGAGAGACTTGAGAGAGAAAAAAATTAGGGCTTCGTGTTTTTGAAAATAAAATTCTGTATCTTTGTTTAAACCATCAAACAGGCCAGAAAGAAGTGGATCGGGCAGCCCAGGTGAGGTAAGGTGTTAGGCATCAAAGCAATGGTTAGAGAAAAATCTTATGGAAACATAGTGCTTAAACTTTGTGACTTATGTTTTAAATGAGTCGAACTAATGAGCTAAAGAGCTAAACTACCGAATTGAGCCGATTTACGAGCTAACGAGCCTAAAATTAAAGCTTGGTTTTGATTTGTTAAGTTAAACAAATGAGTTGAGTCAAGCCAGCTTGTCAACAACCCTACTCTTCCATAATTGTTGCTATTTTAGGTAAGTGTTTTTGCTATTGTAGTTTTAGTGAAGGTACAATTTTGGATAGGTGCAGGTTGGTATAGGCCATAGCTTTCAGTTGCACGCAACTGGTTGGAAGTGGAAGCTTACTACATGTTTGGGCGGGGATGGATTATCTCGCATTCGTAATAAGACTTCAGTTGGCTTGTGCCCAGGCATGGACTTAAGATTTGGATGGAGGGCAGACTATGTTATTCCAGAAGTTACTGGGTAAATCTTATTCTATTGTCAGTAAATTAACATAAATTAGTTTGGTTTTTGGCAAAGCGTGTGAACATTATATTTCCCTTCCCTTCTTGGCATGGCCCATATGTTTCTGAGTATTAATACTTTGACAGGGCTGTGGGCACTGGTGAACCATTGTTCAATATCAATTCAGGTCGCTTGCAAGCATCACTGGACAGGGTGGAAGCCATATTCACTCATGGGGATGATGATACTGCAATTGTTAAGTGAGCCCCTTACTCCACTATCTACAAAGAGTGTTTAAGTTTAAGCTGCATCTGGTTCAAACGTGAGATTGTTATGATTGCAGTGTTGCACTATATTTCTTTTTAGTGGTTTGGGTACCCTATATTTCCACAACCTAGAGTTTTGGTGGGATTTGGTCGTCTTTATGTTAAATCTGCTAGTGATCAGTGTTGTTCGAACAAAATTTGGCAGTGTGCTATTTTATTTTTTTATTATTTTTTTACACTAACAAATTTAAACAAATGTTCTTAGAATAATACCGAGTTTTCTCCTACAAATTCTATACGAAGACTTAAGAACTTCAACTCTTTAAGAATTAGAACCTTAGGGGATTCAAACCCCTCTCTCTTTCCATCTCTCTCTCTCTCTGTCTATATCTATATCTATATTTATATCTATATCTATATCTATATCTATATCTATATATATATCATCGTACATGTACCAAGATAGCATCATTCTGCCATAATTTTATGGCTGATGATCATCCAAGGCATTCATGTGCTTGGACGGGTCAGGGGGCGGGCATGCTGTTATGAATATTATGATCTCTACATAACCCTCATATAACTTGGTGTTTAATTTATAGACATTGACGTAGTTTTGACACCGGCCACCTGTCGTTTCTTGTCCCGCAAAAGTTGCCGGAAACTAAGAAACGCTGCCGGAAACGCTTATACAACAATTTCTGGTAAAAAAAAAAGTCGATCAACCAGAGATTGATATACAGTCTTTCACTTGGATTTATAGGGCCATGGATAACTATTTACCACAACCGCCGTTCCCTACTGTCCCCATCCCCTCCATGCTTCTACTTTGAACAGATTAAAGGCTGCTGTCACTCCACCATTGAGGTTGGATCCGAGATTCATCATCGAGTAGTGATTGCTACAATGATATGAGTTTTAGGTAAGATAAAGGAGATGGATGGAGAAGGATGAGCAATCGAGAGGGATGTGAAAAGAAGAGATGGAGAATGGTGTTTGATTTGGTTATAAGGGTCAACATCTTCCATCTTCATTCACGTGAAATTGCGTCAGGTTTAATTTATGTCCAGCAGCACCCAATTGTCACGTTGAATGCTAGCATCTCCATTTTTATGACTATTATTATTATTAATGGTGTAAGCAAGAGCAATAATCGTGGGAAATTTGGCCTAGCTTTTAGCTGGGATTGTTCTCCCTGTCATGGTTTTTCTTGGAGGCAGCTGTAAATGCCAGTTTACTTATTTTTCCCCTCTCCCCTTTCTGGTACTATCCAAATCGAACATCTCCATCATTTATTTCGTCTATGATTTCGTGTTACGGCCAATTTTGGGTCATTATTTTGTTATACTTATAATTGGCGATCATGTCCTTGAATGACATCATCATATATTTCTCTTTTGTCACAAGAAGTCCAGGTGATGAGGTGAATGAAGGACGGTAAGATGCGGGATTCAGTTGCTGGAATTTTCGGGCATACCTTTTTTTGTTTGTTGTTGGGATTAAATAGATCTGTTGAAGATTTGTTGATAATTAAAAGAAGTATGAGGTATGTCTAAACTTCAGCTGCTGTAGACGATATTTGTTATTTGTTGATATGCCTAAAAATGTTCTGTACTGTATATCGATAGTCTTTTTCTGACGTGTCCTGTTTTAGAGTGACTTTGTCACAAATTCACAATTATCATTTAAGAAAACACCAGGTTCCTCTATATTGCTTATGTTTGGATTCTACTTATTAGTGCAAGGAGTTAATTGTTAATTAATGAATAAATATTTGATATTTATTTCAATTGATTGGGAAATATTATTGAATTTACAAGCAAGGTGTGAACAATTTAAAAAGTTTTTAAATATATATATATATATATATATATATATATATATATATATATATATATATACATATATATATTGTAGGAGGAGTGTATATTATACATTATATATGTTCATATATACTAGGCCTATTTGTATTTATCTAATACAATAATTGACTATAAATGATTTAATATACTGTTTTATATTTAATAGTTTTGCTAATTAGTCAGTATTTATACTTTTAGTTTATTATTGCTTTCTAGCTCATATTTTCACCCTTTTTTTAAGGTTTTTATTTATTTATTTTGTGAATTAGTAATTATTGTAAAATTAACCAAAGCTAGAAGAATAAATAAAAATACGTATTTTTATTTATTTATCTTGTTTAACTTTGATTTTGTTATGCTTTGTTTACTTCCTAACTTATTATTATTATTAATTTATTTTAATTGATCCAATAATATTTTAATCTTAATTGTGGTTTGCTTGCTTTCTAGTTTTACTGCCTACCTTTATATTTTATTTAATTTATTTCAATGTAATTATCTTTAAATTTGTAAGTTTTATTTTTGTTTTAGATATTTATATTATCTTTCGATATTTTAATCATTCACGCTTTGAAGTTATTCTTTTTACCTTTTTATTTTTTATTATAATTTTATAAATTGTTGGTTTTTAGTTTATAAATATTCTTGGTTATTTTTATAAAAATAAAAACAATGTGAACCAAACATTTAAAACATTAAAGTGGCTGCATAAATGCATCAAAATAAAACTAAGATTAATAGGGTAAAAAGAAGAAACAACAACAACAACAATATACGTCTATAATCATTGATTGATTAAAAATAAAATAACAATAAACTGAAATTGAATTGAAAAAAAGTTAGTAAATAAATGTATGAAATAAAATTAATCACAAAAAATACTCAATAAAAAATTAAATAGTAAATATTTATGCATGCATTAAAGTACTTTCTTGTTAATTATTGTATTATACAAATAATAATGTGTATAAAATATGTATTAACGTGTAGAAATGTATGAAATGCTTTATTTATGTAAACATTATACTATATTAGAGTGAACTTTTTAAATTGAAACTTGTTCCAAACATTTGTCTTCGTTGGAAACTATGTACATTTCTTCAATGCATTATTTATTTGAGAGGAAAAACTTTACATTAGGTCATTTTAATAAGTTAAATAATAAATTAAGTTTGTAATATTTTTTTATTCATATTAGGTCACTTTACTTACATAATAAACATTTAATTAAATAATGTTATCATATACTATACATTAAATAAGATGACGTTTTGGTAATGACAAAAAATGCAAAATATTCACTAAATATGTATAGTATGTATGTAAATAGATGAAATAAAATTCATTTGAGTAAGGAACGAATACATTATATTTCCTTTAATCAAAACTCAGATAGTATGGTTCACCAACTATTAAGTAAGGAAACGAAACACAAAATATTCCATATTCATTTGTAGTTGGATAAAAATAACTACTATATGCAGATAAAAATATTCTTGTATGTAATTATGTTACCATCAATATTTAAGATACTAATGTAGAATATAAAAATATAATCCATAAGATATCATCGTAAGAGTTGCACGCACACACACTTTTGCATTCTTCAAGGAGATCTTAGCTAAGCAAAGCTTCTTATGCCACCCATCATGTGCACATGAAGGTGAGGACTACTGCCTTTATGGCCTTCACTCACAATGTATGGAGCGTTAGGTTGATATCCCATGACAAGTTTAAAATAGTTATGCCCAATCATCTCACTCCCATACAAATTAGAGGAAAATTGAATCACATCAATCAACTTGGGCTTATCTCATTGGTTAACACTCATAAAGTGATTCAAAGACGTATCAAACAAAGCATTTACCCTTTTTACCTAGCCATTCGTCTATGGGAGCAATTATTTAAAAACAAAAAACAAATACCTATCATCGTAAATAACTCCCTCAAGACTTTGGTGGTGAAGTGAGGGTCTTTATCATCTATGTTGCTCCTCTATATGCCCTAATATTTTACCATATTTTTGAAGTATCATATTGCTTACTAACGTGCCATGCAATCTATCACTATATGAAAGAAAGGTGCATACCTATTATGCCTATCCCCTGTGACCACCATGATTGATTCATCTCCCTTAAATGTAGGAACGTTGAGATGAAGTCCTCAAAGATACTTTTCCAAGGTGCTAGAGGAATATATAACGACTATAGCAAAGTTATATCACACTTTTGTTCATTCTTATCATACAAGATAAGTCCCCACCTAGTTTTCTATACCATCTAGAATTTGAGGCCAATGATAATTATCTTCAATTAAAGTAAGTGTGTGCCTCATACCTAGGTGACTCATCCACTTATAGTTGGGACACTCCTCACTTAAGTCTCATCTAACTTCTTACATCTATAAATATAAAGATGGTTGCCAATGATGTGTAATGCCCTATGCTTCTCCTAAATGTTTGAGTCTCTTCTTCCTTTGTTAACTTTATCATGCTTCCTAGCAAATTAGGATATTACCCACTGACCCATTTATAGCAACTAGAATCGTTTTGTGACTTGGTTCATTTGTTACCATATTTACTCTTATTGCTTGTTACTCCATCGTATAATCATTTTCCACTATGAAGTCTTATCAACGTGTTTGCTTAGTACTCAACTTTTTCTTACTCTTGAAGTAACTCATGATGTATTCACCACAAACTTACATCCACGTAAATGGTGCATCCATATTCACAAGTAATGTATGATGTCATTGAACTCCTTGTCATACACTAAGTATCATTTCTCTATGCCATTCAACTTATGGATTTCGAGTGCCTATTTGGAAAGAGAACTTCTTCAATAGCAAAATAATAGGCATTTATGTGAATTTCAAACTCTCTAGAGTAGTTAAACAACATATGACAACTCCTCTAACACAACCTTCAAATCATCAGAGGTTTTTTCACACTTTGCCTTTGAACTTCAAACTACCATCTTGTTCATCAGGTTAATGTGAGGCATGTATCTACCCAAATACCTTTAAATGAATCTTATATAGTATCTCACCAAGTAAGAAAAATTCATGGCTCCAACTCTTTAGTAGCACAAACCTTGACTTCAACCATCTCAATCTTACTATCCATGATATAGTGGCCAAGGAATTTCACCTCTACCTGAAATGAGTATTTCTTTATTGAAATTTATAACTAAATATCTATAAGAAATTGGAATACCTTCTTCAAATGCTCCATATTGTCCTTTAATGAATTGTTATACAATATTATATCATTTGGATCAACCACCACAAACTTATCCAATTAAATATAGGTAAAGTATATCATTGTACACAGTTTATGGAAGAATTGATTAAATTAAAAATAATAACATGAAACTCATAACAACCATACCTTGTTACACAAATGGTCATTAACTCATCTCTTTCCAGTTTTTTCCTTGGCGAATGATCCAATCTCAAGTTTATCTTAATGTAAGTACTTTGCAATACTAAGTCTATCGAGCAAGTATTTAATAAAATGAAGGGGGCTATATATTATTTATTGTACACTTGCTAATAGTTTGATAGTCCAAACACATGTAAAAAGAACAACCATTCTTTATTGGCAAACTATTGGTGCACTATAAAGGGCATTAGAGGTATAATATTCCACATAAAATGATATTTTATTTAAAAATATTTTGGAGTTAAATAAATTTACAATGAATCTAAGGAAATTTTGTTCAAACTAAAGAACCAGTCAACTAATAAGAGGAAACCTATTGATTGTTTTCCCTACATTTAACTTTTGTGGTCTAGTGAGACCAGTCGATTAGTAGGCTAAAACCGATCAACTGGTTCTATTGTAACTTCTACTTCACATTTGTTTTAGTTTTGATACTTGATCCAATAATTATGAAACTTTGTAATTTTAATATTTTTGGATCAAGCATACTTTTTAAGGTATGTAGGAATATTTTCATTATTTTTAAGATATTAATCCAATTAGTTAGCAAGATTTTCACTAAAAAGTTGCTTTTTTGTCAAAAAAAATCCCTACCCTTCCTCAAGTGAACTTCCTCTATTCTATTTCATTCTTTATCTTTGATGTTAACCCAAGGGAACATCCAAATCCTATTTCCATGTCTATTTTTCTTACATTTGTCCTTTACACTCAACCCTTACCTTACAATCATCAAAATATCTTTCATCATGTCTCATTTCCTTCAAATGGTGTTGAAGCATCATTTTTTCCTTCTTTATCTCTCTATTACTTTTACACCGCCCTAAACAAAATGAATTAGATTTTTTTTATTCATTAACCACAAGTCTCACTCCATTTCAACACTTTTCACTTTGCTAATAAGTTCTCAAATGTTAGAGTGTCTTATTTCCTTCCTTCCTTGCATTTCCTCCTTGTTCTTGAGCCACTCACCCTTTGTTCTTCTTTGTTTATTTTATTTTCTTGCTTCCAATAATTTATTTTAACTCATTAGTACTTGTCTTAAGCAGTAGTGGATTAAATCTTAGTGAAAGAAAAGGAAAAACTATTTATTCAAACCTTCTTTAAGCTCATCCACTAAAGTGAAGGGGTTTGACTTATTTTCATTTGATTTCTACTCTTTACCCTTCTCTTACCTCATGTTAAAATGGTTTTACTAAATTTTTGTGTATCGTTTGATTTTAAAGGTGATCATGATGTTGAGAAGTGTTACAAGCTTAGGAGTTTTCTTCTCTTTGGTAAGAGCTTAGACTTTTGGTAAAGTAGTGTGTATTTTTAATATATTGAGCATGGCATATTTGTTATATTTTTTTTCCTATGTGTGTGCGTGTGTTAAAGCACGACAAGTATGATTTTAGCATATAAATAGGCTTTGGATCTCCTTATGTAATGTAAGGTTAAAAATATTATATTGTGATTCAAGTATGTCATCATGTTTTCAAATGCTTTGCCATGTATCCATGTATAATGTATGGTTCATTATGAATATGATGCATGGAATGACCAATAGAATCATTATAGGCTTGATTGATTTTAATTCAAAATAATGATATTGGTTAAAATATTGTTAGTGTTTAAAATATGGGTTTGAGGCTTGGTATATGTTGTATGCATGCTATATAAGTATCCCTAGAAGTTTCTTGAGTCATGTTTAATGGTAGATGTAATATGGTTGTGTGTGAAATGTCTGTGTTATTGGTTTTGGTATTCTAGTAGAAATAGTTAATTAGTTAACCATCCAATTGGTGTAACTAACCCATTAGTTTTAACCTACCACTTAACTAGTGAACCAAAATTTTAAGTTGTTGGTCTTGAATTGGAACCAATTCACTAGTTAATATCTTGATTGGTTGACTACTTGGACTAATCTATTAGTTACTCTATATAAGTTGACTAGTTTGTCTATGATGTTGAGTTTTTATCTTAGTATGTTTTCCAAACCAATCCATTGATTTGTGTATCATATCAACTAGTTTGTCTAGTACTCTTATGGTGTTTCTTTTGAGTTGACATTTAATATCCATGTTACTGCATTCAAAGAGAATAAATAATAGAATTCAAATGATGTATGATTCAAGTGTGGACCTTTGTGATAATTTTTTTTCTTAATTTATTGAATACATTATTACTAATTAAATGAAAGATGCTTGGGGTAGGATTAGGCTCTCATTTTGGGTTGTGTTGTTATGCGTTCTTGTTATATTGTTCTATGGCTATATATCTACTCTATAGGTTTTTATGGACCATATATGAGGTATGTATATTTAATGATTAGGTAACATAGCCTTGGTTTATTCATTTTAATCCTTTTCACGAGCTATAATTGTGGTTGTGACATATGTGGGGGTCTTCATGCTCAATTATCCTTGAATATATTGAATCATTGATACAAATTTCTTCCACGGGCTATAATGGCAGTTGCAACATTACGGGCTTCCTTGTACTCAATTAGCCTTGGGCATATTTGCGGGTATAGTTTCCATAGGGCTCTAGTAGGATTGCTTGCTACTAAGATCAGATTAACATTTTACTATCTTGATGGGTTCTTATGGTCGATTAGACTTAAGTAGAGTTGAAAGTCACTATCTCTAAGTGAACAACAATAACTAAAAATTAGTGATTTCTTATATGGATTCTTGTTACGACTTAAAAATATTTCTTTTTTCCTTATATTGGAATTTCTATATATGTTCAAATGCTATTGCATGCTATCATGTAATGTGCTCTTACCACTTTATTACCATATCGCACATGATTATGTTTTAATATCGTATGTTTGCTTATATTAATTGATATACCTTATATGTTGCACGTTGTCTTTTTAAGGGAAAATATCTTTACTCAGTACATATTGTACATATACCACATGTCTTTAGATGTTTGGATGCAAGAGTGTAGTGACCTTGAGACCTAGGAGGACCTCTTGGAGTGATTTGTTTTGGGTTGAGCTTAGAATCATAACTATCGCTGGTTATACCTTTTGGTAACTTTTTGTGTTCCTTAGATGGTTTGGAATCTTATGGCCTTGAACCCAATGTATTTTGTACCATTTACTTTCTATTGTTTCAAGAGTACCTTTCTTTTGAACATCTTCGGTTGTATATTATTATCCTTCCCTTTGTTTGTCTTGTTTCTTATTTGAGTATCAAGTTTAACTTTTAATCTTTTGTTTGGTACGTGAATGGTGTGAATTACCGTGCTTGCACTAAGAATGGCAACAGTGCCACATTTTTGTATTTCATTTTCTCAAAACTATGTTTTCACAAAAAAAATAGTTGTGAAAATTAGGAGTGTTACAAGAGGGTTGTGGAGATTTAGCATAAAATAACTCCTTTAATTGTTCCTTAACTCTTCAAACTCTAGTAAAACCACTCAACAAAGACTCCTTGAAGGCGGATTAGCTTCTAGCTCCAACTCAATCACATGGTCCACCTCTCTTATAGGTGGAAGCCTCTTGGGTAACTCTATTGGCATTATATCTTTAAACATATGAAGCCCTAATTGTTTCTTACTTAGCACTTTCATAGGTTTTGTGGACTATTTTTCAATGATTCAAGTTAAATAATAATAACAATACCCCTTCTTGAACCCTTATAAAAACTATATTGATGTTAGAGCCTTAATGTAGACCTTTTAATTGAGTAAGGGATATCATATAACCCCATTCACCATTGGTAGTGATGTCATACAATTGTTACATCTTATGGTTCATACTATTACTTACCCTTTCATATTTGACAAATCATACTTTTATAACCATCTATCTTTATAGGTAAAATATCCATTTTCGACCAATTTAAAGTTTTGTTGCAACCGTCATCATACATCTTATGTTTTCTACTACTTATGGGTATCAATGAATAACTTCAATTGGCATCTTGATATCAAGTAGACAAGTTAACTGCTCATGAACTTCATAAAACAAACTCAATAGTTGTGCTATGTATCAAGGGAAGGAACAATTGGTCATATGATGAGTTTCAGTAGTCCATTAACTATTTGTAATCAATGAAAGATTCTTGCATAAGCTTAATTCACCATAATCTCTTGTACAAAAATGTAAGACCACATATAGGTTGCACTCAATCAGAGTGAAGTTCACCATAAAACGAGCCCATATAATAATATTAACACTATTTTTGGATGCATTTATATAATATTCATATCACAACTCAACTTGGATTTTAGGATTAGCTTACACTATATGTAGATTATAAAAAATCCAAAGAGGCAACCAAACTATTTACAGTTTGTTCAATGAGAGTTCTCTCAAAACTGTAGATTTTACGTGTGTTACTTATATATTTTATACTTGCACTATTGAAAGGGTTGTAAGGAAGTTGTTAAAATGTAGTTGTAATCATAATATTACTTATATAGGGTAACAATAATGTTCTTTTATCCGATTTTACATGGATCAATAGTGGACTTAAGAATTTGTCTTTTTTTTAATAACATTTATATTATAAAATCTGTGTTATCCTTTATTGTTGATCAATATTTCTTTTGGTCATATTGCACCCATACTTATTAGCTGATATATTTGACCAATTGTGTGTAAGGACTCAAGATTTGTGCTAAGGTATAAGTGGATCTAAATGGTATTTATTTTAGCTACATGTTCTATCTTTTAGCTTTAAGTTATATATATTTTTTCAGTTCTAGAATTATATTAGCCTATATATAAAGTCTCTTTTAGAGAGAATTAAACATAAGAAAAAATAATTTATAAATAGAAATTTTATATTCTAGATCTAGCAGTGTGATTTAAGAAAAGCTTCATCGAGAATGGAGAGTTATTATTTAAGTAGGAAATACAAAAATAGGGTTATTATATTTTATTGAGATAAATCTTAATTAAGGGCCGGTGGTTCTTAAATGAGTGAAATCTCATGAGGTTGTTCTTAATTAATCTTGGCAAACAAAAATATAAGGTGAGTGTTCTTGAATAATCTTAGTGTAGATAAATAAGTAGTTGATCATTCGTGTATTTTATATCACTTGCAAGGATAATAGTAATGATACAAGTTTAGATACATATACCAGGCGTAAGCCATTCTATCCAATTAGGTTACCATAGGGCACATTGATACGGACCCAAAGGGGTACTCTCCAGAGGGCCCCTGGGGTACTCCCCCGGGAAGAGCCCTAACTCCACCCAAAAGCTAGCTTAAGGGATGGAGGATTGACGTCCCCATATAACCTGCCCAAGGATCCCCTCAGTAACCGATGTGGGAATCCCACATCACCCACCCCCTTTAGACTGCACGTCCTCGTGCTGCCTCAGTCGGCGATCGGCACGCAAGACTGCAGGGAGGTTTGACTGAGGATAGCTTTGATACCAGATGATACGGACCCAAAGGGGTACTCCCCAGAGGGCCCCAGGGGTACTCCCCCAGGAAGAGCCCTAACTCCACCCAAAAGCTAGCTCAAGGGATGGAGGACTGACACCCCCATATAACCTGCCCAAGGATCCCCTCAGTAACCGATGTGGGAATCCCACATCACACATGATAGGGTCAAGAACACAACAATGGTCACAACACCAAATACTCAGGTTTCTTTCTTTGATACAGAAGATCCAACACTTCCATATGTATACTAGAACATAGCCTCTCATAAGAATTAAAATCAAAGCTAGGTTAGTCTACTAGACATTAGACCAATAGGTCCAAATTAGTGGATGAGGTATTTAGTGGGCAAAATTTGATGAAATTATTCAATGGGAAGAACAATTTTATGTTATGGCAAAGTATGATCAAGGATAGTCTTATTCAACAAGGACTACATGTATCCTTAGAGGATAAGAAATCAATGGATGTGAATGCTGCCAAGTTGGCTTACATAAAGAAGCATACAATGAGAATGATTCAATTGACCGTTGATTTAGAAATCAAGTACAACAATTTTTAAGAGAGAAATTTAAAATAATTATGAGAAATGTTGGTGAAGACGATTACGTCAAACTCATTGGCATATAGTTTACTATTGAAAAATGATATTTTCTCACTTAAGAAGATTGAAGAAGGCAATTTACAAGATCATCTAACTGCATTCAATGGCCTAATTATCTAATTGAAGAGTTTGGATGATGTTTTTTTTTAATAACAAGGATCAAATATTTTTTCCTACTTGCTTCTCTCTTGAAGAGGTATAGTTATGTGATGGGAATCATGCTATTTAGGAAAAAACCGTTACTTTTTTCAGAAGAAATCATGTTGTTTTGCTTAAGGTAGAAAAATTGGTAGAATAATGGAGATCTATATGAATAGATGGATCCTATCTACATGCAAGTGCATGATATAAGAAAGGCAAGAAAATGACTAATTTAGATATCACATTCTTTTATTATAACATTCTAGGACATATAAGAGAAGGTGTCCATATTACAAGAAAGACTTGAATGAAAATGATTGTGTTATGAATGTAATAAACATTGAGGATATTGGTAATGCTCTTTAGGTGTAATGGATGAATGCATGGAAAGAAGACTAGATATTAGATTCACGATGTTCTTAACAAATATGTTGTCAGAAGGATTTTTTCAAGTCCTTGGATCAATATAATTGAAAGTCATTATCTTTAGCTAATGAGGAGGAGGTCAAAGTTGATGGAACTAGAGTGATTGAGATCAAGACTCATGGTGGGAGGATTAAGAATATGGTGGAGATGTAATACATTTTGAAAATTGGTTGCAATTTTATTTTTCTTGGGAAGTTTGTATAACTTGGGTTGTGCCGTTCATTTGAAGTCTGGTTGGATGATGAGGGGAACATGGTCTTTTTTGGTATAAATACCAAAGAGAGATTGTATAGGGAGCAATATTGTAGGGACTTTAGCTTAATAGAAGAATCATCAAGTGGAAGGTAATGCCATGATCATCATGAGTGCATATGTGGCTTGAAGGGGATGATTGTTAGGATTAAAACCCATATGCTAAAGCTGAAGAAGATCAAGGGAGTACATCTTATATCTCTAAGTTCTCTCTTTCATCTTTGATTTATATCTTTTATTAGTTGTATGATCATGTTAGCTTATATGTAAAACAATCTTTTGTAGATAATTAGACATAATAAACAAGAATTAGGAGAGATAATTCTTATATTTTATATTTAAGGGTGTGATCTTAAAAAGATTGATTAAGATTAGAGAGTTCTTACACAAGTAGAAAATCAAGATTCGAGTTATTATATTTTTTAAAAAAATATTGATTAGGGGCTAGGGGATCTTAATTGAGTGGATTATCAGGTGGTTATTCCTAATTAATATTAGTGAAGAAAAAACACGAGGGTTAAGTGTTCTTGAATTTTGTATTGCTCACGAGGATAGTAATAACAATTCAAGTTTGGACGTGGATACAAGACCTAGGATGTTTTGTCCAGGAGGGTTCTTGTAGGGCATAAGGTAGGTTCAACACCAAAAAGAGAAGTTATAATACCAAAGACTCAATTTCCATTCTTTGATAGATAGGCTCCAAACACTTTCGTAGACAAACTAAGGCATAGGGTGTCACAACATCATGCTCATTAGAGGCACATTGTTTCCCTTTATACATTCTCTCTCTCTCTCTCTCTCTCTTTTTGCAAATGTTTGAATTTTGCTTAGGACTTTCTAAGGATGACCATAAAGGCATTCCTTATATTGTAAGTGCTCATCAACTATATTAAGCAAATGAGTCACCTTCTATTGAATCAATGGATAATTACATATATCCTGCTTTCAATGTCTTTGCTTCATAGGTCAAATGGTATAGATTTAGTTAACATTGAATATAACTTTTTTAATTGGCAACCCATTTTAACCATGATACCGTCTGTATTTTTTTTTCTTTTTCAATATAACGAGGTTGGTGCTTATGCAATGCAAATATAATAATTACAACATCAAATTAATAAGAACATTAATGAAATAGATAAAACAAAATAAAGTAGTCATGAAATTTTTATATAACTAGATAAAAATAAACTAAAACACTTTATTTTTTTTATTTAATAAAAATATTATTTTTATTTGAACATTTAAATATGAATGATCTAAGTCAATAATTAAAGAAGGAAAAACACAGTAATGAATATGAACTTAAAAATGATTATTATAATATTTAAATATGATAAAAAAAAGATAAAATATATTGTTATCTTAACACAAATATATTTATTCGATTAACTCCATATAAAAAATTGGTAGAGATGAAGAAGGTAACCTCCATAAAGAAGGCACAAATGATAATATATGATTGTTATTTCATTAGCTAAATAATATATTTTCACACAGCTAAATTTTAATTTTAATTGCACATAGAGATAACTTACCATTAATTTTAGAATTAATTGTTATAATAATTGATATTTGTATCATACAACTTATTAGCAAAGAGAATAAAGTAGAAAGAGTAATAACTAAATTATAACATTAATTCGAATGGTGGTTAGCACGTATTTACAAATTTACAAAGCAATAATATAAAGGTTATGTGTTTATATTAAATTTGCTCAAATATTTATAAAATAAATGGACAAAATTAATCACAATGTATTATATGATTATTTTAATTAATTGGCCTAGTGCATTAATTAGATTAATAAAGGATCATAGCTATTGATGATCTCGTTTTCTTAGTTAATGACAACATAATAAGTAGGTAGTTAATGTTTACATTAATGATAATATAATAGTATTTTTTTATGGTAGTGATTGAAATGAAATATTAAAATGTTACGTATATTTAGAGGGAAATATTGCTGGTTTCTTTATGCAATACAATATTAGGTGAGAAAAATACAATATATATATATATATATATATATATATATATATTATTTACATAATATACATGAGTGGAACAAATAACTAATATACTATTATAAGTTTTATAATACCTTTTTTTCTTATTTATATTGAATATATAAATTATATAAAATATTTATTATTTATTTCGTTGTTATAATGAGTAATAAATTATATTATTTGCATACTCCTAGATGTGTAATTTATCCAAAGGAGATAATATAATGCTTTTTTTTAGAGCATATGAGAGAAGATAAAGCTTTGATATACTAATGCACTTGTAATAATAAGAAAATAAAGTAGAATTCAAATGGACATTGCTCTAATAATCTGGTCTATTTAGTAAAGTGCACATTTATACTGCAAGCTATAATAACCTGATTTTTTTTTCCATAACTGCAGGTGTCGAATTAGTAGGCATATGTTCAATTGGTATGTCATGAATTAAGGTGTTCGCAGCGTGTGGAATATAAAGAAACATGAATGTCAATGATATAATTACCATAGAAATAAGACATAATACGATGGAATTGAGACATGATCCTCATTTGGCATACTCATAGGTCAAGCAAGCTATGATAATATCTACACACTTTGGTGGTCAATTATATGACAAAACCATTAAATATATATAAAACACAATTGAGTTACATTATTACATTCATGCTTTAAAATGCCTATAAGACACAACTTTGCAATTGATAAAAATGTACTCAATCAGCTAATGCAATCGATAAACATGCGTTTAATTAATTAATGCCTTAATCAATTGTTGTTGCCCTTTTACTATATGATTCTCATCTTTTTATTTAGTAATTATTTTTTTTTCAATTGATGATTATTTTAATTTGGGTTTTAGATTGTCCCAATTCACTATCATTTTAGTTAAGTTGATGATTATCCAATGACATAGTGGTATTATCTCTAGTTGGTGATAGTGATTATTCTATTGCTGGCCTAGTGATTATTTCTAGTAAAGTTGGAGTTATCCTTTTTTTTTGATAGTTTAGCAGTTAGACAAAGCATCAAACACAACTACGAGGTTTGAGCTAAGGTACAAAGACTCGAAAGTCCACACAACCACCCATAAAAGAGAAAAGCTCCGAAGGAGACCAAACTACAGGACAATCAAGATCAAATAAAGCCAACGTCGAGTGATCCTATACTCAGCCTAGGCATTGCAACTGATGTACAATATCATCGACCCTATAGTCACCCATACGTTGATCGTCTTTTAACCATAAAGCCACCCTAGTCTTGACCAACATTGAAATCCAATTCAGGCAAATATTTGCATTGTCAAACACCGCTTTATTTCGAAACTCCCAAATGGTTCCAACCACTGCAAAAAAGGACGCAACCCAGATTTTCCCTTTTATACCTTTCCATCTCACTCCTAGCCATGCTGTGAAGGCCATATGAGTGTTTTCCGGCATTACCCAATTGAATCCCATCCAGCAGCAAATGTCATTCCACAGTCTCCCCGTGAGCCTGCAGTGCAGAAATAAATGCGAGACAGTTTCCACTTCTGATCCACAGAAAGGGCATAACACATCCCTAGTCGTGATGAGCTGTAACTTTGCGAGTTTATCCTTTGTGTTTAGCTTTTGTTGAATCACGAACCAGGTCAACAGTTCAATCCTTGGTGGCACTATAGCGATCCAGACTTTTCGACCGTTTTCCTTTGTTTCTACCTCCCCTACATTTCCTCTGAAGTGGGCTTCACAAAAGGATTTGACTGTATACACCCCACTGTTGTCATGATCTCATAAGATGCTATCTCTCTTATGCTTGCTCGGTAAGGTTTGATTTATCAGGTTCATCAAATTATGCTCTTGTTCCTCTTCCCATACAAACAGTCTTCTTCTCCAAATGATACTCCAGTTCCAGAACACTCCGTTCCAAACTCCCATGTTTGCCACTTTTTCGTTTTGCTGACAGGAAACAGAGAAAAGCCTTGGGAACCTTTCACGCAATTTGCCATGCCCCGCCCAATTGTCATGCCAGAAACTAATCTTTCCCCCATCCCCTAATCTTATCTTGATGCCTTCCACAAGAAGCTTGCTATCACGGCCTCGATTGACGATGTCCCCCCAAGTAGTCTTGCCTCTGTCAATCCCCGGGACTTCTATTATTCCATTCTGAACCTTTGGATACACCGCCTCGATAACTTGTTTCCATAAGGCTCCCTCATCGGTAAAGAAACGCCACCACCATTTAAAAAGTAAAGCATTATTCTTGATTGCCAGATCGCCAACACCAAGCCCATCCATACTCCGTGGTTTCTGTATAGTGCTCCAGCGAACAAGAGGCAGATTCTTCCTATCTCCAGTTCCTTCCCAGAAGAAGTTCCTCTGAATGTGAATGATCTCCTTTATTACCCCTTTTGGAATGCTAAACATGCTCATGTAATACAGGGGGAGGCTATTCAGAACACTCTTTATCAGAACCAGTCTACCTGCTCTAGATAGCGTTCTAGCCTTCCAGCTTTGTAGACGCTTTTGAAATTTTTCAACCACCGGCTTCCACGTTCCTCTTCTTCTAGGGTTTTCACCTAATGGCAAGCCAAGGTAGGTAATAGGTAAGTATCTCACCTGACACTGAAGAATCTCAGCCATTTCCTTCGTTTGATTTATATTTGTACCTAACCCTATCACTTCTGTCTTGGAGGAGTTGATCCGGAGCCCTGATAAAATGGAAAAGCAATCAAGAACCCTCCTCCAATTTAACACATTATCCCTTGACGCTTCACAGAACACCATTGTGTCATCAACATACTGTAGATGCGACACCTCCAGCTGCTCATGTCCTACCTTTAGTCCCTGAAGCACACCTGCAATTAAACCCCTTCGCACAAGCTGGTTGAAACCCTCTGTAGCTAGGACAAAAAGGAAAGGGGATAGAGGGTCCCCTTGCCTCAGTCCTCTCCTCATCTGAAATGGGGTAGTAGGGGTCCCGTTTACAAGGATAGAGATACTAGCTGTTGTAATACATTCACTGATCCAACCTCTCCAAATTTTCCCGAACCCCATAAGCTCCATAATCGAGTCAACGAAGTCCCATCTCAAGGTGTCGTAGGCCTTATGGAAGTCCAGCTTGATCATCAACCCTTGAGTATCTTTATTCTTCTTAAACCAGTGCACTAACTCATTTGCAACTAGAACCCCATCGAGGATACTTCTCCCCGCAATAAAAGCCGATTGAGTGTCACTAACCAGTGGTTGAATAACCTGCTTCAGCCGGTCTGCCATGATCTTTGCGATAACTTTATAGATGCACCCAACCATACTAATGGGTCTAAACTGTGTCACCTCTTCTGCTCCTTGCACTTTGGGGATGAGAGTGACCAGGGTCGTATTTAGGGAATGTGGTAATCGGCCCGTGATGAAGAAGTCTATCACCACTTTAGAGAAATCGTCACCAATCACATTCCACATCTTCTTGATGAAGCCCAAGTGAAAACCATCATACCCAGGTGCCTTCATAGGATCACAAGCCCACACTGCCGCTTTAACATCGTCCTTCTTCGGGATGCTTTCTAACCATTGATTTTGCTCTTGAGTAATTGTTTTGAAACCATCTCCTGTCATTCTGATATCTGGTAGGTCGTGATGGCCAAACAACTCCTTGTAATAAGAAGTAAGCGCTTCCTTAATCTGCTGAGAATCTGTTACATAACTCCCCTTCACTTTTATTTTGTGGATGGCCGTCCTTCTCTTTCAAGCGTTTGCAATCACATGGAAGTACTTTGTGTTCTTGTCCTTTTCCCTGAAACCCCGGACTCTCGATACTTGATGCCAGTAGCTTTCTCTTCTTTTATGCCATAACCATAGTTGTTGTTGCAAAGCTGCTCTTCTAGCTAGATCCACTTCCGAGACAGGACTACTGGTAATATTATCATCCAGCTTCTGCATTTCTGTTTCCAAGATCAAAATCCTTTCTTCAAAATTCCCGAACTTTGTCTTATTCCAAGCTCTAAGCGGTTGTTTGATCAATTTGAGCTTTTCATGGCAGGGCACCTCCCCTAATTTCCCCCAGTAATCAGCAACAAAATTTCTAAACTTCGGGTGAGTAAACCACATATCCCAAGCTCGGAAAGGTTTAGGGCCCCCCACAATGGAAATAAGCACTAAGCGGATCGGGTTATGATCCGACAATGATCTCCTCAACCCTGAACAACTCAATTGGGGAAAGCAAGCAATCCACTCCTAATCAATTAAGAATCTATCCAGTAAGCTCGCCGTTCCAATTCTATGCCAAGTGAACTCCATGTTCTCCGGTTTTACATCAATGAGACACAATTTATCAATCCATTCATTAAAAAATCTCATGCTACGCAATTCAATTGTGCCCCCTTTTCTCTCCCTAGGCCACCTAACCTCATTGTAATCCCCCATGACTAAAATCAGTCTGTGAACTCCCTGTCTTTCACTCCAAACTTCTTCGAGCAATTGTTCCCTAGCACGAACTTCAGAAAAACAATATACAAGTAACACCGCACAATCGAAGTTAAACGGGAGAAGATTACCTTCTAGCAGAATCCATCGGTTCCCAGACTTAACATTTGCAATCTTCCACTTTCTCGTATCCCAAGCGCAAATCAGCCCCCCACTTCTCCCATCAGCTGCGACGTCACACCACCGTACATCATCATTGCCCCAAACCCTCCTTTTCCATCCTTCTGAAATCAAGCCGTGCTTTGTCTCCACTAAACCCAAGATCCAAGGCTTCTCTCTAGCTAGAAGAGATCGGATACTAGAGATCTTGCCTTTTTCTCTTATCCCCCTAACGTTCCAACTAATAATCACCATAAGCAACAATTCTACAAACCACCCTTCCATAACGACGGATAAAGAGCGTCAACAGTCTTGCCTCCTTGCTAGTCTTTGACTTCTCCTTACCGCTGCTATCTTATTTATACAAGCTATATCATCCTTAGAGGATAATCCCAGCCTCTGCCCTAGCTTCCATGATTCTTCCGCTTCAAGAAGATCCTCTACCGCCTCCTTTTTATTTTCTGCTAAGATATGCCCTTCCGGTGAATCCCCTATTTCAAATTTCTCACCTTCTTCGGACCATCCCTTCTGCAAAAAAAACTGGGCTAAAACTATGGGCTTTATCAAACCCCGGCGGTGGGCTAAGCTCAAAATAAAATTTATCCAGCCCCCGCGCTTCAGCCTGATCCTGCACCATTTCCTCTTCAGCATCTAAATCATACGTGACCCCCACTTCCCTTGTCCCTTCGGGTGTTGAGATTTCACCACCCTCGACTCTTGTAACATTAGCTGTGCCGCTTCCACAGTTGTCTCCTTGTGATTCCTCAAAGCCTGTCGTTAACTTTCTCACTGGTTCCCATGCGTTTGTCGTGTGCAAGGAATTAATGAACTCCTCTTCGCCTCCTTTATGAGAGTGCTTATCCTGTCTCTGTTCCCCGTGTTCAAGTTCCACATCATCTTTCATCTTCTCTATCCATGTGCCATCTTCGTCCTCATTCGGCCGCAGATCTGACTCCGCCACTGTTGTCCCTCGTGTCATCCCAACCGACTCTTCACGTTCCTCCATCGCCGAGCTCGTTGTCGCCTGCCATTGCTTGCTGTTCGTTCTGCCACTTTTCGATGGGAGATAGCTACTTCCAACCTCTTGCAAGATAACGTCGAAACTCTGGCCAGCAACCTTAATCACCACCCGGTCCCTAATGTCCTCCAGGGAATCTGTGTCCACCAGTACTTTTGCTGTCTCCATGGATAACCCTCCTTCCGTCTCTGAGTCGCAACATATCATCTTCCCCCATGGTCGTATGATATCTTGTAGTACATCGTTACCCCAAACACACGGCGGAAGACCTCTTATTTCCACCCATGTCCTCCTTTTTTTTGCATGTATCCTCAATCTTCCATCGCCTCACAATTGGAAAATGATCATGAAGCATGCTTTCATCCTGCATTTCTCTCGCACTGTCCTCTTTTGAATCGAAAGTAAGAAGGAATCGATACCTCCCAAGGTCACTTACCTTACATATAGTGCTCCAGTTCCGCAACAGCTCCTCCACGACAATGTTCGGGTTGCAAGGTTGGTACGTCTCTACGACTAGGCTTCGTTCCAACCGCTCATGGATGTCTTCCTTCATCGAGCAGTGAAGCACCCTACCACTTGAGACCATTCCAGTTTCTTGATGAAAAGTCCCTCTGGTTACCTCTGCATAAGTCCTATGACCTCTGTGCGCCGCTTCCTTTTTCCTATCTATAGTAACTCCATCTTTTGCATGCTTGAATTTCTGCCCTTGGTGATCCTTCTTCTCTCCTTTGTCGAATCTCGCTCTTTTTACAAACACTTTAATCCCATGCAACAACATACCGTTTGTTTTCCTAATAGCTTCCCCCGCTTCTTCTTCTTTGAGGAACCTAATGAAGCCGAAACTTAGGTTTGTAAACTTTCTTTCCTTCCCACAAATATAACAGTCAACAACAGTTCCAAATTCTTCGAAGATTTCCTTCACTTCTGCTGCCTGAATCCCCTTCTCTAGGTTATCTATGAAGATCGTGAAGGTTTTCTGTATAATCTTAATCTCCTGCCATTGCCGGTACCGCCCAGCCCCCTGTACTCCTTGTTGTCTTCTATTCACTGCGGCTCTATGTGCGCTCCATCGATGGGTGTTGTTCCTCCTCTGCTGTTGATAACATTGAGGTTGTGTAGGCTGGATGATGTATCCTTTTCGTCTATATAGAGCCATTTTGGCCCTTTTCTTCTCTCTTGAGTAATTGCTGCAAGTCACAGTATCTGACCGACATGCATTTCGTCGAACAGTTTATGGGCAACTTTCAGAATTCACATTGTCCGCATCAACTTGATTCAGGGCTAAGCCCAATCGAAAAAGGTGGAAGAACAACTAGCATCCAACGATAAAGAACAACAAAATTGCCGCGAACAAGAGTTTCGTTGGCTCGATCGAGCAAAAACGAAATGGCAGCGAGGGAGGGAGAAAATGTGTATGGACAGTGATCGTGAAAGTTTGAATTTCTTCCGATGTAATCCCAAGTAAAAGTTATCGAAAGAAATAGTATTATTTTATTTTGTATATAATTATTGAAGCATTGAAAGTTTAACAAGTTGCAATTAATTATAAAATTGACATAAAGAAACATTGATTACGGATTCATAAGTGCATATCTTCGATCGATTTATTTGCTCTGGTCTCAAAATGCAAACGATCCATATACAAGTTGGAGTTATCCTATTATAGAGTGACAATTGTCTCTAGTGATGATGGAGATAATTCTATAACTAGTCTAGGAATTATCTCGACTCTCCATTGATATTTGAGATTATCTCTTCGAATTAGTAGAGAACACACAGTCCTTGCTCTTTACCTAGACATTTATACAAATAGGCGGTGTGCAACATAGATTTCCCTAGAAAGAATTAATAGAGAGCATACAATGTTTGCTCTTCACCTAGATATTTACACAAACTGGCGGGACATAGATTTTTTTTTGGAAAGAGAGTCATGCTAATTCTAAAATTATCAGAATTAGCATAACAAAGCATCTTGAAGCATTGAAATTAAACCCACCAAAATTAAATAAACAAAAAGAGCAGACATCAACAGATATTCTTACAAACACGTTGCGTAATTGGATGGAAAATAGAAGTAGAAGACAAGATTCTTCAACAATGTTGTAATTAAGGAAATGGATTAATCATTGATCGACCATGCTCGTATTGTATCTAGGAAATCTAAATCGATTGGATTGTCAGAGTTGAGAATCATTGAGAACGGGAAGTTCAATAGCCAACCAACAAAATTTGTTTAGACACTATTTGATTCTAAGAAAGTTTAAGGGAAATAAAATAAAAATAAAAATACTTTCCTTTAAATTTTTCTTAAAGAAAATTATATAGTTAATATTTATCAATTTTATACCATCTTCTTTTTCTATTTCATTATCTCAAGTAAACAAAACACAAAAAATTATTTTCCTTATAATTTTCTTTCTTTTCTTTAAAACTTTCCATAATATCTTTGAATAATGAAATCAAGGTTGTAAGGAAAAAAAACCCGGGAACAATGGATCGACGAATTCATATTGAAATGGATCAAAATTAGGATATAATCAAATACACACCAAAACTTTAACAATAAACGCGAGAAAGAAAAACACTAATTTCATTAATGAAGAATAGGGCGGCGTGTTGGTTAATAATTTTCATTATAAAATATCACTATTTAGTACCTAGGGCGCACATTGCTTGAGTTCATGATGTAAGTGGTCGCATATGATATCACAAATTATCGTCTACGTTTGGGATAATTTTAAAAAGTTGCTTTCTTTATTGGTTTAATTCGTTTAATTGTTATTTAAAAAAAAAATTAATGTTTAACACCTACCTCAAACCGTGAGTATACAAGTGTGAATTCTTCCGCATCTAACAACTCAAACTCGTGTATTATATTAATAGCAATTCAATATTTTTTATTCTAATGGTGCATTGACCTTTCCTATAATAACACCACCCTTATAGTATACTTTTTTCCCCTTCCAGCATCATCTTTCTTAGATTTGTGGAGTATAATTAACATAAATAATCTCTTATGTAGCTATGTAATTGACATAGTATGAAAGATGTAATACGTGTGTATCTTGTGATTTGATGTATCTCCTATAATACAAGTTCAGTAAGGTTTTAATTAATTAATTTTATTTTCTTCCTTTGAATGAAGAAATTTTAGTGGGATATTTTAATTCTTGTATTGAAATCAATTTTTAGCTTAGTTGCAGTCAAGTTAACTCATCCTTATTCATAGCACGCTATCTCGTTAACCAACGGTTAAAATTATGGACACAAAAATTCGATCCAAAAGTCACGTATCATCCTCTTGAATATATAACTGAACAGATGCCTTACCGTTTGAGATTCCGCTGAATTTTCCTAATGTGTTTATGTTGTTGCTATCCGTTGTGGATGTTTGGTATAATAGTCTTATGATTGTTAGTTTTATGCATGTTCTATTCTAGGAATATCAAACGTTGTTTTGGTGGATAAGGGTTGCTGTTGGAGTCGGTTTATGTAAGAATATATTTTGTCGGTTTTGGTTGGAGTGAGTAACCCCCGGAGAAGAAGAGATTCTAAAAGGGTTTAGCGGCTTGTGGTGTTGGGTAGGTTGGGGTTTTGCCACGGGAATTACGATACCATGGCAATAATGTGGGCAAAAAGCTTTCAAATTGAGGGACAATTTATTTTTTCTTGCCGAAAACATGTTTTCCGGCGGCTGGCTATCATCCTTCCCTCCGTTTCATAATTGCAAGAAAAATATCGAAGAGAACGTCTCTTATTTATGAGTTACTTCATTGCAAAGGGTAAAGGTACCCCGGGTGCTCCACTGTTAGCGACATTGTTGGAATCAAATCCTATATGCTTGTGATTGAAGCTTTGCTTGAAATGTAATTAGGAGGTGTCTTAAAACACAACCGTATTGCGTCGGAGTAGCTAGGTCCGTGAATTGTAGGACGACGCAACGCCAAACAGGAGGGTGTCTCGTGACATGGGTATGTGTCGCTTCTCAACCAATTAGTACTCTCTTGTTGGCTTTAGATTTATTTGTTAGCCTATACAAAAATCTATTATATCCATGCGACATAAGATATAGGTTGGACGATATAACGAGAGGTAAATTGTTAGTGTAATACCCCTAAGTTTATCATCAGAAAAATTTTGATTTAAACACATTTGTAGAACCAAAAACAAAATGTGGGGAGTATCACCATCACATCTAACACAAAATAAATATCTATGATTTGTCTCATGCTAAATGTAAGATTAAAAATATAACAAAATAAAACTTCAACAACTTAAAATGATAACAAAAGATATGACAAGACATATACAAAGAACACTCATGAAGAGAGACAAAATTATACAACGGTAGACACTGATGATAAAAAATCATAACTCGTATAAGGACAAATGAATATACTAAACGAGAGTTCAAGAGTCAATCCAAATATAAAAAACTTCCCATGCAGGGATAGAAGAACTATTCGGAATACCCTACTCCCCAACATCGTACACACCCCCATAAATAAGGCATATCACCGGATAATGGCATAGCCTTGGCCATCCACCTACACATATCCATTTGATTTGTGCACAAAGTTGGGGTCGTCATAGTGGACCGATTTAAACATAGCATCAACTCAGGTCATGCTGAGTAAATCTAACTACCTATTGCACGCACGCACGCGCGCACGCACACACATACAATAATAACTCATGCTCACATAGTAACAAGTTATCATGCTTACATACAACATCAACATGATATAAAACTAAGAAACACACAATTACCACAACACACTTAGTGAATGAAAATGTCTCGTAAGACATCTCTATTATTCAACTCCAATTATTAAATTCCATTAATTGTGATTACATAAAACACACCATTAAGAATTTTGATTGATAACAAGAAAGGACTTAAAGGTCCAGGGACATGCAAGTCCACAACCATGTATAAAAGAAATTGGGAAAGGTAGCCAAGGGATGTAACACCCACAACCAATGGATATAAGCCATGATGCACAATCACATAGGTAACTAATCCCTTAAGTGTTCACACCTCTTGAAGAAACATCACTCCATCAAAGTAGGAACAATAATAGAACCAACTTGGGTTCTTGTGCAAAGGTAACTAATAATAAATAAAAAGGGCATGCTAACCCACTAACCCTCTACTAGCTAATTTCAAGAGTTGGAGAAACTAGGCTTGATCAAATTCTTATATTTGATTCATTAATGATTTTAAAGTATTAGCATAAACAACAACTTAATCAAATATTGAAAAATATCCAAATGTTCATAAATTTTTCTCAAGTATCTTTAGGGTAATATTGAATACGAAACAAAATTCAAAATATTGAAAATAGCCAACCGGAGACTTTTTAAGAAAAATGTCATTTTATGCAAAGAAGTTTAAATTTAAAAACTATTAAAATATTCATTACTGGGAAATAATATTGTAACAACTTACAATTTATTAATGAAAATTTTCATTTTATAGAAGCAAAATATTACAATAATGTGTGTTATTGTCACATCCAACATGTTAAATATACTCTCTGTATTCATAACTTTTCCTCAAGTGTCTTTAGGTTTATATTGAAGGTGAGACAAAACTTAGAACATCCAAAATACCCAACTGGATTTTTTTTTGAAAACTTTCATTTTATTTAAAGAAGTTTAAATCCAAAAACATTAAAATATTTATTAATGGGAAACACTATTTTAACACCTTAAAAATTTTTAATGAAAATTTTCATTTAACGGAAGCACAATAATAAAATAATGACTATTACTGTAACATCCAATATATAAAATATACTTCCTATACCTAATTTATGTTGGGTGTAAAGTTAAAAGAGCAATTAACAAATAGAGATCAAGTTGAGTTACAATATTACAAAATAGATGTTATAAATAGAGAAAAAACAAGAGAAATAAGAGTTTAAGAGAAGTGTCTATATAACTACAACAATATGCCCACAAGTCAAACATTTATTTATTGCATACATCACAATAAAACACTAATATCAATAACATATGTGAACCAAAATGATATTTTCTCATGAAAAGGAGCAGGTGTCCATAAGATGGACACATTACTACTTGTATAAGGAGTAATATGATTAAATTGAAAGACATAAAATTATAAAACTAATTATATAACATTTTAAAATCATTTTAAGTTCAAATACACTAAAATATAGTGATCCCCAAATTTTACTAAATTTTAGATGGCTAAATGGGTTGTTTCAGAGGTTAAAATACTAAAATAGGGCTAAATAGAATATAAATAGTCCTTTTTCTTGGAGATCTCTGGTAAAAAAAATTTATACCTAGAAAAATCTAAGGATTACAAAAATAATTGAATTAGAATGATCTGTAATAAGTTTAATAGCCAAAAGTGACTCAAAAAATCTCTTAAACGCTAACTTGTTAGAAAGGGTTACGAAATGGAAATAAAATGTTTCAAAAACAAAACTAAGGCTTCTAATTTGATAGATAATGTAATAAATATTTAAAATAATATAATTTTATTTTTAAATATAAAAGATCCTAAATAGGATAGGATTTTGAAGAAATATGGTATTACAATTAATATTACACTAAATAATAAAAAAACTCTATATAAAATAACAAAAATAAGATCATAAGAAAATTAAACAAAAAATTAACGCTAATCAAAATTAATCAAACAAGCCACTTGAATCGAGGGTTTCACGTAGGGAATTCCTTAAGGTTATCTTGAAGATGAACACCTAAACTCACTACTTTTACCATTTCATGAAAACACCTAAACATTTCATATTAAACATATTTAAGCCAAAAATAGAAGTTAACCCTAAAATTAAGTACATAAAACAATAACTTTACCCTTAAAGTGTTTAATGCTCATTTTATATCATTATCTCATAAAACCTCAACTTATACTATTCATAATTATTACAATTAAAATTAACCCCTAGTTGAGAGATTTTTAATGTTAAAATAATATTCTTGTGAAAATATTATGGCTTGCAATGCATGAATGATTGCTAACAAAAGACAGGATGATTGAGTGAGGATGAATATAAACCCTAAATATTTTCTCTATGAACAAAGTGATGAATCCTTTCACCTTTTTTTTGTCACTTGCCATTTCTCTAAAGAGCTTTGGAGTATGCTTATTAAGATCATTCGTATACACCAAACCATTAAATATTAGGGGATGGTAGTCCAAAGGATTCAAAAAGGAGGTCAAGGGCTAAGAGAAAGAAGATATGCACTTGGAGCTATCCTTGTTGTTGATGTGTATTGATTATGGGATGAACGAAATACTAGAATTTTGAAACAAAAAGAGAAGATGACACCATAGATAAGACAACTGGTTTTGGAATTAACTTATAGGATACAAGATTTACATAAAAGTGAATCCAATACTCAACTAGCTCATTATATATACAATATGATAATTTAGCTTTATTATAGCTATGTACTCAAATTTTGATATTGGAAGTAATAACATTTTACATTACTTACCAAAAATATATATTCTTGTGAAAATACTATTTAAGTTAAAACACTATTAACATTAAAAGACCACTCACATAAAAGACTATTAATGTTAAACACAAGTACCCTTAAATATCCAAAAGTCTATTAAAGACTTTATAAAAATCAAATTAAACCCTATATATGGAAATTATCACAACATTAGCTAAGAATATTTTGATGTTCATCTGAAAACTATAGAACATGAAGAGCACATGAAAAATGCTTAAGCCACCATAAACTTTGACCAAAATTTAGATAATTTAAACATGCTCAAATTAAGATAACTTATATATGAAATTTTATCTATATATGCCATCAAACAACATGGTACCATTAAAATTCAAGAAAATCAACATCATATAAATATGACCTAAGGCCGAACCTAACTCAAAATGCACCAAAACCATACTTTTCTTGATAAACTTTACATAAATCACATAAAACAACCAAATATGATTTTATACTACAAATAACACACAAAGGGGATGTAAGAAGATTTACCTACAACCTCCCTAGAAAAAAAGGAGTTAAATCCTAAACCTTCAACTTCAAGAACAACTTCTTTTTTACTTTTCAAAACAAAGGAAAAATATTGTACAAGATAAATACCAACAAAAACAAAAGATCAATACACACACACACACACACACACACACACACATACACACACACACAAGAGAACCTCCTCTACACAATTATGAACACCATGGATGATTAGGAAGCCCAAATCTTCAACACCTTTCTCAAACCTAACCTTAGTTTACTTAGATTAAAATATAAGGATATTAGATATGATATTATAGAAAGATCATTTAATAAGGATGAAGGGGTTGAGGTTAGTGGTATTTAGAGAGAACAATAGGTCTCTAACACTTAGGTAGAAGATGAGAAATGGAGTAAAAATGCATAACATATTTTGTAAACTTACAAATAAGTTAGGTAAATAAATAACAATAAAAATATAATCCACAAAGGCACAAGAGTGACACCAACTATTTGCAGGCACAAGGGGGTTCTTATCAACCAAAAAGTGGAAAGGAATGATTCATTCTCGCAAAAGTTAGATAAGAGATAAAAGTAACAAAGTTCATTTTGATAATTTATTTATTTTATAAAAAAGGAAAATAGATCTAAAAATAGTAAAATAGATAAATAAAAATTTAAAATTATCTCTAGTACAAAAAAATTAAAATAAAATGATCCCAAAAATTCCATAATTTTTAGATAAATAAAAAGATCTTAGGCTAAAACTCGATATGAGGTACATCGAAACTATAAATAGTGATTTTTTTATTATCAAAAACTCAATTAGAAATTTTAAAAAGGCTATGGGACTCAATAAAATCTAGATATTTCAAATATCTATGCAAAAGAAGAGTCTCGTAAAAGTTTGAAAATTGAAAGTTGCTCGAAAGGGCATATGGGGACAAAGTTGTAAGAAAACCTTACAAGAAACATTTTGAGAAGGGAAATTAAAACATGATCCTTAAGAAATGGTACCAAAAATATAAAAACAAAGGTTAACTCAAAACAATACTCCTCCTAAATAACTCAAGGTTTTCACAAAAGATAGGGTATTATAGGTAGATAGATAGATGTGTGTGTGTTAATCCTTTTTCTATATGAGATATAAATGTTTCTAATGTTTCCTATCAATAAATATTGGTCAAATAATTTTTGCTACCTCATATTCTGGGGCTAAAGTTTGAGCATTAATTTCTCTCAAAGTATAATATATCATGTTATAAAAATATAATGGTTATATTTGTATTAAAAATATTTTTATAATATTATTTTATTATTCTTTTTATTAATATATATTAAAATATTTTAATGGTAAAATTTTTTCATCAAAATATATAATGACACATTTTCAATACGGTTAAAGTAATTTTTTACAATTGTTCTAGTACACTAAGCCTCTTACCACAAAATTAAAATATGCTTCTATTGTTGCTTAATATAATCAATGATGAATAAATACCAGGAAACACATAAATAAAGAATAATGTTCTATAATTTCTAGGTAAAATTTTACCCTTATATTTATTCATGTCATTAGAAAGTGAATAATAAAGAATAATTTAGTCATTTATTATGTTAGATAATATTAATTAGGGGTATATTTGATAACTTGTTTTATTTCTTAATTTGTTTGTACCATAGTTTAAAATAGGACTGGTATCATTAATGATTTATTGGTTTAATGGTTGAACAAGTGGTTTAAATTGGCTTATGGCTAATTTTTTGGTCGGTTCATCAGTTCGACCAATTCTTGACCAATTTTGATTTACTCAATATTTATGAGGATCGATACATTTAATCTAACCACTGACATAATCTATTCACCAATTGGACCGATGAGTCTAATTTTTATTACTATAATTTATACCACTTTAAATTATGTTTATTTTGAATTGGAGAGAGTATTTTTTTTTGGAATATCATCAATTATTTAAATATATGTATTAAAAGCTTCCAATGCCATGTTACCCTATGTATGTACCAAAATGATTGTATGAATCTGATAATTATACAATTGCTATTTTTCCTTGATTGAGAAAATAATTATAAATGTTTACACTTTAGGTAGAACAAAGATAAATTTATATTAAATTTTACTTTAAATTAGGAAAGATGTGCTACGGTTCTAAATTCATAGAGTACCTATGCAAGTGATAATTGCTATAAACCTACTAATATATAGGTAGGTGCATATAAATTAAGGCTGTTCATTTTATTTACTATTTGATGTACTAATATGATGTGGAAAAATAAATATTTGATTTGATAATTTTTTAAATAATTAAATTGGTAAAGAAAAAGTTAAATAAATATAATATTTAATTTGATTCAATAAATATAAATAATATCTTATATAATAAATTATATACATGCATTCATATATATTCTAAAATTTAATTATTGTCAGTAAAATTTATACTTTTTAATTAATTTTTATTGAATATTTAAATATCATTAAAAATGTGAAATGACTAAATGAATATAATATAATTTAATATTTAAATCACATCATTAGATTATTGTAATACCTTATTTTTAGTAACCCTAATTACAAATTGAAAGTTATGTGTAATTAGCTATAATTGTTATTTTGGGAGGTTTTATACTAAATGTGCTATTAATATATGTATTATTATTAAAAATTAGATATATATTACATTAGGTTAAAATTTGATGCAAGTTAAGTTATTAAATTTAATCTTAGTTTAGAACCCAAATGTTCTCGAGCAACCCTATTATGGCAATCTGATGTTTTTACCCCAGTTAATGTTTCTAAATTATTACCCTACCATATACTAAATTCTTGGTCTTACCCTACCCCGTCTCCCTGGTATATTCTTCTCCATGCCACCATACCTCTTACACGTCTCCCTCTTTTCGATGTTTCCTTCTCCCATGTTTTGCTTGACTCTCCCCTTCACACCATTGCCCATTTAAGTGTCAACCCTCCCCATTTTTGTGTCATATTTTAACCCCAAGAAAAATATGTTCTTCTTCTCCATTCCTAGAGCTTCCATTTGAAACATATCCCCATTTTTCTTTTATGTTATTTTGCCATTATCATCAAAACCTTATGTGTTGAGCATTACAACCCCACACTACCTCCCTCTTTGTTGCATGAGTGGCTTACATTGCACCTCCATTGGCAGAATGAATAGCTTATGTTTCTTGCCCTCTTGTTACGTAGAAACCTCACACAATCTCTCCACTTTACTAGTTTTTTCTAGGCTATGTGTAAATGTTTCATTGCTCCCCTTGTGTTGTGTCAAACTCCAACGCTCCATCCCTTCTTAATGTGTCAAGCTTGGACGTTGGCTCCCCTCTACCTGCATGAGCCAGTGACGCAACTCTCACTTTCTCTACATAATTGGGTGATGTTGCTCACTCCTTGTGGTGTGATAATCTCACATTGCTAAGCCCTTGCAACATGAGTTACTACATTGTTGCATTTTTGCTGCATTCTCGTCATGTGTAGTCTCCTTTACTCCGGTTAATTCCTAACCTTTTTTTCTAACTTATTTAATTAATCTTGGTTGGTGATTGTGTTATATTAGATGCTAATATGTGTTTTGGTTATGTTTTTGTAAGGGTTTTGAACAGGTTAGAGGAGACCAGTTGGGAGAATCTTACTTTATTTCTTTTGCTTGGATAAGAGGTAACTGTACCCTTCTACTAATATGTGATTTTATGTAGCGACACATAAAAGTCATTATGTGTTTAGAGTATGATTTATACATGAGTTTTGAAAGGATATATGTATGTGTTATACGCTAAAGTTTCACATTAGGTATGCAAGTGTTATTAATAGGTGTGAAATATGAAAGTATGATATTAAATAATTACTATTTACTTGACATGTTATTAAATAGAAGATATACACATGTGTATTTTGCTGAGTGATTAACGTATACAAGTCTAGGATTTTGTTAGGGTTTATAATCTTGCCAAATTATGTTGCAATTTCCATGATAAGTGTTCCATTATTATCTTTGCACAATCACTAGGGTTGATCTAAATAGTATGAAAACATGGATACATGATTAGGATTAGGCGACAACAATTATTATTCGCATATTCTAGGTTTAGAAATGTTCCCTTACATGAACCATGATGTCAATGTCCCTATTAAATACTATATTATGCTATAAATATGTATGTGTGTGTTGCATAGAATATATGACACGTGAAAAATGCCAGATTAGGATTTGCGGACGTAACTCACTAAATGCATGCAAAGTGAAAAATATAGTCAATTGCTAAATCATAAATATTACCTATGTGCAAAAATATTTTAAATCATTATCTTTTACCCTTTTTTATGACAAATTCTCATAATGATAATGTCTGGTATGAAATTTGGATAATAATAGTGAAATTAGGGCTTCAAGGGCATTTTGGTCATTTTTAACTTAATGCACTTATTGTGAATGATTGAACATAGGATGGCATTAGACTTTTGATATATTGACCTAAGTGTTGACTTTGACCTTAGCATATATCGATGACCTTAGAGTTTACCTTAATAATTGAAAATAAAGGAGAATGGTTAAGTATGGAATGTGAACTATTGTGCAGTATGTGATATTTATGATCACCTTATAAAATATTAATACTTAAAGTGAAAGACTTCGAGTTGGGAATAAATTCTCTCTAGGGGTAGCTACCTTAGATATGAGGTAGGAGCCTTTGGTTTACTTAGTTTTCTGGTGTGTCGTTGTGTCCCAGTAAGGCCTTAGTCTACTCTAAAGATGACCTACAAGCACTTAAAAAGGTATCAATACTTAAGGATTAGGTGTCCTAAGTGTGAAGGGTATTATTTTTCCTTATACACGAGTATGACCAGAGTGTTGTTATGCCTTTGGGTTAGATGGTTGAGATGATACCTTGATACCTTGTATGCTGGTATGACCGGTGTACTTTTATGTCTCAACGTTATTATTGTATTACCCTTGAGTAATTAAAATTGGAAGTAACGATTTTGCAAGAATGTAAATGGTTTGATCCGAGTATTATTTCATTAGCCGTCATTGTGCACTACCTGATTTGGTATGTGGTTTGGTAGTTGCATTAACACCTTACCTTGGTTTTGGAATTGATTTGGATGCGTAGTTTCGGTAGCTGTTATAGTGCCTTACCTTGGTATTCGGACTAATTTAGATATGTGGATCTAGTAGTTGCCTCAATATCCTACCCTCAGTATGAGTAATTGATTTGATTCTCTCAATTGTGGTCCCTTATCTATTCAATGGGTAGTGTTTACCTTGTAGGAAAATTTTGAGGGCTTAGTTTGATGACTTTGGTTAAGGGTTGAGAGTTAGGATTATCCAATGTTCGTCTCAATATCTTTTGATCCGAATATTCCTTTGACTCTTATGCCCTTTGCTATTTCTTTTTTGGCTATATAGTAACGGAATTACCCGATCTTTTTATATTTATTAGAACAATGTTAATTTGTAATGAAATCACTATTTTATTCTTATGTTGTAAACTTTAATTTGTGTAAAATGATATTTTAGCCTTATCAATTAGTATAAGAATGGTAGATGATATTATATTTATACTACTAGTTATTATATTTTATGATTAATATTTCTGCAAAATAATAATTTTAAGTAATAAAAATATGGGTGTTACAAACTACAATTATATTAATTTCAATTAGATTGATTTATTATCTTTCGATTGATGATTTTTTATTTGATATTTTTATATTTTTAATATATTTTAAAGTTTCAAAATCTAATAAATTCTTTAGGATCGGATCGAATATTTAATTTTTTTTTTATCAAACTTCTGATCATCTAATATTTGAAACACATAATATCCTATCCTATCTATAGACACCAAATATAGTACAAATCGTGGAACGCCAGAGACGTCCAATAAATTTCATCGACGCGGTTTGTATTGGTACAAAAGGAAACTAAACACAAGGGTACACATCAATTCTGTCAGTCTTCGTCTCCTAGCTAGCGAGTAGCTAGCTTATTGTAAAAATTTATTCACTGGCCGGGCAGATCGAAGTCGCTGTTGATATTTATCTCAAATTGATTCACGTGTACGGGATCTTGTTGGCAGCTGCAAGTATTAAATCATAAGCCGTGTTGACGCATGAGTTAAACCTCTTCAAGTCTATGAAGCCTTTCTCGACTCCAACTGCAATCCTCAGGTTTTGTGCATAACTCAATATAGTTATTGTCAGACTCTGCATTTCCATCCATTTAGAATCAGTAGAAAACTAACACATGGTGGTAATAATTATTGCTACTACATATTATAACCATGTATATGTAAGTTGTTGGAGTTCGTCGACATGAAAAGTATTTCGAGGATAGCAGAATTGCGTCCGTTAGCAGAATACCAACTGATTGAATCATTTGACTGAGCGGACTAGAAAAGAGCTTAGCTAGAGAAACAATCTCAAATGATCGAGGAGAGCTTTTTATTTGGAGTTAGCTTGACGGAGAGGCGAAGATGAAAAATATAAAAGTAGTTATATATATATATATATATATATATATTTTTTTTTTAAATTTAAGAGATTCGGTATTCATTAATCTTGACAACTTGTGAATTGACAGAATTAATTTATAGGGGTAATTATTATGGAATAACTTATAAAAGATAGAAAATTACACCAAATTTATTAGTTAATGATGTAGTTTGTGTTGGCTTAGGTTTAATGAATAAGGATATAATACTTATACTGACCATTTGTATGCATGCGCAAGCTCCAGCTTTTCGTCTATTCTTCATATTCAATAATTGTTTTCCTCACATAAATCTTCTCTATCTTACCTACAATTTACTTATATATATATATATTACCGTACAATTGATATAAGGATTACATTATTGGAGCTAGGTGGAATTGGCTTTTACATGGCATAGGAGGTTCTTCAGTTGGGAGGAGGTGGAGCTTGAAAGGATGTTGGATAGACTTGATTCAATTCAGCTTAATGATAATGAAGACATTCTGCTGTGGTATTATGAAGCTTGTCAGAGATATACAATACAGTCTTTCCAAAAGGTTATGGCTTGCTCTATCTATGGGAGTTCTATCAGCATTGTGCAAGTTAATGAAAAGTGGTGGAGAGAGGCGATCCCCCCGAGGAAAGAGTTGCTCGCATGGTTCGTGATCCAGGAGAAGATGAAGACTAGAGATAAGCTGCCGAGGCTCTCTATCTTAGTAGAGGATGATAGTAAGTGTCCACTTTATAAAAAGGGTATTGAAACAGTGAGCCATGTCTTCTTGCATTGCCCCATCACTTCCAAAGTATGGTATGAGGTGTTTGCTTGGTGGGGGAGGTACTGGTGTATGCCAAAGAGTATAAGGGAGGTGTGGGAAGAGTGGAAGAGTGTGGGAGGTAGGACTTTGAAGTAGAAGCTTTGGCGGGCATGTTTTTATGCCATCCTTTCCACCATTTGGGAAGCAAGGAATAGAGTAGTATTTGAAGAAAAAGAAGTACATTGGAGTAAGATCTTTTAGAGTGCCAAATGGAAGGTTGTTTGTCGGAGTAAGGGCTGGAATGAGAACCCTAGTCTTAGTACTTATGATATTCCCTTTAGTATTGTCACACCTGCACAATATTTGCTAGGGGCGGGTAGTTAAAGGACTTGGAGTTAGGTGCTCCATACGGCTGCTTCATATAGGGTGTTATTATCCTGTTCTTTCTAAGGAAAGGCGGATCCTGGGTGTTTTTTTTGTAGTCTTTACCTGTGGCTTTAGCTGGTGCTTTGTTATATCCTATGTTTTGTCTCTACTAATCAAAAAAAAAAAAAAGCTAGCCGACCGACTGAGAGCATGTCATCATAGTCATTAGCCGGCCGACTCATCAAGTAATCCTTAATAATAATGTTTTTCAAAAGTTAGCTTTCTTGAGAGGAAATAACCATAAAGTCCTATGTTTGAAGCTTTTTTTTTTATTATAAAAATTAAATAAAAAATTAAAATTTTAGTGTGTTTATTTTATTTTTTCAAAAAAAATATTACTCTCAGGTAGTTCCAAATGACCTAAAATTTTATATAACTTGTCAAGAACTATAACTCATTAAAAATCATCTTTAATTATATTAGGAGATGAGAATCCTCCTTTTTTGAGCGGATAAGGACGAATTGGCTGTTTTTCTTTCGAAAAGGGATTTAGTGACAGTTCCATTTCATCCTATTCTATTCTCTATCTTTGTCTCTATGAATTATTATTAATTTATGTAAAAGTGGATATATATCATTTCTTTCTAAAATTTACCACCTTTTAATGTGTGTTTAGAAATTGAGAAAATCTTCTACTATAAAATGGAGGGAATATTAAACTAGATGAGTAAATAGTAAAAACTTTTTATTTACCCAAAGCAAAAATAGTTAGCTATAGATTACATTCATTTAGACATTTTTTAAATTAAATTAATCATATATTTTATTTTATTTATGTCAATTTTTAAACTTCTCTATCATTAGTCCGTGCATAGTAGTTTTTGTACCACATAGTAGATTGAATACGCTGACATCAACGTTAATTTTCCAACTATATTCCTACCCTTCCCCATACACGGCTCCACCTCCACAGCCTACGATCGTCTTTGTTGTTGTCGGTAAGTCTCGCCTCTATATGTCTTCTTTTAGGTTTTTTATCCACAAGAAAATATGCTTATCTAGCTAAGACGCCACCGGACCATGCGCCAACATAATCGAAATAAATTATGCTATGTAATTTAAGAATATAAGAAATACGTGTTTACGACTTTGAGTGTATACAGTAAATTGACCCCTCAATTTGTGATTTCTTGTAGTTTCTTATATTGCTCAATGTTGATACATTTTCTCGTTGCTGTGATTCAAAATGGACATCAGGGAGCTTTCATTAGGAAAACAACTCCAGTACAAGAAGATGAAGCTTTATTTGAAGTAATATGTGGGCTATTCTACAAGGAGAAAGTTATTAAAGGAAGGGTGATTGAGTCTGGACTATTTTTTAAATTTAATATGATACGGATAGTAGTAATAAAAAATATATATCTTGATATTAAAATGTAGGTATTTTATTCATGAAAGATGTATATAATAATATTTTAAGATGTGTATTTCTTATCTTTAAATATAAGTATTATAGTCTTATAAAATGTGCATTTTCCCCTTATGCTTCAATATACAATGAAAATGTGTACTTTCTTTTTCTTCTAAAAGTTGTGTATTTATATACTTAAAAATGTGGATCTTAGTTGTGAATATGTATTAATGCTAGAGAATGTCTATTTTGTTTCTGAAAAATGTGTCTCATAGTATTAAAGAATTTGTATTTTATTTATGGAAAATGTGCATCGAAGTATTGAATAATGTGTATCATAGTATTGCATTGTGTATATTTTTCCGTTACACTTAAACATAACATTATATAAAGGATTTTTATTACATTACAAAAGAATATGTATTTTAGTTACAAAAAGTGTATCATAATACTGGATAGATAATGTGTATTTCTCCCTCACACTTGTATAACAATTATATAACAAATGTGTATTATATTATTAGAGAATGTGTATTGTACTATTAAAGAGTGTGTATTATAGTACTAAAGAATGTTTAACACTTATCAACATATATTATATAACTGATATGTATTATAATGATGGATAATGTATATATATATATATATTTTATGTATAAAATATAACAATATGAGTGCCTATTTTTAGAGAAAAAAATATAAAAAAGCTATATATATACATATTAGTTTTTAATGATCAAAGTTAAAGATAATTTATTATGATTTTTTCATTAAAAAAATTAAAAAAATTTATGGGTATTGCATCTGATACTAAGATGAATAAAGAATATTGATAACAAGTATTGACTGATGAAGCCATCATTTAAAACAAGTTTAAAAATTAAAAAAACTGTCTCATTTACACCTAGCACGAGAACCAAGTACTAAAATAACCTATTCATGTTTATCATATACTAAAATAGCTTGTACAAAGTAAACACTTCTAATAATTAGGCGTTTTTCAATAAAACTTCCATAAACACGTCTAATAGATAGGCATGTTCTAATATTTTTATCTGAGAAACAAGCTAAATGACTAGGTGTGTTTCTATAGTGTTTTTATTTCTTAATTTGCACACCATACTCCATCATTTGAACACCATATCTCATCATTTGTACATCATAGCCCATTAATTGAACACAATGCCCCATCCTTTCTATACCATACCTCATCATTTGTACACTATACCCCATCATTTATACACCATTCCCCATAATTTCTATACCATACTCCATCCTTTGTACACCATATCCCATCATTTCTACAACATACCCCATCCTTTATACACCATGCCCCATCATTTTTAAACCATACCCCATCACTTATACAACAATCTCCATCATTTCTTCACCATACTCCATCATTTCTAAACCACACCCCATCATTTGTACACCATACTCCATCATTTATACACCATGCCTCATCATTTCTAAGCCACACCCCATCATTTCTAAATCATATCCCATCATTTGTACAAATGATGGGGTATGGTGCTCAAATGGTGGGGGCATGGTGTTCAAATGATGGAATATGGTGTAGAAATAATGAGGTATAGTGTACAAATGATGGGATATGGTGTAGAAATAATGGGCTATGGTGTTCAAATGATGGGATATGGTATAGAAATGATGGGGTATGTTGTACAAATGATGGGACATAGTGTACAAAGGATGGGATATGGTGCACAAATGATGGGGCATAGTGTAGAAAAGATGGGGGCATGGTGTATAAATAATGGGATATGGTGTAGAAAGGATGGGACATGGTGTATGAATGATGGGGCATGGTGTAGAAATAATGAGGTATGGTTTAGAAATGATGGAGAATAGTTTATAAATGATGTGATATGGTTTAGAAATGATGGGGCATAGTGCATAAATGATGGGGCATGATCAAATGATGGGGTATGGTGTATAAAATATGGGACATGGAGTGTAAGATGGAGCATGGTGTATAAATGATAGGGTGCAATACTCAAATAATGGGGCATGGTGTATAGATGATGGGGTGCGATACTCAAATAATGGGGCATGGTGTAGAAATGATGGGGGTATGGTGTAGAAATGATGGGTCATGGTGTAGAAATGATGAATAAATGATGGAGCATGGTGTAGAAATGATGAGGATGGGGGATGGTGTAGAAATAATAGGACATAGTGTATAAATGATGGTGTATATATGGTGTACAAAATAATAAATGAAAATCCTAAAAAGACACGCCTAGTCATTTGGCGTGTTCCTTATATGAACATATTAGAACACACCTATCCATTGGGCATGTTTACGAAAGTTTTATTGAAACAAGCCTAATGATTATGAGGGTTTACTCTGAACATCAACCTTAGGACTAATGGAGAGGCTATTTTTGTTAGTTTTTAGTTGGAAGGACTATTTTTAGTATTTGATAAACATAAATGGACCATTTTGGTATTTTATAATCTGTAACTAATTTAATTTACTTTATCTTTTTCCAGAATTTTCTCATAATTGATTCTACTCATAAAAATAAAAGATGCCATTATAGATATATAAAATTACCTTCACATTTTTTTATACATAAATTAATATTACATTAGTTAACTTAAAGCAATTCATTTTCAATATTTGTTTCTCATAGCCTATAAGATACTAGTTACTACACACATCATCTTTATATTTGTCAAAAGATATTATATACTATACACAATACGTTTATAAAAGAATTATTATATACTACACATTCTTTAAATATATTATTCTTTATACATTGTTAAATATGTTATATGTTATACGTGGTTTATGAAATATACTATATATGATAACATGGTTCTCAAAAATACTATATATACTACACAATAGTTAAATATACCATATATTATATACTGTATGCTACAAGTTCATCAAATATAATATACGCTTTTTTTAAAATTATTACGTAATGTCTATTTGTAAATATATTATATATCACTAAAGATATTATACACATTTCTTAATATATTATACACAATGTGTTCACTCAAAATTATATATATATATATTCTTTAAATATATTGCACATTATACGTTCGTCAAAAATATTATATATATTCCATCAAAATACTAAAAACTATATACATATATATATATATAAACACCAAATTAGTTCAATTTGGTTATAAGTTATATATTAAAATAATATATATTTACAAAAATTGTCAATACTATTGATGCGAGATAATTAAATAGGAAAATAAAATACTTATAAAAAACGGATTACATAGAAAAGATATATATTAGACAACTGATATACCACTGCCCAATTTTAAGAAAAATTATTAGATAAATTTGAGTACAATTTTATATAGTTACATAAAAAATAATATTCATACGCAGAAGAAAACTAACTAATTCACCACAACCTGAATTTAAGGAAAGTTAATGGATTTAAGTTTATGTAAAATCGTATCCATGTATGCAGATAGATTGGATACAATTAGAAAGTTAAACTTAAACACCCATCTAATTGAATAAAAAATTTAATTAATCTAATTAAGAAAGGAAAAGTCTAAATAAACATGATTTGTATTTTGTTAAAAAAAAAGAGGAGTTAATTTTAAGGGTTATTAATTAAAACACTAAAAAAAAACTTAACACTCACTAATATCGAAAAATGCAGAATTTATCAAGCATATCCAAAATAATATTAGTATTGAAAAAACAAATTAAATGCTTACCCATAAACCTTGAATTGTACTAGTAAATGAGGAGGAAGAAAAATACAACCCGCATTATTATTATTATTACTACTGTTATTATTACCTGGGGGACGCCAACGACCATGAAGTAAAGGCCTCTGACAGGATGATTATGAACTGCCATTTGCTCCACCGGTCCTATCAGGTTCGACACCGTCATGCTCGAATTTCTCAGTGTCTTATGAATGTGTTTAGCTGTGACCTGCACATACATGCACATATGTATGGTCATCAGTCTGGGAGAACATGGACCACATATTAATTGATACCCACGTGATGGATCAATTTATTCAGACTACCACTGTAATTCAGGATTGGATCTAATATTTAATATACACTCACCTCAGGACCTTTATACTTTCTCAAAGCCTCAAGTATTTGACCAGTAAGGTGGACTGCCAACGAGTTTCTTTTCCTCTTGATCATTTCTCGTGCTTCGAAGACGAATGAAAGTGGATCAAGTGATTCACTGTCGTCGCCATCATCTCTTATTAGCAGATCAGGAACCGGTGCGTGTAAGAACGCAAATTGGTTTCCCCATCGTAGCTTATCTGCACTATCGGTTTTGACCATCTCTTCAATAGCTTTATAACCACCAATGTTTCTTGTGTTGAGCAACACTAATGCCGTTGTCTCTGACATACTCGACGACTTTGTGTCTCTTCCTTGCATGTACAATCGTGTGCCCAGGAATACAATGCCAGTAATTACATCGTTGATTGTCTGCGCATGCAGACAGGGCGGGGGGGGGGGGGGAAGAAAAGATGATGAATTTGACAATCCATACGAGGAGAATTTATGGGGGTGACCCCATTCGTGAGAAACTTGAACGGGTGCCTGGCCAATTAATAATTTCTAGGAATACAGGCAAATAGAAATGAAAGAAACAGCATGCATTAGGATATATCTTACCACTCCAAGCTTAGTTTTAATTTGTCTGATTTGTTCCAACCCGAAAATCTGCGTCGATATCTCAACCGGACGGAACTCAATAGCTTCATCCCCCGATCGCACCAACGTCTTATCATCTTCAGCGAACGTGCTCTTCAAAACGCTCCATCCAAGGTCACAGATGGAATAGTAAGCACCGAACAGAAATTTAGGTACCATGCCTGCCATCCTCTTCATAGCGCCCCCACTCTTATTACCGACTTCGGATGCGGTCGATAATCTAGGAAAAGTCAACGGAAGTGAGGAATTATCAGTTCGCTGCAGACAAGAAAGGAGTGCTCCCATCAAAGAGAAGCCGTCGCCAAGTGCATGATGAAGCTTGAATATAAAATGTCCTGCGCCGGTGCTGGTTTTATATTTGACGAGATGGATTTCCCATAATGGTCTGTTTTGTGGGAACGATTCCATAGCTATCTTCGTTAGATAATTGTTAAGATGATCGTCGTATGATGACAGACCGGTTGGAAATGTTGGGATAATAACATGGTCTTCGAGCTTTACTTCTACTTTCTTCCACTTCTTTATTCCTTCCTTGTCTACTATCTGCATCCAATTCCACATCCATCATATTAATTGATGGATATTGAAGCATGGACAAAAATATATATATTTGTGATGTGCCTCAATCACAGTATGGAGATCAAACCTGACCATAAGGGGGACAAATGTACTTTCGTTTAAATATAAGGTCCCACAGCTAGATATAGTTATTAATTAATTGTTGAACCATGCCAACTTCTTAAATAAAAGTGGCATCGATGTCGACCGAGATTCGATCCCACCTAAGAACGTAACCTTTTAAAAATATATCATGGGTTGATCTAAGCTCCTTATGATATTAATTTGTATTGATATATTTGACGCAACTAGTTAAAAAATTACCTCTCTCTCTCTCAGAAAGGAAGCTAGAGCCATAAATCTCACACGAAACAGAACAAAAGAACTTACGTGTCCAACAATGCAAAAGAAATTTTCAAACAAAAATGATGCACGGGCCCAAAGGACACATTAATTTGGCCACACACAGGTACTTTGGGAAAGTTGAGGATAAGTTCAACTGCAATTCAAAGAACATTTTTCTTTGTTCAGGTAAGTACAGATGAAGTCGGTCCCAGTTCGAGTTGCAGAGATGATGCAGTGTCACAATCTGACTAACGTAAGAATAAGACCCTTTATATATTCCTACGCCCGCCAAGCGCTCTTGTTGATCGGCTCTCTCTACTAACTTATGAAGTAGCTAGCGTTGGGATCTTGTAACTTTTCATGACAGATCCGAAGGTCCTACGCACACTGATTTAGCTTGGTTATGTTAGTTCATATACTGATCACAGACGTGAATTTTTTTCCATTAATATATACCCTCTAATTTATCTACATGTAATCTATCTAAACCAAAACGTTGTTTGCTATATACGTAGCATTAAGAGGTATGTTTGATCGACCCATGCATTTTGTTTATACATACATACATACATATCTGAATAGAATTACCCTAAGATTATATATATTTACTTTAGACTGCATGCAATCACATAATATATATTTAGGGCTTAGTTAATCGTTTCATGTATATTAAGCTACATCAACCATGCATATTGTATATCTAACACATACTATATATATATATATATATATATATTATAAAATAGTTATACCATCATAGATGAAAAGCGGGTTCGACTTCTACCCTAAGATAATATATAGGAGTCGACTGGTGGTCTAATGGTCGAGCAATATGCTGTCGGTCAATGGTTCGACTTTTACCCTATATATTGGGTTCCGCCCTCCTCCTGGTGTTTAGGGCTTACCATCCCTGGTGTATCTCAAAAAAAAAAGGAAAAAAAGAAAAAAAAGAAAAGAGAATATATAATAGTCATACCATCACAGATGAAAAGCGGGGATTGATGGGAAGGAAAACGTCTTCAAGGACTCTCATGATGGGGAAATTATCGATGGGGGTATCAAGGTCGAGGACGGCAAGAATGGAAACGGATAGGACTGAGCTGTTGAAGTACTGTCCAGTAGGACTCACAGGTTCCGATCCTTCTATCTGATCTACGACTTCTTCGCTGCATGGCTTACTAATACTTAGCTTTAGCTCCATCTTTCTTTCTTTCTCTTTAGCTAAAAGGCAGGCTGCTTATTAGGTTGATAGGAGACTATCTTCTTCGTTGCCTCTATACGTACGTGAACTGCGATATATATATATATATTGCATGATCCATAGATGGCATTTTATACCGAAGGTTTCCCTCAGTCCACCAATTAGCGCCGCCCGGACCCCACCTTACCAAATGATCGACGCCAACCACCAGCCTCGTCTGAGAGTTATGCCTCTTTAGCTTACAGTATATACCGTCCCTGTTGACCGCCAGTAATGCATGATTTCCTTGTAATATCGCAGGCCAATGCATGAGAAGTAAACTTGGAGGTATACAGGGTGGAGTGAATTTATTGACTGACCAACCTTCCTTGACTTCAATTTACTAAATTATCCTTTCAACACGGGACCGGTCATGTGAGCTAATATAAAATAATAATATTTTTGAAGGAATAATAAGATTTAGTAGATACATTTTTATTTATGTTTAAGATATTAATGGTGTTTGGTGACACTATTAGTTTAAAATAAATTGATACATATTAATAATTTTAAATAATATTTATTTAATAAATAGTGATGAGGAGTATATTTCATAAGGAAATAAGGGTAGTATAGTAAGATAGTTTAGATATTTAATTAAAAATTGTGGAACCTATTCATAAAGTTATAATAGGGTTCATAATATAGGTAATGATATTATATATATAATAAATGGCTTATAATTTGCATGAATCAAAAATATAGATCATAAGATGTCTACTAAACACACATCGACTCATCTTAATGATCATCAAGTATTGAAACATGTTCATTTGCCTAGTCTCATTTTAGTTCACCACTAATTTTAAATTTATAAATTTGTATCAACAAAAATTATTCATGGCCAAACCTTATCCAGAATCAAAAGAGGTTGACTGAGGTTGGTGAGGGTGCATGGCTATAGTAAAAAGAGTTGTAATTTGTAATAATCTGTTCCTAACTATCCCTAATTATATGTAATAATATATAATTAATTACATAAATGAATTTAGAACATTTATGCCTTCAAGATTTTTTTAGGTGATTCTGTAGTAATTTTAATTTTTCGGCTACACTCACTTTAATTATAAAATACTATTCATATTTGTGAAATTTTGAGTTATAATTTAAAACGATATTATTGTAAACTTTTATTTAATTGGGTCCTAAATTATTTTAAATGTATATCTAGAAAAATTAGTTCAATTTTATTTGTGTTCACTATCTCTTTTAAATTTTATACGTAAAATATGTAATTAAGGTATGCTAGCTAAAACTCATAACAAATGTACGTTAAAAACTATGAAAAATTATATTTAGGTTTTAAATGAGTAAATAGGAGGACCTAGAAACTTTCATGATTTTATGAATAGTTTTGATATTTATTTTTATAATTGCCTTGTACACTTGTTAGTTCAACGTGAGGTCAATATTTTATACATCAAACCTTATTATAAGTTCATAAAATTTTACATTTTAATTTATAATATTTTTTTAAGTATTTATATGAATTTTAGTAATTTTATATGCTTATTTGGTATTTTTCTTAATGTTAATCTCTTTATTGACCTTTCCACTACTAAAATAATCTATATATCTTAAAATTATTTTTCACCCAAGAAATTCCTTTCCTGAACTTCCATAATCAGATTTTGTATCAATTTGAACCTTGTCCCATTCATTCAACTAAAATTTAAGCCAAAGTCACCTCCTTACACTTTATACCTATGTTACTTAATTGTGTCATTTTGACATTTTTTGCATAACATTCCTCACTCCCTCACCTATTTGGCTTGATTGTTGGGTTGTTGTAACTCTTACATACCCACCATATTTTCTCTTACACACTAAAATACCTACCCCTTCATTCAAGTGTTGAACAAACAAGGCTCCTCTCTCTCTTGGAATTAGAGTTGAGCAGCTTCCCTCCCCTATTTATACCTCATTTGAATTGCATTCTTTTTATTTTATCTTTTTCTCATTTGTTCTTCTTGGTTGCTCCCACCTCTCTCTTTACTTTGATTATTTTTACTAATTCATTACAAGAAGAAGGTAAATTAGTAACAACGAATTTTGTGACGACAACGTAATTTTAGAGATCAGAAAAATTGCTAGGAAAATTTCATCCCCAAAGATTATCCATTGAATGATTTTTTTTTTTGTTGAAATACAATTAGTAACAACACACATGTTGATAATAGTGGATATAGAGACTACATAGTTGGTGAAATATTCATGGAATGTTTGGAGTAGAATTATTTTTAGTCAACACTACATTATTAATGACAACACATCATTGATGATATTGGAATTTTTCCAAAGTAATAATATTAGATATAATGGGCACCACCCCAAACAATGAAGGTCACCACAAGATGTTCACTTGACACTTTCCCACCTAGCTCCATACTAGGCCGGTCAAGTATACAATGAAAGATAATCTAAATAACCTTTACCATACTATATATTTCTTTTCTCCCTTCTCCCCTAGTTCCACTTCTATATATATGGGGTATTGTTAAGGGATACAAAATCATTAATAACTTTATCACTATTGCTCTCTCCTCACTTTTCCTATTTTTTCCCTTGATAACCTTTGATCACTTGACATCCCCTTTAATCATCTAAGAACCCCTTGATTCACAAATTACAACTAAAAACAAGCGTCGTCTATGGGAACTTGAATAAAAAGTTTTGTCTCCAATCCAATCCTCACTATCTCTCGACTTAAGCTATAAATGTTGAACTCCTAGCATCCATTCAAGAAATGATCTTGGACATGGTAGCTCCACCAAAACACACCTTTGGCTAGCTACCATACCTCCTAGATCAGCACCATTGCGATATGCCCCAACAACCTACCCCATAAGAGACTCTGGTAAAGGTTTAAACCTCCCGAAGAGAAAACAAAGGACCATGTTGTGTAGTGCCATTATCCAAGAAGAGAAAAATGGTTTAATGGAAGAAGCATGACCAAAGAGTATTAGGAGTGATAGACAAAGACTATTTTTAAGCCCTCCTAGGAAATATAGGAGAGAAAATTGTTCAAGTCCAAGAAGATGGCATGACGGTTATCAGACTAACAGAGATAACGCTGAATGTCATGCACATGATGGTTGATTGACTAATAGAGGAGGGGAGGATTATGTTAATTGAATGATATATCAGAAGGTGCAAGAAGCTTTAGAGGCTAATGGGAAAAAGAGAGGTGGCATAGATGTTTACGGTTGGAAAATGTCCTTCACAAATAACATATTTGAAGCAACTGTGTAGATAGGGGCTGAGTTAGGGGGTTTTCATGGTGTCATGGGATACCATAAAAAATTATTTAAATATAGTTTGAACACTTTATTATCAGAAGCTACACTTGGCATAATGGACAGGACACCATGGAAATTCTATAAGGATGCAGGTTCGAGCCTCATAAGGTGCAATATGTTGGCCACAAATTTTACTACTTATTTACTAAAATAAATAGCCACTTCCATGTTTTGATCCTGAGATCTCCAGCTAAATTACCTTAAAAATAAACCATATGGGCTACACACTTTTTCAGCTTGTTTGTTTAATTAACTTCTTTTACTTATTGTTCGAATAAGTGTATGATTAATTAACAAATAATTAGTATTTGGGCGAGATATTTAGATAAATTTAACTTAATAGTTTTAATTATAAAATTTATAACTTAAAATGAAAATATTATTGAGGTAAAATGAATGATATATTATTTTTTATTTTAAGTATTTTGTTTATTAATTATATTTAATAAAATACATAAATATAATAATTATTGTTGTTATACAAGGGACACCATGAAATCGGAAGTCTGGCTCCGCCACTGTGTGTAAAGAATAAGAATTTCAACATTTGAATATTTTGATGATTTTGTAGACCCGAAAAACCATTTGAATGTGTTCAGAAATACAATGCTATTAGTTGGAGCATGCACTACAAAAAACTAGACTTTTAACGACCAACAATTTTGGTTGTTAATGGCCAAATTTTGGTCGCTAATGTCATTAACGACCAAATAAATTTTTGGTCGTCAATGGTCGTTATTTCTCCTTCGCTAAAGGCTTTAACGACCAACTGAAATTTTTTGGTCGCTAAAGCAATAGCAACAGCATATAACGTTGGTCGCTATAAGTATTAACGACAACTAATAATATTGGTCGTTATAAGCAATAACGACGGCGTATAACGTTGGTCGCTATTAGCAATAGCGACAACGAATAATGTTGGTCGTTATAAGCAATAGCGATGAACAAAATATACTGTCGTAAATAATATTAGCGACTAATTTCACACCAATAACGACCAATTTTTCCTTCACTACTAAAATCCCTGTACCTGTATGCATATATATCCCTTTTAACGTATGGATATAATTTTCTAAATACCTGTCTACAAACATTCAACTAAATATTCATACAAATAATTTGTATCAAATATCTCGTACAACAAAATATTTGATTAATTATAAATATATTACAAAAGAGTTATAGGATACCATTGCATTACAAAAATATCATGATAAGCAACCACCTAAAAATTAATCGTTCTATTTACCGAACCTAATAGACTTAGTCAGCTTGTCAAAATGAGTTGGATCTGCAACAACAGAAATATAAAAACAATAATTCATACAAGTATCAAATAAACAATGACATATCATATCAAAATAAAATAAAAACACCATGCCAAACAATAAAGGTGATATATGATCACGTGTTTATATATCTTCATGGTTGCAAGTGTTATAAGAAAAATTATGGTTATGAAACTCTTCAAAGCCAAGAAAGGTGTTATCCTAATTGGTATTATACTTACATGAAGGTAACTCTTTAATCCATCGTAATATTTTTGCATGCCTTTATTCCAAACAGTTCAATTATCTCCTCTGTTCTTTGGTATTATTTGTCTTTTCAGCATTAATTCAATCTTTTCTAGTATCTCTCACTTCAAGATTTCAGTCTAAACAATAAGCAAAATTCCAAAATTATTCCGTTAGTTGTCGATTTTCCCATAAACAAGCTGTATAATTCTGATTTATTATCTCCTGAAGCTTGTGAAATTTAATCAGGACCATTTCAGTCAAGTTTAAGCATTATAATAACTATCTCAATCTATGTCTGCATCTCTGAATGACAAAATTTAAGAAACAGGGAGAGTGTATTTGTTCTCATTAATTAATTCTAATAATTTGGGGACATGGAGGGAAAAAAATGATTGCAATATTTCAACTGATTGAATTGCATTTTAAATTCCACTTTCAACAACATGATACACTTCATCAAACACGTGACACAAATCCAGCAATGATATGTAGAGAAAATTCTAGCCTCCCACAACCAGTAAGTACAAACATCCACAAACACAACATGGCTTAATCCTATTGCATTTCTGCCCACTTCTTATATATTCCTCAAAAAGCCACCTATTGCACTAGTAGAAGCAAACATATAATTGCAACATGCTAAGTTCGGTAAGTAGGATAGCTCACTAAGTTCACAACAACCGGCCAGTTAACTTCTTATTGTTCATATAGCCACAGTCACTTTGGCAAGACAAGAGACGCAGAGTATCTAAAAGTCACACTTCTCATGGTACATGTAGCTCACACACTAGCAGAGCCAGCATGTTTCGTATGGCATGGAATTTCAACCACATCATATAGTATGTAAAGAAAACATCCTTTTTTCATGAAGGATGCCATAAAATAATGCTATCTGATTCAAACACATTTTTGTTTACATCATTGGTTTCTTTTATCCATCCAAGGTTGGCTTCCTAGGTTTCTTTTATCCCCTAATATTTCATCCTTTCTTCTTGCACGTGCACATTATGATTGTTTACGTCGTTGTCCTTTTTCCTCTGCTTGCAACCATAAGTGCTTACTATATTATATTCCAGTTCATCCACTATAAATTCGTATGAACACATTTAGTAGATTACTACGAGCCAATAGATAGTTAAAAATATTGCATAATCCATAGAACTAGAATAATTTTGTGTCATTCTTAAAAGATTCACTGACATTTAACTTCCAGTTTTTTTTTTAAATTTTCAAAAACATGACAAAGGCCTAACAATAACAAATTATACACCACCAGCAAGTACAAACATCCACAAATCTAACATGACTAAATTCTTATGACATCTCCTCTCCAACTTCCCAAATTCCTTACTAGCCAAGATACTACAAAGTAGAATAAAAGAACAATTATCTATGTGAGAAGTTCGGTAAGTAAGATCACTGCCAGTTAACTTCTAATGATTTATATAGCTACAACCACTTTAGCTAGACAAGAGATGCAGAGTATCAAAAAAACACTCTTCTCCTGGTACATGTAGCTCAGACTTCCAAGATAAAAACATGTAAGACAAGATAATCTACAATTGCAGAAAGAAAAACAAAACAAGTAGATATATTTCAAACACACCATGGACTTATTCTCAACATATCTCAAGTACAGTAAAGATGCAGAATCAAACCTGATTGCTGTGTCCACATTTCTTCTTCCGGCAGTTAACAACCCTAGGGTGGAGGCGGGCGTAACATCTAATAATTCCAAGTTTACCAAATCAGCATAGGAGACGGAAATAGAGTAATCAAACACCAAGACTATTGCTATATAATTTATGAAGACAACATAAAACCTAAAGGGAATGGATCATGCCAGGGAGAAAGTAGTACCAAATGAGATACAACCTTCGTTTCTTTTGCATTAATTCGTGGGTGATAGTTTCTCATACAATCTTCGATCCAACCTTCCGTTTACTTTCATAAAACCACATCAAGACCTTTTTCTCATAATTGAAAATTTTGTTCTAATGATACACGAGGAAGAAAAATAAGGGAATGGAGGTGAAATTACTGCATAAAACATGAAGAGAGGTGTGATCATTCACCTAATTCAATGCCCCATGCAAGGCTAAGTGTAGTAGATCCAAAATTTTACAATAATAAAACCTTTAATAAATAAGATAATGATAGGGTAGTGATGAATATAATTGTATATAATGGAGAGAAAGAACATAGATAAATGAGCAAGTAGTTAAGGAAATTAAAATTCAACAAGCCTAGGCTATCATCACTATCCCAATCAAGAGCTTCAACAAAAATTTTACAACTTGAAAAACATCACTAACTACTCCTCCAAATAAGCCAAAGTCAATACAACTTCACAAATGCATCTGTATAGTAAGGTACTTAGTAAGATATAACCTCTATATACACTTAAAAACATTTCATATTTGAAGAAGACATATCTATCTCATGATCTTAATAATTGTATTTATCATGCTTTCATATATACGTTTATAAGACACATAAGCAAAAAATATCCATAGATCACAATAAAAGATTTATGGATTCCCTTTATAGTAGTAAAATCCCTAATACACCCCTAAGAATTTAGTTAATTTGTACTGATTCCTCCATATATCATCCTCATCATACGTATACCCAAATACTTAGACCTTAAATAATTGTTACCAACACTATTTTAAGATGACATTAAAGTCATTATCAAAAGTAGGTTCTAGCTTACACTAACTTATCAAATTATAACTTTGTTTCTACTGACGCAAAATATATATTATCCATACAATGACAATTTTTTAAGCTTACACCAAACTTAGTCACATATTATCTATACTAAACATTACATCCATGTCACTATAGTGTTTTAAGTTAATGCAAAATATATTATGTGGACCAACCAAAACAATACCACCACATTAAGTTGTACGCACCCACAACTCATATTCTTTTGCCAGGGCAATCAAGATAACATATATTGTATACTCAATTGATTAAAACAATAAAGAAAAGATCCAATTTAACATAATTAGGGTTTTTTAGCCTAGACTACAAATCTGCTCAAATCTTGCTAAATATTTAAATTGACGGATCGACAATGAAATTAAACATAATATAATGCAAATTATATAAACAAATGAATAAAATAACTCGATTACACAATCTAATTTAAATCCGTAAGAATTTTGACAGAAGAATCAAATTTCGATTAATTTTGCACAAAATTTTTAAATTGATAGTTCTAAAATGAAATTAGATATATTTTAAAGCATATTGTAAATTCAATTCATCTAAAATAGCTTAATCGCATAAAACCAACAAATCTGGATATAACCGGGTCACAAATTCAATTTTTACAAATCAACTACAACCAATACAATTAACCATTCCAAATCACTCATACAACACATCTATATATAATTAAACAAATAATTTATCTTATTATAAGTTAATTCATTCAAAATTAATCAAAACTGAAGTTAGGGTTTGAGTATTTATACTAAACGAATTACTGCGAAATTGGAGAGGATGAGGGGTGTTGGAGCTTCGCCGGTGGCCAAGGACCACTCGACGGTGCCAAGAGGAGCTTGAGGCTGATGGGTGGTGGCGCGCTGCTGCTGCCTTCGTGCGTTGCTGGCGGCTGCTGCTGATGCTCGCTGCTGCTGCGCTAGAGGATGACGACGACGAGAGGAGGGCTGGTGGTGTGCTCGAGCAGCGGCGACTAATGTGGTGGTGCGGCCTGGGTCGAAGATGCAGAGCAGGAAGAGGTAGGGACAAGGGGTCGAGGGTAAGACAACAACTATTTGGTCGAAACTCGAAAGGCAGAACCGAAAATAAGGCATGGGGCTGGGGCGGGATTTTGTTTTTTTTTTTTTGAAATTTTAAGGATTTGAGGGGGTTTAAGTGTTTTTTTTCATCAATTTTTTTTTTGGATTTTAAAATTTTGAAAAAAATTTATTATAAAACATATACATATACATATACATATATATGAGACTTAAATAATTTTAGCGACCAATAAATTATTGATTAACGACCAAAAATTATATTAGTCGTAATAGATATACCAATAACAATGACTTTTAATGGTGGTCGTTAATAATATATCAATAGCGACAAAAAAAAAATTGGTCGCTAAATTGGTCCTTAATGTGCCAGTTTGTTGTAGTGATGAGAAGATGCCTTGTGTAAGGTATTCCAGGGTAAACTAAAGGGATAAACTTTGAGGTGGTTTGGAAAACTCAAGTTCGAATCAATAAGCTAAATTTCCCAACTTGAGATGACTTTTGTGCAGCAATTTGATGCTTTCCAACGACCAAAGAAAGAATCTTCCTCCTTGATGGGATTTTCCCTGATACAGGCGGACTTAGTCTAGTCTATTCTGAATAAATTTGATAAGGAGTCTGGTAGATTGACGAGTTATACAATGGAATTTTTAAATCTCCTTACTCAAGGGTTTGGATGACAAAGATATGGTTGCGGATTTGTATCTGGCTCAGCACAAATCTTATGATTCTTCAAGAAATGACCTATAGGAAAGAATATATGCTAGGAAATGACTATCTATATAGGTAATTTGGCCAATGAAAAAGAAAGTAGATACATCCTTGATGCCGAGGTAAACACATGAAAAAAATATCTATATGATGGAGCAAAATTGTGAAGATATGAGGCCAACGAGGCAACTAACATCCCAATAGACTCAAATAGGCAAACATAATAATACACACCATTAGTGGCTAGCCTCTCATATATATATCATGTGGAAAACAACAAACAAAAATTTCCAAGACCCTTTTCTATGAAAGATAATGTGAAGAGTAGAAACAACAACAACAACAACAATAATAATCATAATCATAATAATAAAAGCTGATGTGTTTATCATGAGAACCCGAGCATACCACGGAGAAGTTTTGGTCATTAAAATATTTTGTAGAAGACTTGGTGCGTAAGGGTTATTTGAACAAATATTCACAGACAACATTAACCAAACAAGAAATGCCATCAACCCTCAACTTCCTCTGCCCTCACAAAACACAGTACCTAAAAGGATTATACACACTATTGCGAGGGGAAATGTACTAGTAGAAGCTAGTAATGTTGCTATTAAAGCGTATATTAGAAAAGTTGATTCCTATGAAACTAATAAAATAACAAAAATAGGTGAATGAAAAGTTAGTTTTACAACAAGGGATGAGTTCCAAGACATGGAGGAATGTCTCTATGACCCTTTGGTTATTGAATTACAAATAGCAAATTGTGTTATGAAAAGGGTTATTGTATATACAAGTAGTTTTGTAGATGTCATTTTCGAAGGATCTTACAGACAATTAGAAGGATGTTTGTTAAATAAGACTTTGTTTTTAGTAAAATTCACTAAGGACATAATAAATCAAAGGGAATTGTAGATCTCACATTAACAATTGGTGAGTCACCAGCTTTGAAGAGTATTAAAACAGACTTTATTATCATGGCTTTCCCTTCAACGTATAACATGATATTACGATGACCAACCTTAAAGAAGCTCCATGATAGCATTTTTATGGTGGGATTGTTAATGAGATTTCCTATTAAAGGATGATAGGGAGAAGTCAGGGGGAATAGGAGGCCACCATGATAATGCTATTTAATAGAAACAAGGGTTGTTTTGGAGCAATTAGATGGAGAAAGGCCAAATTTTTTTATGTGTATTAGATTTTGAAGATTGATATTTTTTAATGCTTAGTATCTAATGTATCTTCTTGATTTTAAGCCTTCTTGCAAATAAGTCGTTGGTAAAAGGAAAGCTGTAAGCCCTCTCACGAAGAGGCAATTGTTAAAGTTGGCAAAGCTATAATCCCTCTCACAAAGAAACCGCCAACAAATCTAAACTCGTAAGCCCTCATCGAGATCGTCAAGTATTGAAGACGAACGCACTTAGTGAGATAAAAGTACCCCCAAAATCTTCCACTCATTAACCCCAAGGCTTAATATGCCTTCCTAGAGGTTGTCAAGCAATAAATGAGGGCACACTTAGTGAATTACACTAAGCCCAAGTCTCTATACGTAAGCCCTAAAAAAGGATAGAGTTAAAGATGGGAAAACTTGGTGAGTTGAAAGGCATACTTTCTTTCACTCACTAAGCCTAAGGGGCACACCTAGTGAGATGAAATACCAAAGCTCTTTCACTCACTAAGCCTAGTCTCTTAAGGTGCATCCTTGGTCGAGGTACTGAGGCCACTATATCCCTAAGGCATACCTGATAGCTTTTCAGCTTTGCTAAACCTCTAGATCCCATGGTGTGTTCCTCAACTAAAGTGTTGAGGCCACTGATCTAGTACTAAGGATTTTGGTTGGTCCATTATGTTTGATCAATAAATGGCAACTGGTTTAGACACTAGTCTAGTTTGTCACCATCGAAGTATAATAAATATTTGAAGTATGTGCCCTATGGATATTCATTCTCCTTATCATAGATATTACATCAAAATAATATTCTTATCTCAAGTATTTTAGCCTTGGTATACTAATTTTCTAATTTTCCAATCTTCTAGTCTTGAGGTTTTCTTATTATCAACAATATTTCCGTAATGGTTATAATTAAAGAAAGATATGAAAAAAGGGGAAGAAAATTATTCTATATATGAAGGAGATATGTACTAATTGCACTAATAAAAAATGAAGAAAGTGGCATCCTAAGAATTATCTTCCTCTTCATTTTTTCCCTGAACCTCCTCGGACCCTCATGGAAAAACAATGCCTTTTAGATTTTTGTCGGTATATGAATTCCCATTAGGTTTTTGTAGTTGATCACACTTACCACAGAATTTAAACTAGGCATATATAATAGAGTCACCATTCACACCACTAAGACTGAAATTACTTCTGAGCTTAGAGGTGACTATTGCTTTATATATACAATTATCTATGACTTTTTGGCATATATCGACTGCTTATTTGGTCTCAGACAATTTTCTGAAGGTTCTTAATTTCTTTATTATTTACTAATTCATTTACAACAACCTCTTTATGTAATCATTCGACCTGATCACTATACTCCTCTAATGTTTTCTCTATGACTGAGAGCTTAGCCTTACAGACGTCCACCTTTGTGGTGAGGAGTTTGTTCTCATATTGGGTAACTCTAAGTTCTTCAATGTATTCATGGACTTTCCCAACATTCGTAGCCCATTTTTCTTCTTGGTAGTCAATTTATTGGTTAGGTTAATCTCTTTGCGGAGATCATTTTCCAGACGGGTACTCTTTTCATTTAACATCTCTATCTTAGCCTTAGATGCCTATTTTTCTATTTCCAAATGGTCTTCCAAACTAACAACTTGAGTTTGGAAAAAAAATTGGCATCAAGGGTGGAAGACTTCAGCCGACTCTTCTCAGCATTTAATTAAGAAATTCTAGTCTAAAGGGACTCCTTCGCACCTATTAAAGTTGAATGAGAACTCTAAAGTTCTTTATGTTCTTCCTCTAGTTGTCGAAAGCATATGGTATTCCAAGAGAAATAATCAAAAATTTATTTTCTTATCAATTGTTGTAGATAACAAATACGAGTTCAATAAAGTCAAATATATTAATTTAGTTGTATATATATATGAAATAAGAATCTAGTATCTACCTGGAAATGTTAAATTCATGTCACCCCTCAAAAGGGTGGTTGTCTCATACCTTCGGCAACCCTTTTGTCCTCATTTATTATTATGGCCTCAGTTAGATTGAGATGTCTAGTATCATTAGGATGAAAATTGAAGAAGGAGTAGTCTTCAAGCATGACCAAAGTAGTTCCATCGTACTCCAATAAGACCTTAGAGCCACTCTTAAGAAAATCATTCCTAAGACAGAAAGTACTAAATTAAGAACTCCGACGTCCCTCCAACACATTATTAATAAGGGTAAAACCGTTGGCATCTAACATCCCAATGCTTATACCTTCCTCTCCATGATGGGCGGGAACAACATTGGCCCCTGGAGAATCCTAACCCTCTGTGCTACCTCTCCTTCATACTTGTCCCTTTCCTCAAGCACAATTGTTTCATTAATATAAGCTTGAATAGAAGGTAGTTGAGGTTCCCTCAATAAAGGATTCTTCAACCCCTTACCTTCTTCTTGGGGAAAATTTTGAGGAATTTTGGGGGGCACGGTGGTTGAGTCTAAGGCTGACGGCCTTAGCCCAATTATGAGAGGGTTTAATTTGACTAGGAAGGGTTTTGGGACGTTCTTAGTTGCCAACACTTTAGAGATGACTTTGAGTGGGCCTGACTCTTGTAGAGTATAAACAGATTATAAAGGGAAGGTAATAAAATAATATGATATGATGGACATGGACCATATTATTTAAACACGGATAACAAACTTAAGACTGAACTAATGACTAATGCCTTTGCAAAATTTCTAATATATCTAACCTCATTAGTTTTTGTTCTTTTTCTTAACTTTTTCAGGATCAGGGATTATGACCTTTTCAATATCCTAAACATATGATAAGGTACAACAGATTTTAGAATATGATAAAAAAATGTATATGGTAATAAAAGGTAAAGGGAATACGTACCTTTTTTTGGTTCTCCTAACAACGGATACTTCACTAGGGGGACAAATAGTGGTCTTTTTATGCCATTTGACAAGCTAGGAGTGACAATTTTTTGTCAAGTTTTCCAATCATTAAGTTCTTTAGAAACATGAAAAGGCATGATCCCATGAGCCAAATGACATGATAAAACATTGAATGAGTTAAATTGTTAAAAGGAAGATATTCTACTTACTAATGTTAGAGATTCAATCTATCTTCCTAATAATTTTATGATTGTTTCTGACTTCATTGTTATCAGTAATGCACCCTTCTCATATAAAATTGTTAAATTTATCCACACAAGCTTCTAACTATGTAGATAATAGTGTACACTCTCGGACCTCAAGGTTAGGTTGACCCCACTTAGCCAAGTTCCACTTGGAGTCCCCCCAAAATAAAGAAACTATTGCGATTTCCATTTTTTCACAGAAGACTTATGTTCCTTAATAAATTTATTTCCCCCTCTAGTTTGAATAAAATAGAAATATGGGGCTAAGGTGTGACATAGGAATGTGAAAAAAATATCTAAATATATCCACTATTAGCAAGATCTCCAACATGTAACATCCATAAAAAAATCTTGTCACTATTCGTTGGGCTATGGGAATGAACTGGGCCAGACTAAGACGTTTGGCTTAAAGGAATTCCCTTATGAATTGATACAAGGGAAAATGGATGCCGACATACAGATCCTTGACATATAAGGTTATGCACCTATTTGTTGAACTACCCAACATAGTCAGTGTAATTAAATTAAATTAAAGGAAGAATGGATGAAATATTTTATGCAAAAAAGCTTAAGTTGAGTGTCATTAATATTGTTGGGGAAGAGAGTGTCTAAGTTGAAAAGGGAAGGCTTTGACATGTTGAAGGAGTTAGGATGAGAAAAAGGTGAAGGGGCCTAAAGTTTCATAATCGACGTGTTTGTCAAAGATGAAAAAGGTAAAAGAGAAACTGAAGTTATTATAGATGTATTAGAAGTTTTAGAAATAGAAGAAGCTTTATAATTACTAAGATATTTAAGGAAAATATCCCTCAAAAGTGTAGAGAATTTACCAAGATGGTCATAAAGATTGATGGTTGGTACTGTAGTGACCCAACTCAATAAAAGTAGTTTTTGCGTCAAAACTCATGATGTTGTACACCTCCGCTTATACCAAGTGTAGGAGAAGTTGTGATGTTGTATGTGGATGGAAATTATATTAGTGTTTATAATGTCCTAACAAACGATCAAAATGTAAGTATAAAGATTGCAAGTTTGAAGATAAAGAGTGAAAATTAAACGAAACTGAAGAATGGTAATAAAAGATGGTAAAGAAGAAGAGAGTAAATGGTAAAGGGGATGTATACATATAGTAATGTAGGATGATCAAATTTACCTCATTTTCAATTGGGAAAATTAAGAATCTACACTCATGATTGACACGATCTCCTTGGTAATCTAGTTTGGGAGAAGAGAAAATGTCAAATCAAGCATCAATTTCCGCTTGATCCTTACCTTCTCTTACACAAAACAATGGTGTATAAATGAATGGTCTTCAATGACATAAGAAGTTGATTCATTTTATAATAATAGTTGAGTGTATCTTGTGACTCTCATCCAAAGAGATTTTCTACAATCTGGACACGTGGGTGAGGGGGTAAGAATCAAGTTTATTTTTCAATCCTCATATTGGTACAAAATGTAAATTTTGAATTTTACAACAACTGATAAAATTGGTGTAGTTTTATTTTTCTCTCAGTAGGACTTGCCGACGGACTTTTGTGACGTGATTCGATTCTCCAACACTCACTAATGTTTATGTGTGTTGTCCAACGACCTTTTTACTATTATTCTTTTAAGTGGCTAGTGGTATTCTTATGTAATCCTATTTGCAAGTGGATACCAGTCTTTCTTTTTTCATTGACTGATGATTATTTTATAAGTTTAAGTTGTAAGTTATATTTTCACTTGGAAGTTGCCGATGGACTTTTTATTATTGGACTGATGGATATTTCAATTTTTGTAAACTCATAATGTGGGTCATGATAAAATCATGTGTAGTTTAATTTTTTATGTATTTCATATTTTTTGACTTAATATGTACCACTGATCCAACCAATCTAAATTACTTATCTGAATACTAAACTAGTGAACTAACTATGATATCGGTTTGATTACCGGTCAGATTTTTAAAACTATGTTATCTCCTTTCTCTTCCTATTTTTTTTCTCAGCAACCTGTTCGCAAATTATTGACAACAATCGTTACTAACCTGAATGCTGACGCTAATGGGTCACGTGTTTTGAATGCTAAATCCCCCATTATTAGCTATGATAAATAAACTCTTATAAAACCTTGGTGCTTGCCTCATTTTCCTCATGTTGTGTATTTCTCCTCTTGTGTTTCCTCCCGTTGCTCGCTCGTCGCTCTCATCAGTCACGTGATAACTTTAGTAAGAGTTTGTTTTTAATCTTTAGTTTTTTGTTAATTTATTATGTTTATTTTATATATTATCCTTATTAATTGATATTGATACTAGTTTAGCTTTTGTTTTATGGTTTTTATGATTTTTTTACCTTGCACCACCGCCTCCACCCCTATTGCCATGCCAATATTGCTGCCTTCACAACATATGATTCATTTTATTTTGTTTAGGAAATTAGTTAACGAATGTTAAAATTTAATTTCTGACTATTTAAAAAAAATTAGGTTGCCGGAGAACCACTGTCATCACTGTTGGAGCACCATTGTCACCTGCTGCTACCAGAAATTGTATGTTTTTTCCTTAATTTTTTATTTATATACGTGTGTGTATATATATAAATGTTGAATGTGATTATAATTTTGTTAGTAAATTTATATATGATGGTAATTGTGTGTGTATGTTAGTAATTATGATTAAATGTATGTATTGTAATTAAATAATTTATAAGTAGAAAGGTATAACAACTATGGTGATAATTGTATATGTGTATTGGTAATTGTGATTAAATAATTCATTTCGTATATGCTATAACAATTGTGGTGGTAATTGTGTTTGTTGGTAAGTAATTGTGATTACATAATTTATTATGTATGTGGTATAAATATTGTGGTGGTAATAGTGTATGCATGTTATTGTGGTAAAATTTATTTTTCGTGATTAAATAAATTATTATTATGAAGGTATTGGTCTAATCTTGGATTAACCAGTACCTATTTGATCGGTTTATTCACCCTTAAATCCTCCACTCAATAATAAAAATGGTGACATTTAAGGTGTATCTATTTCAATCGCTCCAACCCATCTTTTTGTCAATTCAATTTTTTTGTGTAGGATTCGGTTTGATTTTTAAATCACCGCGGAGGAAAAAATGATGGATAAAACTAAATTATTTCCTCCTATATTCAAATGCATTCAAAGAAAAAGTAGTCACACGTCTATGATAATTAGATCAAATTAGTTACAAAAGTTCCAAAATTTCCTTACATATATGAAATTTCAAATCAAAACCTCTGTCATATTAAACAAATAAAGGTTTTCCTTCCCAACCTATGGATAAACACGTTTACTAAAATAGTTACAAAAATTTCAAAAGTTCTCTTGTTATGAATTCTCAAATCAAAGTCAATCAAAATGAAAATGAAAATTATATTAAATAAACAAAGGCCTTCCTCATCATTAGCAATTCAAATATGCGAAGTTACTTTTTCACTATCTCCATCAAGAAAAAAATAAAATAAAATAAACATTCAATTATAGTAGAACCATATTTTGTTGGCGTCAATCATTCCACAGAAATTCTAAAAATCTACAACAATGAATAAGCATTAAAAAATTAATATTAGCAAAAAAAATATTTTAATCTGTGATTAATTTTATTTAGTTTTAATACTATAAAAAAATAACCTACGTCGGCAACTGAACCACTTGTAAAATGCTAATATGATAATCCATTACTATATATAATTGTAATAATAACATACATATTTTAAAAGTAACTAATTTATAAAATCAAAAAAGTTATAATTGATGATTTAATATGTGGAATAATAAGATAATAATACTTAAAAAAAAAGATAACATTATTGTGGTTAAATAAATTATTAAATAAAAATGTATAATAAGTTTAATAATATAGAGTTATAAAATAACAATACTTTGAGCTCATAAATGGATTTTAACTTTAGCTAAAATATTATTTTGGTAATAAAAATTTAAAATCATCAAATATTATTGGCCCTAAATAATTTAGTTTCAAATATGTGGAATACTTCTAAACCCTAACTTTATTTAGAAGAATTAAACCTTAATAAATTACATAAATGGTAATCCATTACTATATATAGTTGTAATAAAGACATAAGTATTTTAATGTAACTAATTTATGTAACAGAAAAATCTATAAAATATTATTAAATAAGTAAAATAATATGATAATAATACTTGAAAATAAGATAATTTTGTTGTGATTAAATGAATTATTATTAAAAAGAGATAACAACAACAACAACAACAACAGCAGCAACAACAACAACAACAACAACAACAACAACAACAACAACAACAACAACAACAACAACAACAACAACAACAACAATAATAATAATAATAATAATTATTATTATTAGATAAAATAGCATTAACCAATATATAGAGCAATAACATAACAATACTTTGAGTCGACAAATTATTTTTAATCTTAGATAAAGTATTTTAAAGTAACTAATTTTTCCTTTTGTAAGGTTAGAATGCATCGTTTACTTGACGAGTACCATTTGTACTACTATAATATGTCTTTGGATGGGGATATTAGAAAACATTTGAGTTAGGTAAGTGGTGTGATGCATTGCATGGTAGGGATGGATTTATATTTGGTAACATTTAAGTTTAGGTCATATTATCTTTTGTTGACCTTGCTACAAATTCTGTTGTGGCTAGCTATAAGAAAAAGATATATGGATTTGTTTGTCACTAATATGCCACATCTTATGATTATTGATGGGTGGAAGATTTATGAGACACTAAGACTAGATAGCAAGGGAATTGATAGTGATTGATGATGAGTGGAGGCCTATTATATTGACGATCCTCTTAATCGATTCAATTGGAAGGTGACTTAGTAACTGAACCACCATCACATTTGAGATATGAATGATAATGATGATGATGAGACCAATAAGGTGGATGTGGTCAATGGGATTGACTCTGCTATTGTAGTTTTAAACATTGGAATTGAAAATATGGATGTTAATAAGACCACGTGTGGCATTGATGATAACGATATACGAGAAGATAACATGGAAGACAAGAGCTTTGGTTATTTGGATTCTGATATGCATGACACTGTGGAAGAGAACTATAGTGATAAATCTAGTTTTGATTCTGATTAGTGTGTATTTTGTGTAATTTTCGTATTCACTATTATTGTTAAAATAGACACATGTAATATAGTTTTACAATCCTGTGATATGCTAGTTTGATATATTTGATTGTTTCATATTAGTAATGTAACTTTTTTGCTACAAGATATAGTTATGGCTTATGTTGATACTTCATATCACGATGGAGATAGAGTGGATGATCCCCCCTCTTAAACCTCACAGACTACCTTATACATGTGACTCTAGTGAGATATTATATATAAACAACTTGTTCATTGTTTGAATATATGACTTTGAATAACTATTTAATGGAACTAATATTGACTTTAAAATTTATTTTTGTAGCACTACTATCACAAAAAAAGAAGGAGAGAGGCAGAGGGAAGGATGTAGATTTGTATGATCTATTGTTGTCTAACGGGAAAAAAAAAAACAACAAACTGCTACATATAGATTTTGCTAATAAAATGGCAAGTATAATCCTGTGAGGGTATATGGGCCAAACCTTTCTTATTGTGCAGGAAATGTGATAGAGGAGTTCATTCTGTCATTGTATAAAATGTTCATGCTCCTGAAAATTTAAGCTCTAAGATTCTTGCACGACTTAAGGTATTTATATATTGTTAGTTTAAATATATAAATTTTATTTATTTATGAATTACTAATATGATATACATTAATTTTGTGGCAATATTTTGATCTGGGATACTTGAGGCACATTCGCATGTGGGATCATTATCTGCTTGGTGTTAGAAGGTTATTCAATGACCAATACAACAACATAAAGAACTAGATGAAGAGGAAGTGGCTAGGGGATAACAATTAGTAGCTAGATGACTTTGACCAAGAAACTTGGAACAAGTGAGTAGGCTATTGGACATCCGGCGAGGCAAAGGTAAGAATTGATCAACCTAACATATTTGGTTAAATTAATACATTAATAATAATAAAGAAAACTATATATATAAGAGTTGATGGTGAATTTGGTGCAACGTGAACTCCGGCATTCCAGTCATGAACCAAAGGTATGATGGACACATGAAAGTATATAGTGAAAAAGAGACCGACATGGAAAGCTTGAGTTGCAAATTTGCAATTGATGTCTTGTAAAGTTGTTGACGGACAGTTGTTGATGGGCATTCAATTCATCTTGCCGTCGGAATTTTTTTTATTTTATTATTTTTTGGTGGTTGTGATCCAAGTCTTATCTATCGTTTCATGAATGATAATTATAGCAGAGACCTGCCTAGCTATATGGTACAAATTGTTTGCTCATCTGCCTCAAAAGGGTGTTCATCCGACATCTTCTGCCAAAAAAACACAGTTGTGTTGAACAGGAAAGGTGATTTCGATCAGCGGCCATTAAAAGTCAAAATAGCAGTAAATACTCACAATGCCTATGTCCAGGACATAGGAAGCCGCAACTCTACACATGGAAAAAGTAAATTAACCATGGATATGTATATATATATTATTTTTCATATTCCCTTATGAATTCAGAGAATTTATTATTTATATATCAATACACAGGAAATGATTATATGTCTGGATGCAACATTTGCAATTAAGTGCAGGGAAAAGTACGTATGTAGATCAAATTAAGTGAATAACATTCAATATGAATATCCTGGCGCTCCGTTGTTGGGCATCTGCGGAAGTCACGGAATAACTGGGCTGGCTAGCTAGGATGCTGTCGATGGAAACATACCAACGTCGACATTTATCAACCATTTTTACTGGTAGCTTCAAGTATCAGCTCATAAGCATTCTCGACACATGAGTTAAACTTCTGCAAATCAATGAAGCCTTTCTCAACCCCGACCGCAATCCTCAAATTTTGGGCGTAACTCAGTACGGTTATCGTTAGAGACTGCAATAATTCCATGCATCCATGTAGTATATAGTTAACAATGAGCAAAAATTAGGAACAAATTTTTTTTTTTTTTGTGCGTGTGTTTGTGTGTGTGATGAAAGTACATAACGAATACTAGAGTATATTCAATTACTTCATTAATTACTTACCTGAGGGACACCAACGACCATGAAGTAGAGTCCTTTGACAGGGTGATTAGCTAAACACATTTGCTCAACCGGCCCAATCATGTTTGACAGCGTCATGCTTGAGTTCCTCAGTGTGCTATGTATGTATTTCGCTGTTTCCTGCATTCGTGCGTCGTGTGCTTACCAATTAAATGGATTGACTCGACCATATCTATCAGATGAATTGCTGATATATAGTTGTAAAGATTTTACGCAAAATAGCATGAGGTGGTTGGCATATGGTTTTGGAAAGTTTTTGTCGGTTAGGTCGTCGAGTTGTTAAAAATAGTAGCATAAATATTGAAAAGTTGTGTGCTCGGAGATTGATACTCGATCTCTCTCGAGTCAAACCTCCGTCCTATCTGACTGGCTGTGGCAACCGATAATCCGATATATGTATATATATACTTATATAATAGGTACGTACCTCCGGACCCTTATACTTCCTCACAGTTTCCAGTATATGACCGGTGAGGTGAACGGCTAATGAGCTTCGTTTCCGCTTAATGATATCCCGCGTCTTGTATACAAACTCGAGCGGATTAATACATTCTTTTGGGTCGGTCACTATTAGCTCGGGGACCGCCGCATGTAGAAATGCGAACCGGTTCCCCCATGTCATCTCTGTATCAGCTTTTATCATCTCGTCTACCGACTTGTAGCCAGCGATGTTCCGTGTGTTCAGCAGCACTAACGCCGTTGACTCTGAATTACACGAATCTTTGCCGCCGCCGCCGCCTCCTTGCATGTACAGCCGAGTTCCCAGGAAAACAATGCCGGTGACGACGTCGTTGACCGTCTGTAGGTGGAAGCAAGAAGTTAACTTTACATTGTAGTATATATTTGGCAATTAAGTTCCATGTAGCCTGGGGAAAGAAGCACGCGTGCTAAGCTGATCTGACCGAGTGTACCTGAACCTGATCGTGCATAATTAAAGCAGCAAGGGAAATAAATGACTAGAGAGGTGTCAAAGTACGTTATTAGCCTACCACTCCAAGCTTAGATCTGATTTCCTTGATTTGATCTAGTCCAAAGGTCACCGTCGATATCTCGACCGGTCGGTACTCCACCGCTTCTATCCCAGAACGTATGGGCGTCCTATCATCTTCAACAAAACCACTCTTTAGGACACTCCATCCAAAGTCACAGATTGTATGGTAGGCACCCATCAGAAACCTCGGAACAGCACTCAACACGTTGGATATATATTTGCTTTCAGGTCGAGATGCCGCCGAAAACCTGGGGAAAGTCAGCGGAAGCGAAGGGTTATCGGCTCGTTGGAGACAAGAAAGAAGCGCTCCCATTAGAGAGAATCCATCTCCGAGTGCGTGGTGAAGCCTGAATATCACAACACCGGCTGCGTTGCTTGTCGGGTATTTTACTAAGTGGATGTCCCATAAAGGTCGGTTCTGTGGGAATTGATCCATTGATATCTTGCTTAAGTAATCATCGAAGTATCCGTCATATGATTCTGGGCTTAAGCCGGCTGGAAATATTGGGACCTTAATATGGTCTTCAAGGTTCACCTCTACTTTCTTCCATTGTTTTGTGCCGCGTTTGTCTGCTACCTGTGATTGAATACATGTCCGGTGAGTGCATATATATATGCGTGTGTGTACATGGTGATTGGTGAACTACGCATCTTAGGCGTATGATAGACATGCATGGACGAAGCAAGTTAATTAGATGATAACGATTAACGAAAGGAAAGTATGTAGGTGACATGAAGATGATCAATGTATAGGGCCAAAAAAAAAAAAAAAGAGCACGTACGTACGTACGTACCATGACAGACGAAAAGCGCGGATTGATTGGAAGGAAAAGATCTTCAAGCAACTTAGTGGTGTTGGAATCGTCGATTGGAACTTCAAATTCGATGACATTGAGAACGGAGATTGACAGGACTGAGCTGTTGAAGTACTGCCCGGTTGGACTCACTGGTTCTGCTGATATTTCAGTCTCTTCTTCTTTCGCGGGTATCCTTGTAGTCCGTATTGGCTCCATCTTATCTTTGCTCCAATTAGCTAAGCATGGATAACTCCTTACGTGCGCCTCTATATGCTTTATATATAAATGAATGATTTAAGATGGAGGCAACCTCCCTCTTCCCTACCACCCCTCTCCTGCCTACCCAACCCAGCTTGGATCATAACTTACCTACAACACCACAGAGTACTTTTTACCTGCTATCTATCTATCTATCTTTCCTATTTTCTTTATGAGAAGTTTTAATATATGAGTAGAATAGACGTATAAGAAGTTAATTATTATATAGTACTATACCTTAGGATAATAGATATGAGTAGAATAGACCTCATCAATCCATAGCTAGTTAATGTATAGATATACTTTAATTAATAGTAGGACCACCAACATAATCCTTCTCTTCCAAGTCAAAGTTTTACTTTACCTATAATTAATAGTGGGTACCAAAGGATCCAAGTTAGCATTCTTTATAAACTACTTATTAAAAGTAGTTATTTAAGATTAGTTATTATTTTGAAAAGAATTTAGCTAAAAAAAAATTAAAATAAAAAATGATCTTTAATAACTACTTACACTCGTAGAAGATGAGATTCAACCTTGCTGCTGCCCTACCAAGATCTCACGCTATAGGGACGGAGAGGTAATATTTGTATCAAAAGAGATATCAGGCTCGGGTGCAGGGAATATAGACCCAAGATCGATTGCTTAGGCACTTGTTTAAAGCTACTTATCAAAAGTAATTATATAAGACAACTAATTATTTGGAAACTATTTAGTCTAAAAATTTCTAGAATAAGTAGTTATCTTATATGTTTTAGTTATTTTTAAGAGCCAATTAATGTGGTGTGATAAATGGGGACACTAGAAGAAGAAAAAATGTAGCGTCCGGCCTCAAATACGGTGACCATGAATACCATAGATAAAGAATGAATACACTCAAATTAATGCCATTCTGGTGCTCCATGTAAGACGTGTGTCCGGTGCGTCGAATATGAACGGTTTACTCTGTAAATTGGTGTCTTCGTATGGAGGAATATGACAGATGGGTAATGGCTTACACGAGCTCGGCACCTTGGCTAGTACCCGAAAGTTATATGTATAAACAGTATCTTTAATAGGTTTTTTTTGGTCAATATGTATATCGTCCAACCCTTTTTGTACAATTTTTATTATGTAACTGCGGATGCTTTTGTATTTAAGCTGATTTTTTTATAAAAAAAAAACAACTTTTAAATTAGATTATTTTTATATAAGGATATCAAAATACAAAATAATTATTTGACCATAATAAGGTGAATGTATCCAATTTTTTATTTTATGTATTGATCCAAAATAAAGATAATTTATTTTTTATAAAATCTAAAAAAATATAGTTGAACTTATTAACAAATCCACCACTGTTATAGGGATAAAAATATATTGTTGTTTACGAAAATTGCATCGGTTACACATCACGATATAATTTACATTTAAGATAGAGTCATAAAAGGAAGTCGAGTGGTTCCTAGGCAAAATTAGCTAGGCAATATATTGTGATAAAAGATGAGTAGTTACCTCCACGATTTACAAATTCTCCAACCATATGAGGTGTCTGTACTTTTGCAATTTGCGTGCTGATATTGTTTGTGACATATATGGCGCAAATAATTTGCTATGTCAGGGCGGTCTTACGCAAAAGTGTAATGTTTTAAATTAAATCATATCTTTAGTTTAGGTCATTAGAGAAATAAAAATACACGTACCCACACAGAAAAATGCAGATGTTTGTGAAGCTAAATACACAAATGTTGGGTTATTATCCAATATTGGGTTATATATGAACGATATGAATTATAGATTGTCGTATAAATTAAGTTTGTATAAAAGTAATTATATTTGGACCTAATATACATAATTGATTATTGACGTATATGTGTATAAATTTTGGATATTTTACATTGTTGATTAATCGAGATAAAATAGTCTCATATATAATAAGTCAATTATCTATAAATATAAATGTGGTACATGGGTCACATGCATATCATCTTATTTAATTTTTTTTTTGATAATTTCATAACAAAGATCCAAACGGTACAGATAAGACCTCTGGCAAAAAGATTTCTGTACCTAAATAAAACCGAAAAGAAAGGAAATCACTCCTACTATAAAAATGCTTGCACATTATGAACTAACTCTTCAATTATGTAGGGAAACTCCTTACTGCTATATTTTATCTAGAAACTAACTCTCATCTTGATTGTCATTGTCATTAGATATATACGAGTTTGTTTTTAAGTACCGCCCATACAGATATCCTATCAAATTTGACGGAATCCAAATATTACTATTTAAAAGTATTATGGACTTAAGAATGTTTTCGTATTATTTGTATATATTAATATTGATAAATTGACAAGTAATTCTGTCGCGTCTATAATTTCTATTCTGTAAATGATTTGTCATATGTATTAGTACAACGGTGAATGTCTGTTTGTTCTATTGTATAATAGCGAGTACATATTCCTGTTTTTTCTAGATGTGTATTCAGTCGGTAAATAAGGGCTTCAGAAACGAGATGCGTGGTTGATTTAGAAATCCGGGAGTGCCAGCATTGCTATTGTTACTCCTCAGTCGACCGGGGGCGGTTTGTGGGGCATTTGGGGCGGGGCTGCTTCGTTTGCCAAGCAAATTACGACTGCGACTCGTTGACAGAACATGGGCGTTGGCCATTAATTGATAGAACGATGGTTGAGTACTTGAGTGTCCGGTGGTCGATGGGTACGAATTCATATTTAATACCTGCCTTATCGTATGTTCAGTATATTTGATAAATGTAGGCGAAAATCTAACCTAAAGTTGTCGCTAAAGCTGAAAGACTAAAAATATTTATGCACAAAGATATTGTTTATTTTTCAGTTTTAATTTTTTCATATCTAACTTTTTTTTTTAATAAATATAAATGTAATTTCTAATTTAAAAAAGTTATATATTAATTTTATATTTCTTTCGGTCATGATTTTCGTATCTACACAGACCAGTCAAAAGAAAAAAATTAATTTATAAATTACTCAAATAGTTTTTTTTTTTAAAAAAATAAGTCTTAAAATTTTATCTGATTACCAAAAAAAATTGATATAAGAATTTTAAAAAGAATACATAAAAATAGCTAGCTAGCAAAAATGTGCCCACAAACGCCCTTGGTGAATTATCTTAGTTTAAGATTTCTGTGAGCATGCATCCATCGGTGTTTCTCTTTCATCCGACTGAGTCGTCTGCACTAATTTGAATGAACCGTCTTCAGCCAGAGATTCTTTTCTTCATTTTTCCACCGTCTCTTGGTCTGGGAAATGAACTGTACCTGTATCGGCGAACTGCAAACAGTCGTGAATTCCTCTCTGTCCATCAATTTTATTTATTTATTTATTTATTTACTTCTTCGTCTTCTTCTTCCTGCTTAAAAGGTTTTCATCACGGAATAACTCATGGCCTCCATGGGACTCGTATAATTAACCCTTGCATGCGCGTATATAACCACCGAAAGTGACTTGTAATAAAACTATTATTGATTTCTGCATGGCGGGCCTTGCTTCTTCAAAACCACTTGTTGTGAACGGAAAGTACTAAAAATCAATAAGTTCTTGACAAAAGATAAAAATACTTCTTAATTATTTAATTTGAAAGGTAATAGCGTAAAGTTAGAATTAGAAACAAAACATGTACTTCCATCGTTTTATACCCTTTGTTTTTCTTTAAATTCATAAGAAGTCCTACAAAATCACTACATAAATAACGGTACTATTAAGATGTTACAATACCGATAGAAGATAAGCGAGATTCAAACCTAAAATCTCTAGTATCTAGTAACTGATATTTATTACTAGATGAAACATCATCCGATCATAACCTTTGCTTTTATAAGATAAAGCTATCTACAATAAAAAAAAATAGTATTAAATATTCTATTATCCATTTGGCGGACCATATATTCTCATTGATAATTAAAAATAAAATAAAAGTAGTAATTAAAAAAGTACAATTAATTTAAAGGTATATCAGTATATTTAAATGTAAATATTAATAAATTTAAGTGTCAAAGTCTATAAAATGTTAAAATGCTACATTAGTTCTTATATTGGAAACAAATTGAGTAATTATTAATTATTACCATAAAATGTCTTATGTTAGGAACAAAGGATGTGGGAAGGGGAGGAAGTAGCGAGGGGTCGATGGAAACTTTGTACGCTAACTTTCGTGGTAATATTTATTACGTATCCTGGCGAGCCCTATATAGGTGGACATTTGAACCCTGTACGTAGGACTCCTATTTATTGCATAAGCTCCGGTGGCTTTTCGATTTCCTGGTGGGAAGATAAAAGTCTCAGACATCACGTGTTGGGCTGGAAAAAGATGTTTCATGGATAGTTACCTACCTCACCAGAAAAAAGGTAGAACCGTAGAAGCCATCCTTTATGCTCCAGCATGTGACCCACGTACCCACCATAAGATATATGATTTATCGCAATAAATCATAAACAGTGAAAGGGAAATTATCATTTATTGGTATTTTTGAAAGGGAAATTATCATATATATATATATATATATATATATATATATATATATAGGCATTAAATCACTCAATCCTACTTTTAAAAGAAAAAATTACTTAATCAACAACATAATAAAAATAATGATTTTAAATGATTCGTTGAAAGAATATGCTATAATATTAATATTAGTTTTATCAAATTATCTTTTTCTATGAATTACTCTTTTTCATAAAATACAAGTTTTATATTCATCACAAAAAAATATTTTCTCTAGCTAAAATTAGTATTGTGGTGAATCCATTTTCCCTATAAATTTTCAAATATAAAATAAGACCTTTCAAATATTTTGTAGCAACATTAATTTGCATATCTTTAGCTTGTATAATCTTAGTAATTGTATTAACAACATATAATAAATCATACCAAATTATCATGCCCACCACCCCCCCAAAATTCAAATTTTCAAGTTCAAGTGAAGCCAAACAATAAGTTTCATTTTTTTTTTTTTGCGATCATCACCAGTTTCCATTATTTTGAATAGAGCATCTCTTATTTGTGAAGCTTAAAATTTGAATGCTTTAACACTTTCAATATAACTTTCCTAACAAATTTGTAATAGTTATTTCAAAGTTAAAAAATATACATGTTCTTTCATAATTTTTTATCTTTTAGTAGAAGAAAGTATTGAATAAATATATTTCAACACTCCAAAAAATGTAATGGCTTTAGCACAACAACTAGTCATTTCAAAAAGCAATAAATTAAGATTATGAATTTCACAAGGTGTATAAAATGCTTGATGGTTTATATCTAATAGTTGTTTTTGCACGCTTTGATGTTTTTCTTTCATGTTACGGTCACTGTTGTACCCATGTCATCTCACATCATTAATATCAAGGCCAAGATTGTCCGATGTGGTTTTTTTTTAGTTTATTGAAAAGTATTTGCCCTAATGTATCATTTACATTCAAAAATATTATAAAGTATTCCTCTATTATAATAGAAAGAGATAAAATATCTACACATCTTAATACAAGAGACATTTGTTCTTCATAACTTACATCAAGAGTACAATCAACTATGATAGAGAAACTAATTTGGTGCTTTAATTTTTCTCACAAGTGTGCATTTTATTTCATTTTCCAACAAGTCAACTATTTTATTTTGTATCATATGACCAAAATAATGATTATGCACTTCACCTACTTGAATACATCTAAATTGTTATTGCATTATTAGATCAAATTCAATAATCACTTCAACAAGACTTAAAAGATTTCCATTGTTATCTTTATAATTTTTTTTCATTTGTCCCTCTAAATGCCAAACAATTTTTATTTTTTTTTGCAAAAGCTTTTGCTATACATATAAATCTCAATAACACATTTCTCCAATGTTATTTTTCTTTATTTATATGATATTGTAGTTTTTATCAATTTTTTTGTTACATAATCTTATAATCGCATCAAACTAGGAAGTTATATTATTAATGTGCTCATTACTTGTTTCATGTTCCTTGATCTTATCGCCAAAAAAATTCCAATATTTAATTGCAACCATCATTTACAAGCAGGAAATTTAATTTTGACTTTAAACAATTTTAGAACAAAAACAAAATATTGAATCGAATTTGTTTTTAGTAAACTAATAATTTTTGAGCTTGTGTGTCTCCATTTCACTATTTTCTAGTGTAATATATATAGTAGGAAAATGTCTAGAGCTCTTATCTTTAAGAAAATCTTGATTGTTATATCTAATAAGTCCCTTCTTAACTATCAAATATCTTAAGTTATTATTAATATTTTTCTAATTCCATAGATCATATATATCTATGTCTACATGTAAACTTATTACGTTTATTCATTTATTTCTCTCCTCGTATCATTTATCCTCTTTATTATGTTCCAAAATATTACTGATATTATTATCATCACTAAGTGGTTCATTTGCAACATTTTCATATGTGTTTTCTAAAGCAATTTACTTGCTACAACTAAAAAAACTATGAAGTGTAGATTTTTAAGATTGAACAAATTCTTCAACTTTCTTTTCTTTCCTTTTTTTACATATGTTTTTCATATCCATATTAATACTTTATAGTAAGCATTAGTATATACAAAAGGGGGGAAACACTATGATAAAAATTTATGCCATAAGCTAATAAGATAGTAATGGAGAGTAACACCTTGTTCCTTGTGGCACAAAAAGAAAGATTACTTTGGGCAACAAATTATTTCGTCGCCTAAGAAAAAATTTTCGTCACAATTTTGTCGCCATAAGCCCGTTGTCCTTGCTTAGGGCGACGAAAAGAAAATTTTGTTACCCTAATTCTCTTTTTGTGCAACGAATATTTTTTGTTTCCGTAAAACTCTTTTGTGCGACGGATATGTTTTGTCGCCCTAAACCTCTTTTGTGCGACACAGATGTCTGGTTGCCCTAAACCTCTTTTGTGCGACACATATATTTTGTCGCCCTAAACCTCTTTTGTGCAACAAATATTTTTTGTTGCGTAGGCCCACTTTTGTACGACGAAGATGTTTCATGTGGCCCTATTACTTGTTTTGCAACAAAATCAAATCCTAGTTTTTCTTTCAAGCTACAAAAATATTTTGTAGCCCAAAGACCTGTATTATGTATTCATAATAATAGATCATATTGTAATGCAGTATCCCTCATATAGATACTCCACCATATTTCATTACCCTGTAGAATCATATATCATTCAAACCATGCATAAATTACGATATCATTGTCCAAAAACAAATGTCATCCCAATTTCAAAGTATATCATACTGCAATATACAAATTGGCAAAAGTCATGCTTAATGGGTACCACAAAAATCAATTATGCTATCTAGCTTGAAGGACCACCAAAAATGGATGATGCTAGTTCTGCATACTTAGCTTCATCAAGTATATTGCAGCGTCACAAAAAATGCTTCAAGTTAATCTGCAATTCATGAAATAAAAAAATATAAATTAAGATTATAAAGAGATATGCAATGGTATCTATATATAATTTTCCAATTCCCTTTAATTAAAAAAAGTTGTAAGACATATTATAAAAATGAATACAAGAACTAACTTACATTCATAAGTCCAAAAAAGCTCCTTGCCTCTAAAAGTCTTTGTTATTTTCTATATCCAATTAGAACTCCCAACTATAAAAGAGAACAAATAATATAGTTAGAATACCTGATGCAAAAAGTCATCCATCTCAATTTTAAGACAATGAATATCACATGTCTAACATTGGCACAAACTAAAAATTTTGGTTCCATAATTTGTCCACACTTATAGTGCAGAGTTCTAACATTCAAACCATTAAAAATGGGAAATTTTGAATGGATTAAATATACCTCATACTAATTTAGTTAGTTGTGAAGATTGTTGTGTTCCTAGAAAGCCTGCAATTTGATCTCTCACAACTTGTATCATTTCAGCCTTCAACTTCTGCGTGGACTCATCAGCATCTGCTCTAAGTTTCCTTTCTCTTTCCTCCGCTTCTTCTCTTAACTTTCTCTCTCTTTCTTCAGCAATTTCCTTCATCTTTTCCATTTCGAGCGTTAAATTTTCCTCCCTTAAGGCATTTGAATGTTTAAGCTCCTCAATTTGTTGACGAAGGCTAGCCTCAATTTCATTATCTTTTTTGTTCCTTAAAGGCATAGGTCCAGCTCCTAGCCCTCTAATATAGCTAGAACGATGCTCAAATGCCTGGGTATATGCTTCTTTCACACTAAGATTAACAACTCCATACAACTCCTTCTGCTTAGCATGAAGTTCAGTCAACTTTTGGTATTTTGCATATGCACCATCTTCCCATGTACCATCTTTTTTCCTATAATAATATAAAATAAATAATAATAAAAAAACCCTTACAAAGTTGTATAAATTAACTTATATTTACACACTTATTCATATCTGACACACTTTTTGGTCTTTTCCCATAATCTAATATAATCTGGTTCTTGCTCAGGCTCCTCAATCGATTCATCAGCATTTTCAGCTATAATAGAAGGCTCTTTTGATGGTTGATGTTCCTACATATAATAAATCCATGTGAATATTTAACTGAAAGAACAAGATATCAAGAGTCAAAGAATATAAGCCTTTGCATTAACAATAATAGTTTATTCAATTGAAACACTTTTCATATACAAATATATAGAATTGGCCAACCTTTTATTTTTGATAGAACAATAGTAGTAGCAACAAAAATAGAACAAAATTGAAAAAATTTCATTAATATACTTACAATTTCATGAAGATAGCATGTTGTTGACTTTCCTCCATTCCTAGGAATTTCAGTTTGTCTTGATTTATTTCTACGATTCACTTCACTAATATGCTATATGTGAAAAAAAAAATATAATTAATGATTTCATAACTCTTTTGCATCTCATTAGCCAATGCATATCCATCAAATAAACTAAATTTATAAATTAGAGTGGAAATACTTGTCATTATAAACTTTAAAAAAAATTAAATAGTAGAACCTTTTGCTTAGACGAACCCCAAAAGTCCACCACTAACCACCTCCATACAGTAGCATTTATGGTTTGAGGTCGGTTTGCAATAGCTTGTGACGTTGAAAATCCATTAAAATATCACTCTTTTAGCCTGAAACGCCATTGTCTATACAAATTTGACATTGCATAGATAATGCTTTGTCAACATGACTACCCTCTGGAAGTTTCCACTCAGCCTAAACCATATATAAATATCAAAGTAATCAATTGGTGCGAACAAAATGAAACGTGTAACTGATATGCAAAACTAAAACATTAGCTTTAAATTTTACCTTTATCTTATTGAAAAGTCTTTCTTTCGCGGTAGGATCCATATGTTTCCAATTTCTACACATATAATTCAATATTCCAAAAAAATACAATTGATGAGAAAGTTTTGTCAAAAATAGACATGTGCAAATAAAATTAGAATAATAAAAAGTAGGTTTACAGTGAATCAAGAGGACAATAATTTTTTACCCACACTCCCAACTCTGTGATGAACTGGTTTGCATCAGTGCCTACAATTCTATTCATTTCTTCGGTGATTTTAGCATGTGGCTTTGTAGTGTGGTCATTTAACCGTGAATTAAAATATTTTTTTCCACGAGTGGACCCCCGCTTTGGCCCTACATCACACAAGTATATTGGTTCACATATAACACTAAGTTAATCTGCAATATAATTAAAATATTTAACCGTGAATGTTTCTATCTTAAAAGTTGATGCTTAATTGTTTATATTACTTAAACTTAGAAGACATCATTTTATATGTGGTAAAGCAATAAGAAGTTCAATTTTCTGGTTATATGATTCAGGCAACATAACATTTTATGAAACCAGCAATATGCACACACATATAACATCATTACTCTTAGAAAATAAATTATCAAACCACCCCATCATCCAACTAAAGGGAATTGCCAATGAAGAAAAAAATAAATTATCAAACCAACAACCTACAATTAAAGAGCAATATATAATTAAAATAAATTATGAAACCAGTAATATGCACACACATATAACACTAAGTTAATCTGCAATATAAAAAGGAAATTGAAACAATTATCTGCAGCAATATGCACGCACATATAACACTAAGTTAATCTGCAATATAAAAATGGAATTGAAACAATTATCTGCAGCAATGTGCACGCACATATAACACTAAGTTAATCTGCAATGTAAAAAGGGAACTGAAACAATTATCTGCAACATACACGCACATAAAACACATTCCAGGTAATTGAAACAGGTAAATAGAAAAATAATCTGACAACACATACATTATGTGCAACATACATGCACATCTGACACATTCAAGGGAACTGAAATAATTAAAGAGAAAAATAATCAAACAAAATAAGACTTACCACTGTTTGCTACCCAAAAAAACCAGATGGAGGAAGATTAATATTGTTCCATAAGCCCTGCACCTGCAAAATTATCAAACAGAGAAGAAAATTTAGGAAATTTTCTACATTTTTCAATGAAGTTGGAGAAAGGGTAGAAGATTAGTAGATATATGAACCGAAATGAAGATGATGAAGAGGGAAATTAAAGATTTACCCACACAACTAGAAGCTGCAGAACATGGTGGTACGAAATTGAGGGTTAGGGTTTCACGAAATAAAGAGGGAAGTTTGTTCTGTGTTGTTTGTGAAAAGTTTTGGCCGAAATAAGAAGCCTGGTGGTTGGGGTAAAAATTTTGGGCGCTAGGGAAAAGAGTACCATGGGCGAAAAAATATATAATTGTTGCCCAAACTTATTTTTGTGTAACGAGACTAATTTTTTTGCCCTTATTATCATATCAAATAATATTTCTTACATATTGCTGCCCCTGGACCCTACGAGGGCGCTTCGCGCCCCCTTATTGAACAAAAAAAATAACATATTTAATTTAAACAAACACACTTTTCAACATAATCTTGAAACTTTATGTTTTCATTTGAGCATATAATAAGTGCACTTCCCATATTTACAGCAACCATTTGCTAAAGTATGGGCAACAAAAAAAATCATATTGTTGCCCAACACCAAATTATGGGCAACAAAGATTTTAAATCGTAGCCCAAAAGTGAAGTATACATAACAAAAATTTTAAATCGTGGCACAAACTACATTATGTGCAACAATAAATAATATCATTGCCCAAAGATTTTTCCACTATAACAAAAGGCAACGATTATAAAAGTTTTTTGCTCTAAAGAAAACAAGGGCAACGATTATAAAAATTTGTTGCCTTAAAGAAAAAAAGGGCAACCATATATTTTCGTCGCCCAAAATAGAACCAAGGGCAACAAAATTTGTTCTGTCACCCTATTATAATAGAAATCGTCGCCCAAACTCACTTTTCTTGTTGTGTGGTCTTTATCTTAGAATAATTGCACCAATACATTTGTAATATTTCTCCTATAACAATTAAGCGCATACACAAAATAAAGTAATAAAATAATATTGGTAATGTAGATGAAAGAAAATAATTAAACTATATGATGAATATTAGTTGAATACATACGGAACTACAAAAATATGAGTATTAAACTACACTTAAACAAAAGAAAACGAATTAAATAAAAATAAACATCATAAATTGAACTAATTAATCTATTAATACAATTCCACTCCACTATACCTTTCTTTATTAATTACAAATGAAACTACTAAACTACATTAATCAAATAAAGAAGATGGGGTTGTTCACTAGTTTGAATATCTAACTTATAATAATATGAACAATACACTACTAATAAGGAGCCATGGAGATTGATGGTGTAGAAAATGGAAGATGAGCAACTAGGCACCACCAAGCAAGTAGTAGCGATTAACAATCGATGGTTGTTGGTTGGGAATTGAAGAACAAAGAAACAATTCACTTGCAACTGCAAAATTATAAATCAGCAAATTCAAATGGACATCTATTTTTTTTTTGTAGTAAAATTTTGACTTGAAAGCAATTGATGAATTAGGGATTGGGTTGCCAATAAAATTAACAAGAGAAAGGAGGAGAATGTACATGTTGATACACCTGTTAGAGTTGCAAGAAAATGGAAAGGATAAATTAACATCTTAATTCTTGCAATTTGGGTTTTTTTTTTTGCCTTTTGCCTTCGTCTTTGCAAAGGAGAGCATAATCATGCCCTGGTTTGGCCTTCCATTTTTTTGCCTTGTCATATGCAACAAGTTTGTTTGTTTTTTTCATAATATATACATATAATACCTAATAACTACATGGGGCCTTAGGACTGGGCCTAATAGGCATAGACCAAATACTAGACCTGGCTACTAAAGCTTAGTTTGCTACACAAATCACTTTTGCTTATTTAAGATACCCAGCAGAGCTTTCATTATTTTCAATACTACTCATAAGCTACTCCTTAGAGCTTCTATTTAAAGTTCTATAATATGATTCATGCCCCGAAATGGTAGCATTCGATCATGGGCACCGATCATGAACTTTAATGCATAAAATTGGTAACTAGATATGGATTTCTTAAAATATCCATGAATTCATCTTTTGTGTAGCCATGTTGCACCTATCTTATTGAACACATACACTCCATAACAAAATTATTGTCAAGAGCTACTATTGTTATATCTTATGATGAAAATACAAAACTAGCACATTGTAATACTCTATTTTCAGACCTAAATTTACCTTATTAAAATCCTAGATATGAGAAGATATGGAGTAGATACTCAATATCTTGAGGGTCAATGATTGATGATATCCTATGGTCATTGGGAGGTTATTTTTAGATCCATTAAAGACCCTATCAAGAGTAGGATTGACAGTTGGAGGTGCTCAAAAGTCTCAAAGGATAAAAAAGTGGTTTTGATTAAATCAGTCCTTTAAGCAATCCCCACATATGCAATGAGTATTTTCCAATTCTCAAACACTCTTTGCATAAATACTCATTTGATGATGTAAAAATTCTTGTAGAGCAATGATGACCTTGAAAGAAGTATTAATTATCTTTCTTGGTCTAAGTTATAAGCATCAAGGAATAAAAGGAGGAATTGACTTCCATTATTTGAGAATTTTTAACAAGGCTATGTTGGGTAAGAAGTTTTGGAGAGTCATGAATAATCCTCACTTTCTCATTGAGCATTTATGGAAGGATCAATATCAACTTAGAGCTTATATCATGTAAGCTAGGTGGATATTCTAGTCAAACTACGCATGGTGGAGCATACTTAGAGCAAGGTAAGTGGTGATATCAGATTCAATATTAAATGTTGGTAATGGCTCTAAAATCAACATTTAGAAGAATAGATAGACCTCTTAACCTCATCTCTTTCGATTTCTTACCCCCTATGCAAGAATAGCACATCACTATGCTTGTTAGTGACTTAATTAATAATGACAAGAGGATCTAGATCAAAGGTCACATTAGAGAGCTGTTTATTATCGTAGAAATTGATGCAATCATGGGTTGTCCCTCTCCATAGAACCGAAAATGGTGACATGATTGCCTAATAATTTGAAAATGATGGTGATTATAATGTGCGCTTCACCTATTAGTTGTTGTTGTAATTGGAGCCATGTAATGAAGATAGTTCATCAAGAAATATTGAGAGATCAATCTAAGGAAATATATGGAGGTTGAAAAACTACCAAGGGTCAAGAAATTTTCATTGGGATGCACTCATGAGATCCTCCCTTTCACCAAACATCTAAAGGAAAAAAGGTTTCAACAATTTAGATCATTGTCCAATGTATGGAGGTGTAGAAACAAATGTGCAAGATATACTAAAATTCCCAGTGGTGAAGGAAAAATGGAACCAATGCCTTGTGTAATTGGATTCTCTAACTTACTTCAACCTATTCGACTTGTTTGAGAATGTCACTAAAATGGATGAATGGAAAGCAAGATGGCTATGTATGTTTGTGTGGGTTATTTGGTGGGCATGGAACAATGCAGCCTTCAATAGTGTATTAAAACATGGGCAAGAGTTGAGAGAGTACATTGACCACGTTCTTGATATACTTTAGGAAGAGGAGAAAAGTAGGAAATCGTCTGTGGAAAATGGTAAGTGGAAACCAACCAGTCCTCGATGTATTAAAATCAATATTAATATAGGGTATAGTGCATATGGTGAGTGGATGGCTTCTTATAGTTGTTGTGATCACACTAAGGAAGTTATTGGAGAAGGTTGATGTAGATTGGGAGGTTGAAAAACTCTAGAGGATTCTATCAAAGAGATATGATTATCTAGAGTCTCCTTTATTCATAATATCTAGCATGAGGGTACTTAGTGTAGGAAGGTCACTTAAGCTCACATCTCTCATTATGCTAATAATGTAGCACATGCCATTGCACAACTTAAGTCTAGCAACATGGAGGACGTATGGACAACCTTCTTATCTCAATCTATCTAAACCTCTTCTTGTAAGTGGTTTAAGCAACCAATGATGATGAATGATTCTTCTTCTCAAAAAAATAATATGAGAAATCAATCCCCTTTAAATGTATCTCACTTGTGTTATGGCTAGTGGTATCTAAACGATTGCATAGATATTTGGTGTTAGGTCACTAGCCAAGCGGCTTGGGATAGTAGTTGATTGGTTATGATTTTGATGGAATTTTGGTTTTAACGAGATCCGTACTTGATTGGTCTTACCAATCTCATCATTTGGTTTGATTAGGCTTCTCACTTCATGTTTTTTTTTTTTTGATTTTTGAATCTTATCTAATTCTTCTTAAACCTTGTAATATTTATATTTTCCATGTTGATAATCATTCTTATGGGTTGTGAGGTTATCCTCATAATTTTTTTTATCGTCAACTTCTAATTAATTCACCTAAATTTTTTATTACCAAAAGTAATTTTATACCTATTCATCATTGCCTCACAAATAATAAGTCAAATCATTCTCTCCTATTTTCTCCCCCCTCTTCTAATCTCATGTGGTATGACAACTGATTGATGTTGTATTTTTCTAATCTTGTCCATTTCTTCTCCTCTCATTTATCCTACATATTATGCTTATAAAAATTTTTAAAATGGATATTTTAAGGAATAAATGCTTAGATTTTATCTCCATTAAGGTATAAATGTAACACCCCCAAATTCACAACTGAAAAATTTCATTAATTAAAAGAAAATTAGCGGAAGCAAATTCATAAACCGTGAACTTTGGGGATATTACCGCCACACTTAGTACCAGACCGGTTCACTCCTACCATTCCAGTACCAAGTGTTAAGGCTAAAAGAGTAAAACACAATTTACGAGATATTCAAACATATTTAAATCAGAGTAGCGCAAATAAACATTGTATAAGAATATAATCCACCAAGTGGTGGTTACAAAACATTGAATACATTAAAATTGCGAAATTCAAGGAGACAAAGTAAAACCCTAACAGTTCGGATAGATCCTTACGCTCTTTCCCGAGGCCCACTTGAATAACACCGAATACGACCTGCAAGAGGTTCTGCCCATTTAATAGGTAGGGGTCCCTCGAATGGAACCCTTCAGTACTACGGTCCTGAGTAACTCTTTAAATACACACTTAAAAACAGGTCTGCAATGTAACACATGATACACTACTGAATCCATACATAACAACATGTGTAAATATAACATTCAGGTCCATACATTCGCATATTCAATGAGTCAATCTGATATCAATGGTGTATACGTAACATTCACTTTCGTCCACTCTCATACTTAACAAGTCAACCAAATGTTAATAGGCCATAATGAATAATCGATACTTTTAGGGCCTTAAGGCCATTAGTCCATCATTAATCAATCATCTCGGATTATAGATGTCCATGTGAGTACGGGAACCCCACTATTATAGCCGGTGGAACGGTCGTGAGGGTACATGCCCTGTCATTATTTTAGCTGGTGGATCGGTCGCGAGGGTAACATACCCTTCCACTATTATTCGCCGGTGGACCGGTATGGCCCCGACTCATAAGGTGTTCCACTGTAAGTAATTAGTATCTTCCCTGTGTCTCATCATTTTTATGTTTGGTTTGTTGAGCACGGAATCCCCCACTATTATAACCGGTGGAACGGTCCTGAGGGTACATGCCCTGCCACTATTTTAGCCGGTGGATCGGTCGCGAGGGTAACATACCCTTCCACTATTATTCGTCGGTGGACCGGTCTGGGTCTGGCTCAACATCTTCCTCTTTAAGTGATTAGTGTCTTAAACGTATCTTATTCGAAAGTATTTTACCTTGGCATGCATGGATAACTATATCCACACTTATCCTCTTAGGAGGGCCCGTCCCATATCTTGAGACTTCTGCACCTCCTAACTCGGTTTTCTCCAAAAACCCTAACTCGGGCCTATATGATCCATCCTTCTCTATTTTCCACACCCCGACTATTTCAAAACCCTACACGTCACGACCCTGAGATCCAACCTTCACTTTCTATTCCACTCATTCTCGTTTATTTTTATTATTCTCTTTTCCTTTTTCCACCTTCCCACATTACCACATTAATTATCCTAGCATGCATGTCCTAAAGGGCCACATCCCATCACATCATAACTTACAACATATCCGTATTATCACATACTAAAAGAGGACACATGTACACACCTCGGTTCCAAGCCATGCCACACATGAAACAGTCACGATAGTAGTATATAAAACACAACATATAATTATATAGGACATCCAAGGCATGTAGGACACATAGCACACATTCGGCCTTAGCTACACCCTTACTCGGTTTAGGTTACCGAGCTATTTCCCACACTTGTTAGGCCACTAATCACCCTTTGTAATCATTACACTTAATATATTTCCCATTTTGTTGGTTAGATTACCAATTTGCCCATTTCCTTTATTATAATTAACAAATTGCTCTTTAGTTGGTCAAATTACCAAATTACCCCTGTTCATTATCTTAATTACCAAATTACTCCTTTAGTTGGTTAAATTACCAAATCGCCCCTCACATTTATCACATTTACCATTTTACCCTTCTCCATTAGTCAATTATCATTTTTCCCTTCTCTTTTATTAAATTATCATTTTACCCTTCTCAATTATTATAATTACCAAGTTACTCCTTTCCAATTTCCACTTTACCCCTTTTATTTACAAAATTACCATTTTACCCCTTTACTTTCAAATTTACCATTTTACCCCTTAACTTCCAAAAATTACCATAACACCTTGTCACTTATAAAATTACCATTTTATCCTTAATTACGAAATTACCATTTTACCTCTTTTAATTTCCAAATTACCATTTTTTCCTTTAATCACAAAATTACCATTTTGCCCTTTAATTAAAAAATTACCATTTTGCCCTTTAATCACAAAATTACTATTTTACCCTTTAATCTTGAAATTACCAATTTATCCTTTAATTCCAAAATTACCCTTTTGCCCTTTAATTATAAAATTTCCATTTTACCCTTTAATTACAAATTTACCATTCGCCCTTTAATTACTATTTTACCCTTTATTCACAATACAACCATTTTGCCCTCCTTTGATTACAAAATTACCATTTTACCTCTTTTAAGTTCCAAATTACCAAATTACCCCTTTTCATTTACAATTTACCACTTTACCCTTTCTACTTCCAAAATTACCATTTTATCCATTAATTCCAAAATTACCCTTTTACACTTTAATTGCAAAATTTCCACTTTCCCCTTGCCTCCAAGATTACCATAATACCCTTTTTAATTTAAAGTTACCATTTTCCCCTTTGTTCACCACTTATATTATATTATTATTATTACTACATAAAATATTAATATTAACACCTCATCCACAACTCTTATAATTAATGTAATACTTATTAGCACCCATATATATATATTAGGCCATATTCTTGTACAAGATACCTTACTAAAATCCCCTAAGGCTCACAAAGTATTAATCATGCATTAAGATCACAATAGCATAATACAACATGGATAATACTTAACATTTTCATTAATAACCAACTCCTACCTTAAACAATATCTCCAAACATAGCACATATTCTATCATACTTCCTTTTCATCAATCAACACAAGAACGCACATATAATATATTAAACAACATATATCAAGCATAATACACATTAAAATGCCTAATGTTCTAACATACGTTATCCATGCGTTTAAGTGGGATTTGACGGTTACCTCGATTCCCGCAAAAACAAACATTACCGGTATTTCAGTTAGAGGTTCAAGCCTTGATTATCAAAACCAATACCTAAAAATAATATCAAGACTTTTTACATTAGAAATAATAAAAATCAAAGTATAAGGCTTTATAACACTTAATTAATAAACTAATTAACTTAAAATATTATTATACCTTAAAATTTTGACCCAAATAAATCAAGAAGGGTAGCAGCTCATCCTGCTTATGCAGCATGAGCTACATGAAAAGAAAGGAAAAGGAGGGGGCTCGAAGGTGGTGAAAATAGGAAAAAATGGGATTTTTGGGTTAGGGTTTTGGGGCTAAGAAAAAAGCATGTGGGGGAAGATTTGGGGCAAGGGAATGGTGCAGAAGTGGAGAGAGGGTGTAGGTGGTGGTCGGGGATGGATTGAAGGCAGCTAAGGGCGGCGGAGGTGGCGGCAGCAAGACTGCGAAGGTGGCGGCCGAGGAGGGGTCGAAATGGAAGGCTGAGGAGGAAGGAAAAGGGAGGGGGAAAACGAGGGCCTACAGGTGGTGGTTTCGGCCAAAGGATGATTTGGACTAGTAGAGGGGGTTACAGGGAGTTATGTGGTGGTTTAGGTGGCAGAATAGGCGGCGGAACGGCGGCGGCATATGGCGGTGCATGGTGGTTGCCAAGAAGGAAGGGAAAGAAGAGAAAAAGAAGAGAGGAGGAAGAAGGAGGCTGCGGAGTGGCTCAATGGGTGTTGGGATGATTCAAGGGTGAGGTAGAGGGTGGCAGGGGGTGGTGCAGGTGGCATTTAAGGCGGCGGCGGCGGCGGTAGCGGCGGAGCTAGGTGGCGAAACAAAATAGGGGGAGAGAGGGGAGGAGAAGAAAGGGAGAAAAGGAGGCTCGGGCAAGGCATATGGGGCTCAAAAATGGCCGAATGGAACAGGAAGGGAAGAAGAAAAAGAAGAAGGAGAGAGAGGAGGGGATAGGGTGCTCGAGGGGTAGCGGTAGGGTGGTAGGGAAATGGCCATGGCAGGGAGAGGGAGAAGAAGAGGGATGCAGGGAATGGGGAAGGGAGAGATTGTGATCTCGGTATGGCAGGAAAACGACAAGAAGGAGAGAGAGGGAGATAGGGGGAGGTCAACGGGGGAGAGGGAGTTGCAAGTGGAATGGCAAGTTGGTCGGGAATTTCGCTGGGGAAGGTGGAAGAAGAAAGAAGAAAGAAAGAAGAAGAAGAAAGGGGAAGGGGAACTGTGCACGAGCAAGCGGCCGAAGGGAGAAAATAAGCGAGCCGGCCTGGTCGAGGAAGAAAGGAAGAGAAGGAAGAAGGTGGTCAGGCTCGCGCAGAGGAGGAGGGGGAGATTGGGCCTGTGGCCCAGCATGCTAGGGAGAGGAACGGCAGGCCAGGCCACCGGCGGCCCAAGGAAGAAAAGGAGAAAGAAGGAAAAGAGAAAAAGGAGAAAGAAAAAGGGGGAAAAGAAAAGGGAAAATTGAATAAAATAATTTAATTGATAAAATAATAAAAAAGAACAATTTTAGGTAATAAATTTATTTAATAATTTAATATAATATAATTAAAATATAAGGGTTTAAAAGGATAATTTTAGTAAAGTAATGATTTGGAAAATTATTTAAATCATAAGAGTATGATAAAATAAAAAAATATTTATTTTAATTTATTAAATATTTATATCAAATTTTATATGCTCAAAAATCCATAAAATAATTAAAATAAATTTAAAGGCTAATTTATCACAAATAAAATTAATTTATTAAAATATAGGCTTTTAAAAATTTGGGGGATTACAATAAATGTTTAGACTTTATTCTCATTAACACATAAATAAATGAACAATATCATAATTGACTAAATTTTTAAGTTTTTAAAATATTATATCTTATTAGAAACAAAGTTTGAATGTTTATATCTTTATTAAAAATAAATAAATATGTTTATATTTTTTATAGAAGCAAATCATAAATATTTGTATCTTTAAATACACTATTGTCGAATGAATTTTACTATTTGCTAATCAAAAAGATAAAATTTATCTTCTCACTTAATAGTTTTCATCACCAAATAACTTATGTCCTCCATCGGACTTATTTAAACTCAGAATATTTGCCCACAAAGTCATAGTAATTAACCCATGCCGCACTGTAATCATTGAAAGTTTTTTACTTGTAAAGTTATGACCAAATAATGATATATGCTTGGTCAGCCTTGCTTATCCAAAACCACTCCATGTGAACCAAATTGATTATTCCCTTTATTTCATAATATAAAATAAATAATATCTTTATACACATATAAAAAAAATTATTTTTTTTAACAAAGCCCATCTACCTTTACTAATACATCATCTTATTGAATTCAATATCCTTTAATTATTTGATTTGAAAGAAAATATTTAGAATAAAAACTAAAAATGTAATTATTAATTCTTTTTGTAAATTGCTTTACATTATAAAACAAAAATAGAGGGAGTAGTGAGGGGCCAACTGTAATCCTCCAAAATTTTAAAAACCTATAATTTAATAAATAAATTTTATTTGGGATAAATTAGCTTTTAAATCTATTTAATTTAATTATTTTATGAATTTTTGAGTATATAAAATTGGATATGAATATTTAATAAATTAAAATAATTATTTTATTATTTTATCATACCTATTTTATTTAAATAATTTTCCCAAACCAATATGTTTCTACAATTAATATTTTTAAACCCATATATTAAATTATATTAAATTAAATTATTAAATAAATTTATCTCCCAAAAATATTACATTCTATTATTTTATAAATTAAAATATTTTATTTTTTGTATTTTTCCTTTTCCTTTTTTCCTCTTTCTTTCTCCTTTTTCTCCTTTCTTTCTTTTTCCTTTTTCTTTCCTTCGGGCCACCAGGCCATGGCCTACTTCTCCCCCCTGTGCGTTGGGCCGCTGGCCCATCTCTCCCTTTCTCTCTGCCTTCCCCTTTCTTTCCCTCGACCCAACTCCCTTTTTATTTCTTTCCTTCTTCTCCCGCGTGCGTCACCCGATCCAATCCCCTTTATTTTTTTTCCTTCCTTCTCCCCCGACCGGGCTGGCCCACTCCCTTCTTTCTTTTTTCCTTTCGCCCGACCTACTTCCTCCCCCTTCCTTTCTTTCTTCTTCTTCGTTTCCTCGACACCATACCCGACCACCTTCGCCTTGTCCGGCCACCCTACCTGCAACCCTCCTGCCTCCCTACTACTCTCCCTACCTCCCTCTCTCTCCCGCGCCGTTTTTTTGTCCCTTCTCAACCCAGTCAACCCTCTCTCTCTTCTCGCATGCCCTCATCTTTCCCTCCTTTCCCTTCCCTCTCCCTACAACTCCCACACCCCTACCACCCTGCTGCCACCCTACCGAGTCACCTACTCCCCCTGTCTCTCCCTCTCCTTTTTCTTATCCTCACCAGCCCTTCTAGCCCCATTTTTCTTTGAGCCTTCTCCCTTCCCCGACCTCCTTCTTCTCCCTTCCTTCTCCTTCCTTTCCCCTCCCTGTTTTTGCTCCGCCTGCACCACCTTGCACCACCAAGCCACCCTGTAGCCCCTTCTTCCTCCCCTCTTCTTTTTTCTCTTATTTTTCTCCCTTCTCGACAACCACCCTACACCTCCTCCTTCCGCTGCTGTCCCGCCATCTCTGCCGCCACCCGAGCCACCAAACCCCTCCCTACAATCTCCCCTACCACCCCCTCACATCCTTTGGCCGAAAGAAACTCCCTCACCCCTTCATTTTCCTCCTTCTTTTTCCTTCATTCTCAGCCCCCTCCACCTCAGCAGCCACCTTCACAGCCCTGCTGCCGCCCCAGCTGCCATCGCCATCCTTGGTCGCCGGCAACCTATCCCCAACCACCACCTACACCCCGTTTCCACCACTGCACCCTTCCCTTGCTCTAAATCCTCTCCCACCTACCCTCTTTCCTAGCCCCAAAACCCTAACCCGAACATAGCCCCCATTCTTCCTTTCATGCCACCTTCGACCCCTTTTTCTTCCTTGCCTTACATGCAGCTCATGCTACATGAGCAGGATGAGTTGCTACATTTCTTGGCCTAATTTGGTTAATGGAATATTTAAGTTAAGTATTTCATTAATAAAGTTTTGATAAAGTTTTATGCTTTGGTTTTTCTTATTTCTAATATGATAAATATTGATATTATTTTTAGGAATTGGTTTTGCTAATTAAAGCTTGAATCTTTAACCGGGATACCAGTAAGGTTTGATTTTTGCAGGAATAAAGGTAATCGTTAAACCCTACTAACACGCATGGATAAACGTATGCTAGTACATTAGGGCTTTAATATGTTATTTTGCATGATATATATTGTTTAATATATTATCTATAGTTGCTTATATTGATTGATAAAAAGGAAAGCATGTTAATTTATATGCTATGTGTGGAAATACTGCTTAAGGAAAGAGTTTGGTTGTTAATGAAAATGTTGAGTACTTATCCATGTTATATTATGTGATCATTGATCCATGAATAATATTATTGTGAGCCCTAGGGGCATTTTAGTAATATGTCTTGTGCAAGAGTGTGGCCTAATATGTGTGGATGTTAATGAGTATTATGTTGAAATATAATAGTTGGTGGAGTTGGATAATGAGAACGGAGTATTAATATTACTATTTCATGTGGTGATGATAAGTTAATAAAAGTGGTGCGATAAGGGGGTAAAATGGTAATTTTGGAAGTAAAGGGTAAAATGGTAATTTTGGAAGCAAATGGGTAAAATGGCAATTTTGGAGGTAAGGGTAAAATGGTAAATATATAAGTACAAGAATATTATGGTAATTTTGGAGGAGAAGAGAAAAATGGTAAATTTATAAGTAAAAGGATATTATGGTAATTTTGGAAAGTTAAGGGTATTATGGTAATGTTGAAAGTAAAGGGCAAAATGGTAATTTTATAAGTAAAAGGATAAAATTGTAATTTGTAAGTAAAAGGGAAAAATGATAATTATAATAATGGAGAAGGGTAAAATGGTAATTATAATAATGTATGATGATAAAATGGTAATTATGATAATGAAGATGGGTAATATGGTAATTATGATAATGGAGAAGGGCAATTTAGTAATTTTGATAATGGAGAAGGGTAATTTGGTAATTATGATACTGGAAAAGGGTAATTTGGTAATTTAACTAACTAAAGGGTAGTTCGGTAATTAAGATAACGGAGAAGGGCAATTTGGTAATTGTGATAATGGAGAATGGTAGTTTGGTAACTATGATAATGGAGAAGGGGAATTTGGTAACTTAACCAACTAAAGGGTAATTTGGTAATTATGATAATAGAGAAAGGCAATTTGGTAATTTAACCAACTAAAGGGTAGTTTGCTAATTATGATAATAGAGAAGGGTAATTTGGTAATTATGATAATGAAGAAGGGTAATTTGGTAATTTGACCAACTAAAAGGCAATTTGGTAATTATAACAAAGGAGAAGGGCAATTGTTAATCTAACCAACTAAATGGAAATATGATAAGTGTAACAATTATGTAGGATGATTGGTGACCTAATAAGTATGGGAGATAACTTGACAACCCAAACCGAGCAGGGGGTAATTTGGTAATTATGTAACATGAAGGGTAATATGATAAATTGGCGGGTAAGGAAGGGATGACTTAATAACTATACAAGCAAGGGATAAATCAGTAATTTATATCTAATATGTTGATGGGATAATGGAGTTTCGTAATAAGACTTAAGTAACACTGAATAGTAAGATAACGGTATTTGATATTTAGTAAGTATCACGAGAACGGATCCTATATCAAAATTAGATGAGATTATGATGGCCTTAATGATTCCTATATGTTATCTTAGATAACCGTATGAATAAGGAATACCTAATGATATCAGAACGATTGAAAGTGAATAAGTATCTGATTATTGTGCCTTTCGTGATCACCTTGATTAAGACACTAATAATTAAAGTGAAAGACCTCGAGATCGGGAATGGTGGCTCTTTAGGGGTCGCTACCCTAAAGACGTGGTTTAGCCCACGGTTATTTTGGTATTTGCTGGTGTGCCTTTGTGCCCCAGTCAAGCCCTACATCTTACTCTATCTAGCTCTACGGACCTATTTAGGGGGTATGCATAGTTATGGATTAGGTGTCCTTGTCAGTATGGTATTGGGTAGCTGTATGCACCAGTACAACCAGGGTACCTTTGCGTCCTTGGGTTGATAGTTGAAGGGTACTGAGTAGCTTATATGCACCAGTGCGACCGGTGTACCTTTGTGTCCCGAGATCTTGATCTCCCTATCGAGGCAAATAAATGAAATTGTTATGATGATTAAGAAGGAAAAACACTAATCGTGAAAGTGAAAGCCTAATGAGCCGGGCCTAGTTGAATTATATTATGAGTACCAGCCCACCGGATATAATTGTAACACCCCCAAAATTTACTAATGAAAATTTTCGTTTTAATAAAAAGGTTTAGTAGAAGTGAAATAACAAAACCGTAAGTTTTGGGGGTATTACCGCCACACTTAGTACTATACCGGTTCACTCCTACTGTTCCAGTACTAAGTGCTAAGGTTAAAGTTATTCGCCAATGGACGGTCTCCAAGGTAGAACGCTCCTAGCCACTATTATTCGCTGGTGGACCGGTTTGGCCCCGACTCACATGGTGTTTCACTATAAGTACTTAGTGTATTTCCCATGGCTTAGCTTCATTACGTTTGGTTTGTTGAGCACGGAATCCCCCACCATTATAGCCGGTGGACTAAAAATCATGCAGGGCAAAACGCTCCTGGCCACTATTATGCGCCGGTGGAACAGACGTCGGGGCACCCCGGCTCCTGACCACTATTATTTGCCGGTTGACCGGTCTGGGCCTGGCTCAACAATCTTCCTCTTTAACTAATTAGTGTCTTATCTGCGTCTTATTTGATAATTTTTTTCACCCTTGACATGCATGTCACCAATCTTCTACTTTTTATTCTCCCAAGAGGGTCTGTCCCATATCTTGAGACTCCGGCACTTCCTAATTGTACCAACATCTTTTCCTTATCCCACTACTCACACCAGAAACCCAACTCCTAGGTGTGTGGGTCAAGGCCCACGACCTACCACCACTAAGCCCATTCATAGTCCTCCCTAGGGTTTTCTCTAGAAAACCCTAATTTGGGCCTATGGAGCCCATCATCCTCTACCTTATGCATCCCAACTATTTAAACACCCCCACACATCACGACCCTTAGGTTCAATCCTTATCATTTTATGTCGCTTCCCCAAATACACGCATGACCACAAAACCCTCGGTGGCCACACCAAACCCTAGCTTGCCATGCCAACCTTAGCATCCTCCTTTCCACAAATCACCCTTCCATTTCTCACCTTCTACTCTTACTTCCCATGATACTTATGCTCGCCCTACTCATGACAATCCCCCATTCTCCCTCATACTCCACTTATCCTCATTTACTTTCGTTTTTCTAGCTTCTCACATTAGGGTTTCCTCCCTAACCCTAGCTCAGTCTCCTATGCACCCTTATACTATTTTACATACTATTTTCACCCAAAGCCTCCAATCACCCAAATAACTCTTTCATTACCTTCCTCACAACCCAAGGCAACTTTCCATACGTAAAGTTGACCTCCATGTGGACTCTATCCACCCCATGTAAACCCTCAAAGTTCTTTTCATGTGAAACCCTAAGATTCTCATGCAAAACCCTAGGTTCTCCCATGCAACCCTAACTCCTCCCATTCAATGTTCATCCCCTTTATTCTGCTTAAAGTTCCCTTTTACTTTTTCTCTCGTGAATCATAGGATGTTTAGGTACATCCCACATTCTTTGGTTAATTTACTTCCCCTTGATCCACACACTTCCCCATTTTTCTTTTTCATCCTTCCACCCCATATCCCTACATTAATTATCCTAGCATTCATGTCCTAAAAGGCTCATATCATATCATATCACCACTCGTAGCACAAACATATCGTACACATGCCATAAACAAATATAAGATCATACTTCAACTCCAAGCCGCACTACACATAAAACGATTATAACAATAGCACAAGATACACAACATATCATTATACATGGCATCCAAGGCACATAAAAACACATAGCACACTTAAGGCCTTAGCTACACCCTTACCTAAAACGACGTCGGGCTTGGAGCACGCTCCTACACCTCCTTAAGGTTTTGGCTTGATTCACCTATAAGAGGGGAAAACTAAGGATTAGTTTCCATCCAACCAAAAATACTATTATTTTTTATTTTAGTCTAATATTAGGGTTACTATTATTAAAGGAAGCTTTATAAGTGAAAACTAGGGTTTTTACCCTCAAGTTAGCCTACTTGATATTACTAGTTAAAATATATTTATGTTAATATTTATAGCTATATTTATATTATTAAACCTAATAGCTTTATTTCTTCTAATAATAGTGCTAATACTTGTTATAGCAAAATAGGGATAATAATAATAGTAATACTAATGCTCCTAGAAATAGAAGCCCTATTATTTTTAAGGCTAAGGCTAATTATAGTGTTAGGGTTAAAATAATAATATAATAATAGTAATACCAACAAAGTACTAATATTGCTAAAGATAATAATGATAATAATTATATTTGGAATAATAATAATAAAAGGGTTCGAATGTTTTTGGTCACAATAATAATAACAAAATAATAACAATAATAATAGTAATAACTAATAATAATACTATAGTAATAATGTTAGTAACAAAGGCATTAGGAATAATATTAGCAATATTTGAATAATAATAATAATAATAATAATAATAATAATAATAATAATAATAATAATAATAATAATAATAATAATAATAATAATAATAATAATAATAAAGTTGAGTATTTTTCTTCTTTAGTAACAAAATGGTAACATGCCAATTTCGGTTTCAATAACATTAATAATAATAAAAATAATAGTAATAATAATAACAATAATACTAATAATAGTATTAATAATAATAACAATAATAATAATAATAATAATAACAACAAAACTAATAATAGTAACTGAAATGATAATAATAATATAAGGGTTCGAATGTTTTTTGTCACAATAATAATAACAAAATAATAATAATAATAATAATAGTAATACATAATAATAATAATAATACCATAGCAATAATGTTAGTAACAAAGGCATTAGGAATAATATTAGCAATATTTGAATAATAATAATAATACTAAGGTTGAGTATTCTTCTTCTTTAGTAACAAAATGGTAAAATGCCAATTTTGATTTCAATAACATTAATAATAATAATAATAATAAAAATAATAGTAATAGTAATAATAATAATAATAATAATAATAATAATAATAATAATTTTAAGCATAATAATAATAACAATAACACTAATAATAGTAACTGAAATGGTAATAATAATATAAGGGTCCAAATATTTATATTAATAATAAAAAGTGATAATGGACAAAGTTAGTATTAACAATATTAGCAAGATAATAATAATAATAATAATAATAATAATAATAATAATAATAATAATAATAATAATAATAATGATGATGATGATGATGATGATGATGATGAGAACAACAACAACAACAACAAGGGTTATCATGATAATACTAAAATTGTAGATCTCCATTAATAGTAACATTAGTTTGAAATATTTCCAAGGTTAGGTTAATAATAATGGCATTAATAATAATAATAATAATAACGTTAAGAATAATACAAATAGTAATGATAATAAAAATGGTAATAGTAATATGAGGGTTCAAATATTTACCATAATAATAAAGATAATAATAATAATAGGCCAAAGCTAGCATTAGTAATAATAGTAGGAATAATAGTGAGGGTAATAATAATAATAATAATAATAATAATAATAATAATAATAATAGTAACAACGAGGGAAAATCCTAATCATATTAACACTAAAGTTGTAGACCATTAATAATATTATTATTATTACTGGTTAGGAAAATCATAAAGCAAGGTTAAGTAGTAGTAGTAGTAGTAGTAGTAGTAGTAGTAGTAGTAGTAGTAGTAGTAGTAGTAGTAGTAGTAGTAGTAATAATAATAATAATAATGATGATGATAATAGTAATCGTAGTAGTAGTAGTAATAATATTATTATTAATAATAGAGATACTATATAAATACTAAAGTTGTAGCCTTTTGAATGATAATACCATAGTTATAAACAATTCCAAAGTTACGTTAGATTGTAAGAGTGGTAACATAATAATAATAATAATATTATTATTATTATTATTATTATTATTATTATTAATGATGATAATAATAATAATATTATTATAGATAATACCATTAATATTATTAAAATAACTAATACTTGTATAAAATGGGTTTAAGGGTTGGGAAGGCTAGAATACCACCTAGGGTTGGTGGCGGAACCGGCGGCGGCAAAGGCGGCAGTGGTGGAGGAGGAAGAGAGGTGGAGAGATGGGGGTATAGGCTAGAGGAGAGAAAATGAGAAGGTGTTTGAGGTGGTGGAAGGTGTCTTAGGTGGAGAGGGGTGGAATGGAGGTGGTGGTGCAGCCAAAAGTGGTGTCGCACGACGGCTGGTACGATGACCGAAGGTGGTGGAAGGTGGAGAAGGGAGAAGGAGAGGGAGGTAGGGAAACATGGGGGTATGGGGAGGTAGATGAGGCTCCCCTAGTTGTTTTGGAGGGTAGGGTGGTGTTAGTGGCGGCGGACGGCGTTGCGATGGGCAGCGATGGTTGAGAAGGGGTTGATTGGGAGGGCAACTTTGCACGGCCGAAGTGGCTCGTGTAGGGAAAATTGAGGGATGGGGAGGGTTTAGTTAGGTAGAGGGTGGTGCAAGAGGCAGTTCTAGGGGTGGTTTGGCTGGCAGCGATGGGCGGTGGCGGCGAGAAGGGGCAATTTCAAGGTTTCAAAATCAAAAACCGAATTAAGGCATCCTATGGGGTATTTATAGGTCGACTAGGTGGGAAATGACAAGGGGGTGCAGGTGCCAGGCATGCCTCCGATGGTGGCAGTCGAGGCGGTGCTGCCATGGTAGGGCGGCAAGGTCAAGGGAAGAGGGAAAGGGGCAGGGTGCTCGGGAGAGGAGAAAAGGGTCGGTTGGGGCCGAATTAGTAAAAGAAAGTGACAAGAGAGGTAGGGGAGGACGACCGGACAGTGCAGGTGGATGCCGGCAGATGTAGGGTTGCAAGGTCAGGGTGTAGGCCGCGTGGGAAGAAGAAGAGGAGGGAAAGGAGTGGACCGGCGGTCCAGGGGAAAGAAAAGAAAAAGAAAAGAGGTAGCTCAGCCGGGCGGTTGGGCGAAGGGTGAGGGGGGTGGTCGCGCGGGCCTAGGCCACGCAAGGGAGAAGGAAGGAGATGGGTCTGGGCTGCACGGGTTGGCCCAGTCGGGGAGATGGGGAAAGAAAGAAGAAGGGAGAAGGAGAGAAAGAAAGAAAAAGGAAAAGAAATAAGAAAAAGGAAAAAAGGAAAAGGAGAAAATGGATGGGTTGGGATATTTAGTCTTTATTATTATTATTATTATTATTATTATTATTATTATTGGAATACTTAAAGTTAATAATAATTATAATAATAATTATTATTAAATTCCTTTTTAGATTAATTTGGCTATTTTGGGCAAATTTTCCCTAACTTCCATGTTTATTAGTAAAATGTCCAAATTTTCCTAAATAATTTATTTATTATTTTCTCCTTGTTTTGCCTTAATTAATTCCCCTTTATTTTAATAAGACACTTTATTTACTTAATTTTCCTAAAAAATCCTTATTTTGCCATAAATCCTAAATTAGGATTTTGGGGTATTTCAATAATAGTGGCCCAGGAATGTTTTGTCCGGGAATATGTTTATGAGTACCGGTCCACCGGATATAATAGTGGCCCAAGAGCGTGTTGCCTTGGATGATGTTCATATGTATAATGTATTCCAATTTACCGGCTATAATAGTAGGGAATTCTGAGCTCAGTAAAATCAATCATGGCTGTGAATAAATTATGAAAAATATTAATCACTTATAGTGGAACACTATATGAGTCGGGGCCAGACCGGTTGAAATGCCCCGAAACCTAATTTTAAGAATTTTAGTTAAATAAGGATTTATTAGGAAAATTACTGAAATAAATTATTTATATTAAAATAAAAGGAAATTAATTAGGGCAAATCAAGAAGAAAATAATAAATATTTTTATTACAAAAATTTGGGTAGTTTGCTAATTAAAATGGAATTTAGGAAAAATCTTTCAAAAATCCTAAATTAGCCTAAAAAGGGAATTAAATATTATTTTATTTAAATATTATTATTTTTAACTATCCAAAATTACCAAAATAATCCAAATATCCCAACCCACCTATTTTTATTTTTCCTTTTTCCTTTTCCTTTTTTCCTTTTTCCTTTTTCTTTCCTTTTTCTTCCTTTTCCTTCTTCCTTTCTTTTTCTTCCTTACCGACCTGGACCTATCCGCGGCCCATTTTCCCTTCTTTTTCTTTTCTTCTCCGGCGGCCCAGGACACCGCATTTTTCCTTCTTGTTTTTACCATCGCTCGGTCGGTCTTTCCTTTCTTTTCTTTCCTGGATTGCCGGTCCACGCCCCTGTCTTCTTCCTCCTTCTTCTTCTCCCCGTCACAGCCTGCAACTCCCCAACACCTCCGAGAATCATGCCGCCGACCACGCCGTTGATCCAACCAATCTCTCCTCCCTCTCCTCTGCTGACTTGCCAGTCAATTTGACCCAACCACACCTCCCCTATTCTCGCGCACGATCCCCTCTTTCCTAGCCAATCACCCCTGCCCCGATTGATCTGCGCCGGCTACCATCGTAGCCAATGAACCCTAACCCTACCTGCCGTATTCCCTCATTGCCTCACTGACCTTATCCTCTCCTTTAAGCCCTATAAATACCCCTTACCCAGACTGGAATCTAGCCTTTCTTCGAAACTCGGAATTTCCCTTCTCGTGCACCGCCGCCACTTCAGACGCTTCTTTCACCGCCATCATCCAACGCCGATGTTCTAACCACCCTCAAAACCACTCCTCGCACTGCCTTCTAACTAACTACACCACCCTTCTTCCTCGATTTACCCTGCACGAGCCACCCCGACTGTGCAACGTAGCCTCCTCGATTAGCTCTCCCTTTCACTTGGCCGCCCTTCGCACCACCATTAGCCACCACTTCTGCCGTAACCGCCATCCCTACACCTCCCAACCTGTTCTGCAGACCACCCTCTACCTTCCCCTACCTTTCTTTTCCTCTCCCTCCCTCTATTTCTCCCTTTCTTCCTTTCCTTCCCTTTCGGCCGCCACAGCTACCGCCATGCGCCGCCACCTTCATTCTACTCCTCTCCACCTAGGCAACCCTAAACACCCCAACTTCCACCCTCTTTCTCTCTCTCTTTTTCCCAACACTCCCTTTCTCTCCACCGTGCACCACCATCAGTGCCACCTGTCACCACCAACCCAAGGTGGAACCCTAAACCCTCTCAACCCTTTTACCCTATTTATACAAGCTTTATTTATTTTATTTTAGTTTATTCCTGTTATTTTGAGTATATCATCATCATCATCATCATCATCATCATCATCATCATCATCATCATCATCATCATCATCATCATCATCATCATCATCATCATCATTATTATTATTATTATTATTATTATTATTATTATTATTATTATTATTATTATTATTATTATTATTATTATTATTATTATTATTATTATTATTATTATTATTATCATTATTATTTCAAAGTAGGGTCGAAACCCTACTTTACTTTACTTTCGATTTATATTATTATTAGTATTATTATCATCATTATTACTATTAATGTTTTATTATTATTATTAATGTTAATAGTATTATTATTAGTATTATTTTGGTGAAGGGTCGAAGCCCTTATTCCACTATTCATTTCGAACCATATCATTATTATTATTATCGTTATTGTTGTTATTGTTATTATTATTATTATTATTATTATTATTATTATTATTATTATTATCATTAGTATTACTTTAAGTATCATTATTATTATTAGGGTAAAATCTTCAAACCTTATACTATCAACTTTTACAATATTACTATTATTTCTTATATCCTTAGTAAAATTAGTAATTAGTTAATGTTATTATTTTTTTTTATCAAAAACCTAATCCTAGAATAAATTAGGAAATAATAGTATTTCTGGTAGGAGGAAATCTAATCTTTAGCTTTTTCCTCATATAGGTGAGACCAGTCAAAGCCCTAAGGAGGAGTAGGAGCGTACTCCAAGACCGGTATCGTTTTAGGTAAGGGTGTAGCTAAGGCCGTATGTATGTAATGTGTCTTATATGCCTTGTATGCTATGTGCCATAATATGTGATGTACCTTATGTGTATTGTTATAACTATTTTATGTATGGTGCTGCTTGGAGTTGAGGTACGTTTATGTGTTATCTTGTGATTTGTATATCATATGTTTGTGTTGTGATTGTGACGTGATATGATGTAACCTAGTAAGACATGCATGCTAGGTTGTGTAATATGATGATATGGAGTGAAATTATGTGGAGTTGACCTAAGTGTTGCATGACCATAAATGGAAGAATCTAGGGTTTTGTATGGAGGAATCTAGGGTTTTGCATGGAGGAATCTAGGATTTTGTATGCATGGATCTAGGGTTTGCATGGGAGCATCTAAGTACGTATGGAAGAATCTAATGTTTGCATGGGTGAATCTAGGGTTTCACGTGGAAGTTCTAGGGTTTGCATGAAAAAGTTTGAAGGTTTGCATGGAAAGGTTAGGATCTGCATGGGGGTGAAATTTACGTATGGAAAGTTAATTTGGGGTGTGAGGAAGGTGATGGAAGTGTTGTTTGGGTATTTGAACACTTTGTATGAAAAATAGTATGTAGGACAATAAAAGGATACATAGGAGACCGAAATAGGGTTTGAAGTAGCCAGCTAGAGTTTGGCATGGCTACTTAGGGTTTCGTGGTCACACGTGTACTTGGTGACTAAAGTGTGATGATGAGGGTGGAATCTAAGGATTGTGTTGTGTGGAGTGTTAAAATGATTTGGGTTGTGTGAGGTGGAGTAGGATGAGCCACTTAAGCCTAAATTAGGGTTTCGGAATAAAATCCTAGAGTGAAACGGGGAGTGGACTGGAGGTGAAAAGTAGTGGGCCTTAAGCCACATATATGGGAGATGGGCTCTAATGTGGGTTAGGGTAAGGAGGAAAGGATGTTGGGCCAAGTTAGGAGGTACATGAGTCTTACGATGTGAGACGTGTCCTTTTTGGAGGATAAGCGTAGAGGGAGTTAGTCATGCATGTCTAGGGTTAAAATTTTGAATAAGACACTTAAGACGTTAATCATGTAAAGTGAAAGATTATTGAGCCGGGTCCAGGCCGGTCCACCGGTTAGGAATAGTGGTTAGGGTGTCCCACCCTATAAGTGTCCGATCCACCGGCTATAATAGTGGTCAGGAGCTTTATGCCCTATGTGTGTTTCCGGCCCACCGGCTATAATAGTGGGAGATCCCGAGCTCAATAAACCAAACCCTGAGTTTGCTAAGACACATAAAAGACACTAAGTACTTATAGTAGAACACCATGCGAGCAGGAACCAAACCGATCCACAGGTAAGGAATAGTGGTTAGGGTATTCTACGCTATATGTGACCGGTCCACAGGCTATAATAGTTGTTAGGTGCATGTTGCCCTATATGTGACCGAGCCACCGGCTAAAATAGTGGGAGGTTCATGTACCCGCATGGATTGACAAAAAGAGCATGGTGTGAAATGAGTATCTATAAGAGACTAATTAAGTAATTAATCCGGACTATAAATTGACCTTTGTATATTTACCTAAATGATTGTATCCTACTATATTATTATGTTGGACTATATGTTGTTTTTATTATTCCTCTTGGTTTTATATGCTTCTATGTGTTGGCCTTAGTGCACGGTTACCTTACTCAGTACGTAGCGTATTGATCACCCTTTTATGGGTGTTGCTTATTTCTACGAGCATAAGGCCCTTCTGACTTTATGTAGGTGGGCGACACATATTTTGATGCCTTCGATGTCCATGAGACATCAGGTAGGGCTGAGTGTTGATCATTAGCTTGGTTCGATGATCGGAGTGATGTGGCCGGATTCTCTCTTTATGTCATTCTGTTTCTTTATGTTATTTCTTTTCTGTATTAGATTTTCTAGAATTAAACATTATCGTTTGTAGACATTATTCTCTTCAAGGAATTTTGATTTCGTACCTTGAGATATGTAACCTTTTACTCGTACTCTAATTTATATTCTATGACTCTTCTAGCTTTTCATTTTCTGAACTCTTGGTTTAAGTATTGATTAAGTTTAACAAATATCCTTTTTAGCCTTAGCACTTGGTACTGGAATGGTAATAGTGAACCGGTCTGGTACTAAGTGTGGCGGTAACATTCCCAAAATTCATAGGTTCTGATTTAATTCATTTGCTTATGTTTTAAAAAAAATAATGAATTTTGGGGTGTTACACCGATCCACGGGCAAATAATAGTAGCCAAGAGCGTTTTGCCCTGGAGACTGATCCACCGACAATAATAGTGGCCAGGAACGTTCTGCCCTGTATGTATTCCGGTCCACCGGCTAAAATAGTGGGATTCCCGCACTCACATGGATATATATAAAATCCGAGAGATGACTGAATAATGATGGACTAATGGCTTAAGGCCCGGAAGTATCGATTTCGCATTATGACCTGTTAATATATGATGGACTTGTTAAGTATGTGAACGTTAAGTATGTGAAGGTTATGTATGCACATCTCATTATATATGTATATAGTTTTGTATCATGTGTGGCATTGTGTACCTGCTTTTCAATGTGTTTTAAAGGATTACTCAGTACCATAGTATTGAAGGGTCACATTCGTGGGGCCCCTGCCATTTCAATGGGCAGTGTCCCTTGCAGGTCATTTTCACGTGCTATTAAAGTGGGCAATGAGAAAGAGGGTAAGGAACTATCCTATCCGGAAGGTCCTAGGGTTGTACTCTTTTTGTTTTAAACCTCACTTTAAATGTGGTCCTTGTTCTTGTAACCACCACCGGTGGATTTTATTCTTGTAAATTGTCATTTACGCTACTCTAATTTAAATATGTTTGAATTTCTTGTAAATTGTATTTTACTCTTTCAACCTTAACACTTGGTATTGAAATGGTAAGAGTGAACCAGTCTGGTACTAAGTGTGGTGGTAATATCCCTAGAATTCACAGTTTTATTATTCCGTTTCCGCCAATTCTTTTAATAAAACGAAATTTTTTAATAGTAAATTTTGGGGGTGTTACACCAACTGAAACTATGTACACTCACTTTTGTAATCTTTATTACATATGATTTAAAGCATTAGTTAATCCTCATGGTGAACCATATATAGTTGGACAATGGATCTTGTCTTATAGAATAATCTCTCCTAAGTAATTTGAGTTGTAAAAAAGTGCAACGGACATTGCTTTGGATTAATTGAATTTTTAGTTTATTGGTGGAAAGATTTAAGTGTTAGTGTTCGTTTGGTATGGGGATAATAGGGGTAAAAAAAGTATCCTCCTATTTTACATATCTTGTATATTATAATTAAAATTAAAAAAACTCTTATTTATATAAATACCCATTTTAGATTTTAATTAGATCTAACATGGGTATTTAATTAAAAATATTTTTTTGTTATTAAATACTTAATACAAAAGACATAAAATATGAGAAATTGTTTCCCTCCCCTATTACCCCCATACCAAACAAGCCCACATCTCGTACCAAGGGTAGCTAAAAAACGAAGCTTCAAAGGTAGCTAGTTGCTTTCTTTCTTTCTTTCTGTTTTTTTTTTCATTTTATTTGATAGTTCATAAAGCTCATGCAATATTAGCTTACCAAGAATTGCCTTGCTCTTAACAAATAAACAACTTGAGCTAGCAAAATAGGAGATATACCCTATGGTCAAGAACACCCCATGACACGCTAATGACAACACCCAACAACTCTCCATACCCTTATCATACAAACACCCATACACCTAAACCCAAACACACAAGCAAATCCTACACATAAATCCAAATTAAATGGAAAATCATATGCCTCTATAAAATGCAAGATCACTATAGACCAAAAACAATCAAAGAGGAAATATCTTTCATTGACATTTGGTAATTAACTATGTATATTACAATATGTTACACTAATGCATTTATAACAATGAATAATCTAACAAAATGTTACACAAATGACATAGATGTTTTGTGCAGTAATACAACCCATTTGTTATCATTTCTATTTTTAAATTTAGAATGCCTTTTTGAACGAAAAATTTATTGGTTTACCAATCAATTTTAGAGCTACTTTGTGATTACACCACCACCACATCGTCTACAAGCACCTTTAAAGTAGTGGTACATGTGGTTGTTGAGTGCTTGTTATATAAGGGTGTCTCGGTTGTGGTTTTCACTTGGGTTTCCTATTATTGTTTGGGCTTGGTTTTGGTTGTTGTTTTGCTTCAAGTCAACTAAGTTGTTTGCAACTAGGATTATCTCTTCTTCATTTTTCTTCCATAGTTTTGTGCTTGCCTAAAGTAATGTGGAAGAAACAAAAAAAAATTTTGAGTAGTCAATCACATATTAAGTTCATTATACATATTTTTCCCCTACTTAGAATATGTTTGTTAAGCATTTCATACTCCAATAAATATTTGTCAAAAATTATTTTTTTAAATTTATACTATTTTTTAGTAAATTTACTTTTTAAATATAGTAAAATAAATAAAAATCAACAACTACCATTTCCCTAAACATAAACTTATGTAGTTAATATTTTTTATAAGGTTGAACTTATTAAAAGAAAAACATTACAATACTAATTATTTACAAAATTTGCCATTATAGAAGAGATAATCTAAATATTTTACTTTGAGGGACTACGTTAAAAAAATAAAATAACAACTTATAAGTTAGAGTAATCTCTCATTTTTAGGAACTTACTCCAACATCTTTGATGTAATATTCAAAATTACAGGCAAGATTAGCATATCTTCTCACTCTAATTTATAATTTGTTTTAAAAAAATCACCATGTCCACGAGCACCCTCGCCACTCCACCACCCACCAAGCCACCGCATGACCTATCAACGTTATATCACTACCACCTCATCTCCATGCATGCATCTAGTTACCACCATGGCACCATATCCTCACACCAACATCACCATGGTGGTTGTCATCATTTAAACACAAATACAGGTATTTTTAATGAAAATAAATCTTAGAGATTGAAAATAAGTTTACAAAAATTATTGTAATTAAAAATTATAACTCATTTTCAATTTTCATGTAGTTAAAAGTAGAAAACTGAATGAATCGAACGAGCCCTTTGAAGTTGGTTGTTCTCTTTTATTTATAGGCAAATAATTTAGGAGTTGACTGTACTCATATCATATCAACCATGATTTTGGGAGTAATACTATCTCTATCATAATTCATGCCATGTAAATTAGGGTTATTTATATTATTTGATATTCTATAAAATGATCCAATATTGAAATAGATTCGATCCAAAAGGTTAAATAAATATTTTATTAAATTAAATAACCAATCCTATTAATAAAATTCAAATAAATTAGATTTTTTATCCGATAATTATATATATACTCTAAAACCTATTTATTTTTTATAATACTGTATTATATATAATCATCTCTCTCTCTCTCCGTCCATCCATCTATATCTATATATATATATATATATATATATATATATATATATATATAATTTGAAAAGGGATAATTAATGGTGGATAGTTTTTGTCCAGATGGACAAATTGTAAAGATTGTTGTATGTCTTTGTGGATTATATTTTTTTATTTTGTTTATTATAAGTAAATGTTATAATTTTACTTATTTTTATATTAAATATTTAAATATTATCTAAAATTTGGGATTATAAATTAAATATAGTATAATTTAAGGCTTGAATCAAATTATTATATCAAATTTGTTCAAATTAAATTAATTTATTATCTTTCAATTAAAAAAATTTACCAAATTCTCATTTGTGGCATGCTAAAAAAAATTTAAATATTTGATAAATTATATGTCATCCGACCTAAATTTTTTTCAAGCTTTTTTTTTAATATTTAATATTTAAAATATATTAAATTTTTTTATCAAATATTCGATTAAATAGCCATACGGCCGCACCGCAAGGGTAGTGTTCGATCATGGCTCCAATCCTGAACCGTAATACACGAAATTGGTAACTACACAGGATTCTGTTAAAATACCCATCATTTGATCTGTGCAAACATGTTGAGGCTATCTTATTGGAAGACATACTGTCAAGTGTCAATAGCTACTATTGTTTTATTCTATAATGAAACTACAGGACTGGAACGTAGATACGTGACACCAAAATTGTGGCGTTGAATTATAACACAAGAAATAGACTGGTAAAGATTATAATCCAGTGGCTGCAAATAGATACATGTAGATGATAATTACGAGCTCATTGTATCCATATATATATATATATAGACACTAGACTAGGGATAATATGTTTTGATAGATGTTGAATAATTTTAGAAAATAGCTGTAAAATATAGTGTATGGTGAAATATATGTGTAGTAATAGTGATATGCTTGGTTGAATATTGAATTTTTTTTAGACAATAATGAGGAAATATATATACATAATAATGGTAAAAAATATTTAGATGTGTGTTGAAATATACATATAATTGTGGTAAAAGATAAATTTTTATAAGAAAATTGTTAGCTTTAGTGTTGAAAAAGTTTTGAAAAATAGTGGCAAAAAAATTATTTTACGATAATGAAAGATAATTAGATGTATGGTGAAATACATTAGTAATTGTAGTGAAATATTAGCATAAAATTGATGATATGCTTATATGAATATTGAATAATTTTAGAACAATAATAGTAAAAAAAATATATAAAACAGTGATGAAAAAGTAAAAGATGAGTTGTAAGAAAATTGTTAACTCTTAGCATTTTTATTGTCAGTGTTGTATATAAAATAATACTAAAATATCTTTTAAAGTATAATATTGATTAAGTTTCAGTAAAATACAAATAAATAATAATGATAAAAGATCAAAGTAATAATAATAATAATAAATTATTTTTTTTTAAGAATGGTAAAATATATATTGTGTTTCAATGGTAAAAAAATAGTTCAAGTGAAATATTAGCTCAATGTTAGGAAAAGATGAGTTAAAAAAATACTAGAGAAACGAGAAGAAGGGAGTTCCGTTTCTTTTTGCTTCAATTCGCCGACCTCGGACAGCATAATATAGAAATTGTAATTAATATGGGAAATTCAGAATATAGTGTGATGTGCTTCGGAAGAAAATTAGCAAATAAGCAAATTGCGTCTCTAATTTAATGAGAGGCGGTTCAGTTAACTGGAAGATAGTATTCTCGTAAAAAAATCAGCATAAACGGATGGTTTGGGAGTTTAAGAAACAGTTTTAGTAGTCCCAAATTTTAATCACAACTTTTTAATATGTATATTTATTTTTGTAAATTTATTTTTTAAATGAAGTAAAATAGTCGATTATAACGACCAACAATTGACACCATAAAACTTTGTTAGACCATTTCAAGTTATACATTTGTAATTATAAATGAGTCCAGACAAATTAAACAACAATTATTTTGGTCTCGACTCATGTAAAAATATGGTAGCTCGAGCTTAAATCGAGCCTCATAAAAGATGTTTGAAAATTCTGGATCATACTCAGATTTTAGAGAGAGAAAGCTCAAAGTTCTTCCTTATTATTTATGAACTCGATGTCTGTACAAAATAAGACCCATGAGACTATATACATAAATCTTAACAGACTTTCTAGAATTTAGGAAATGTCCTAACAATGTACAGCTAGATAAATATTAAAAATATATTTACATATATTACAATAGCCCCTCCTCAAGCTGGAACTGGTGGCTTAGACAAAAGTCCAAGCATGATTGTAAAAAAATTGTGAGATTTATAACACAAAGGCTTAGTGAGGATATCAGCAAGCTGCAAGTGAGTTCTGACATGTAAAATGTTGATGAATCCAAACTGAACATAATCCCTTACAAAATGGCAGTCCACCTTGAGGTACTTAGTTCGTTCTTGAAAAACTAGATTTTTTTTGCAATATACTTAGCAACGATGTTGTCACAGAACAAGTCAATAGGCTTTGGAACTTTAATCAACAGATTAGACAGAAGACCTTCAATCCAAATCAACTCACTTGTACATTAACTCATACTTCTATATTCAGCTTCACAAGTACTTTTTGATGTCGTTTTCTGCTTCTTTATCTTCTAAGAAACAAGTGAATCAACTAGAAAAATTGCATAACCAGAAAGAGACGTAGCAGAAAAAGGACAAGATCCCCAATCGGCATCACAGTAGCCCTTGAGAACCAAATCAGAATCCGATTAAGAAGGATAAAAGAGACCAAGATTTATGGTACCTTTCAAGTACTTCAAAACATGTAAGGCTGCTGAAAGATGTGACTGAGCAGGAGCACTTAAGAATTGGCTTAATTTTTGAACAGCATATGATATATCTGAACAAGTCTTATTGAGATACAATAATTTGCCAACTAATCTTCTGTAAATCTCAGGCTCAATTAAAAGAGAAGTATCATCTGTAATTAGCTTCAAATTATTAGGTAGAGGAAACAGAGCTTCCTTACAATCAAGCATGTTTGAATCTTTCAACAAATCAAGAATGTACTTTCTTTGGTTTAAAAGTATCCACTGGAGACCTCAATCCCTAAGAAATACTTCAAATTGCCCAAATCTTTAATAGTAAAGGCAGAATGAAGAGATTTCTTCAAAGTAGCAATTTCATTGAGAGAATTACCAGTGATTAACAAATCATCTACGTAGGCAACAACAACAGTAAATTCTCCATTATCAACACTTTTAATAAACAAAGAGTAATATTGTTTGGATTGTGTGTAACCCAAACCTAAGAGATGCTTGCGTAGGTCCACATTCCATTATCTAACTGCCTACCTCAGACCATATAATGATCTTTTTAGTTTATACACCTGTCCTGGTTTTGCTTTCTTATACCCTAGAGGAGGTTGCATATAGATTTCTTCATCAACATATCCATGAAGAAAGGCATTATTTATATCTAGTTGATGTAGATCCCAACCCTTTACGGCTGCCAAGGCTATCAAAACTCTCACAGTTGTAAATTTTGCAACAAGGCTAGATGTATGATTAAAATATTTACCCTTTATTTGTTTATCTCCTCTAGCAACAAGTCTAGCTTTACATCTTTCAATAGACCCATCAGGATTAAACTTGGTTTTATAAACCCATTTACTCCCAATTGCTTTTTTATCAGGTGGTAAATCTATTAGTTCCCAAGTGTCATTGATTTCTAGAGCCTCCAGCTCCTTATCCATAGCATTGACCCACTCCTGTTTATCCTTAGCCTAATTGTAGGAGATTGGCTCATGCAAAGACAAAATTTTTGCCAAACTAGCCAAGAACTCATCATCTAGAAAAGAAAGTTTAGGATCTAATAAAACATGATTAGCATGAGAGAGGTTAACAAAAGAAGAATTTGATTTATTTTGTAGAATAAATCCATCAAATTTCTTTGGAAGTTGTGTAGGCCTAGAAGACCTTCTGAGAGGTATTTCAATTTGAGTGGAATGTTGAGTATTGAAATCAAAATCAGAAGAAGGAGAAGATGAAGAGTTTGTATTTGGAGTTGTAGGTGGAATTGAAGAAGAAAGATGAGGATAAATATGTTATGTGGTTGTCTAAGAAATATGCTCTGTATCAGGAGAATAAAATTCAAAATGAGAAGAAGAAGAAGAAGAAGAATTATGATGAATGTCAAAGGAAGGAATATTTATTGGAGAAGAACGAGGAGGTGCATAAGCAAGATTGACCAAAGGAAAAGAATGATGTTCAAATTTATCAGACAAATAAGAAAATATGTGTTCCTTAAAAATGACATCCCTGCTTAGAATAATCTTTTTATCTTCCAAATCATATAACTTGTATCCTTTTGACCCATTTTATCAGAAGTTTTGATAGCAGCATAACATAGGCAGCGAAACACCCTCAAGTGTGTATAATCAGGAAGCTTTTTCATCAAAACCTCATATAGTATTTTCCAAGACAAAACAGAGGAAGGCATCATATTTATCAAATATGTTGCTGTAAGAACAGCATCTCCCCAAAAATTTGTAGGAAATTTTGCATGAAACCTAAGAGCCCTAGCAATCTCAACTAGTTGCCTATGTTTTCTCTCCACCCTTCTATTTTGTTGAGGAACCCCAGGTAGACTCCTTTGATGAACAATACCTTTTGAAGAAAATAGAGTATTACAATACTCCAGAAGGATTTCAGTACCATTGTCACTTCTAATCACCTTAACAACATACTGAAACTAAGTCTCAACATATGCCAAAAAACTAGCAATTATTTTAGGAACTTGAGTCTTATCATGAACAAAATGAGTCCAAGTTGTTCTAGAATGATCATCTAAAATAGTGAGAAAATACCTAGCTCCTCATAAACTAGGAACCCTGTAAGGACCCCAAAGATCCATATTCCCAAGTTCAAAACAAGAAGTTGTTATTAAACTTGAAATAGTAAATGACAACTTATGATTCTTTGCTAACACACATGCTTCACAATCAAAAGTTTCAGAACATACATTGAAAGGTAAATGTTCTAGTTTGCTTATTGTTGCATAACCAAGTCTTGCATGTAAAAGAGAAAAACTAGGATTCTGAGCAAAAGAATGATATGCAATAGAATCATTAGCTAAATGAGTATTTATAGGGGATGAAACAAAAATAGCATTATTCTAAAACCTGTAAAGGCCTCCATGTCTTGTACCAAATCCTTTGACCTTATTAGTTGAGAGGTCCTGAAAAGTACAAAAATGTTTGTCAAATTTTACAAAAAGTTGGTTTTGGTCAAGTAATCTACCAACTGATAGGAGATTATGTTTAAACTTAGGACATAAAAATACATTGAAAAGGGTAATATAAGGAGTCAAAATGATATTTCCTATTTTGTCAACCGTTTTTAATGAACCATCAGGTAAGGCAATGTGTATAGGTTTCTTTATCATGCATGTGTTAGCAAACATCTCTAAGTTAGAAGTCATATGATCACTAGCACCAGTGTCTATTATCCAAGCAACATTAGTATGATTTTGATATAAAACAACATTAGAAGCAAAAACAATACCAGCAAAATTCACAGAAGGTTGATAATTTGTATTGTTGTTATGCATCATCTTCATGAATTCCTTGCAAGCAGCAGATAACATTTGAGTATCCATGATAGGAGACTGATTTGAAGAACCAGGTTAAAAATCAAGAGGAGAACTTCCTAGAATTCCAGAAGAGTCGTGAACAGTAGCAGTAAGTCTAGTAGAAGAGTTATGAGGCTTATTTCCTTTCAAATCCACATACCACTTGAAATAACCGACCAGTTTGAAGCACCGATCCTTAGTGTGACCCTTCTGCTTGTAATGATCACAAAACCTTTCATACTTTGCCCTTTTGTAATCTTTATAGTCTCGTTTAGCAAGTAACTGAGACTTGGAACCATGTGGATTCTTGACTGATAGCAATGCACTCATCTTAGAAGAAACAGGATGAAGATTGAGATTAATAGAATTTTTTTTTTCAATCTGCTGAAGAATGTGATACGCTTTATTCATAGAAGGCAGGGGATCCATACTGAGAATATTAGTCTTAACTTGATCATAAGACTTGTTCAATCCATCAATCAACTGAATAAGCTTGTTTAGTTGATCAGCTTCCAAGATTCTCTTAAGCAAATCACAAGAATAGTTGACCATTGCACCACAAGAACAATCATGAAAAGGTTCATAAATCTGTAGCTTATCCTAGACTGACTTTAACTTGCCATAGTAATCAGCTATAGAATCATCATTTTTTTTTAATAGACATTAAATCTTTATGACACTCATAAAGAAGTGGTGCATTTGACTGACCATAGCATTCTTGAATTTCTAACCAAAGGCTTCTAGCAGAAGGAGTAAAAATGAAAGTCTCAGAAATTGACTTCTCCATAGAATATAGAATCCAACTTGTGACCATGTAATCGTTGTGTATCCAATTCTAGAGTTCTGGTGAAGTTGCCGAAGGACGAGGAAGAGTATTGTCGATAAAACCGATATTATTCTTCTCTCCAAGAGCAAGCTTAATGCTACGGCTCCAATTAATATAGTTTCTGCCATTGAAGACAATCTGACCAAGCTAACTGTTCGAAGAATCTCCATGAGAGAGAAAATACGGATCATTATAATTGATCTCTAAATTCAGGCTTTGAGAAATCAAATTTTCATAATTCTCTTTATTTTCAAGCATTATGGACTGATAATCTTCAAGAAATCAAAGAATTGATCAAGAATCTCGACAAAATCACCGAAAAACTGTGTGGCCATAGCCGACAAGCAATTTAAACCCTCTTGTTGTCAATTGTAGCACTGGTAAATAAGGGTATCGTTCTAGCCGGAGATTGAGAGGGCTCACCTCAATATAACTAGCTTAAACTAAAAATAAAAATAAAAATAAAAATTCTAAATAACACAAAATAACTAAATAATAAAAATACTAATGGGGGTTATAAAAATAATAATAAAAGGAGTAAATAAAATAAAGTAAATTAATAATAATAATAAAAATAATAGGAAACCCGCAGATAGGATAAAGATGCTAGGGAAATCAAAATCCACCACTAGATTAGGTTGAAATATAATGTTAATTTCTAAGTCAATATTTAATCGTGAGAATGGGATCGACCAAGTTGTATACCAAACGCAGGTCCATACACCTTATATTACTTCCCTTAATTAATTAATACGACAACTTGCCAATATTAACCCTATTAAATACTAGCAGTATAGCAGCAACAAGTGGCTCCTATATTTAACTAGATTTAATGCATTAAGTGTAAGTGGAAGGCTATCAATCTAAGTACCCAGACTAGTACACAATGCATGTCTAGGTGTATTTCCTTTCCTTAACCCACACGTATCGAAACGTTTTACTATTTCGGTTAGAATCACAAAAATATTAGGTGAATTGTTATCTAACCTAGCTGTAATTTATAAATATAGATTCTAGTATATTTAGATGGCCACCTAGTAGGCAAATAATCCTACATACTGTCACTTATGAAGAAACCATAACAAGGCATGCATCAAATAAATTATACTTGACAGAATTATACATATAAACGATAGCAATTAACATAGAGTCAAGAAATAATCTCACGAAACAAAGAAAATAAAATTATAATTCAAATCCTAATCCAGGGTTTCAATTTATTCCCTAGCAACAAATATTCAGCCAACCATAATTATAGAGTTAATTACACAGAAATATATATCTAAAATATAAATTAAAAATAAGAGAAAGAAATAACCGGAATTAATTTTGGATAAAAGATCAAGAATTTATTCAGATAAAAATTAATTTTATCCGAAATAAATTCTACCGGTATCAAATTTTCTCTTATTATCTCTTATCGTTGCCTTTATTTCCATGCAAAATTCTTTCCCTTTTTCCCTTTTCTTCCGACTGACAGCTAACGGGGCCGCGGCTCTCTCTGCGTTGCTCCTCATCTGGCCTCGGTTTCAGTGCCCCACGCCACGTCAGCCCTGCTGACGGCTTCTCTTCTTTTTCTCGTTTCGTGCGGCGCCTCATTTGGTTTCGTTCTGTTCCTTCCGTGCAACCTACTTTCTATGCCACGTCAGCCCTGCGGCTGACTCTTCTTTTATTTTATTTTTTGTTTCGTCCACCCAGACCTGTTCGGCTTCGTTTGGCTTACATTTTGTTTCAGGCCTTTGGGCCTTCGGCCTTTGATTGTTGGTCCAAAGGTTCGGTTTTTTTTTCTCTTTTTTTTTATTTTTTATTTTCTTTTATTAGAAAAATATAACTTGCAAAATAAAATTAAATAAACATTAATAAATAATATTATATTCTAAATTTACTTAATTATTATCATTTTAGCTTAAATAATAATATTTATGTAATTTTTACCACTTAAGCATAAAACAATAATTATTCAGCTATATTAGTTAAATAAAATACTAAAAACTAAGACTATAAGGGTATAAAATGTGTCAAAATATGAACTTATCAAAAAAAGTACCATAGAAAATTTCAATTTCGCCCAATTTAATCAGAGAATTGATCAAAATTAGCAGGAGATGAAGAAACGAGAAGAGATCAAGAAAAAAATGAGAAAAATGATAAATTATGGAAGAAATTGAGCAATTATAGCTCTGATACCATGAAAATTCTATATCATACCTAGATTTTAGAGAGAGAAAGCTCAGAGTTCTTCCTTATTATTTATGAGCTCGATGTCTGTACAAAATAAGACCCAGGAGACTATATACATGAGTCTTAACAGACTTCCTAGAATTTAGGAAATGTCCTAACAATATACAAATAGATAAATATTAAAAATACATTTACATATATTCCAATAATGTTCAAATTCAGCTCAGATATGACTTGAAAGTTGCTCGACTCGACTCATCTATTATAAATTAGCCGAACTCAAATGAGGTTGCTCGACTTGTTTTTTTTTTAATGCTCTTTTACGGCTCATTCTACTTGTTTAGCTTATTTAGAGCTCACTCTAATCGTTTGACATATTTGGCTTGTTTAGAGCTCGCTTGGCTCATTTAGAGTTTGTCTAGCTCTCGTTTGGCGATTGTTAATACATGTTATAATGTAACAATTAACCAAAAAAAAAAGACCAACATATTTGTCTAAATGTACTTAAGACCTAGAGTCATTTTAGCTATCAAACCTACACATCGTCATCATTCATTGGCCGCTAAACAAAAGAATTATGTCAAAAAGCTTCCTTGGGGCATGTTTGTCCGTCTAGTTTGCTAGTAATATAACTTAAACTATCATAAAAAAATACTCCAAAAATAATACTAGAAAATCCATCAAAATAACATAATAAGTCACATACAACTTCTAAAAATGTCAATATAATAACATAAAAAAATAAAAAAGGATCTACTATGCTCATAAATAGGATCCACCATGCTCCTTCAGACTCCAACAAAATGAGACAGTCATAAAATACATCCCGCCTAATTGCAAAAATAGGATCCACAATGCTCATAAGATCATAAGAGTTTAGATGCAAAACACTCCAATATATCTTAAAGGACCAAGCACAACATACTCAGAATAGTAATAAAATCTTTCTGCTCAAGTAATAATCGAGAAACCATATTTTTTTCCTTTTAATACAATTCACCACCTTAGTATAGCCTTAGCCTACTATTAGAGTTGCAAAATCATTCCATCATCAAGTACAAAGAGGCAATAACAAGAAGCTTCCTTAAATCACTTTTTATAGATGCATATATTCAATGTTGCACATATGCTTTCTAGAAATAGATGAATTATTTTTCACAAACCTTTTTATGGAATTCATAGTACACAATACATCAAGGAAGTAAACAAATTAGCAAGTCTAAATAACATACTAATAAATCCATAATTGGACTCCAAACTATAGTGAAAGTAAATAGAAAATCAATACATCCAAAAAAAAGCTTGTATCGGACCTAATATATGCAAATATTCTTGGTTAGAATATAAAAAAAAACAATCAACAAGAGTTATGTAAAAATAAGTAGCAAAATTTATTGCAATACTTATGTAATGCATAAAGTTGGAGTTACTAGAGAATCAACTACCTTATATGAGAACATCACAAACCAAATTATGGCAAATCACATTCTTCCATACCTTCATATTCTGTTTCCTTATCAAAAACATAGCAAGCCAATAAAAATATATTAGTAATTGGGTTTAAATAAGGCTAAAATATTAGATAAATTAAACTCAAATACAAGATAGAAAAGCATTCACCTTTTTTTTAAGTTTCTCACTAGAACAAACTCAATCATCGATGCACAGTAATACTTCAACTGTTTGAAGATCTAAAAATGCTCGGTACAGAACAATTACTCTCCCACCAGCACTAAAAGTAGTCTTTGAGGCAACCAATGTTATAGGAATTGAAAAAATGTCATGTGCTACTTGAGATAAGATAGAAAACTTCCAGGTATTCCCCTTCCACCAATCAAGTGCTGAAAAAGGTGATCCTAAACCATCATTACACATATATACTCCCTCATCCAAGTAAATATCTAACTTTAATCTGCCGGATTGTTGGGTACCTTTTAATAAAATTTTCAAATCATGATTTTTTCGCCAGCACTTCTTCCTCAATGACACTCCCAAAATCACCCTTACCACTACTATCATTCTCTGATGCATTTTGAACACTACTGATATAATGTTAGGCCTAATCATAAAAAATCTCTCTCAATTTTATTTTTACATTGTCAACATTTTTTCTTGCACCATCTTTCTAAATGATAGGAAATTTATAACCAACTAACATCATATTCTAGTTAGGATATAATATCGAAGTAAGAGACATCAATATATTGCATTCACTCCAATACTTATCAAACTTCTTTTTCATTGTCATGGTCATTACTTGCATAAAAAGATCACCACAAACTACCTTCTCATCTAGTGCATCTTTTATCACCCAAATCTACTTTTTTTGTTCCATCCCTTAACGTAACTTCTTTGAAGTCTTGCCATACCATCAAAGTTTCTTTAGAATATTTTTCTTTATGGTGCATTCCTCATCCTCTTTATCATTGTCTATTGTAGTACTTGGCTCCCCTTCCTTCTCATTACATGGTTCTTTAAATCTTTCTTCTACAACTTCAACCACTTAATTCTCTTGCTCCATAGCTGAACTTATGAAGGAAGATTTTGAATGAGTTGAGGTTGATCTTTATTTAGAAGAAAAAAATTTGGAATATATCAATTTTGACATACTCAAAAGTTATAAATGATTGTTGAAAACGGAAACAAAAAAAAACTTGGTAGCAAAAGCAATAACACCTACAAAAATAATAATGTTATTTAAAAAAACTTAAATTTATAAGTTATACAAGATACAAAAATAAATAATACTGAAGTATGATCACAAACTATAATAATTTTATTCAGCTTACATACATAATATATATAAAAAATATTGTTAGTAAGGATATTAAGAAAATTAATAATGCAGTGACATATCAAATCATGCTTTTTATTAATCAATTTGATACAAGATTTGAAATAAGAAAAACATAGAAGCATCTAAAAATAAAAAATTTAAACTTCTAATTTTGTTTATGGCATAGAAATATACATATAAATAAAAATACCTAAAAACCAATAAAGTAATAACTTAATTCAAAACATAAGGTGTTGCTAATGCTAGCTACTGACCAAGATTTTTGTTGACTTAAATTCTTCAACCACCAAAGTATGTAAACTTCCTCGACCTAAAATCAAATCAATGTAGAAACAACAATTGCTTTTTAGACAAGCTTTAAAAAAGAGAAAATTCAATCCGGTATGTCAGTATTATAATAAAGATATATTAAGACAAATATATATATATATATATATATATATATATATATATATATATATATATATATATATTATAATCAAATTGGTATCATTTCACAAAGAGGCAATTAAAATTATTTGTTTATATTATTAAAGGTAATATTTATTTAATTTGTTTACTAATGTATTAACGTAATCTAGCTAGCTACAAAGATTACACAAATAAATGTATATAAATTATATGTTTAGGCAGAAACACGGAGGAAAATACCTTTATATATTTCTACTAGCTACTCAATCCATATTGTTGGTGTGCCTCGTTTTAATCTTCCATTAATACATGAGTGCTAGGGCCATTTACGGTTCAAATATCTGATATTAGGGCCATTTACGGTTCAAATATCTGATATTTTGGATATTTAATTGTCGAATATCTAAAATTTAGGATATCTAAAAATGATATTTGATATTTGATTTAAAACTTCGGATATCCAAAAGATCAGATATTCGAATTTTCGGATCAAATATCAACTATAATCGATATTATCCGAATAAAATTTCAAATATAAAAAAATCATCAAATCACAAATATATTTAATATTATCCGATTCGCTTAGCAAATATCCGATTTACTCAACAAATATCTGATATTAAAACTAAAACAAAGAAGGAATGAGTGGTGTCTATCGACATGTAGAGTATTTTTTTTATAAATATCTAAAAATAAATTATATTAAAAATATAATTTCAACTAAATTAAATTTTGCATCAAATAATAAATAAAGTAAGTAAAAATTATATACACACACACATCTAAATTTATTTATATACAATTATATATAAAATAAAAATATATATAAAAAATGATAAATATTTTTCTTCAGATCGGATATTATTTATATTTGTCAGATTAGATATTTGGTTTGTTTGACTTTTCGTGAACCTAATCGGATATTTAATTTGAAGAAAAAAAATTGAATCGGTTATTTGCTTTTTTGGATAGAATCGCTTCGAATATCGGATCAAATAAGTAGATATCGAATAATATGAACAGTCCTAATAAATACTGCTAGCTATATAGTTGTCAACTAATCTTCATTTTAATAATGGATTGATAAATGATAAGTGATCAAATACACAAAAGAAGTAGCAAAAGCTAACAAACACAAAAACAACCAACAGACCCCTCAGGCCCTCACCGGGTGCCCTTAGCCTTAGGTGCTCAAAGTCGTCCATCTACTGGCTAATTGAGTGTAGAATCTAATTAGGATACGATCTTAAATATTGAGAATCAACTGAAAGTTTAAGACACTAATGTGTTTAAATTTATATGGAAACATTCCTTTTTCTTTTTCTTTTGGCTTTATTTTTGAGGAATAAAAATATATCCTATTCCTAGGAGGACCGAGTCTTTGTCACTAGGATAAAAATAATTAAGGATAAAAAATATATAATAAAAATACTATATGGATTTACAGTCATTAGCCATACATGGATATGTCAAGACAAATAACATAGTTGGGGCTAGAAGTGTTTATAGATCGGATAATCAGTATTTTGGATATCTGATTAAAAATTTTGAATATTTAAAATTTGAAATATTTAAAAAAAATTTAGATATCTAAAATTTTTGAGTGGATGACAATTAAAAAAATATTAGATAAAAAATTATTAAATAAAAAAATAAAAATTGATCTATTTTTAGCAAATATAATATAATAATTTGATTTTAGTATTAAGTTATATTATATTCAATTAGTAATTTTAAATTTTAGATAATAATTAAATATTTAATCAAAATAATAATTAAAAAGTATAAAATACTTATATTTTTTATACAATAAAATTTTATAAAAAATAAATAGTATTTAGAGTATATATATATATAATTTATCGAATAGAATATTATTTATATTTTTTTAATCGAATATTTAATTTATTTAATTTTTTATTTATCGAATTAAATATTTAATTTAAAATAAAAAAATTAGATTAATTATTTAATATCTCATATCAGATTATAAGATATCGAATAACAACGTCAACGGGTCTAGTTGTGTCAAATGATGAGCAGTGTAGCACATAAACGCCGGGTCACCGTTGTATTGTGTCCTGGAAACGTCCCTGGGACATGAAGGTCGTGCGGGGACGTCGGTACGTGTTTCCGACCAAAAATGGAAATACAAGGAACATAACAGAGTGCTCGTCATCTTGAGCAAATCCATCATTGTTGCTTCGATTTCACTGTTGCTTTGACTTCGTCGGTGTTGCGACTTGTCATTGCACCAATTCACCAACTTTTTTTTTTTTTTTTGCTGCAAATAGTTATGTGAGGTTTTGGAAAATGGAGAAAACGAGAGGGATGAGAGGAGAGAGAAAAATGGATGATTTCTTCTAGAGAATTGATTGGAGAGAAGGCAAAAAGAAAATGTCGGAGGGTGGAGTTAGATAGGTGGGCTGAGGTCTTTTGTGTCATTGGGCCTATTTTGGACTGAGTATCTGGTTAGTCTTGATCCAATTAGTAGAATAAATAAATATATTAATTTTAATAATATATATATATATATATATATATATCAACCATGGTTTCTAAGTCTTTAGAGATAAATATATGTGTATAAGCTTCACACACACACATATATTCATTTGCTAATTTTTTATTTTCTAAATGTTTAAGAATCAATGATTTCTCATTTTTTTTAATATCCATGTTTGGAACCCAAGCATACTCTTTTAATTTATTTTTCTATTATGATATTTTGATTCAAGTCTCATCAGAATTTTTGTCATTTAAGATCTCTTTCAACGAAATGAGATGGTCCTTGATTTTATTGGTAGCTATATACGTTGTGATATTAAGAAAGACAAAACTAAATTTACTTGTGTTGGTGGCCAATAAGTGAGGATTGAATGCACATTAAATTTAGGAACGAAAAACTAAAAAGTACGGCATAAATATTTACATTTTTTTTAAATTGAGACATAAAATTATAAATTTTCTAATTGAGGTATAAATATATGTAAATCATTTAATTAAAGTATAATCACTAAATTTATAAATTTCGATGGCATAAAGAGTCACTTTTTACGTCATTTGTTAGTTAATTATTTTTTTTAAATAGTAATTGAAAATTTATTTTTTAATATTTTAATAATTTTATTTGAAAATTTCCTTTCTTTAAAATATTTTAAAATTTCACATTTTTTTTGTCAAACTCCAAATATTGTAAAGAATGATAGATTTTTTGTAAAACTAAATAAATATTCAATTTGAGATTTTGTGAGCATTTAAAATTTTCATAAAATTATAGTTTTATAATTTGATTTTAGATATTCAAAATTTCAGAAAATGTTTTTTTTAAAATGCTTTATTTTGCATAAAAATCCTAAAATTCAAAAAAAAACCTATTTTTTTAATTCCATTTTTCTTAATTCCAATTTTTAGAAAAAGGTATAGGTTTTTTTATAAGTATGGATTTCTTAAAAAATCAAGCATTTATCTTATATTTACTCATTTTTTGATCTTATAAACAAATATATTTTTTTTGAAAAATAAATTTTAGTAGTTTAATTATGTGATGCATTAGTGTAGACATGGAAATAATAGTTAATAAAGTGTAAATAAAATTTATTTAGCATTTTAAGTAATTTTTATGTCATTATTTAAATAAAATAACTAATTTGTAAAAAAATCAATAAAAAAGTGTTTTTATACGTCAGCGAAATCAATAAAATTTGGTACTAAACTTTGATTGAACAATCTACATATGTTTATGCCTCAAATATAAAATTTATAATGTTATGCCCCGATTAGGGAAAAAAGCTACAACAATTTATGCATTACTAACTATTTTTGCCGTTTTAAAAAGAGTTGTAATGATTCTTTCTACATTTTATATGCATATTTAATTATGCACGTTAGTGTATCATGCAAGATACACTCACATAGCAATATGGCACAGTGGTGCATTTTAATGAAAATTTTGTTTATAATAGGTAGCATGGATGATCAATATACGTAACACATAATAACCAAAGAGGGTATATTAATCACTTGTGATTGCTAATTAATCACTACACTACATTACATATAATCACTTTTTTTTAATCTAGATAATCACCTAGGGAATGCGACACGGACCTAATAATTTTAACATAAAACATTACATATTTTAGTAATTATATCTTATGTTTCAGTGAATATTTGATATTTTTTGGTGATTATGTCCTTTATTTTACTATGTATTATACTTTGGTGTCATAATACACTTTTTGATTATGTTACATATTTTAGTGATTATGTTTGATTTTCTAGTATTTTTTATGTTTCTATTATTTGCAGAAGATTTTTTTATTGTGATTATGTTTCATATTTTAGTGGTTATGTCTGATTTTCTAATGATTATTTGATATTTTTTTAGTAATCATATATTTTATTTTGCTATGTGTTAAACTTTGGTGTTGTAATACAATTTGTGATTATGTTATATATTTTAGTTATTATATCTCATTTTATAGTGATTATTTAGTACTTTTTGGTTATTATGTTTGGTATTTTAATTTTTGTATATATTTTGGTGACATAATACACTTTGTGATTATGACACACAATTTTAACTTATTTTATGTAAATATTACTGGAAAACATAAATATACTCTAGTCAAGAAAAAAAATATATATATGGGTGAGATAATCACTTAAATGACCTAAATAATCATCTGAGTGGTCCCAATAATCACCGTAGGAATATAGCTGAAATAATTACTAAAAAGACTCAAATAATCACCCGATTTTTTAGATAATTATTTTGTGTGGGTATATATTATTAGATATGTAATTCTTATTCCCTTCATCTCATAATTTGGAATGAGCTAAACTTACATTTCCTAGACAAAATTTCAAGGCCTTTAAGTTTCATTCGGATTTTTGAAAGGTATTTGAAAAGAGAAATATTAAGATTAACAAAATAAAAAATGAAAGAAAAATAACAAACGGCTATCCTCGCCCCCTCCCCACCCTATCTAGTGGTCACGGGAAACGATGAAAAATAGATCCCAAGAAAGTAGCTTTTGTCTTTAATTTTCAATTAAGTACGTGGGTTTCAAGGAGGGCCATAATTACTCATTCGTAATTAACTTAAATCTTAATATTATTATTTTTTTTTACTAATGGAACACATGTGGTTGATATCCTTTGGGCTTAAGTAGAGACCTTGGCGCATATGTGGTACGGGGTAGATGGGATGATAAATATTCCTCTTAATTTATATTTTTTATATTAAGAAGTTAAGAATAATAATAATAACTAATAAAATATTTATTTGAGATCAAATCAATCTATAAAATAAATATTTATTTAAAAGTAAATTTAACTTTAAATATATTATATAAAACATATAAAATATGATGATAATTTTATATAGGCAGGCCCTGGCTACTGCTAATTTGATATACTAGGATGGTTCCTGGGGCTCCAAAATTATACAATTATATAAACTAAAACTTCATCCCAAGATCAAAAGTTGACGGTGGTTCAACTGGTTTGCAGGCATGGATGATATAGCGCATTAGTCACGTAAAGGTGCATGGAGACGAGGATTTAAATCCCATGCTCCCTTAAAAATATATTCTATTAACCATATTGATACTTAACAATAGAAGGGAATTTTTAGTGCCCTTATTTATTAGAACACTTGGTAATTCTATTCAAGGCTTTCAAGTTTAGTTGTTTTTTGTTGATTATGGATGGATGTTAATTTAAGGACCAATGCTAGTTGCATCTTGTAGGTACTTCCACTGTGATATTGTGATGTCACTGGTGTATGACAGGCGAAAAGATGCGTCAGACAATGCTGCATGAGATCATCAAGGGCATGATCTCCTCACCAATTTATCTTGGCAACGTAGTATATGTTCGGAACGATTTATTAAAAATAGTTATTTATAATAATTATTTATTTAAAAAAAATTAGTCTAATTTTTTTTAAATAAGTATTTATTATAAATAATTATTTTTAATAAGTACCTTCAAACAAACCATAATCATATCATTTAAATCGATCAAAACTTTTTTAATAATTGATAAATAATAATAATAATAATAATAATAATAATAATAATATTGATAGTAATGATAACAAAGGGAGTAAAAAATATTAATTATGACAATAATAATTATAGGAAGGAAAATGAAGAAAAAATGTTCCATTATTTTATTAATAACTTTTGAAATATTATTTAGATATATTTAATTGGTCATAGATTGATAATACCAGATATCTTATTATTATATATTTTAAGGTAAAAATGGGTGAAAGGTAAAATCGGAGAAAAATATTATTATAATATTATTTAATGTGTTTGAAAATGTGTTGGAGATAAAAGTAATAGGCATAGTTTAACTCGGCTCCTCCCCTCGTTTCAATTTTAGTAAAACAAACAACGAATATATGAAACAATTAATTAGCTAGGCATGGTGGTTAAATGCATATACTAGCCTAATCATCTAGGTTATGGTGGCCAAACGATTAATTTTATATTTGGGACTGCAAACACCTTAACCTCCGTAGACAAATACACAAGATATTCATACTAGCTATTTTTTGTTGTTAATTAGTATATATTAATGTGTTATAATTATATTTTTCAAATACCATATTGATTTTATAGTAGAATATCAATGAATAGAGAAATTTATCAATGTTAGTCATAATTTTTTTTAAATATCATTTTTTATGTGAAATAATATATTATTATATTATATACCATATCTTATAAATAGTTTTTTATATATCATACTACAAAGGTGAGATAGCAAAACTACAATCCTAACTTTACCATTTACTATAATCATATGTCGTGACCTATTACCTTGCAGGGCACAATGATACCAACCCTATGAATATGATTAAAAGTCAAAAAATTCAAGTTATGGAAAGGAAAAAAAAATTAAAGTTCAAAGACTGTAGTGTAGTATATTACCTCATTAATTTCTATAAAGGGCCTAGGTACACTAGATATAGAGGGTTGAAATGGAAATTATAAATATGATGACATTCTATCCAACCTCCTAAGGATTGGCTCTTGTGATTCCCTTAACATCATTACTTTTTTTGTCCATCTATTAAAATTTTTCCTTTGGAGGGCAAGAAGTAGGGCGATGTCCAAATACTTTAGATAGTTTGAACCTATACTAATATGTCCTACATCAACCACGTGCTCTTTTGTTCCGAATGCGTGTGTCAAAAGGTCATTTGGATCTTCTTTGTCAAAAGCACCGGCCCATATAGTCCTTTATCAAACCCTCCTATTTAAAGTAAAAAAAAATAGTTATAAATAAGTAACCAAGTAAAGAGAAATATTGTCTGCCTTATAAGTTTCTCAATCATTTGTTGAGTTGGTTTGTTGCCTTATATATATATATATATATATATATATATTCACACCAATGCTTCTTGAGCTACCTTGTTGCCTCTTCACTTGTCACATTGAATGGATAGATTATGTTAGTTTGAATTATAAGATAAGTACACTATAGTTATATTTAAAAGTAAATAATAATATGTTATTATGTACTTCATATTCCTCTTAAGTCTTTTATGAACAGAATTCCCTCCATTGGTTGAGGGTAATTACATCCCTATAGATATCTGGGGGTGCGGCATACTAGTACCATCAGCTGCATACATATAGTTTTTAGACATCCATGACATCTAATCCATAGAGGATTTTGAATCTCGACTCATAACAAATTTCTTATGCTATTGTCCAAAATTAAATCTTTGTTACAATATTAACAAAAAGTCATATCTATTTCTAATATTCAAATTATAACATAGTGTCATCCCACACACTATCCTTCAAATCTTTTGGAGCATCCCTCCAAGTTTGATAAGTGATACAGATGTGCACATGAGCCCTAGAGTTAAAATAATCAACAAACAAAACCCTATTCTCACCCACTAGATACCCTAATTCATCAAAATCGACATTAAGATCAAAGCCCCTTTCTCTACTTCTAGCAATTTGTGTCAATTTGATTATCCCCCTTCTTTGTGTTTTCCAAACTCTTGAATATGTGTATCATCTTCGTAGATCTATACATGAAACAATGAACAAAAATTATAGATCAAGAAGTACTTAAAGGAATATGCGATATGATATAGTTAAAATATAAAAAATAAATCTTTATGAGAAACATAAAATAAAATAACACATAGGAAGTAATTAAAGCAATTAATATGTGATGTGATATAGTCAAAATATTAAAAAAAATGAACATTTATGAATAAAATAAAACAAAACAACACATAGAAATTAATTAAACATTTCATCTATAATGCTTTAATCTACAGAGTGTGCCCTCTTTATACATAAACTTTGATTTGAGTACATAGAATTCTTCTTTGTGATCATATTTTACATAGATGTCATTAATAACATCATCATGGTTGGACGAAAAAGGTAAATAAGTATTCAAAATGCCCTCCCCATGTATGTTATCATCCCATTTTTTTTTTACATTCAAGACAATAGGCCACCATTTATTAGATGGACCAATAACATAGAATACATGTTTTGTTTGTAAGGATAATATAAATGGGCCTTACATATCATCAAGCCTTGAAAGATATTCCCTTTTAAATCCATCTTCTTTAATATAAATCTCATTTGTATTGCTAACCCATTTGTACCAGAATGAAAAACCTCTAAAAGGTGGTGTAATCCAGTAGCTATATACGATATATCATCCTATAGTATGTCATTAAAGCAAAATTAGGGATTTTTTTCCTTGCACTTGATATATGCAAAGCTTCTGATATTACACTCACACCACAACTTTGCATATTAATCTTTTCATCCTATTCCTTTATGTAGAAAATACAACCATTAATCATATATGAGTTGTATGACATTACTTCCCTACTAAGAGGGTGTGACAACCAATACAACCAATATCAAATTCAAATGATTAAGATGACAAACACTTAGAAAAGAAGCTATCATGTCTATCTAATATCCATTTCTCACTCCTATATGGATTTGAAGCCCTCAAATTACCCATGTGTTGATCCACATATGGCTAAACATCATCTCTATTGTGAAGGACATGAAGGTGAGCTTGCAAAAACATTTGATCATCATCAATTATGACCATAAAAAATCCTTCTCACCCTTTTAATTGTTCCTCTATGCCTGAATGACATGGTTTAGGAAGGTCTATCATGTTAATATTAGGTAAGAACTCACCACAAAACTATGTTATCTCCTTCACTAAATAAATATTGGCAATGCAACATTCAGGCTTGTTCGGATTCCTTACATATTATTTTAAGAATTTCATATAACTTTCAAATTGATACATCCAATGCAAATGAACTAGCCTACATAATCTAACCTTCCTAACCAAGTGAATTGTTAAATGAATCATGATTATAAAGAATGATGGGGGGAAATACATCTCAAGCTGGAATAAAATAGGTTCAATCTCACTCTTCAGTTTGTCCAACCTTACAAGGTTAATAACATTAATACATAGTTCCTTGAATGAGAAATAAAATTTAATGATGACACTCCAAGCCCAATTCGGTAAGATAGAATGTATAGCAATTGGAAATAAGTCTTGAATGAGAATATGATGGTTATGAGATTTCATACCCACTAACTTCAAATCTTTCATCAAAACAAGTTTCTTAATGTTTGATTAATATCTTTTGGGAACCTTCAATCAGTGTAAGCACTCACATAAAGAGATCTTCCCTTTTTTGGAAAGAGTATAACATGCAGGAGGTAAACAAGATCTATTTTCCACCTTATGTTAATGTAATTCTATTCTTATACCCATGTCAACCAAGTTCAACTGAGTAGTGATGTCATCCTTTATATTTTTTTGTCACATTTAAAAGTGTGCTAATTAGACAATCAAATACATATTTATCGATATGCATCACATCAATACAATGTCGTACATGTAAGCTATTTCAATATGGAAGGTCAAAGAAGATTCACCTCTTCTTCTACCCACTTGAAGAGATTATAAAGGCACATTCAATTATTTTTACCTTTTCAAATGCTTGAAATCCTATGAGAGGATTCAGAGATCTTTATTCTTCAAATTTTTCATAAAAACATTTTCTTTACCTACGATAATGATGATTGTTAGGAAAGAATTTATGATGTCCAAGATTAGTCTTCCTACTCTTTTGTAGCTGGATAAAGTTTGTGTGATCTTCACAAATAGGACATGCATATTGCTTATACACACTGTAAATGGAAAGATTACAACAATTAGGAAAATTATCTATGGTCAAGTTAAAAGACTCTTGGCTCTGTGCATCAACTACGTCAACTTATTGATCCCACATATACTTTAAATCCTCAATAAGGGAAGCCAAATAAACATCATTATCATTACCCTACTGATTTGGAATAAATATAAGTAAGTATAGCATCATCCATTTCCTCTTCATGCATAATGATGGAGGAAGACTATAGATCACCAAAATAATAGGCCGTAAACTATAGTTGATGTTTCTATTAAAAGGGTTCATTCTATCTAAATAGGGTGCAACCTGCAAGTTTCTAGCTTCACTACCAAAATTAGGATATAGAGAACTAATCATCTTCCATTGAGTAGAATATATCGGATGTCCTTTCACATACCGTATAATGTTCTCGCCATTTTTCTCATTCTAAACATGCGTCAGAACTGTGGTATAATTAGAAAGTACCACAAAACCTTAGTTATCTTATGTCGTAATATTCGACACTAAGGAAAACTATCTAAAGATGCATATTAACTACAATACAAAATGCAATCATTAAGATAAGTATGAATCTTTTCATAATTGAAATCCATAGAGCACAAAATTTTCTTAGCTTCATAAGTATGGAGAGGAAGCACATTTTCCTCGAAAAGCATATATTTCAAGAGCTCAAGAAGAGAAGTGAAGCTTTTATCACTCCATTAATTACCTGCCTTCAAATTGTACAGTTGTAAAGCAACAAATGATTTTGTAAATTGAGTACAATCATTGTACAAAGGCATCTCTAAATCATTGGCCAACTTTTTAAATATTTTCGAATGGTCTATAAAATGTTCTTCAACATTGGTAGTCAAGTCCTCCATGTAAGCAAAAGCATTTGCAACTTCAGCATCATCGTGATCAACCACACTAGATTTATTAAGAAGTGACTCTCCATGCCAGATCCAAATAATATAGCTCTTGTCAATTCTATGGATAATATAATGATCTCATATCTCATTTACCCCTCTTCTTATCATATTTTCAAAATCTACACATGGGTAAGATATCCTTAAAGGATCTTTTGAATGTTCAATGACTATCTTAAGAAAGTCTTGAATATCGTTTATATATACTCCAGATAACCTACTTGCATGTATTCACTATGATCCATAACAAGAAATAAATAAAGTTAGGCCTTTAAATGACAAACAAAATGGGAAATCTGACAACATTAGCCAAGTTATGCAAAAACCACCAACAAACCCAAAATACATATACATCACAACAAAATTTGCATTAGTAACAATACCATGATACCTATAATACTATCTATTTCATTTATATACTCTATTTTTTAAATAGTTTAATAATATATCTTCATAATACATATCAACTCAAAAACTAACAACATAGAGTGTACAGATATACACCATGACACCATATATATATATATTATAGATATAATCGAAGGAGTTTGAATATTCAAGACAAAAGCAAAATTCCAAAAATAGAGAAATGTATACAAAAAGCTTAAACTTCAATGAAAAAGAAGAATAAAGAAATAATGAGTATATTATAAGGAGAGGGAGAGGGAGGGAGGGAGGGAGGGAGGGAGGGAGGGAGGGAGAGAGAGAGAGAGAGAGAGAGAGAGAGAGAGAGAGAGAGAGAAGTCTAACACTAGTGAACTAAAGAAGAGAAAAAATGAACAAGAACTTAGGCAAAGAGAAGAGAGAAGAAAACAAAGATTGCAGAGTTTCGTTGCTTCAAATGATGTTGTTTGGATATTGAAAAGTAAAGTGAAAAATTGTAAGTAGTTTTAGGTTAAAGGATGATGAAGTAAAAAAAAAAAAATGGGGGAAGAACGGTATACATGACGGTTTTAACTTATAATCGCTTTGTGTACCCTTAACGAGAAAGGTAAATATCAAATAAGGATATACACAGCAGTTCTAAGTTAAAACATCCGTGTGTACCCTTCTACACTATTAGGATATAGACGATAGCTATAAATTAAAATCATTGTGTATTCCCATAACCGATATTTAGCTTTCTCATTAAGGATTTATACAATGGTTTTTGAATAAAACCATCGTATATAATTCCCGCTTAAAATTCCAAAATACACCCTTGTTATTTTTTCTTATCAGGCAATGGTATAGTCGGTGACTTAGTTTTAAACCGCCTTATACTGGTCGTCATTTAATCTAATTTGTGTACTAGTGTAATAACAACCCTTAAGTTAGCGGTATGATAAACATATAAGTCTAATAGTTAACATAAATCAATATAAGATACCATATGGTATGAGGAGAATTCAAACGTAAAATTTAAGGTATTCAAAACCAATTCTTAATTACTAAACTAAGTGAATGTGAATGCAAAGCTCCTCACTTCAGTATTTGGCTTCTTCTTTTTCCTTTTTTTTTTGATGTGTGTGTATATAGATAGCAATTAGCATAGTCTTTGTTGTTGTGGGTCCAGCCCACATGTGTTAGTAAAATGTGTATTTTATTTTGTCCTAATGAATGGGCATTTGATAACATTTTACTAATCTTGGATTAAGTCCAACTTGGGCTTATTATTTGGGCTTCTTAATTAAGCCTTTGGTATAAATACTTGCTTTACAAATTATGGCAAGAAGTGAGAGGTGTGAATTCAGAAAGTCACACACACAATTAGAAGCAAAAGAAGAGAGGAAGACAAAGGGTTTGGAGAAGAGTTATTTGCGATTGTTCAAGAACAGCGTTCAGAAAGTTGTCGATCGTCGGAGTTTCCACCGTTAGATTTTGCTGAAGTTTGGTCAGCTTGTTGGGGACACATAGGGACTCATTTTGAACGGTTGTATTGTTATTTTGAGATCTGGTTTGTCTGTTATTGCAGCGGGACCGAACCTCTGATTTGTGGTGATATTCTTCACCTTTGATCTCTTCTAGCTTAAGCTCTTATGTATGTTCTTGTTGGTGGGTTGTGAATTGTTGTGAACCTGATTTGGGTGGTTCATTTTGCCCTCAATTTATCATAATAAGAGAAGGAAATAGGGTGGAGTCCTCAAACGTCCCGTGGTTTTTACTCTTCAAATCGAAGGGGTTTTTCACGTATAAATTGTGTGTTGATTGGTTCATTTTTCTAATCTATTCATTTGTGCTTGCTGCCCATAATTAGTTTTGCTTGGTGATTTTATTTGGTGAATTATTTGTGGTAGATTTGGGTTCTATTATTTGGTTGATTGTATTGGTGTTGATCCTTGTGGGTATTGTCATATATTACCCGGGTCCTTTCAACATTTGTATCCCAGATAGGCAAGTATCTATCTCATCTTTAAGTTAATTAAACACAATCTTTGACTATACAATATAATATTATGAATATCTATCACTCAGACCACATCGGCGCAGTTAATTATAAGGGCAGTGCAATTCTATCCTCAAAACAACATAGACTATCCTTCATGAAGATGGCGAAATATGACAATAATGTATTTCTCTGGATTCTTCTTTGGATAGGGATACAATCACTAGCTAGGTGGGTGTAGATTGATCGTGTATATATAGATGCAACTTGGACTTCATGCCACAACAAGAGGTTAACTACTACATATACATACACCCAAAACTTCCAGCTCATATAAAAGGAAAGAGACAAGGGAGAAAATAAACATTTTAAAGCTCCAAAGTGCTAATATTATCCATTCTAGGGTGTGAAATCTTTACGGCACTCTTGCCCTTTAATTTGCCTAGCTACCTTTAGGTGCCCCACCAATGCCCATAATCTGTCCAGTAGGTCACATACAATAATACACCGTATATGTTTTGGATGCTTAGTTGTCAACTTCACTCCTCAGCTTGATCAATTATTAAAAACCTTTTAGTTTAATCATGTGTACCCAACTTGCACTTGGCGTGGCCGGAGCACTCTTTGTCCTGGAAACATTGATCCTCGCCGTACTCTTACAATATCGTCTAGCTTGAGCCACGAACCTGAAACCACTCCTACTAGACAGGGCTGACAGCGACGGTGATTGTGATGGTAGACTGTAGCTTAGTGCGAGACTAGCCTTAATGGCTAAATCGCACAAGTCATGCAAGGACAGTGGTTTTGAAGACAAAGATATTGGCATGAGGAAATACAAGTGTTCTAGTTCAAGCCCTTCATCATCCGGCAACTGTGGCACGATGGAATCCACGTACATGTATTCGGAGCTGCAGAGGAAGGTATTCGGGTTCTGAGACAGTATTTGTCGTGCTTTGATCGGTTGATTGAATTCTTGTAAGGTGCCATCTTTGTGGTGGATTATTTTTACTGTGGTGGTGGATGGCAATGTGATGAAGGTGCCAGGTTTTTGGGTCATCATTTGAGAACTGCAGATGCCCATGTTGAGGAAACCGAGGGGTGGGGGAGGGAAAAAAAATATGAGAGCAGAAATGTGAAAAGAATGTACGTAGTAATGGAAGAAGGGGAACTGATGTGCGGCACACTTGAGGAAGAAATCGAGAGTTGGTATTTATAGGAGCAAAAAGGGCGAGCCGATCATGTGAAGAAAGAGATCATCAATCCCTCTTGGTAAAGAGAACAAAGGAGTTACAGTGATCAGGACCCTACAACGAGCGGCTCTGTTTGATTTATTATTATTATTATTATTCCTCTATCTTTTATCCTTTACAAATAATATTTTCCTGACTACGATTGTATTATTACGTTAGGAAGTACATATAAGTTCAAAAATGTGTCCCACTTACTTTATCTGCAATGTTGATTGCAGTATCGGTCGGTCATTTTTGGTTGGATGTATCCTCTTCTAATGGATCTTGGGTTTGCTATAGCTTTCTGGGTTGGGGTTAATTTATCCGCCTTGTTTACCATCATGTTTAATTACAAGTATTAGTCGGTCGTGTATTTCGTTCATTCCCTTGCTTTGATCCGCCCAAACCCACCTCTCACCCCCAATCTCCTTCAGCTTGATTGCCAAGCTGTCTAAATTTTCTTCAAGTTTATATTTAATTCCTGTTTCCTTCGGCAGGTAATGAATCTTCTACAACGTGCATGGTGGAACACGTTTGACCTTTTTAGGGCCTGTAATGGGGCTGCATAAACAGGGGGACTAAATTAATTCCCTTCCGGATCATGTTTGGGTTGGGCGGGTTTTATTACAGGAAAAAAAATCAGTCCAGAGAGAGAGAATAATCTCCTATCCTGGGTAAAAAGAGAATGAAATATTTGTTACAAGAAACTTGAGTTTTGTATATTTCAATCTTGAGGGATAGATACTTCTTGAGTACATTGATGGATCTTTCTGACAATACGATACCATCCAGGTCCTGGCCATCTATCCAATATATCCGTAGTCGTAGCTTCTTCAATATTCTACTTAATTCCAAGTAGTTTACCGTAGACCCTGTCTTAGCTAAACCTCTCTGTGTTGTCTCTTAGCCCTCAGCTCTCGAAGCCTATTCTCTGTTTTTAGGCTCCCCGGGTGAAGAGTTTAGTCGTTGCTATCACAATACAAGTACACACCAAGCATGTTAAGTTGTGTATCCCATTACTCGTGAGAAATGGACTTTTGCGCGTGCGCGTTCATTTAGATTAAAGTCTAACGAATGAACTTTTTTTAGGGGTGTGTTATTTCTTTGAAGAACTTTTTTTTTAGGTTTCAAGATTGGTTGTTAATTTATTTATTTAAGATTGGATGTTTTATTCCATAAAATTGGTCAATTTTTTTGACTTATTCTTGTTTTTAGTTATTTTTTTTCCTACCAACTCCTTATTGATGCTTTGCTAATATGACCAAAAAATTAATGTATATCAAGACAACCTAATTAAAATACAAATAAAGAAAATTGACTTTAGGTATTTTTTTTCCCTTGATGCAGGTAAAAGAAGAATTATCAAATCCTTTTGTTGTGGATGCATAATAATTGATAATAAGCCATTCTTTTTAGAATTTGGTCATTTGGTTAAGAATAGTTGTTCCCTTTAGTCATTAAAAAAAAACTCTTGTTAAAGAAAACTAATATATTTAGTCATGCTTGGGTAGATTTGTTTTTTAGGGTAAATGGATGAGCAATAGTTCCACTCTATACATGTCTTATGTGTGCTTATACATTTGAAATGTGGGTTCATTCCTCATTTTTCTAAGATAAAGATAGTGTGTACTCAGGGTTGATCCTTAATAATATGAGGCCCCATGCAACAATAAAATTAGGTGCTCTTTTCATTTAATTATAGCACCAAATTGATTGATAAAGGTAATATAATGATAATATTACTAATAAATTCATATTATATGATTTATTTCTAATGCCATGAGTTAATTTAATTATATGCAGTCATAGTTCATTCACCATTATCAAGGACAGAAAGGGATGTTGTGGTGGCTAATTTTTTTACAATGTGGAGTAAACCAATAGTGATGGCTTCCTTGCTTCATATAAGGATCAACATTTTCATTTGGATAAGTAGAGAGAAGGACATCAGCCAAATTCTTTTGAGGGGTTCTTTAGCTTGAAACACTCAGCTGCTAGAAATGTTATTGAGAGGTACTTTGGATTATTGAAAATGAGGTGGGCAATTCTATGAAATTTAATTTTTTATGATGTTGACACACATATAGACATTGTAAATGCATGATTTCTTCTTCATAATCTCATTCTTAGAGAGAAAAAAAAAGATGGGACTAAATGGAACAAGAGTTAGACTTTGAAATAATGTGTGCTTTCATGGAAAATATAAATAAATAAGATAATCTAATTAGCGTTACTGATACGTCACATGTGTGGACAATGTGGAGAGACGGTACTGCACAAGAGATGTTTGATAATTAGTGACTTTGAAGGGGTGTTGAGTCGGGCACAAATGGGATGATGATTATTTTTTAGTTTGTTAATTTTGTTTGTAGTATTTGGACATTTGCTTTAATGTAGAATTTTGGAAATCTTGACTTAATGCAATTATGTTCATCACATAGAGACTTTGGATTTTTTTTTATTTAATGAAATTAAGATGACCTTATATATTACTATATTTTAATAATTTATTAAAGTTTTATATCATGGCTATATTATATGATTGATTGTTTGCATGTTTTTAATATTGTGAATAATATATAATAGTAAGTGACATGAGTTCAAATTCAACAACAACTAAAAGAAGTGAGAAGAGGGCTTAGAGACATGAAATGGATGAGAAGTTGATACAATTTTAAAGAGATGTGCCAAGATGGAAGGTAGAAGGCCGAGGGTGGATTTAAAGCAAAATATATACTTTATTTGGAGAAGCTTTTTACTGAAGCATTGCATGATTTTGAATTCAAATCTAGAAATATTGATTCAAGATTGGGCTACTTGAAAAAAAAAAAGATGCTTCAATTCATTGCTAAAAGTTAAGGAGAAAGTGGGTGTCTTTGGGTGGAATGAGAAACATAGGATGATGAATAGTAATTGAAAACTATTTGACAAATGGGATAAGGTAATATCTTATTTCCTTTGCAAAATATATGCTTATATGCTATATCTTATGATTTTATACTCCTTCAAGTTTTTAGATATTATTTCAAATGCTCATATTCTTCTATCGCCTAGAGAAACAAGCATCTTTTGACATATCTTTTGGTGTCACACAGATGAATTTTGAGATTCCATTTCCCTTTTCATTGTATTCGTGTAATCTATCTTATGCTTTTATTTTAATTATTGTAGAGTCACAAGGATGTAATGGAGTTATACATAAACTAATTTCCTCTCTTCCATGATCCTGAATATATTTTTGCAAAAGATAGGGTTGTTGGTGCTAGTGTTGCTACTGCTATTGATAGATTTGAGATTGATATGTCACACAACCCTATTTTAGAAGCCATCCAACAGAACACTCATTTGGCACATGAGGGTGATGAAGATGATGAAGATGCATCGGCTCCGGCATCCAAAACTAGGGCCAAGAGAAAGAGATCAAGTGTAATTAATGGTAGTTCAATGAAATCCAAAGGTAATAAGGTTGTAGAATCGATGCATAGTTCCATAAGAGAAGCTAGGAAGCAAATATCTATTAATACCAAGGATTAGCTTAAGAAATTGGTTATGTTAGATAGAAGCCTAAGGTCTTATAAACACAGGTTTTATGAAGAAATGTTAGCCGTTAATGACATAACCAAAATGACAGTGATGAAATTGATGAAAAGAAAATACTTGGGAAGATGTGTCTAATTGTCATCAATTTAAGGATGAAGTTGAAAAATATGATTATCTTAGGAAGTTATTAGATGAATTTTAGCTTGTAAAAATGCTTCTAAATGAATTTTTAGAGTTATATTACATGTTAATGAATAATTCTTGCCTTTTTTGTTATTGGATATTTAATATATGTATTTTATCTCTTGAATAGGTTTTTTAGTTATTATAACATGTTGTTTTCATTTATAGTAGTTAAATTAAAAATATTTAAAATGAAATTTTGATTTATGTAATAAATAATTGCTCACTCCTAATAAAAATTATTAATGAGTCTTTTATGCGATTGAAATAAATTAAGTATATTAAATGTATATTATAATTCATAATTACAAAAATAAAAATAAAAACATGATAAAAAATAATTAATATAGTATTAAAGTATTATTCTAGTATAAGTTGTTCATATCATACCAAACATGAAGGAAAAAAATTTATGTCATATCTTTTACGCTTATACACCAAATAAGAAATGTCAAAAAAAAATTCCCTTTAACCATTTCACTCCTAATGATTCCTTCCTTATCCATTCCCTTAGCCTCAAGCACAGCCTTATTTCTTTTGCTTTATCTTTCACTTTCCTTTAATTTCGCTAACAAAAAAAAATATTATTTTGGACATACCCAAGGGGTCTATCACAAAAGCTAGACAGATGAATGAAATAGGAGTAGGAAGATTAGGACTTTTTATTCATCAATATATGAGAAGACGAGTGCGACACAACAACCATAAGCAAATAATTGCCATTGTGGCTCAATGATGCTACACTTGAGTTGAGCCTGTCGTGACCGTCGTCTAAAACTCAACCACACAAATGCAACAATTAGAGAAAGGATACCCATTAAAACTATCGGGATTTGTATCAATGACCTGCGACATAAAAATTGTGACCTGATACCATGAGATCACCACTCTTCACTTATAGATGCAACAATCAGATACATACATAATTATTATCATGAGCATTTTACTATAGCTAGCACGTAGGCACGAAAAATTCTGGTCTCAAATACTCCCATACATTATTCTACCTTTGTGTGCCTTTTGGACACATGCATGTAGCTATTACTCCATAAGTTAGTAGAGATGAGGTGGAGTATTACAGCTTGACAGATCTTCCCAAACACGGTTAAATACGAAAGTTTTACGTGACATACCTGCCTGCCGCTAACGTTCTTAATTATACTGACGCACGCTAGCTAGCTAGCAATTTGATTATAAGATCCCGTATACATTTGAGTTCTAGCTAGAATTAAAACCCCTGCCTGGTTGGCTAGCTACCTTGCTAGCTAAGACATTAAAGAGCTAATGATCTCTGCAATAAGTGAAGTAGGATCACCAAGAACAACTGATATAATAAACTGCAAAGCCAACCCAGCCATCTCACAACACTCGTGCATTTTCCCTTTACTCCTTATAACCCCATGTTGTGTCTGCCCTAACGTCCCTCTAAGACTTGGAATCTTGTTATTATTAGTATTTCCAAGCTTCTTCCCACCTCCCAGCCCTCCCCCAAAATATATCTCATGCCAGCTCTCTGCTAACATTTCCGTAACACAAGCCAGGTGGAGATTATAATTTTACGTGAAGAACTATAACTACAACTCCTCCCTTTCCTTTCACGTCTATGACAAGTCGCGCTCACTTTTCTGTAAAGATACAAGTTAACCTCACCGTCGTCGAGTACCATGGGCAGCCTTGCACAACACTGGTGTAGGTCCAACCCACACGCCCTACAGTGGTAAATGAATCCAGAGACGCCCGTCTCGCACGTGTTGCTATATCATGGCGTGTGGCCCAGCGGATGGTACATGAATTGGTAGGAGCATTTTGTGTAGAATGGGTGACGGACAGTCGGGGATGGGATTGCGCAATGTAGGTGGAGTTCGTAGTCACATTGGTGGCTGCATTTGTAGTGTGAGTCTATCCCTTCTTCTTTGCATCCGTCGCATTTGAAGGAGGTTTCTGTGTACGAAAATTTGAGTTTGTGTCGTGGGTGGTTGGTGTGTACGATTTCAGTGTATTTCATCGCCTAGCTGGAGGCTGGCTCGCTCTAGGTTGTAAACTAAAGGTGATTATTATCACTTTAGCCTAGCTGAAATATATATATATATATATATATATAGAAACAAGATCTTGTGCGAACCATTTTAAGCGTACAAATGTAGGAATGATTTTCGACCGTTAGATCTAAACTATCAAACGGTTGAAAATCATTCCGTGTTTGGCTCTTTATTCCCCTCCCCCTGTCCCGCCTCTCTGTCCCGTCTCTGTCCAGCCTCTCTGTCCCGACCCTCCCTCTCTCCATCGCACCTCCGTCTCCTCTATCCCTCGCACCTCCGTCTCCCTCGCACCTCCGTCTCCATCGCACTTCCCGTCTCCATCTCTCCATCGCGCCGCTCGTCTCCCTCTCTCTATTGCCATTTCTACCCCTGTTCACTTCGACCAGACCTGACCTTCTTCATTCTTAACCTTCCTCTACCCATGGTGACTTCAACCGCCACATAGCGGACGCGGACAGTCACCACCAGCGGAGCAGCACAGCGGCAGCGCCACCTGAGTAGAAGATCCGCTGTTTCTGTAGCTAGAACAACCAACGCAGCAGTCCAGCGCAACCTCCACGACCGCCACCTCAATGCACGCCGTCGGTATAATTCCGACCTCTCTCCTCCAATTCGTATGTTTGTTTGCGTAATTTGGCTTTTCTTGTGCGGTTGTTCATTTTTAATTTGATTTTTGTGCTAATTGTTCGGGTATTACCGACTGATTTTGTTAATTTTGGATTTGATTTCCATAGTAATTGATCGTTCGTTTTTTACACTGTTTCTCCATTTTTTTTTGCTCCTCTTCGCCGGTGTTTCTCATCCCAGCACATTTCTTCAACCTACCGAAGCTCACGTCTCCGCCACCATTTTTCGCTGGTGCCCATTATCCTTCGTTTGTCACCATTTTTCTCGAAATTGTATGCTATTGTTACTGTCGAAAATTTTCATTAAAGACAGTATTAAACCAGTTAATATCTTCATTGTTGTTATATTATTATGTAATCTAGTGTTTGTTAACCTGATTTTTTGTATTGATTTGGCTGATTTTTTTTTGTATGTGTTTTATGTTTTATTGATTCAGCAATCGAATTTGCTGAGTTGATTTAGTACTCTGCCTCAACTTTAGTTGATTTCGAATTTGCTGAGTTGATTTAGTAAGTATGTTTTATTGTTTGCTGAGTTATGTTTGTTGTTTTTTGATTAAATTCTATTGCTGTTGTATTATGAATAATGTGATTAGGGTTAATTACATTAATGTGGGCTGATATTCTGTTGCTATTGCTGTTGCTGTTGTATTTTCTGTTGCTGAATAATGGTGTGCTGTTGTTTTATGTTAGTTTGATTAATAATCAGATTATTAATCAGCCATTATTGTAAATTTTTGCATAATATATGCTGGTATGGTGTTGGTATTGCTAATTGCTGTCTGAATATTGGTATCTTGTTCCATATTCAGCATCATCTGTTATGAATCCTCTGATTAGCATTAATCAGAGTAATGTTGGCTGATTTTCTGTTGATGTTGTATTTTCTATTGCTGATTAATATTGTATTGCTGTTTTATATTATTTTCATTAATAATCAGATTATTAATCTGGTATTCTTGTATATTTTTGCATAATATATGGTTTGAGTAACTTAATAAAGTTTATGGATGCTAAGATATTGTATTATTATTATTATTATTACAGAGTTTGTGGTTTATGGTTTATAGGATTTAGGGGTTTTAAGGGTTTAGGGTTTAGAGGGTTTAGGGTTTAAGGTCTATGGTTTAAGGTTTAGATGTTTTAGAGGGTTTATGGTTTAGGGTTTAGAGGGTTTAGAGTGTTTAGGGTTTGGTGTTTAGAGGGTTTAGGGTGTAGATTGTTTATGTTTAGGGTTTTTAGGGTTTAGGGTGTAGATGGTTTAGGGTTTAGAGGGTTTAATGTCTATGCTTTAAGGTTTAGAGGGTTTGGGTTTAGATGGTTTTTGTTTAGTGTTTTTAGGGTTTAGAGGGTTTAGGGTTTAGGGTTTATAGGGTTTAGTGTTTAGGGTTAAGAGGGTTTAGGGTTTAGGGTTTAGGGTTTAGGGTTTAGAGGGTTTAGGGTTTAGGGTTTAGAGGGTTTAGGGTTTAGGGTTTAGAGGGTTTAGGGTTTAGAGGGTTTAGGGTTTAGGGTTTATGGTTTAGGGTTTAGAGGGTTTAGGGTTTAGGGTTTAGGGTTTAGGGTTTAGAGGGTTTAGGGTTTAGGGTTTAGAGGGTTTAGGGTTTGGGGTTTAGGGGGTTTAGGGTTTAGGGTTTAGGGTTTAAGGTTTAGGGGTTAGGGGGTTTAGGGTTTAGGGTTTAGGGTTTAGGGTTTAGGGTTTAGGGTTTAGAGGGTTTAGGGTTTAGTGTTTAGGGTTTAGAGGGTTTAGGGTTTAGGGTTTAGAGGGTTTAGGGTTTAGAGGGTTTAGAGGGTTTAGGGTTTAGGGTTTAGGGGGTTTAGGGTTTAGGGTTTAGAGGGTTTAGGGTTTAGAGGGTTTAGGGTTTAGAGGGTTTAGGGTTTAGGGTTTAGGGTTTAGAGGGTTTAGGGTTTAGGGTTTAGAGGGTTTAGGGTTTAGGGTTTAGGGTTTAGGGTTTAAGGTTTAGGGGTTAGGGGGTTTAGGGTTTAGGGTTTAGGGTTTAGGGTTTAGGGTTTAGGGTTTAGAGGGTTTGGAGGTTTGGAGGTTTAGAAGGTTTAGGGTTTAGGGTTTAGGGTTTAGGGTTTAGAGGGTTTAGGGTTTATGGTTTAGGGTTTAGGGTTTAGGGTTTAGAGGGTTTAGAGGGTTTAGGGTTTAGGGTTTAGGGTTTAGGGTTTAAGGTTTAGGGTTTAGAGGGTTTAGGGTTTAGGGTTTAGGGTTTAGAGGGTTTTGGGTTAGAGGGTTTAGGGTTTAGGGTTTAGGGTTTAGAGGGTTTAGGGTTTAGGGTTTAGGGTTTAGAGGGTTTAGGGTTTAGAGGGTTAGGGTTAGAGGGTTTAGGGTTTAGGGTTTAGGGTTTATAGGGTTTAGGGTTTAGGGTTTAGGGTTTAGGGTTTATAGGGTTTAGGGTTTAGGGTTTAGGGTTTAGGGTTTATGGGTTTAGGGTTTAGGGTTTAGGGTTTATAGGGTTTATAGGGTTTAGGGTTTAGGGTTTAGGGTTTAGAGGGTTTAGGGTTTAGGATTTGGAGGTTTTGATATTTGGTTTGGATATAGGTTTGGATTAGTTTTTTGGTTTGGTGTTAGTAAAATCTTGAATGTGATTAAATTTTGATTCAATGGTTGAGATTAGTTCCTATGTTTGTATATTAATTATAGTTTGTATGTGACCCCTCTCCTATATATATATATATATATATATATAGATTTAGACTCTTGTACAAACCATTACTTAAAATACAAATGTAGGAACCTTTAATTATCATTAGATCTAGAAGATTGAAGGGTCAAGATTAAAATAAATTCAAGTTAGTTATTTACTAAATCTTGACCATTGATCAAATACTAATCTAATGGTTATGATTGGTTCCTACAAATATATTTTAAAAATAGTGTGTATGGGACCTTCACCCTATATATATATATATATATATATATATATATATATATATATATATTATGGCGCCTTTTTTTATGGCATAAAGTTTTGGTCGTTGTTGAAGCTAGCGAGGATTTTATGCATGTCCACATGTTGGTGGGCCCGCTTCTAATGAGTTATAAGAGTATAGGCTATTATCATTTCAATTATTATCATTTTCCATTTCCGAAAAAAATTATTATATATTTTTATAGAAGTTAATACAACCATAAATTTGTCCTCCCATACTTCGGCGGAAAAAATTTATGCTATTTTTTATAAAATCTCGAATTCAAATTATACCGTCCCAAATATATGTGTGTAAAAAGATGCGTAAAATATTTTAAATAAAATAACCTTAAGAATCCGTAAAATATATATGACCGCGTCTTGCAGTAAGTTCTAATAGATAAGAATATAAACTTTCACTTTATCCTCAAACTTTACCTTTGTTCTAATCAATAATATGCTTGATAATAAAAATAGTTATACTATACGTCGGCATCTAAAAAGTAAGAAAGATAAAGCGAAAAATTATCCATGACTAGTTCTTACTATCCTCCTCCTAAGGACCGAAAATCGTAGATCATTTTTTTCTCTGCGACCTATTTAACACCTATAATAACAGATGTTGTAGGTCACCTCTTTTATCAAGAATCGTTAAAAAAAAATTATGTTTTAGTTAAAAATATTATAAAAGAAAGGGAGACTATCTAAGCAATAAATTAATTGATTGAAATAATAACATAACATGGCCGAAAGATAGCAATGAAGTTCTAGCTAGTTGTCCTCCTCATGGTTTATTCGTCCCTAGCCTACGAGATCTTATTTCTTCTTATTCTTCTTATTCACGAGCTCTTCATCCTCTTTAACCTTGGGAACATACGTTCACTCTAGAGGTCTATTTCACAAAATTTATTTTGGGACGATCCTCAAAAAGCTTCAAGTAAGTGTTTTATAAAAGGAGTCTGGAATCAATCTTATGCACATTTTGATACACGGTCTAACCGGTTCGATTGATCTAACAGTGGTTTGATATGAAATTAATTTTTTTGAACAAAAATATCCAATATAATCTAGTAAAACCCAATCATTGCCCTTAAACTTTTTTCTTCCTATAAATGAAATGACAATGGTCGGTGTGTACCGAGTCAAACTGGCTCAACCTATCCAACTCCATTTTTTTCTTATTAGCATGTTATTTTCAAAATAATGAAATTCCATACCACGCGGACACCTCAGTCGGATTGGTTGAACCGGCCGGTCTAATCTGATTTTTATTCCCAGCTTCAAATGGGTGAGTTTGTGCCTTTCGAGCTATAGAAATTTTTTTTGTGATTTTGTTTGGAATGGGGTTTAGATTTCTCAATGCGGAAATTTATCTTTAGACATTTTCCCTACGTAAGATAAGGATTAATTTTCCTAGATGAGATAAAAATTTAATTGGCTTTAAATCAAGATGTTGACGGAATTCAAATTTGAGATATTTTTCTCTCCTCAAAATATTCGATTACCAAAATCACCCCCAAACCCCGAGGATAAAACCAAAAATGCAGTTGAAGCCACCTAAACTATCATATAGGTAATAAACACATGTTCCCCACATGAGACCTCCCTATCTTTTAGCTTTAATTATAATTATTTTTTTTGATAATTGATGTTACACCAGATAAGCACAAGACCTAACAAAACTCCTGTGATGTCGAGAAACTCCTATTAAGCACAAGAATATAAGACATAAGAAAACCTCCTATTAAGCTTTAATTATAATTATAACTAAAGAAGAAAAAGAAACTTGAATAAAATAAATATATAAATAAATGAAGAGTGATCCAGAGAGATAAATAATCTGTTTGTGTAGTATGGGCGTAGCTAAGAGGGTAGGCAAGATATATTATCATAAAATCATAGGATAAAAAAATCAAAAATCTCAAAATTAACGTTTGTCTTAAAATCATTTGTTTTAGTTTTAATAATTTACTTTTTTTTTAAATGCATGTACTATTATTTTATATCATGTTTTTCATAACTTAAAAGACATAGAGCCTTACAGAGGGACAGACCTAAGCCGCCAAAAGCTGGGGGTCACCAAGCCCAACCTACACCATACAAGCAATTCCATCTCCATGCATAAATATAAGACCTCCCCGAGGTCCAAATTAGAGCAAAAAAAATGATCCAATCAGTCTAACCCAATCTATTTTGGTCAAAACATTATCCATTAAAACCTAAAAATTGATTAACCCAATCTAACTCAAACCTGACACGATATTAACTTGATCCAAATCCAACCCATATTCCAAGTCAATCCCTAATCTGACATCAATCCAACCCAACATAAACTTAATATGACCACAAGCCAACTTAGGATTAACTCGATGTTAGCTCGATAAAATATCGATTTGACTTAACGTAATAGCAAGACCATATTAACTAATTATGATATTTTAAAAAATAAAATTAATAAATTGTATAATAATTTCATGGTCACCTTTAATTTATCAAATTATATTTTTTAAGTAATCAAATATTTAAAATATCGTACTTTTATTTATTTAAAAATATTCATATATCATATGGACTTCTGCATAAGGTGTGTGTTAAAAAGAATTTATGAATCAATAAGTCGTATGTGTGTGTGGGAGGGTAAGATATGATCAATGTTATATTAATATATTACACTATATAAACGAACTATCTCATTTTTTAACATATTGAAATGTAAGAATTACTAAAGAGAAATTAGATGGATATAGTTGGATTTGAAGTTTAAACCATGTCAAATTCAACATTACTAGAAAACTAGATAGTCCAAACCAACATAACCATATTCTAGCCAACCTAGAACCCAAATAATTCCAAACCACAAGAAGTATCCCAACCCAAACTCCATTATAATTGATAAACAAACCCAACATAAAATAATTCTAAAATGACTAAACCAAACTTGAGTCAACAAAAAAAAACTGAACACAAAGTGAGTCAAGTGACCTAACCTAATATGATAAATTAATTCAAACCTGAAATGACTCATGCTCGTAATGGTGCTAACCTAAAGTAAAACTAGTCAAATCGATCAATTGATATAATAATGAAATGACTTGACCTAAACTCCACTCAAAATGATAAATTAACCAAATTGACTCAAACCCGAATCCAAGTAACCTAATTTAAACTTGTATGTTGTCATCAAATTAATCTAGTTTAACTCAATTCAAAAATGACCAAATCCGGAATTAGATTGGCGTGAACCCAACCCGACCCATAAAATTAACTCAATAATTCAAGTCCTATCTAACTCGGCCCAAACTTGACCCTTTCGGACATATTAACCCAATATGACTGAATTTACAATGACCCAAGCCCAAGTCTGAGTTTGCCTAAACAACAAAATGATCTGAAATGACTCAACCCGACCTACAAACTAACCCACCATTGAAAATAAACCGCAACCAACCCACACAACCCGATTGTCACCTCTAGCCCAAATAAGAAAAAAGACCAAAATAGCTCTCCTTAAAACTAAGACCCAACGGACAAAGGAGGAAACCAAAACAAAAGGTTACTATATTAAGTTATTAAATACTATTCTAATAACTACACTATAAAAAACCTATTCTGATAAGTTTTCTAATATTAATAGGTTACTTATTTAAAATATATATTGCTTTCTCATCATTTTCCATGAGAAATTGTTAAATTTACTAAAATTAGAGGAAAAGATAATAGTATTTCATTTTGCAAACTAACTTGTGTGTTTATAATTAAAGCCTTAGTTATATTATAGTATTGGGTAAAAAAAATTAAGTTCTAACACATGACTAAAAACACCTATTAACCGAATGCACATATTTTTATTTTAATTTATTTTTGAAGAAAAGAAAATTAATGTACTTTATCATATCCACTCATTTCTTTCTTTCCTTCCCTTTTTTTTGACAAGGAGAAATTTCATAGATATCCAAGGCAAAGTAGTAAGTGCTCTATCATTACTTTAAACATTTCTCTCGTTCCAACAGTAAGGAAATATTGTTTACCAAAAAATGATAAGGCTACATCATAAATACCACAACCCAACAAACACCTACTAAACCTAACAGAGAAGAGCCAAAAGAGAACATGATAAGGGTGGGAAGAAGTTATACCAAATGGGATAGCAAGCCCCAACAAGGAACATAATAAGCACCCAAAAACAAAACTCCCGTCAAGACCTTAGAGCTAACAAGCACAAAAAACAAACCATCTATGGAGAAACATAATAAAAAGGCAAAGTCTCCTCAAACTCTGCACAACCCAATAGTTCAGCAAGTAGTGGCCAAGGGATCTACTCCCTCAAAACCAAAGCATGTCTACAACAAGAAAACACACACGCTAAAATCCACCAGGAAGAATAATAGTAATCGGCTAAGTTGGGAGAGCCAAAAATAGTTACAACTAAGTAATGAAAGCTTCATTTCTTCTCTGCCCCTACAAAATTGAGCTTAAATGAAATCGACCAAGGTCTTGAAGTAATGTTGAACAACACTCTACTACGTTCTTAGAAATAGATTTCACAATAATATGCAACCTCATGATTTAGTCTTTCTGAAGTAAAAGAAGTAGTTTTTTATAGATAGCAATGGCTTTACCTCATTTACGTCACAAACCGTAATCAGAATAGAAAAGAGACATCATTTATATCTATGTAAGGTTATATTCTCCTTCAAAAAGAACTACAAATTCATGATGATAATAATAATAATAGTAATATGAAATATTAATTATAAAACTAATAATAATAATTATAATAACGCATTAATATTTTCAAATGGGATAAGAACATTAAATATAAAATGAAGAAAAAGTACCCTATCTAGGACAGATATTTGAATTTGAACCGATTCCTTTTTTTGGCTTCTCCTATGCTCGTTTTGGTTCCATTCTTTCACCTCAAAGTCATTATGCTTGGAGTGAATAAAGGGTAAATGAATACTTGATGCTTCAAATGAGTTACAATCTAGTGTGCAAGAATAAGAGACATAAGGAATAAATATGAAAGTAGTGGACCTTAAAAGAATCACATGTTACTAAACTAACAAATATCAATAATTTTCCAATAAAAGAGTTGTGAATTGCATTATGATATTGGTAGCATGAAGCATGGTATTTAAGGCGGTGACATTTTTTTAATTTTGTTGAATTTTGTTTTAAACATAAAATAAAAGAGGGATCACAAAATCTACATCATCTATGCATAAATACACATATTTCACCTATAAACACTTATCTTTTATGGTGAATACACATCCCTTAGGAATATGGTGGACATAGTGATAATTTTGTAAATTTAATAAAACAAAATAATACACATCCTATCCAATAAAATAAACATATTTAAGACATAAATACATGGGTTTTTTTTAGCAATAATACACATCTTATTCAATAAAAATACATATTTTATCCTTTAAAATACACATCTTGTGTCGACAAATGTACATCTTATACAGATAAATATTCATGTTAAGATGAGCATTTTTGAATATAAATGCACATTTTATAGCTTTAGATGCACATCTTATAGTTTGTGAAAGAACATCTTATATCAATAAATATAAATATCATATAGATGAAATATACATCTTATGGCAGTGAATATTCATCTTATATTAACAAGAGAACATATTAAATATTTTTAAGGGAGAAATATAATTATTACAAATACATATCCTTTAAAATACAAATGCAGATCTTTCGAAAGATCTCTCTCTCTCTCTCTCTCTCTCTCTCTATATATATATATATATATATATATATATATATATAATTATTACAAATACATATCCTTTAAAATACAAATGTAACACCCTCAAAATTCACTACTGAAAAATTTTGTTTAATTAAAAGAAAATTAGCAAAAGCAAATTAATAAACCGTGAACTTTGGGAGTATTACCACCACACTTATTACCAGACCAGTTCACTCATACCATTCCGGTACCAAGTGCTAAGGCTAAAAGAGTAAAATACAATTTTATGAGAAATTTAAGCATTTAAAAATCAAATTAGCACAGTAAACAGTTTATGAGAGTAAAATCCAACAACGGTGATTACAAAATAACAAATACATTGAAGTTAAAAGAGACAGGTTAAAACCCTAGAATTTACCGGATAGTACCTTACGCTCTTTCCTGAGAGCCCACTTGAATAGTACCCGAATACAACCTGCAAGGGGTACTGCCCATTGAATAGGTAGGGGCCCCACGAAGGGAACCCTTCAATACTACGGTACTGAGTAACCCTTTAAAAACGCACTTAAAAACAGACATGCAATGTCACACATGATACTATATACGTACACAATGAAAGGCAAATACTTAAGATCCACAGTCCTACAACCACATACTTAACGAATCAATAATTATTAATAGGCCATAGCAAACGATCGATACTCCTGGGCCTTAAGCCCTTAATCCATCATTATCAATCATCTCAATGACTAGTATTTTTCCATAATTTATTCACATCCAAAAAAATTTTTATTGAGCTCAGAACCCCCACTATTCTGGCTGGTGGATCGGAATACATATATATATATATATATATATATATATATATATATATATATATATATATATATATATCATCTAGGGTAAAAACATCCTGGGCCACCATTATATCTGGTGGATCGATACTCATGAACATCAACCAGGGCAAAACATCCTGGGCCACTATTATTTCTGGTGGATCGGTACTCATCAAATAATTCAACTGGTCCCCGCTCATTAATCTTTCACTTTAACAATTAGTATTTTCCCTTTTTATTTAGCACAACAATTCCGTTTATTTTCCTCGATAGGGAGATCAAGAACCCGAGACACAAAGGTACACCGGTCACACTGGTGCGTAAAAGCAACTCAGTACCCTTCAACTAGTAACCCAGGGATGCAAAGGTACCCTAGTCGTACTAGTGCATAAAGCTAACTCAGTACTCTACCGACAAGGACACCTAATCCTTAAGTATGCATACCCCCTAACTAGGTCTGTAGAGCTAGATAGAGTAGATATAGGGCCTAGCTGGGGCACAAAGGCACACCAGCAAATACCAAATAATCGTGGGCTAAACCACGTCTTTAGGGTAGCGACCCCTAAAGAGCCACCATTCCCGATCTCGAGGTCTTTCACTTTAATTATTAGTGTCTTAATTAATGGTGATCACAAAAGCATAACAATCAGATAATTATCTATTTTTAATCATTCAATTATCATCAGAAATTTTTTATTCAAATGGTCGTCCAAGGTAACACAGAAGACTCATTAAGGCCATCCTAGCTCATCTAATTCCGAATTAGAATTCGTTCTTGTGATACTTACTAATCATCAAATACCCCTACCTCGTTAATCAACATTATTAGAATCATATTACGAATTCCACAATCACAACAATATATTAGATACAAACTACTCATTTACCCCTTATTTATAAAATTTATTAAGTCATCCCTTCCTTACTTGACAAATTACCATATTACCCTCCTTGTTACAAATTACCAAGTTACCCCTTATTCAATTTAGGTTACCAAGTTATTACTCATACTTATTAGGTCACTAATCCCCCTTAATAATTATTACACTTAATATACTTTCCATTTAGTTGGTTAGATTACCACTTTGCCCTTTTTTTCCTTTATTATAATTAATAAATTATCCTTGAGTTGGTCAAATTACCAAATTACCCTTCCTCCTTATCCTAATTACCAAATTAACCCTTTATTTAGTTAATTACCCAATTACCGTCCTCTATTATCAATGACCAACTACCCTTTTCCATTATCAAAATTACCAAATTACCCCTGGTTGGTTAATTTACCAAATTACACTTTTATATGATCATAATTACCAAACTACCCTTCTCCTTCGTCAAATTTACCAAATTACCCCTTGGTCATTTAAATTACCAAATTGCCCTTCTTAATTGTCATGATTACCAAACTACCCTACTCCATTATTAAAATTACCAAAATACCCTCTAGTCGGTTAAATTACCAAATTACCCCTCACATTTATCATATTTACCATTTTACCCTTCTCCATTATTAAATTATCAAATTACCCTTTAGTTATTTAAATTATTATTTTACCCTTCTCAATTATTATAATTACCAATTTACTCCTTTCCAATTTCCACTTTTACCCCTTTGATTTACAAGATTACCATTTTACCCCTTTACCTTCAAATTTACCATTTTACCCCTTAACTCCCAAAAATTACCACATCGCCTTTTTACTTATAAAATTTTCATTTATCCTAAATTATGAAATTACTATCTTACCCCTTTTAATTTCCAATGTATCATTCTGCCCGTTAATCACAAAATTACTACTTTACCCTTTAATAATAAAATTACAATTTTACCCTTTTATTACAAAATTACCAAATTGCCCTTTTATTACAAATTACCAAGTTGCCCCTTTTATTACAAAATTACCAAATTACCCTTTTATTACAAATTACCCCTTTTATTACAAAATTACCAAAATCGCCCCCTTCTTACAAAGTTACCAATGACCAACTACCCTTTTCCATTATCAAAATTACCAAATTACCCCTGGTTGGTTAATTTACCAAATTACACTTTTATATGATCATAATTACCAAACTACCCTTCTCCTTCGTCAAATTTACCAAATTACCCCTTGGTCATTTAAATTACCAAATTGCCCTTCTTAATTGTCATGATTACCAAACTACCCTACTCCATTATTAAAATTACCAAAATACCCTCTAGTCGGTTAAATTACCAAATTACCCCTCACATTTATCATATTTACCATTTTACCCTTCTCCATTATTAAATTATCAAATTACCCTTTAGTTATTTAAATTATTATTTTACCCTTCTCAATTATTATAATTACCAATTTACTCCTTTCCAATTTCCACTTTTACCCCTTTGATTTACAAGATTACCATTTTACCCCTTTACCTTCAAATTTACCATTTTACCCCTTAACTCCCAAAAATTACCACATCGCCTTTTTACTTATAAAATTTTCATTTATCCTAAATTATGAAATTACTATCTTACCCCTTTTAATTTCCAATGTATCATTCTGCCCGTTAATCACAAAATTACTACTTTACCCTTTAATAATAAAATTACAATTTTACCCTTTTATTACAAAATTACCAAATTGCCCTTTTATTACAAATTACCAAGTTGCCCCTTTTATTACAAAATTACCAAATTACCCTTTTATTACAAATTACCCCTTTTATTACAAAATTACCAAAATCGCCCCCTTCTTACAAAGTTACCAATGACCAACTACCCTTTTCCATTATCAAAATTACCAAATTACCCCTGGTTGGTTAATTTACCAAATTACACTTTTATATGATCATAATTACCAAACTACCCTTCTCCTTCGTCAAATTTACCAAATTACCCCTTGGTCATTTAAATTACCAAATTGCCCTTCTTAATTGTCATGATTACCAAACTACCCTACTCCATTATTAAAATTACCAAAATACCCTCTAGTCGGTTAAATTACCAAATTACCCCTCACATTTATCATATTTACCATTTTACCCTTCTCCATTATTAAATTATCAAATTACCCTTTAGTTATTTAAATTATTATTTTACCCTTCTCAATTATTATAATTACCAATTTACTCCTTTCCAATTTCCACTTTTACCCCTTTGATTTACAAGATTACCATTTTACCCCTTTACCTTCAAATTTACCATTTTACCCCTTAACTCCCAAAAATTACCACATCGCCTTTTTACTTATAAAATTTTCATTTATCCTAAATTATGAAATTACTATCTTACCCCTTTTAATTTCCAATGTATCATTCTGCCCGTTAATCACAAAATTACTACTTTACCCTTTAATAATAAAATTACAATTTTACCCTTTTATTACAAAATTACCAAATTGCCCTTTTATTACAAATTACCAAGTTGCCCCTTTTATTACAAAATTACCAAATTACCCTTTTATTACAAATTACCCCTTTTATTACAAAATTACCAAAATCGCCCCCTTCTTACAAAGTTACCAATTCACCATTTAATCACAAAATTACCATTTTACTCTTTATTCATAAAATTTCCATTTTGCCCCTTTAATTATGAAATTACCATTTTATCCTTTTATTAACAAATTTACTATTTTACCCTTGCCTCCAAAATTACTATAATACCCCCTTTTTTACTAAAATTTACCATTATACCCCTTAGCACACCACTTATATTAAATTATTATTATTACTACATAAAATTTTAATATTAATGCATCATCCACAACTTTTAAAGTTAATACAATACTCATTAACACCTATATATAGATTAGGTCATATCCTTGTACAATGTACATTAATAAAATTCCCTAAGGCCCACAAAATATTAAACATGTATTAAATATTACAATAGCATAAAACAATGTGGATAATACTTAACATTTTCCTTAACAACCAAATTATTCCCTTAAATATTATTTCCATACATATCATATAACCTATCATGCTTCCTTTTATCAACCAACACAATAACCACATATAATACGCTAAACAACATATATCAAGCATAATACACATTAAAAATGCCTAATGTGCTAACATGCGTTAATCCATGCATTTAAGCGGGATTTAACGATTGCCTCGATTTTTGCAAAAACAAACCTTACCGGTATTTCGGTTAAAGGTCTAAGATTTGATTATAAAAGCCAATACCTAAAAATAATATAAAGATTTATTACATTAGAAATAATAAAATCAAGGCATAAAACTTTATAATGCTTAATTAATCAAATAATTAAATTAAAAATATAAATTATACCTTAAAATTAGTAAACCAATAGATCAAGAAACCCAGAAACTCATACTGCTAATGCAGCATGAGCTGCATGAAAATTAATGGGGAGGAGGGGTTCGAAGGAGGGCAATAGAAAGAAAAATAGACAATTTCGGGTTAGGGTTTTTAGGCTAGGAAAAGAGGCATGTGGGGGTGGATTTAAGGCAAGGGAAGGATGCATAGGTGGAGAGGGGGTGTAAGTGGTGGTCGGGGATGCGTTGGAGGCGGCGGCAGAGAGGCCGCGAAGAGGGGCTGCCGGGAAGGGGTTGAGATGGAGGCTGGCGAGGAAGGAAAATGGGGAGGAAAAATGGAGGCTTTCGGGTGACGGTTTCGACCAAAGGAGGATTGGGGATGGTAGAGGGGATTGCAGGGAGTAATAAGGTGGCTCAGGTGGCAGCGGAATGAGGTGTTGCAGGGCGGTTGCCGATAAGGGGGGTAAAGAAGAGAAAAAGAGGAGAGGAGGAAGAATGGGGCTGCGGGGCTGCTTGATGGGGGTTATGATGGCTCGAGGGTGAGGTAGAGGGTGGCAGGAGGTGGTGAAGGTGGTGGTTGAGGCGGCAGCAGCGACGGATATTGGCGGCGAAACAAAAACAGAGGGAGAGAGGGGAGGAGAAGAAAGGAAAGAAGAGAGGATCGGGGGTAGGAATTTTGGACTCAAAAAATGCCCGAATGGATCAGAAAAGGAAGAAGAAAAAGGATAAGGAGAGAGAGGAGGGGATAGGGAGCTCGGGGATGGCATTAGGGTGGTAGGGGAATGGAGGTTGCAAGGAGAGGGAGAGAAAGGTGACGGCAGGGAGAGGGAGAGGGAGACAGGGATGGTGGGACCAGTATGGCCGAAAAACGACAAGAAGGAGAGGGAGGGAGACAGGGGAGGTCAACGGGGGAGAGGGACCTACAGGTTGGGCGGCGAAAATGGTGGAGGAAGGCCGGGATTATCGCCGGTGATGGTGGAAGAAGAAAGAAAGAAGAAAAAGAAAGTGTCGGGGGAGGGTGCTGGGCGTGCGAGACGGGTGGACCGGCCGAAGGAAAGAAGAAAAAAAAAAGGAACGGGTTGGTCGAGGAAGAAAGAAAAGAAAGGAGGAGGTCGGGCGACGCAGGAGAAGGCAGGGGAGAAAAGGAGTCGGGTCGGGAAAGGAAAAAGGAAAGGAGGGAGGAGGGGGAAGAAATGGGCTAGGCCCAACGCGCAGGAAGGGGGAAAAGAGAAGCAGGCCGGCCAGCCGACGGCCCAAGGAAAAAAAGAGAAAAAGAAAGAAAAGGGAAAAGAAGGAAAAAGAAGGGAAAAGGAAAAAAAAAAGAAAAAGAAAATTGGTTTTAATTAAACTAATTTAATTTATAAATAATAGATTACAATATTTTGGGTAATAAATTTATTTAACAAATTAATTAAAATATAAGGGTTTAAAAGGATAATTTTAGTAAAATAAGGGTTTGAAAATTTATTTAAATAATAAGAGTATAATAAAATAAAAAAATATTTATTTTAACTTATTAAATATTTATAATAAATTTTATAAGCTCAAAATCCATAAAATAATTAAATTAAAAATATTTAAAAGCTAATTTATCCAAAAAAAATTATTTATTAAAATATAGGCTTTTAAAAATTCGGGGGATTACAACAAATGCAAATCTTTCTAAAGATATATATATATATATACATCTTTTAAAACAAAATAGAGGTGTAGTCCAAACAAATACACATTTTGAATCCCCTTCCAAGTCTATTATGTAATTTATTTATTATTTTTGATATTGTCAATGTGGTTGTTTCATAATCTACTTTTCCATCAACCAGGTTCAGTTGATTTCTCAAGTTATGTTAAGGTTCCTTATTACACCTTATCTATGTTACAAAACAATGCTCTTTCATTCCATTTTATTTCAGTCATGGAGCTCAAGCCATTGATCTTCAACGGGGAGCAGCCCAATCATGTTGTAAATGAATAGAAAGAAAAACTCAATGATAAGAAGATAAGGTCAATTTTATTTTTGAGATAATGACACTAAAAAATTTATATTGTGCAACCTATTCTATAGTCTAGCACTGTATAACTAATGCCATAATACATTTTTTTAATTAATTTAATTTAAATTTATTTTATTAAAAAAATAAACTATAATGTATCTAAAATTTTACTTTATAAATAGAGATCCATATCAATATATTTTTGATAAAAAAAATTGGTAAAAAATCAATACATTAGTAGTGAAGGATTAGTTTTAAGTAGAACAATGGTAAAAAAAATCATCTCATTGGTGAAAGATCAGTACATTAGAGGTAAAAAGATTAGTTTTAAGTAGAAAAATAGGAAAATATCAACTCATTGGTGAAAGATCATTACATTAGTGGTGAAAGATTAGTTTTAAGTAGAAAAATAGATAAATATCAACTCGTTGGTGAAAAATCAGGACATTATTGGTAAAATATCAGCACATTAGTGGTGAAAGATCATTACGTTAGTTGTGAAAGACAAGTTTTAAATAGAAAAATTGGAAAATATAAACTCACTAGTGAAAAATCAACACATTAGTGGTAAAAAAAATCAGCACATTAGTAGTGAACAATCAGTACATTAGGGGTGAAAAATCAATCAATATATTAGTAGTAAAAAAATAAGTACATTAGTGATGAAAAGTTAGTATATTAGTAGTGAAAGATCATTTTTAAGTAGAATAATGATAAAAAATAAAAATAAAAATCAACTCACTAGTAAAAAAATTAGTTCATTAATAGTGAAATATTTATATAATAGTGGTGAAAGATTCTTAAATGTATAATGAAATATGTGGGTTTGTGTGTGCATGAGAGAGAGAGAGAGTGTGTGTGTGTGTGTGTGGGTGTGTGTGGGTAGTTGTTGTGAAAGTTCAGCACATTAGTGGTAAAAGATCGGTACAATAATGATAAATGACCAATTCGTTAGTGAAAAATCAATACATTTGTGGTAAAAAAAAATACATTAGTAGTGAATGATTAGTATCTTAATAGTGAAAGATAGTTTTTAAATAGAATAATGGTGAAATATTAGTTTAATAGTGGTGAAAAATACTTAAATGTACAATGAAATATATATATATATATATATATATATATATATATATATATATAGAGAGAGAGAGAGAGAGAGAGAGAGAGAAAGAAAGAATGCCAACCTTCTTGAATGAAATGGATGAAACTCTAGGACTCCATCAAGTAGGAGTGTTCAAAAATTAGTTCGGACTAGAATTTTGGACAGGATCGACCGATTATTCCAGGTTCTGATCCATGATTGGACCGATAGAGTAAAAATAATTGATCATTAATCGATGATGGTCCGATCTTTTGATCCAGCTTGAAATTTTGTAAATATTTTACCTAAAAAATATATTGGTTTAGTAATTTCAATCCTAATCGATTTAGGGCTAATAATTCAAGTCTAGTCTGGTCCTCGGTCATAACTTTAAAAAATTCTAATCTTCAATCGGATTTCGATCTTGTCTGATTTTGGACCTATTCTTACCCCTTCCATCTAGGCCCTATCTGCTTTGATGGACTTAGTGCCAAGTTTTTGGGAAGAAATTATCATATTTATCTAATTGAAAATAAAATTTTAGTGACGCCAATCGACTCCAAGTTCCCATGCTTCTTGCTTCTACAATTAGCATCCAGCTTATTATAACTGGATTTATCATTCAATGGGCAATAGTAATTGATCTCGTCACCTACACCATATTAAAAAAAACATTACCTCAGATTTCTAGAATTCTTCATCCATTGCTTAATTTGAGTTGGTTAAACTAATTGGTACTAAGGGAAAGGGAACCTTTTATCTTTCTTCCTTTTTTCCTTTCTTTGAGGGGATAGAGAGAGCAACTAGAAAAGAAGGTTGAGACATAGATGCTATAGAGAAAAAAAATTGAGATCAAGAAATATGGAGGAGAAAAATAGGATTGTTGGGCAAGACGTTATTAGTTTTTATGGACCAAGGTGGTGTTACTAGTAGCATGCAACAATTGTAAAAGAATAAACATGTATAAGCTATGACTAAATTCGCAAACACTAATGAGTTTGCAAACATTATAAAAGTAATATTTAATTTGATTGATGAATATATATTAAGACTTTTTTTCAAATTATATAAATTGTTTTTAATTCATCATTATTATTGTGCATTAAATGGGGAAAATTGCACTTAAATGGTGAAAGCTTCATCATTCCATATATATGAACATCGTATAAATAAAATAGTTTTCATTTTATTTTGAAATAGATGGAATGAAATTATAATATGGTACAAATTGAAGAACACTTCAAATTCCAAATAATGAAAAACAATATATGAGTACTAAAATCAAACAGGGAATAATGAAAAGTGTTTATGAAGTCGACAAAAATATTTGAAAACCTATATGAACTAATCCAACTAAGAACATAGTAAAAAAATAATGATGATGCAAAAATAATCTAAAACCTAATACAAATAAAGTTTAAAAGTTCTTTTTTTGATATACTTAGGTTAAAGTAACATATAAAATAAGCCCTTAAAATATCAACTTTAAGCTATTCATGCCAAACATAATCATAATAAGTTATTTAGATTTTAAATGAGATAAATATCAAATTAGGAATACAAGTGTTAAGTCTATTCCAATAAATAAATAAAAGTTTTTGAGTTTACAATAAAGGTATAAGTATAACACCCCCAATCTTCCAAATAAAAATATTCATTTTTAAGACAATGTAGAAACTAATAAAACCAAAACTAGGTAATGTTACCATCACATCAAAAATTAAAGAGATGTGGTCATTCACCTAACTCATGTTCGATACAAGGATAAAATGTTAACGTAACCATTTACATGATTAGAGAAATTGCAAAAGAGATATATACTACATGTTGAATATAAAGTTTTACCATCAAATGACTCCTAGAGCAGGGATGTAACATAAGTTAAAAGCTAATGAACAAAAAAAATAAAGCCCGAACAATGGATTAAACATCTAGATGCTAGATAAGCCTAAGCCTATGCTACAAGCACTCCATCAAAAGCAAATCTGGTCACCAACATCCTTTAAACACAACACCAACTATCCATTGAATAAACAAAGACCACTATAAAACAATAGTATCAATACATGAGTATTGAATAATATCAAATTATCACACATAAGCATGGTTCATGTAAAATGTGTTATAACATCATATAATAGCACAACCCTCAAATAAAATGGTGTAAACAATTAGGGCAGCATGCTAACATCAAGGTATATAACTCGTGTAATCACATTCAAGGAGGGTTATGAAACCACAGACATTTTACTTGAAGGGAAAGCAAAACCCTAAGGTATCTCTAAGAAATTAGTTATTCTTATTACCTTTTCATATAATTCTTATTTATATATCTCAAACTATGGTCATCCAAGTGTTTTGTAATCTTATATCATTATCAGATCAAATGCTTCTAACATCTTATCTCTAGGTAGAAATTATTTTTTAGCCTTACACCCAACATAGATTAAGTATATAAAGTATATTTTATATGTTGGATGTGACATAACAGTTTACATTTTGGTTTTTGATGTCCACAATACTTATTTTAAAGAAAATTTTTAGTTTATGAAAATGAGAGTGTTACACTTATATCTTGCACTTGAGTATACTTACAGCCTGTTCTCCTCAACTTAGTTTTGAGCTTATTAAATCAGTAAAATTTTGATAATAAAAAAAATAAGTTAATAATAATAACTATAGTGATGATGGTAATGCTAACAATGGTAGTAATATTGATAGGAAAAACATTAATTATGACATTAATAATAGTAAAATAGAAATAATAACACATTAAATTTTTTTAGTTCATATCATATGAGCAAGAATAAGTTGAGAAGAACAAAGCATTAGGAAGGTACTCCATGTGTAGAATAGGGAGGGACAAATTAGGTTAGTTACCACATAAGTCATCTGATAACATCAACACAATAGTAGAGATGTAGAAGTTTTTATGGCCCCTTTTTTGTGCTATAATTATAAACTAAATTATCTTTCTTTTAGATTTTAGATAAAATAAAATAACTACACTATTTTTCAAGTTTTTCTCTATAAACAGACTCTCATGTTGATATACTTCCAACATAAAATTTTTAATATTCATTAGCTAAAAAAATCATATCAATCTGCTCTAGAGAAGTTGTTATTGATTAGCTTAGTGACATATTCATCAATTAGTGTCCCAACATTAATCCTCTCAAAAAATTACTAGCTCAACATTCATTAATTGTGAACACAATATTTATCAATTTTATATACATGAATATTTAACATATGTATTTTAACACCAACTAGTTTATAACTTCAAGGCTTATATTCATTAATTCAATGACATATTCACCAATTACTAGCTCAACATTCATTAACTTTAGATTCAGTATTCATTAATTGAATACTTAAATACTCATCAATTATATTTTAACATCAAATAAAAGACTTACAAGTTCAAGGCTTATATTCAACAATTCAATGAAATATTTATTGATTGCTAGCTCAACCTTCTTCTTTTTTTTTTTTGGTAATTAATAAAGAATATTATTAAAACCAACAAGAAGAGATTACAACAAGAGATTCAATAGTATCCATTCTAGAGGGGAGAACCAACACCTTAATTTGCTAGCTCAACCTTCATTAATCATGAACTCAATATCTATCATTTTCTTTCTTGATCCTTAGAAGCAACGACCATCATACTACCACCATGGGCAGCTACCATCCTAGCTATTCTCCTATCAGAAATTTTTGGGCATTAAATTTTCAATATTCTTCAACATGCATTTTTTGCAATTGGTAAAACTAAAATGACAATTAAAAAATTGCACCAAAAAACTACAAACAAATTAAACATAAAATGAAGAAAAAAACTCATTTATAATGAGCAATAAATTCAAGATTTGGACAAAGGTTTATCACAACCATGTCCACTACTTCTATAATAATAATCGTCACCTACTCAGCTAACCACAGTTTTCTTTAAGCTTTAGATTTGATATTGCAACCTTACTACACTACCTCTTCTAGTGAATCAAAGTCTATAAATTCACCAGTGATATATGGTTTTTGAGGCCACAATTTAACAGTGGAGGTGGAGACAATCCAAAGATGAAAAAAATAAGTAGAGTTTATTCGACTTGTTATTAGACTAGCCTTAAATATTTGTATTTGAGTTTGGTTCATTTATAAATGAGTCAAGCTGGCTCATGAATGAACTCTAATAATAGAAATAAATTGAGTCATTTTAATTTGTTCCACTAAAAGCTCGTATATTTAATTGATTCATATATACAAATATTTTTATTGAACATAAGATTTTGGTAAGTTGTATCATTTTTTTTATCTCCTTCATACTCAACGTGATATGCTTTTTCTTTGATAAAAATGGATACATAAAATCATAGTGTCCAAAATATAAAGAAGATTTGATGGATTGGAGGCTAAGGAAAGGCTTGTATTATGATAAGATGTATAAGAATAACTTTCTCTTGGTAGAAGATGAGGAAGCATCAGGGGGTGATTAGAACTATTAGATTCAAGGTGTTTCTAATATATCTGATATTGGAAATACTAGTTCAAGTCTTATGAGTAAAATGAAGGAAAGTCAAAAGTGATGGGGATTAGAAAGGTTGACATGAAGCTATATGATGGAAATATTGAAAATTAGTTAAGTTAAGCTATATTCTATAAATTTATGGCAATCTAGGAAATAATAATATGATCAGCAATTTTATTTTATCTTATTTAAAATATTTCGTTAAATCCTTTAAAATAATTAAAAATTTTGTTATATTTTTGAAATAATTTGTTCATGCTTTCTTGCATTTTCTTATGGTTTTAACTTATGTATGTAAGATTTTTTGAGCCACTTTTGACCTTTAAACTCTTTTGAGACTCTTATTGTAATACCTCAAAGTTTCATAAATAATTATTTTTGGGTGTAGTGTAGAGATGGCAATTTTTTCTTCGAGTCCAGGGCCCTATCAGGAATTTTCCATTAGGGTTCGAGTTCGGAGAGAGATTTCAGGGATCGGGTTTGAGTTTGAGGATTTTTTCGAGGACAAGGCGGGGAGGGTTTGGAGTCCCAGCCCTCGAACCCACCCTAAATTTTTTTCATATATATATTTTATATTATTCTATATATATATATATATATATATATATATATATATAATATAAATTTAAATATATTGTAAAAAAATAAGATTGGATATCGGCGATGGGGTGGGGTTTCGAGTATCTGGTCGGGTTTTAAGGTATGAGAATGATTAGGGATGGGGAATAGTTAAGGGATCGGGTCGGTTTTTAAGGTTAGGAAATGATCAGGGATGGGGAATAGTTTGGGAATTGGGTCAAATATGGGGACTTAATTCCCACGGGAATAGGGTCAAGGATTCTCCAATAAGAAAAAAATGAGGATCAGGATGGGTTCGGAGATAATCTTTCTTATCAGGTTTCGGGATGGGTATGGGGTATCCTTCCCCAACCCACCTCATTGTCATCCTTAGTGTGGTGTTTATCTTTTTATTCAATATATAACCCTAAACATTAGCTTAACTATCTATTTTAACTCATAAATCGTAACCCTTGTTTTTAACCCTAATCATTTCTTAAATATTTTACCCTAATCATTTTCTTTTATTTTTCCTTTTTCTTTTCCCCTCACCTTAACCGATTGTTTTCCGGATTGGTTTTACTAACCAAAATAAACCTAAATCAACTAAATCCTAAACTAATACACAACTGCTAACCCACACTCAACCCCCTACCCATTTTCATTCTCACACAACACCCCCTCTACCTCTACTCTCTGTCACTTGCCTTCTCCATTTTCGTGCACCAACCCCTTGCTCTCACCATCACCAAAGCACGGAAATGGCACTTGGGTGTCGTTTCCCATTTCCTAAACATCCCAAAAAAAATTTGGTATCAGAATCGGTATCGAAAGCATTTGATTAATTTTTTTAAAAAAAATATTAATGATTTAAATCAGCTAATATAAATAGTAGTCTTATGATTTTTCTCTCTCTCTTAATTTTAGTAGATTTAGTCTATTTATATATATATATATATAATTTTTTTGTCGTTTCCTTTCGTCTTTGTTTCCTAATTTTTTAAGAAATGATATTTTCACATTTCTCCCCGTCTCCGTCCTCGTACAACCCTGCTCATCATTTCTCTACAACCAATCCAAAACCCTCATGTTTCCTCTCTTCTATACGAAACCCATCCATTTTTCCTTCGACCACACCACCACCGAGCATCCTTCCTTTCTTCTTCCTCCATTCTCCTTCCTCTTTCTCTGCTTTTACCGGCCCATGATGCACCAATTAAATACTATAATTTTCATATGTCTTGGTGTAAGGACTTTGTTGCTCTATCGGGGCACTTGGTCAAGTTGAGTATCAGAGCTATCTAGTATTACTTGTGAGGTCGGTGGCCCTATTTTTTTTTCCTTTTGGACACTTGTGCTTAATTCTTATTATAATTCCTTTCTTATTTTTTTTTTAATTTTGGCAACATTGGGATCAAGTGCTACTACATTTGATCACTAGGTATGAGTTACTTCTAACTTTAAATTTGATTCAAATTAGGTAGTGTCTTATCTGTGATAAATGTGGTAGTAACACCCTACATTTGTTACTCTAGATTTTTCAAAAAATTTAAAATAAAAACTTATAAGTTGTGAAAAATTGGAGTGTCGTGAATTTTGTATGGTTAAAATTGATGAACGGTTTGATCTACATCATCTATAAGGAAATCGTATGGACGAAGGGTATGAGATTGGGGATGATGATCTTAAGAAAATGGAATGCCAAAGACAAATATCATTATGCTCAAAGGTGGGAGCATATGAGGGATTCTGGTTCAAGGGGGTAATCATCAAATCAAGGACGATGAAAGACCACACGCTCGTTGATTGATGATGGAGGTGAACAGGGGCTGGCTGAGTGGAAGGTTGTTGGATACAAACCATACGTGTGTAAGCTATAGATAGATGTAGAAGGGTGTTTCAGCTCAACATAAGCCATGTTCACTTTCATATTCTCTTGACCCGATATGACACAACTCAATATATACCCGACCCAAATCGTAATTACTCAAATTGACCTAAACCCGAACCCGGCCCAATTGTATAGTAACCTAATTTTAACCCGACCCAAATTGACCCAACCCAAACCCGACCCATATGACCCATTTTCCACCTCTATCCTAACCCACATTCAAGCCCTACCCATTTTCCTTCTCACACAACACCCCCCTCTACCTCTGCTCTATGTCACCTACCTTCTTTATTTCCGTGCACCAACCCCTTGCTTTCACCATTTCTCTACAACCAATCTAGAACCCCTCATGTTTCCTCTCTTGCATATGAAACCCATCCCTTACTTCCTTCCCCGTCCATTTTTCTTTCTGCCAAACTACCACAAAGCGTCCTTCCTTTCTTCTTCCTTCTTCCTCCATTCTCCATTCTCCTTCCTCTTTCTCTTCTTTTATTGGCCCATGATGCACCAACTAAATACTATAATTTTCAAATGTCTTGATGCAAGGACTTTGTTGCTCTCTAGGGACACTTGGTCAAGTTGAGTATTAGAGTTATCTAGTGTTACTTGTGAGGTCGGTGGCCTTTTTTTTTCCCCCCTTTTAGGCACTTGTGCTTAATTCTTATTGTATTTCCTTTCTTATTTGTTTTATAATTTTTTCAACGTTGGGATCAAAAGCCACTACATTTAATCATTAGGTTTGAGTTACTTTTAACTTTAAATCTAATGCAAATTAGGTATTAGTAGTGTCTTATTTTTGTTGAATGTGGTAAGAACACCCTATATTTATTACTTTGGTTTTCACAAAACATTTAAAATAAAAACTTATGAGTTGTGGAAAATAGGAGTGTCACAAAATTTATATGTTTAAAATTGATGAATGGTTTGATTTACGCCATCTATATGGAAATCGTATGGATAAAGGGCATGAGATCGGGGATGATGATCTTAAGAAAATGGAAGGACAAAAACAAATATCTTTATGCTCAAAGGTGGGAGCATACGAGGGATTCTGGTTCAAGGGGGTCATCGTCAAGTCAAGGACGATGAAAGACACACAGGCTCGTTGATTGATGATGGAGGTGAATAGGGGCTGGCTGAGGGGAAGGTTGTTGGATGCTACATGCCGTGCGTGCATAAGCTACATAGATAGATTTAGAAGGGAGTTTCGGCTAACGTAAGCCTTGTTTGGTTTCATATGCCCAAATGAGTCTTGTTAATTTCTTTCGGGTACTTTATTTGCTAGTGTATTGAAGAAAGTGTATATTATTCATCAAAAATAGAATCAAGAGATAAGTGTTATGATAATATATATATATATCCAAAAACAAAATGGACGTAGATTAAATTTAAACTATTGTTATGATTTTTATTTTTATTTTTGGTTGACAAAGCAAGGTTGAGAATTATTATAATTTTGATTTTGAATACTGCTAGTTTTCTTGTTAAAGTAGTTGTAGAGGGAGATATTTAATCTTATCGACCTTGATGTCCTAGAATATATTTTTGTCAAAGATAAAAGAGTAAAAATCACTTGAATACATGTAAATGAGGATGAGAAAAAATATAAAAATGTTATTTTTTAAAACAAAAAAAAACAGAAATGGTAGGAAACAATAAAAAATATATAGATATACACATACATTATATATGTTCTAAAAAAATAGACTAAATCTACTAAAATTAAAAAAGAAAATTTAAAGCTGCTATTTTCTTTAGATAATGTAAATTATTAATAAATATTTTTTAAAAATAAAAAAAATGATTTTAATACTAATTTTAAAACCCAAAAAAAATTGAACCCAAGAGTCGAGGACCCACCTCCGCCGGGCCAAAAATGAAGACCACACGAGAATGTTTATCTTGCATCGTCCTAGACGTCTCCCTAATTGTGGTTTTGATCATGCCGTATTGGTTCAGTTTGTACCCCAAGTTCAATTTTGGCGTACAGATTTTAATGCCATTGCAACCAAATTCCTACGATCTTGGCCGCCCTTGATCGGACGGGCATTGGATTAAGCGGTGCTACCAAAAAAAAAAGGGTACGTACACTTGATGCAAAATGGTTCGGTTCGGACATCCCATATTGTTGTGACCGAACATGAGTTTGGAACTTCAATTTGCTTACATCATTCAAACCGCCTAGGTAATTCACATCCATGATTTCAAAACTACATCTGCATACAATACAAGTATCAATAACATTGTCTAAATGAATATTTTGTCTAAATCTCCTCTAATTTTTACAGTAATATATATTATTTTTTTTAGCATGTACTTTAATATTAGTTTATTTATTTAAAGATATTTTTACATTAGTTTATTATAGTAATAAAAAAAAAGGAGTATGGATAATTTAAAAATGTTGTAATTTAAAAAAAAAATTATTTTAAAGTCCAATTAAGTAAAACTATTTAAAGTTATACAATATATTTGATATTTAGTTCACTTTTTTTATATCCAATTTACATATATATATATATATAAAATATTATCTATATATTTATATATAATTAAATATACATATTAATATAATTATATATACATAATTTTTTATATTTTAAATTAAATACTTTATAATCATATTATTTTTTCTTCTATTATTTTTACTCGAAGGGCCTCAGACTACTTTTTTTCATTTCAAAACCTACGGTGGCCGGAAGACGACTAGAGAAAAAATCATCCCGGCCCACCCGACGAAAGATGGACGGATGGGACGCTTATTGACTTATTGTGCAGTGTTCAGTGAATGGGCTATGCAATTGACGTCCCAACGGAACCGAAGACAAACTGTCTTCTCGGCCAGACAAAAAAACAAAAAAAATGTGGGGCTCTTCTTGTATAGGCCGGCGCTTAATTTTGCCTTGCTCCTAATTGCACGCAAGACGAAAGAGAAAGTCAAGCAGCAGCAAAATTAAAAGGAGGGGAGGAGCCATGGCATTTTCTTCAAAACTTACTTTCTTCGAGCCTGGAGCTCGTCTTGTTACCTCTAGGAGCATGTAGGATATCAATATCTCTCTGCTGCCATGTATATATCTAATTGATCTGGCGATCGATCACGCCTACAGAGAACGCACGCCCTTTTCTTTTTCTTTAATTCAATTTATATCTGCGGAATTGACACGAATTTACGCCAGCAGGAGGAAGGCGCAATCGGAATCCTCACGGCTGGAAATACAGGATGCGGAGAGGGAAAATAATACTAGACTGCATCAGCTACGGCATGTGAGTCGATCGCAATCGTCGTCGTCAGATCTCAAGTTCGCGCGGGTGCAGCCGGCCTCATATGAAGAAGAAGGGCCGAATCATCAGGGAATTAGGGTTTTTGGAGATTATGTGTCACGAGAGGCCGTGAATATGATTGATGATGAATACCGGGTGAGTGGTGGATAGGTCATGAACCAATATGAGAGAGATAGATAGATAGATAGATAGATAGATAGATAGATAGCAGCAGCATCGCTTAGTTTTTCTTCTCTGCTTAATTTTTCTCCCCTCATTTCAGATTTATTCAGCTCCTATGCATCATTCTAAATTATTTATTTATTAATTTTTTGGTTGTTGAGGGTGGGGGATTGTATTAGGCAGCAGCCTGGCTTCGAGCAGAAAGCCACTGGGAACTTCAAGCCAGTGACAGGTATTATCCATTTATTTACGGGTATCGATCTACTACTATTTCCGTATAATTAAGATTTATATTTTATTTATTTATTTATTTATGCACCCATCTACGTTATATTATATACGGATGCGGCTTTCGAACTCCCCTACTACGCTTCTAATATCAACAACGCTTTACCTCACATTGAGCTATAGCAGGTATGCCCTCACCTACAAAAGGAAGTTTGCTGAACAGGTATCCATGCAACGCACGCCTTTGAACTCATAGTGCATCATTGTAATTCTAGAAATTCTGATCCTGCATCGGACTGAAATTCTGACATCTTGTTTCCCCTGTTCCGTAGGAGTTTATTGCGTTAAAAAGGAGATGCAAGGGTTATCTTGATGATCACAAGTACTGTACATGCATCGTAACGGTATATATATACACACACACACACACACCCCAATACACACACGTTTTTCTCTTTATATATCTACTTGTTTATTTCTGTTTCCATGCATTGGATGGAGGTAAATAGTTTAATACAGTGTTTCCTTTTGATTGTAACAGACTTTATTCCGGTGTGATCCCAATCATTCAGGGGCACAATTTTTTTTATTTATTTATTTTGATTTCATGATGATTGGTGGTCTCTTTCTTCTTCACAGGTAGACAACAAGGCAGACAGAAATATCACACGCGGCGCATCAAAGACGAGTATAGTCGGCACCTTAGATTTGTGCATTCAGCATCTCCTGCAAGGAGAGTCCTACCCTGGGGTACGTACGAGTACGACCACAACTCTCTACTCGTTCCACATATATGCAGGCATCCAGACAACAGATGAATCCATTCGACGTGGTTTCAGGAAAAGGCGAAGGTCGTGCCTCGTGATCTTCTTTCCAATGTGGATCGGAAAACGTGTTCGAAGAGATACGGTTATCTTGCCAGCTTATGTGTCGCCAGGGCTGCACGGCGTAGGGGTATAGCAACCAACATGTTGCTGTTTGCCCTAACGACTGCAAAATTGAGAGGTACATAGTTAATATACCAAACAAATAGTAGAAATTATTATTATTATTATTATTTTAATAGTCGCCGCGCTCCAACAAACAAACCAGACCAGGTTGGTAATTACGATTGAAGTTGGCACTGATTTTTGATATACAGGTGCAGACCAGGTGTATGCTCATGTACATAGGGATAATTTAAGAGCCCAACAACTGTATGAGAAACATGGTTTTGAGGTAATATTAAACCTAAGCTGCCTAGTTTTATCCCTTACTGGGAAATTAAAACTATTATATCATGCCTAATGACCTCTACTGTGGTGGTGATGGGGGATTAGGTGCCTGGTGCCTGCGGGTAGTTCAATCATATTTCTCCAAATTAAGCTGACACAAAATTGGACCTCAACCTGCAGATAGTGACACATGCAAGTGAACGATTACTAAAAGAGAACACGTACCTGCTTTGCTGCAATATATTGCATAAAAGGAAATTCTCAGTAATATCTTAGAAAAACATCGATGATCATCAACTTCCTGAATTTTGAGGCAGCAAGCAAAAGCAAGGTGATCAACAGCCGGTGATATACGTTCGTCAAGATGCTCAAAATATATCCTGGATGAATAAAGTCCCGAAAGGTATTTCCTCCCTCGGTCTTCATTGGCTGCTCTGCGGAAAAAAATCAAGCGATGACGACCCCATCGGATTTTCTACTTGCTGAACAATAAATGCTGTCATTCCAAGTCAGGTACACAATGCAGACATCAGTCTCCAAGCAGTAAACCTGACTGGCTACAATCTTATTAGGATTCCTAAGAGTGTGCTCCATAAATCCAATGGCAGCAGCCACCCTGCTGCCACACTCAACGCCTGATTTTCAGTGTAGCTGTCGATGCCTCAGTAGCCAAACTCAATAGAAATCAGGTGCATTAATTGAGAGAGAGGGGAAAGACTGACTCTTCTGGAACTGAAACAAAATCTAGTTGATAGCTATGAGTCTCTCTTCATCAATAGGCTATCATGATAAGGCTACATATTGTTACCAATAGGATCACATTTATTGCAGCAATGTTACTCTTCACATAATTTGCCTCGATTTTTAGCATTCTAGATCCTTCTCTGAATTCTCTCAAATGCAAATCCACTGAAGCTCACATTTCAAACCTTTCCTCCTTGGTTTTAAAAGTAAGGGCTAAGTGGACTCCTAACTTAGTATAGGTTGGGTCTTCGATTCACCAGTTCAGTTCCCGTACACTCTGGAGTTACTTGTTACTAGTAGCAGGGAATCTAAAATAACCAGTGATGAAAAATTGAGCCAGATGCTCTAACACAAGTAATGAAGAAGATTCCCTACTATTCCTTGTCCCTAAAAATTTAGGTGAATTACGTGATGAGTAATTTTGCTGCAGTAAACGTAGTCTTACTGGTAGTAATATATAATCTTACCATGATGACTCGTCTGTGAAAAGAGAGACCTATAGTTATTAATTAGATTATGTTTGAATTCCAGGAGAGTTGGTCTTTCCTTCTCAATGTACCAGTTTTTTTTATGTTTGATTACTGAGGCAACGACGGCTATATTAGAAACCAAACATTAATGTAACAGCAAGATGGCAAATACCATTGTATTGTAGAGCACATTTTAATTGTGAATGTAATCAATTTCAGTAGATATGATGCTTCATTACCAAAGTCTGAGCTTATGCAAAAAAATTGTACTCTTACCGCAGAACAATCAGATCCCACAGGCATCTATTTTAGAATGTCCTCCATTATATACGTTATGTGTCACAAAGGTCTTGAGGCAGATAACAAACGATGGCATTGCTTTGTGGTTAAAACTCAGATCCAAAGAAGCTGTACAGAGATAAAAGAAGAGGAAAGCTTTGATGAAAAGCTAGGGGAGTTATGAAAAAACTAAGCTGATATACGAATTGTTTAAACTTTACTCATTTATTTAATAAAATGAATTTAACATAAATTATATTTTTAGACTTAATTATTAAACTAAATAAGTTAAATTTAAACATAAATAATTAAAACTCATTTACGGTACAAATATTTACTAATTCAATTCATTTACCACACACCGACAAAACTTGCAAAAAGTTTTATTCATTTATAAATAAATTAAGTTCTAATGCATTCCGATTTACAACCCTACAGATGGATAGAACAAGTTTGTACCCAAAGTCTCTTAACGTTGTAGAGTGGATTCGTTAAAGTTTGTTTACATAATATTTTCAAAGAGACTTTCTTGGGAACAGCAAGACTTGTTACACCAACTCAAAAGAAACGTGTCCGGATGCACTGCAAATTGTCAGTAAGTAGGCCCGAGCTACAAAAAACATGTGATCGTAAGGTAATATATCGGTTATTAATACTAATATATCGGTTATTAATACTTCAAGATTTTTAGGATTGGTTAAAGTTCTTTCTTTAAACTACATTTCGAACTTGGAAAAATGAGGTACTCAGACTCAAGGAGGAGACAATGATAAATAAGCTGAACAACCCAACGTTTCAACATCTGCCACGATCCAAAATTCAACTGCATCTAGCACTCATTTTAGCCACACCATTTATCGTATTATTTATTAGTAGTAGTACAGAAGGAATTCGACACAGCAGCTACTTAGACGAGTTTTTCAGAACCCACTCCACCAAAGTTGAGACTCCAAAGCCAGTTGCTGCACGCTTTTTGTCATTCCAAACAGGACCAGCCATGTCTATGTGCAACCATTGAACCTTGTCATCAACGAACTACAGAAAAACACAAAATCAGTTGAGATTTATTTATCATCACAGAGGCAATACTCATCTAGGATCTGCTTTCAATGAACTTCATATCTTCTATGACCAAACAATATGTGAAAGTATGATGTAAGCTCGACAACCAATTATTTAGTAGTATAGTAAGAAACGTGAAACACAACATGAAAACTGTTTTGATGATACATAAGTAAAATAAAGTCATGAACCAACTGAAAATGGACAAAACTGATGAGCAACAAAAGCACACTCGTCAAATCAAAAGGGTCGTTAGCAAAGAAGCATCTATTCTTCACCAATCAAATAGGCAAGCAACCTCTAAGTCACTGACAAAAATCATAACTATATACGTCTGGATGAAGTGTATCCTATTTGTACCTGTTTTAAAAACAGAGCTGCAGTGATGGAACCACCTGCACGACCACCAGTGTTTAGCATATCAGCCACACCTGATTTCATGGATTCCCAATAACTTTCCTCAAGAGGCATCCTCCAAAATTTCTCTCCCGTAATCTCTGAAGCTGCTGATAACTCTTCATAAAGGTTGTCACTAGGCGTATAAGCACCTAAACAAAAAAAGAAACAGCCCGCTATAGCATCACACAAGATATATCCCACTTGAAAAAAATAAACTTCTGCTACAGAAAGTGTTGATGACTCTTTACACCAAGATGCACCCACGCACACAGAAAACAGTCTTGCGGAAATTCTTTGTTGAATCAATTTCATGTGCACGGACATGCTGAGGCCATGAATCCTTCTCATTGTTGCATTGAGACATCCTACTAGAACATGCATTACAACTCGATTCATTGTTATGCTTGGAAGGGAAAGATAATTTTCTTGGTTCAGGACTCTTCCAGAGGAAAGGAAGAAAGACATGGATTTCTCCAGAAGTAATTTTAAAAATTTTAAGAATCCATAAACAGCAGAGCTTTTAAGGTTGCTTCAGACTACCCACAACAAGAATATTTTTCTCAGATTACCATCTGTTTGACGTGGCATATTAAACCTTTTATCCAACACAAAAATGAAGAAACAGAATACTATCAAAGTGATCATTTCATATATCTTCTCCTTTTTGTATTTAGGGGAGGAATTACGAGTTTCCAGGATTTGATAACACTGAAGATTCAACCAACAAAAAAGTCAGTTCTGTCTAGACATGCAATATATATATGGTATATATATGGAATGTGAAACCCATGGGATTCAACATTCCAACTTGACTTGAATGAGCAGACAACAATAAAGAATGGGCCAACGTAATCATCATCATACAATAAAGTTTACAACACCCTCAAATAGTAATTGTCAAATGGGCTAAATACTAACTAGCAAGAAATTGACGAACTGATTCTACCTGCAATTGAAGAACCGAGAGCAACAACGCATGCGCCAGTTAATGTGGCAAGGTCAACAATCTGAGCAAAAGTTCAAACTGAATGTGAGCACCATGGCACAATTCTATCAGAAAAGAGGAGATATAAAAGAGAGGATTTTAGGGGCAATAATCATTGAATGTTGAACTCAACCCTTGATGCTTGCAAAACTCAAAAGACAGCAGTAATTTGTGGAATAAAGAAATCAAAATATAGTGAATATGGCTTGTGACACACTAATTTTGTACAACAGTTTACTCTCATTGTCTCCATTGCTATCCTAATGTAGCTTTTACCTACATTGTTTAATGCACAAAGTATTTCCGATGGGATGACGATATTGGACAGATCGGTGTTTGAAAATGCCTAAGGCACACCTAGGCAATAGGGGTCCTGGAGCCTAGGTGCAAGGTGAAGGCGCGCATCTTGACAATGTGAAGTGCCAAGATTGCTTAAAATGATTAAATGACTTAAGTTTTCAGAAAAAAGTATACCATAACAAGAAAATACTTAGAAAAACAACCACCTATGAGTTTAATACTACCAATACTAGTAGACAGTGTGGACTGTGGACCACTTCTTGCTGTCTCTGGTTCTCAGCTCTCAACAGTATGTCTCTTTGTCTTTGACATGTTTCTTTTTTATGAGTTTAATACTACATATGTATTTAAAAAATGAATTTTACTCTCTTTTTTATATTTCCTTGAGGACCCTGACTCTGCTTGTAGGCTTGCAGCTTGTGTTGATTGAAGAATGTGCATCTTTTCTAAAATAACTATTGCTCTCCCCAATCAAAACTATAATAGGCTTCCCTTTTTTCAAAAAAATGTCTACTCCTCTCCCCCAAGTTCCTGGCTCCCTGCATGATTTTTTCTGCTGAAAAGCATGTGCATGTCTACTACTCTCCCCTAAGTCCCTAGCTCCCTGCATGATTTTTTTTTCCTGCTGAAAAGCATGTGCATGTCTTCTCTCGCACCTAAGTCCCTGCTTGATATTTCCAAAACAACTATTGCTCTCCCCAATCAAAACTATAAATAGGCTTCCCTTTTTCTAAAAAATGTCTACACCTCTCCCCTAAGTCCTTGGCTCCCTGTGTGATTTTTTTTCCTGTTGAAAAGATATTTTTCTCAAAGGCGTACATCTGTGCGCTTCTGCGCCTTAGGCGCGCATCAGCTGCCTTACATGCGCCTCACTCACATCACTTCACCTAACACCAGAAAAGCCCCCAGCCCCCATTGTCTTGCGTCTTAGGTGCGCTTTTTCAAACACTGAGACAGATGTGAATGACAGGAACATCAAAGAAAATTAAATCAGCAAATAGGATTAGCAACGTGTCATCCATACTATTGATAGGGCACTGCCAATTTAGAAAACATTCAAGAAATCAGATAATTGAGAACAGCCTTTTTAGGTGAAAGCTTGAAACAAGTACCAAACGCAGCTGCAGAATCTGCAGAATTAGTACTATATCAAACCTAAAGTAGCTACAAGAGGCCAAAGATAGCATTGAATAGGCAATTCCATCTCTTACATGGCATAGGTAGCTAGTTGAGCACCAGTAGTAACTGTTTTGCACTAAAATAGAGCACATATTTGGAAGTAACACTGCAAAGACGCATATTTACTTATTTAGGACCCAATTTGACACACAATGTTATTCTGATATTTGCATTCTGAAGCAATGTATTCATCTTTTTCATCTTTTAATGGAGAAGAATAACTAAAATCAACCTCCTCCAATAATTTGAAGCTTTTATTGTGCCAGGGGTACATTTCCACACAGAGCGCTGAGAACTCCTGAAAGAAGAAATTGTGAAGAGAGGAGTAACTGAGGCAAACAGAAGGAATCTCTAGATTAATTTTGAGCTGATTGCATCATTTCCACCTTAGGCCATTAAGCAGGAACGGTGGTGCTACCAGATTGGGCCGAAAGACCTGCTGACTTGGTAAACAAAATCTATCAAATTCCTAACAAACAAAGGCTTTCTTTCTAGCTTTTGGACAAAGAGTACATCTTCAATCCTCCAGAATTATCATTTTCTTTCCTCCACAAATACAGACTTCAACAGAAATTAAAAAAGGGTGGGGTTACCAAAATCTCAACATCCCAGTGGACAAAGCAAGCACAAGAATAATCAAATTTCACAAACTAGACATCTGAGAAGCAACCCAGGAGAAGGGAGAGGGCAGAAAGCAACTCGGTGCTTGTTTGGAGGGTGCAAAAGAGGAGTGGAGTAGGAAACACTAAAACCATTACATCAATATAGATCAAGTCAAACTAAAAGAGCATTAGTTGACAGCAAAACATGGAGAAGGTTGGACGAAATTCATATGATTGAAAAATGCTAGGATATTAGAATTTATTAAGTGCAATTAAATATTATTATAGTTAGTTATGAGTTAGTTTGTTGGAAGCTTCTAACAAACTAACCCATAACTAACTATAATAATATTTAACTGCAATTAGATAATTTAATATCCTAGCATTTTTTTTTCTGCAAACATTCATCCACCAGATGTAAGCATGGACTACCTTATCAACACCCTGGTTGCAAGCATAGACCAAAGCATCAGCCAGTGTTAGCCTTCCTTCAGCATCAGTGTTGTTAACCTGAAAGATATTGTAACGTTCAGAAAGTTCTACAATCTAAGTACATTATAGCAAAATGAAAGACTATTACTTGGAGACTCTGAACTATGATGAATCATATTTTCTGGCTAATGTAGCAAATTAAGCTTATGTACCAAACAAGCAATGAACAATTATATTTCACACTCAAATAAACATGAGACTTTCATAAATAGTTGCTAAAATGCTAAAGATTGATATAAAACTGTCAGTATAGCAAGAGAAGATAGCAATTTGACAAAGAAGTCTCTATACAATTGATGAACTACCTCAATTGTCTTCCCATTTGAAGCAGTAACAATATCTCCAGGCCTGACGCCAGTTCCACTAATCATGTTCTCACAAGCAGCAACAATGAAGTGCACCTATGTTCACAAACACGCACCAGATGAAAATATATGTGAAAAATATTTCAGACTTTGCAGAAGCAAAAAATAAAAAATAGCACAAGAACAGAAGCTAAAAGTTAGATGAGGCTTGCTGACACATTAAGAGAGAGGAAGATAGAAACAGCAACAAGTTTCTCGCTGTGCTTGCCTCAACTCCAGGAGGTTTAATCTGAGCAATGGCTTTTGCTGCACCAAACACTGCAGCAGAGCCTCCCATATCAAACTTCATAAGCTCAATTGAACAACCAGGCCCAGTTTTAATGTTGTAGCCACCACTATAAATGGAAAAATGGTTTAAGAATGTAGAGGAATAGTCAGTCTTGATCCGGACCATAGAAAAAACTACTGTAATGATATGTGTGCATCAATAGTATGTATCAGAAAGATAAATTGCCAAACTCACAGAAAATAAGAAAAGTTGTTAATTGATGACCACTAAAAGAAAAGACGGTAGAAAAATCTAAGGAAATAAAAAATAAAACAGAATAAACTGAGTACTCAAACTGCTAGTGCATTAGGAGAAGACACATCACCTGTCAAATGTCAACCCTTTTCCAACAAGTGCCAACTTGGCTTTAACGGGACCACTTGGAGGCTTGTAGCATAGATGGATAAAATGAGCTGGATTCGCTGAAGCAGCAGCAACTGCTAAATAGGAACCCATTTTCAATTCTTTACACTCTTCCACACTCAAGATCTTTGCAGAAAGAACATCGCTATGTGATGAAGCGATCTTTGACGCCTCTTCAGCTAAAGCACCTGAGATGTAAACAATATGAGAGGTCAGATAGAAACAGATTGGATAATAAATTACTCTTATAATCTAAAATCAGAGACAGGAACAAGAAACAAAAAAATGAATGCCTTTCTTCCGATGATGAATTGTCAATTTGCAGAAAAGCAGATCTTTTCACTTACTAAAGCTTCCCCATAAAAATGATTAGCTCAATTAGTTTAGGGGAAAATCCAAAAGGGAAATGCTTCAAAGCAAAGCACAACCATACACACCAGGAGTGAGGACATTAGCAGGTGCATTTACAAGCTCCTTCCCAAAAATAACACCGGAGCAAACATCTTCTACACATTTGAGCCTCTTATCTAAATCAGGCCCAGTACCAAGACCGATAATATCCAAAGACTTCAGTGCTGGCTTCTTTGCCTCAGATTTAAACCTGTTATCTTCATATATTCCAAGCACGGTGCCTGAACCATATAAACAATTCTATCAGGTTCAACACACATCCATACATCAAATAAGCTTACAAACTATAAAATGAGAGAATTACAACAATAAAACAAGTACCAGAAGCTATGGCCGAGGCAGCATTCAGCTTCGATCCTGGAGAGAGACCCTCTGAAGAAGCAAGGGCAACAGCAACATCACTCGCCTGGGAAGTCTTGGCTGCCGCAGCAACAGCTTCACCAAGAGCCTTGTAGCCTGATACAGATGATGACTGAGAACCAAGCCCAATTAAGCCAACCCTCTTATATCCCAGTCCAGGAAGTCGGAGAATAGTTGACTGGCCAGACTTTCCAGTAAAATCCTCCTCTGAAGAGGCTTCGGCCAGTATACCATTCAGCTGGGAATCTAGCTTCTTTAAGATGGAATTCTCGAATTTCAAGTTTTCATCTTTAGTCATGTCTTTCTCTGTAACAGCCACAGCAAGCAGGTCTCCTTTCCATTGCAGCACATCAACATCTTTAGCAGCAAAAGATACCTAATGGCATGTTACCGAAGATTAAGTCACCAAAAACAGTCGACTACAGAATTTTCAAGAAAAAAAAAACAATAAGCTGTAACGAAGCGCTAACAGAGATCGAGAAGACTAGCGCCGCTACTAGTTTCCTATTCTAAAAATAAAAAATAAAAAAAAAAGCAACTTTCATCTTATCCACAGTAATCAGGTCGATAAATTGAAGGGGTAGGGATCACTGATCAAATCTACAAATTGATTCACACCAAAACACGAAACATAGCAGATCCAAAGAAACACAAATTCAGAATAAAATATACCAGTATAAATCATACTTAAAATGAAATCATAATAAATATACTGACAGACGAACACTAAAACATGAGTCAACGTAGGACGAAGAAAATCGGGCCTTAATCCATCAAATATATGCACCAACAAATCCCACAAAGCCAAAAATATGTACAGAGAGCGAGAGAGAAACAGAGTACTGTTACAGACCTTGAGGGGTTCGACATTAGCAGCTTGAGTGAACCCCAAAGTGGCACTGGCGAGAGTGTGAGCCATGACCTTTCTCGTACAGGATAGGGAAGGCGAGGAACCAAATGAAAAACTTAGGATAGGGATTGGCCGCAGTTTAGAGATGATAGTGGACGAAGAGCGTGACGATGAAGACACAAAAGATGAGGCCAGAGACACGACTATGGCCGCCATTCGCCTCTGGTGCGAGCGCTTGTCCTTTTATAAGCTTCCAGCACGATGCTCTAGTTCCCACTTCCGAAGCTAAGCCGCAAACGTTCCACTGTCGCAGTGCAGGCAAGGGACCCAGGATGATGCGTACAGGCTACGAGGATCGGCCAGGCGGGCCCAAAATTATTCCTCTAGAAATTTAGAGCTTACGATGAACTCTAAGGCTCCGTTTGGATTAGGGTGGAAGAAAGTAAACGGAAGTAAATGAATTAATTTATTTTATTTAAATATTAGGTTAATAATTTTATTTAGATAAATTAAGATTAATATTTTATTTTTATTCATTTCGATTTATCTTGTTTTTATTAACCTCCAATTTTAGGGATAACGGAGGTGAAGATGAAAGAATAAGTAAATTTTTTACTTGATAGGACCAAAATACCTCTCAATATGATTTATTTATTTAATACAATGGTATAAATATCATTTTTTTTATTTTAATCTTCGTTCACCTCAATTTAAAGGAAAATTTTAAAACATTCACCCCGATTTACTTAGGTTAGGTTAATATTATCTAAATAGTATTTTAAAATATTCACCCCGATTCACCTCCATTCCCTTCACCTAGGTTAATTTTTAATATTTACCCCTACCTCGATTCACTCCAATCCGAACGGAGCCTAAGGGTCGCAGACTTACAGTCGCAGGTAGAATTTCATATATTGAAGAAATTTTTTTTTATGAGATGAATTGAAACTCTTGTAGCATGTGTCTTATAAAAATTATTATATAGTATGAAATAAAAATAATTATAAATAATGCTAGTAGTTTTTGAACTTTTAAATAATAATAGAAAAAATGGTCATGTAGAGATTTAAAATAGATAATCAAATTCAAATCCTCGCACGTAGGATTTTATATATTGAAGGAATAATATATTTTGATGAGATGTATTGATACTCTTTGAGCATGTGTCTTAAAAAATCTATTTAAAAATTATTATATATTATGAAATAAAAATAATTATAAATAATACTAATAGTTTTTGATCTTTTAAATAATAGCAGGAAAATAAATGAATAATAATTTATAAATAATTTTGTTGACAAATGGGGCCATCAATCTTTGAAGGTCTTTATAATTCCTAACCTAATATATCAATAATTAGGTTAATTATATAATGCAACTATTTTTTTCAATAAAGGTATGTATGAGAATGTTCGAAATGATTGGTTGGGCTCCATTTAGTTCTAGAAAAATTGTAAGAATAAAATAAAACATAATTTGAAAATGATTTTCAACTGTTATGTATGGTTGTTAGAAAAAAATTATTAAAAAAAATCAATACAAAGAACAATATGTTATTATTATCTTGAACAAATCTTAATTGTTCAAACAACACATATTAAGGGCACATGTACATTACTGGCAAAACAAAACTTCTATAGTGTATCTTTTAAAAAAAATGAACTTTTATGTTGCATACTTATTTCAACTATTTTAATTATCTCAGTATGTAAATAGCATATTGGCCGTAGAGATCCAACAAACATAGTTGAAAATTTTATGGTGATTTCTCTTAATATAAAAGAAGACTATGTAAGGATTGTATCATTCTAATCGAAATCTTTAATGCCAAACAAGTGATGACCAAAAAATATGTTATCTCAAATACCTGTATGGATATGTTGACTGAAGCAAACATTTTCCTCGAAGCTTGAAAGAAGTTTGTCTCTATATGTTGCAATTTATAGAAGTAAAAACCCATATATTGCATGTGAAAAATACTAGTTGTCCATTAAATAATAGTAGATACTATTTGCGATTATTATTGGGAATTTGTGCACAGTTAGTTTTTCATTATTTTTGGAAAGAGTATCTATATATTCCTAACCTAATCCCAAGTTAGAGAAGATATAAATTAACAAAGACTTAAATTAGGGCCAACATGGACATTATTGGTCAATATGGAGCCATCTTATTCTTCTTAGCTTCGACCTTTCTTGATAGATTCAAAATTGTTTCGTATTTCGATCGTGGCATTTTCATTAGATATGGGAATGAGTAGATTCAATATATGAAAAAATATATAGAATTGGACCATGGTTAGAATTCAAATTCTTTATGCTTATATGATCAAATCGTGTACTCTTTGCTCCATTTTTAATGATTCTATAATCATTTTATTCCCCTTTTCTACAAGTTCTCTTATCTTTTTTTTACTATATTTAATATTAATATTTTTGCCGATCATATATTAACTGTAATATTATCTATTATATTAGTGTTATTATCATCATTGTAATTAATCTTTTTAGTATCCATTTGTATTGTTTACTCATGTTAATTCTTTACTACTTTTATGTTAGTTGATAACTCTTAAAAGAGATTCTTTACATAGGAAAATTGAAAATAGATTGTGATTTTTCACTTTAAATAATTAATTTCTTATTCATGACTAATTTGATAGTTACAAAACATAATTAAAGCAAGTAAAGCACAATTGCATAGATAGAAATGACGTTATCAAGGGTTTAGATCCATATACTTCTTAAGAAACTCTAATTTCACATTTTAGCTATAATTTCATCTCTATTGCTCTTTTATCCACCACATTTAGTATATCTTTATCAAATATTATTATTATTATTATTATTATTATTATTATTATTATTATTATTATTATTAGCATCTCTAAAATTTAAGGCCTAAATTTAACATCTTACACATGTGATAATAGCCCCATCTCAAAAACTACTCTTCACAATGGTTATGAAACCCTAATTTTACAAGTATATCATCAATGTTCCTATAAGGCTCATATAACTACCAATCTCAATGTACATTCATATAAAATATAAATATTAACCACATATCCAAAAATGATGGTCTAACACTAACGTTTCATACATGTGATAATAGCATCCCTTTTTAGGATTACTATTCCCAAATTAAGTCATTTTCTCTTTTCATGGTACTTATGTCATGCATGAGTACTCCAAAAATTTCATATGATCCTCTTCGAAAATTTTAGATCTCCTAAAATATTAAAATACCATAATTTTTGTATTAAAGCCATGTTAACCAAAATGCTCTTATAGCTAACCAAAAGCCCTCATTTTATGAAAACATTATATGTTTCGGTATCATTATTTTTTAATCATCCATTTATCACTATGTATCTTAAATTATCTTTTACCACCTATAATATCCTATTAAGCCCATATTACAACACATCACATCGATTAGCTTAGGGTTTTTCACGGAAAATATTATCGTAATGATATCGCATGCTTCTAAACTCACTCGTTTCTCATCATACAATATCATGTTCTCATGTCACAATATTAACAACATAGCAATAATAACACGATAATACACATAAACATACATAGAAATTAGCACAAAAACTCTATACTACGACTAGTATCCTTATTGAAAAAGGCTTCGGTCTCTATGCATGTATATCTTATTCCAACTCCTTTGGAACTTTTGGTAAATCACCTAAGAAATAAATAACAAAAAATATTAGGATTTAATAACACAATTAGGGAAAATCTAAAGGAATGGAGGGTGAAAGAATGAAGGAAAATTGAACCAAACCAAAGGGAGTGTTTCAGGAATGTGTTACATAATAATAAGAGGAGGAATGATAGCAAGTGTCAGAGCCAAGAGGTGGCAATGGTACAAGTTGTCATTGCTAGGTGGTGAGGAATGGAAAAAAAGGGTTGAAGGGGGTGGTTGTTGCTATGGAAGTAGCCGAATGAAGGAGGGTGGCTGCAGTGGAAGCAGTTGAATGAAGGTAGGGGATTTGTGGTGATCTTTATCAATAGAAGTAGGTAAGAACGACAACTTTAGCTGGTGGTAGGGGGTAGGATTGGTGGAGTTTGTTGCAGCTAAGGGTGTTGCTTCAATTTGGATCACCATTGCTCAAGGAAGGAAGAAAAATGGGGCATTTCGGTGGAATTTATTTAGGCTTAGGGGGTTTTTGGTGAGTTTGGTTAGTGGTATGGGTGAGGAAACAGTGAAGGTAGTTGGTTCTTGGGATGAGGAAACGGTAATGGCTGCCAATGGTGGTGTCGGTGGGTTGCTTTAACAATGACGAGGAAGGAAAGGAGGAGCATAGGGTTGCATTTAGTGGTGGTTTTGGGGAAAAAAGAAGTAGGGAGGAGAAGGTAGTTCAAGCATTTAATGTAAAGTGTGAAGGTATATATACATGTATACATGCACGAGAGAGAGGTGGGTAGAAAGGGAAGCAGGCACACGCATAGTTAGGGCATGGGTTGCAACAAATAGATCACGCAAGGAGTGGGATTTGGCATATGGGTAGGCATGGCAGAGGGCAGAGGCTTTATCTGGGGACAATGCTTCATGCAAGAAAAAAGGAAGAAGAAAAAGAGGTCGGGCGGGTGGAAAAAGAAAAGAAAATAATAGGGAGAAAATAAAAAGGAAAAGAAGGTAGGTTTGGTTTTAAAATTAGATTTAAATTAAAATAATTTAGGTTAGGGTCTTAAGATAATTTAATTAATAACTTTTTGGGGTTAGTTTTAGATTAAAGTATTAATAACTAGAAATAGAGATTAGGGTTAAGTTAGGAATTAGGATTAATAAGTCAGGGTAAGGTAGAAATATTAATTTTTCGATATAGGAATTAGGTTATTATATTAATTACTTGATATTAGGTTTAGCTAAAATTTGAGATTAATATATGAGATCAATTAAATATAACATTTTTAATAAAATAATGAGAGTAAGTAAGATAAAAAAGAGGAAAATAATATAGGATTAAATTAGGAGAGATTAGGGTAATTTGTTAACTAAAATGGAATTTAGGAATATTTAACCAAAATTTCTAAATTATTATAAAAAGGAATTTAATTATTTATTTTTACTATTATTATTATTTTTAAAAATTCAAAAACACAAAAGACCCTAGATACCCCGAACACCACATTTTCCTTTTTCCCTCTTTTTTTCTTCTTCTTCTTCTTCTTTTCTTTTTCTTTCTTTCTTTTTGTCTTTTCTTTTCCCTTTTCCCTCCTCCAGCCAGTTCAGGCCTTACCCGTGTATCCTAATCCCTTCCTCCCTTTCTCTCTTTCTTTTCTTCCTCACGCATTTAGGCTGACCCAATTTTCTTTTCTCCCCACCCGACGACCTACCCTCCCCCTCCTTCTTCTTCCTCATCTTCTCCTTCCTCCACATTGTAGGTCACACCTGCCCTGCCATTTCTTGTCCTCCTCTGCACCTACACAACCCTGTCCCTTTCCTTTCCATTTAGAGCCAAACCGACCACTGCACTGCCCCTCTCATGTGCCCCTTCCCCTTCCCTTTCTCCCCCCATTGCTCCCCGCAACCCTACAACCTACAAGCTTGTATTAGCCTGCCATCGTCGGTCGACGAGCCCCTACCCCTCCTACTCTCTTACCCTCATTCTTCTTGTCTTCTTCTCCTCCCCGCGCTTATAAATACCCCACCCCCACCCTTCTTCCTCTCCTTTTGCTCTACCTAGAAATCTCCCAAAACCCCCCACCACTACACTTTTAGATGCCACCCCAATTGTCGTCATACATCGACGTCGTCCAAACTATGACCCAACCTCTTCCCTACATTACCCACCACCAAATCAGACCACTCCCCACCCCTAACTCTTCCTATGTAGCTTGCCATCCTTGTGCAAAGTGGGCAGCTCTTTGCACCCTATCGCCACCCCTTTCGCCACCCTACGCCACCCTATGTCGCCTCCTCTATCATAACCACCACCCCACTACCTCCCTCTCAATCCAACATACCTTCCTTTACCTCCCCATATCCTTCCTTTCCCCTTTATCCCTCTCTTTCCTCCTCCTTCCTTCTCCACCACCTTCGGCCACCATAGCCACCACAGCCACCCCGGCCACCCCGGCCACCTTGCCACGCCACCACCACCACTGCAACCCTCCTGGTCTAGGGAACCCACCACCTCACAACCACCACCTCCCTTTCTCCCTTCCAACCCCAAAGCTTAACTTTTCCAAATAACCACCACTTCCGTTGACGTTGCCACCGCCTCCACTTCTGGTTATACCCTAACCTTTGCCATCACTTTAAGTATAAATTATCTTGTATAATTGTTATTTTAGCCTTATTATCATTATTATTATTACTACTACTATTATGCCATTATTACTATTATTAATCTTATTATGGTTAATGCCACTACTAATATTATGGTTGGCCTCTTTAATAATACCAACCTTATTAATATTATTAGGACTATTATTATTATCATTACTAATATTAGTTTCTTATAAAAAAATCAATTAGGAGATATTGAAAGGAATAAGAGGAAAGTTAATACTAGTGTTCCACTCTTATAGGTGAACCAAATACGTCCCCTAAGGAGGTATAAGAGTTGTGCTCCAAGCCAGGTGTCATTCTATGTAAGGATATAGTTAAGCCCCAATTTGTGTATTATGTGTTTATGTGTGTTGATTATATGTACGTATCTTAAGTGGTTATGGATTATGCATTGGAGCGCAACTTGCTAAGCATGGAATTAAGGTAAGGTGTATATATTTTATGGCATGTGTAATATGGTGATGTGACTTGTACTTATGTTGTGCTTATATATTGTTGCTCTCTATGATATGCATGATTGGAGTCCCTAAGTAGTAAGATGAGGTTATGGGAAGATAAAAGAAGTAAAGAGAGTGGAGTAGTAAAAGGGAAGTGATAAAGGACTAAGTATCTCATGACTTGTGGGTGGACAAATAAAAGGATAATATGAATAAAATAGAAGGATAGGATAAATATTGCATGGGGAGTGTAAGGCTTACATAGGGTGGTTAGTCTTTGCATGAGGGGGTAACTTTTACGTGGGAAAAGGTGACTTGATGGTGAAGCAAGGTAAAGGAAGAGTAATTGGGGTGATTGGACTCCATAAGTGAAAGATAGTACGTAGGTTGGTATAAAGATGCATGGAGGACTTGGCTAGGGTTTGTGAGAAAAACCCTATGTGAGGGAAGTGTGCATGGAAGGCTGAGTTAATGGAAGTGGTTATAGTGTGGGATAAGAGTGGAAGGGTGTCACATGGAAAAGGAAGTGAGTCAAGTGGAAAAGGGAACTATGTATGGGTGATGAGGGGATGACATAAAAGAGAGGAGAAGTACTAGGGTTTGAGGAACTAACTAGGATTTTCATGGTCACATGTGAATGATGGGAAATAAGGTTGTGATGTTGGGTGTAGTTCGAGTGGAGTAGTGGTATTGGAAGAAAAGAGGAGTATGGGTTGTGTAAGATAGGGAGAAGTGAGGCCACAAAGGCCAGATTAGGGTTTAGGAGGGGAAACCCTGGAGGGTAATGGTGAATTAAAGCAGAGATATAGGAAGTGGGCCTAGATCTATGTGCATAGGAGTTTGGGTTTCTCATGGTGAGTGAGGGAAAGGTGAGGAAGAAGTATTAGAGTCCTAAAGTGTGTAAAGGTCCCAAGATATGGGATGGGGCTTTTCAAGAGAGCTAGGATAAAGGGTGAGAATGGGAAGTCCAATAGGACATGCATGTATAGTCGGGGTTGCGTGTGAAATAAGACACGAGTAAAACATTAAATACTTAAAATGAAAGATTATAGAGCTGGGCCCAAGAGAGGATAATTTTTGATCCGCCGGCTATAATAGTGGTAAGGTGTGTTTTGCCATATGGAGTGTTTTTCGATCCATAGGCTATAATAATGGTCAGGTGCGTTTTGTCATGTGGAGTGTTTTACAGTATAAACTAAATTTTGTACAGAAATAAATCATGGAAAATATACTAACTACTTACAGTGGAACACCACATAAGTCGAGGCTAGGTGAGGATGATTTTCAATCCACCGGCTATAATAGTCATCAGGTGCGCTTTGCCTCGTGGAGTGTTTTTCGATCCATCGACTAAAATAGTGGTCAGGTGTGTTTTGCCTTGGAGTGTTTTTCAGTCCACCGGCTATAATAGTGGGGTCCCCGTACTCATATGAAAATAATATGGAAAATGTGTAAGACGAAAATAATGGCTTATGTCTCAAATAATGATATGAACCTAAATGAAGTATTGTATGCCTTGTTTGCCTGTTTGTACTTGCATGACCTTATCCATATGGTTACCTTACTCAGTACGTAGCGTACTGATCACCCGTTTCGTGGGTGCTATTTATTCCCACAAGTAATGACCCCTTCTAAGTTCCTATAGGTAAAAGATGCTGCATTCCATAACTTTGACGCATTTGATGCATTGGGTGGGGATGAGTGATGGCCTGTTAAACCTGGCATGGGGCGCAAGAGCGATTTTTGTCCGGATTCACCCGTTTCTATTTTTACTATCTTTTGTTAATCGTATTTTTTTCTCGCAAGGACTTTAACACTATACTAGTTTTCTGTTTATGTAATAACTCATGTATCGCGCACTATTCTTTTCTTTGTAATTATGAATTATTAAAATCCCTATGGTTTTATACTCTAATAGAATAAATGTCTTGTGAGTTTTCTAGCCTTGTGGTTGGTACAAGACTAGTCGGGGGTCAGAATTGTGTCAATCAAGGCGATAACACCCACTATCTTAGTGTATGGTTTTTGATTAAACAAAAATTTTCTATTGTGAAATTTTGGGGGTGTTACAAATTAGACATTGATGGCTCTAATAGTATTATAGTGCTTTCTAAGGGTGGAAATTATGTGGACCATCTAGGATAACTCTCGTTACTATTCCACCTACAATCGATACATGGAAGGTTATCAATTGTCCAAAAATCAAAATATTTAACATGGTTTCACCATACAAAGTTACAAAATAATGGCATGGTCATTCAAATATTTGAGCAAAACCAATATTCATAATGGTCCCTAAAATGAAGGAGATGTTCTTTGGAATTACTAGAATGGGACTTGCAATGAACTTTTAAATCAACTCTACTAACTAAGATGTTAGAAATTTTAACACTAGTTGCACCAGCATTACTAATCACAAGCAAGCCAAGCAAAAAGAGTGCTGAGAAAAAAATATCTCCCCACCCAACCTAATAATAATCCCCTTGAACAATTACACAATTATGCAGAAATGCAAGAGTAGATTACAAGCCCAAAGAAAATGAGAATTTATAAGAGAAAGGAGTTGAGACTTTTATTGAGTATACAAATTTTGTAGAAAAATATAAATATTGCATGATCGTTTACAAAGGGTCAGGAAAAGGTTTTTTTTATACCCCTCCTTCATATTTGGCCACAACACTCAACCATCATCAGCTGTCTAACCTATAGATCTCTCAACATAATCATAGTTGGAAAAATATATAAGTTACAACTTGATTAACTCTATGGCTTGATCTCTGTTAACTTACAGACTATCATTATAATGAATACTAAATCCCTTATGTTAAGATATTTTCTAACAACTTTCTAACATCCATTATTCACTCACGTCTTCTTCCTCAATCTCATTCCATGAGACGCTCCCAACCAACTGATTCCATTAGTTGGTCTTTTGTAAATCATTTTCCCTCACTGGCCTACTGACTTGTCATTGGTCTATCACCCCTAGCCCTTACCCTTGGCTCATGTCCTCAGTTGGTAGATCTTGGCTGACAGCTCTGGCACTCGCTCTATTTGTTGACACCCTTGCACTATGTCTTTGGACAATAAAACTTTGATGTCTATCTTTGGCCAATGGCCTTCTTTTGTGTGTTCACTAATCGATGACCCTGGTCATCTGCCCTTATCTGATGGCCTTTGTCATTTGCCTTTGGTCAAATGTTTCTTCAATATGCTTGTTCCTTCCGTTTGAGGAACCCAAACAATGAGTAGTAAGGTGACATAATCATGATCTATCACAACCACTATACCATGCATATATAAAAGACTAGTGCACATATCTCTATATGCATATGTATATATTTTATAATAACACTATAGAATGATAAATTCTTAGAATTTACCTTTTTATTCATAATTTTCTATACATTTTCTTAATTTTTGTTTTATCTTTGAACTAAATTATAAAATATTCAATAGATGCATAAGTAATAAATTTTATCAGTTCCAATATTAACGAAATAGACACAACAATATATTTGGTTGAGTGGGAGTGAATATATTAGTAAAAATAGAAATTAGAACCGAAGAAAGAAATAGCAGGTCTAATGCTCCAAGATCCAAATAGTGGCTTTTATTTTTAATTTCCTTTCTATCTCTTAACTTAAATCTAAAACATTTAATATAGGTACAAAAATAATAAATTTTGTTAGTTATAATATTAAATTAACAGACACAACAATAAATTTGATTGGATCGAAGCATATATTGGTTAAAATAAGAATTGGTATATTTTATTGTTCCAAGATACAACTATCGGGTTCTCAATTTTTTTGTTATAATGCCATTGTGTCACAAAACCAATTGGATCTTAGCACCTTCTATTGCTCTAACATTTAATTATTATGGCTACTTAAACATCTTTACTTTATAATAGTTGTGTTCAAAACTTATGTAGTTTTACATTTTTCCTAATAGATTTTATCAGAATTTATGCTGCTTCACCCCCCCCCCTCCAATTTCAATATTGATAGAACATTTAAATCTCTTTTCTCTTTAAATTTCCCTTTTCTCTTTAAACTAAAATATTAAACATTCAATATAGGTACAAAATTAATAACTTTTTTAGATATGAAATTAAATAAATAGACACACTAATAAATCAAATTGAATGAGAGTAGATATTGGTGAAATGAAAAGTAAAATTTAAAAGAGAAGCAGTAGATTTTATTGCTCCAATATAAGACTATCATCTGCTTAATAATTTGATGGTTCTAGTGCCATTGTGCCACAGTGACAATTAGGTCTTGCTATTTTTTTCATTGCTCTAACATAAAACTCTAGTGCTACATACTTACTTTATAACAAGTGTGTTTAAATTTTTTGTTTTTTTTTCTAATAGATTTTCTTGTAATTTATGTTGCTTATGCACATAATAAATTTGAACGCACTGGATATAAAGTAAATATGTAGTAATAGTAGTTTTATGTTAGATCAATAAAAAAATACAAAGACCTAATTGGCATTGTGACACAATAGCACTAAAACAATAAAATTATTAAGAAATTGATAGTCTTATCTTGGAGTAATAAAATCTGCTAATTATCTTTTTAATTTTAGTTTTTTTTCACCAATATCTGCTATCATTAAATTTGATTTATTATTGTGCCTATTTATTTAATTTCGTAACTAAAAAATTTTATTAATTTTGCACCTATAATGAAAGTTTTAGATTTTAGTTAAAAGATAAGGTAAATTAAAAGAGAAAGGGGTTTAAATATTCTATTAATGTCAAAATTTTAGTGGGGGAAAGAAATAACAAAATTTTTGATAAAATGTATCGAGAAAAATGTAAAAGTACATAAGTTTTGAATATGCCTATTATACAGTAAAGATGTCCAAGTAGCCATAATAGTTATATGTTAGAGCAATAGAAGGTACTAAGACCAAATTGGCATTGTGACACAATGTATAATAAAATTATTGAGAAGTTGATACTTGTATCTTAGAACAATAAAATATGTTAATTCTCATTTTAACCAAAATTTACTCTCATTTAATCAAATTTATTGTCGTGTCCATTAATTTCATATTATAACTATCATAATTTATTACTTTTGTACCTATATTGAATGTTTTAGATTTAAGTTCATAGATAAAAGGGAAATTAAAATAAAAAGCCAATCTTTGAATCTTGGAGACAAAATAGGGTAAAGTTATCAGTAAGGGACGGGTTCAGAGACAAGCTAAAAGACATGACCAACCACTCAGAGAGTTCACTATATTATCGCTTTTGATGAGTAGGTTCATGGGAGATCTAGTATAGTTACAGAAGGGGGTCTTGCCCCTCTTAAAGTCAAAACAGACACCAAATACATCTTCAATTGGGCATGGTCAAAACTCGATAAGCCATTATCACCAAAGTTATGGAAACTAGACCGACAATTGCTGGAACTTGAGGCGTGTCATACATGATTTTATTGATAAAATGTCTTTCTACCTCCTACATTAGCTACCTTAGCCAAACATCAATAACAACCCTCTATCAACTCATCCAACCCTATAATGGGGTAAAAAGTTGTTCTGGTACATTTGAGCCCACTTAATATACTACGCCCATCAAAAGACTTGTTGCAGCTACACCGTCACAATTGACCCAAAATATTAAGTAAGATGTGATCTTATTGATCACACCCAGCCCATGGGAAATTGTCCATCCTTGAAGAAAACATTAGAGCTCAAGGACCTAGAGGATGAGGACTTAAAAGACCCATAAGGGCTTTTATAAAGCAAAGCCTTTTTGTAGGAAGTTTAAAAGAGAAGATAGTGATATTTTAATGATGTTTCTATGTCTATTCTCCCTATCCCCATCCTCTAAACAATAACCATAACACTATAGGATAAGGGGGCCTCCAGCTCTAAGGGGGAAAAGAAATTTCTCTACAATGCATAAAATGTGGCCTAAGAAACATTTTTTATTTATTTAGGGAAGTAAAGGAAGCTAGAGTAGGAAGAGATAATGGATCCTTGTTTTCTCCTTGCACTAAGAATCTTGTTAACTCTATCTAAAGTGAGAGAAGGGACCAACGGGTATTGGGCCCAGATGGAATAAAAAGAAACTTAATGATTTCCCTATATGTAAAACTATTTAAAAAAAATCCAATGAAATGAAAGGCTCAGTACTTGGAATCCAAATAGTAAAATTTTACGAAATGTTTGTTACGCTTATAACAAAGGAATCTAAAGATCTCGTTAAGTTATAACTTAGAATAAATAAAGAACCCTTTCATCAATATCTTGTATAGTTTATACTTCCTCTTATGTGAAACTAGTCTTGTATTTCGTTCCTTTGAATTGAACGAAGACCTTTTGAGAAAAGTGAAAGAAGCGTTGTGTAATACCCCGTATTAATAAATCCTTAATTTAGATATGCAAGACTTAAAGTTTGATTAGTAGGCGAAGTAAACCATAAGATTCTTTTTAAGCGATCGCCTTGTTGTTTTGAGTAAGTCCATAAATGTTAAGTTATGAAAATAACCTGAATTAAATGTATGTATGAGTAGAGGAAGATAAAAGTTGATGACCATAGTAATACCAATAATAAGAAGAGAGTAATTAAAATAGAAGGGATGGTAATACTAATAACCTTGTTATAAATAACACGCTTAATAATAATATCGATAATAATAATTGTAAGAATAATAATTTTAGAAATAATTATGAAAATAAAAGAGGGGAAGTGATAACACAAATAATAATAATATTGATCATAATAATAGTAGTGAAATTTTTGGTGAAAATAAAACCTTGCTTAAGTTTGGATTAGAAACTGCTTCTAGGATTGTTTTAAGCTTAGGCATGTGGATAAAGAGATGTTTTGTGGACTGAAGACGTATGGGTAGATTTGAAGATATGTAGTTATTAGTTATAGTTGGCCACAAAGTAGAGGGCCATCCCCTGTGCAGGTGCAACTTCATACATAATCTCAAAGGTGTGTAGGAGTTTAAGTGGTTAGATAGGACATTCTAAGAGGAGCTTGTCAGGCTTAAATGTTTTACTTGAGGTGAGTTAGAAGGCTAAGAATCATAATTGGGTGTTGGGGTAGGCTCATGTGAGACAGGTGGTGAATCGCTGGAGTAATTGATATGATTTAGATTAGGTTGAGTTATGAACTTAAGAATAGGGTTAGGAATTGAAGATACGTGAGCCTTTTGTAGAGAAAAGGGAAGGTGTCTTCTCGAAAGACAACATCCCTATTTACAAAGACTTCTTCAGTGACGAAGTTAGGTAGCTTGTATGCCTTTGTTCCATGAAGATATCCGAGAAAGGCACAAGGGATGGATTTTGGCTTAAATCAGTCTCTACACTTTGCATTAGTGGTTACATATCACAAGCACCCAAAAGGTCTAAGAAAGCTATATTCTAGTATAGAATTAAAAAGCATCTAATATGGGCTGAGATTATGAAGAACCTTGGAGGGAATTTGGTTGATAATGTGAGTGGAAAATAAAACACTTTCTCCTTGGTATCATTCGGGATAGTTAGACTTAAGAATGAAGGCCCTATCAACCTCTAATAGATGCTTGTGTATACGTTTGGCTACTCCATTTTGTTGGAGTGTGTAGGGACAACTCGTTTGGTGGAGAATGCCTTTACGATAAAGGAATTGTTTTACTTCTAAACTAGAGCTGAGTTCATATGCATTATGAGATAGAATGGTTTTAATTGTTATATCAAACTAGTTTTCAATGAGGGGAATGAAAGTTTCTAAAACAGTGAATTTGTTGGACTTAGTGCTTGATAAGTATGTCCACGTGGCTTGTGTAAAGTCATATATGATATTTAGAAAGTACTTAAAACTATCATATGTGGATTTTTTATTGGGTCCCCATATATCAATGTGTATAGTAAAAAAGAGAATTTGACTATGTGCTACTAGAAGGAAAAGACAAATGGAGTTGTTTAGCTTTAAAATAGATATCACAAGGAAAATCATCCATTTTATTGATTGAATTAACAAAATGGAACATTTAATTAAGCTTGTATGGTTGGAGATGATCGAATATAGGATGTCAAATCCTAACTTAGGTCATTGTTATAGGTAGATTTGGTAGAGTCACATTTCGATTAGTGATGGATGTTGAAGAAGTGGCGTTATTGATTAGAGTTTGCTGAGTGACTGTGTCTGTTGGTCATAGAACATATAGATCCTTAGTTAGTGTGCCAAAGAGCCAAGGCTTCCTTGTCAAAGGATTCTGCACAAAGCAACTATCATCAATGAATTAAATAGTAGAGTTGATTTGTTTGGTCAGATTAGATATGGAAATCATATTATACTGGAAGTTTGAGATGAAGAGAACTTCTCTCAAGGTGAGGGTATTGAATAGATGAATGGAGCCTGTGAACCGAACAAGGACAATGTGTCCATTAGTAGGGATAAAAGATGCGAGGTTTGGTATGAGTTTCATGTTTGAGAAGAGGGATTGGTTTCCACTCATATGATTAGTGGCACTAGTGTCAAGAATCACACATCAACATATTGCATGGAAGCATAAAAAGAAAGCTTTGTTATAATGTAACTAAGGGAAATTATATTTATATATACAAAGGTATTCGACAAACCATTATTTGAAAGTGGATCGAGTGTTGATTTGGAGTGAGAATTACTAGCCATGCTACTTTAATTAGCATTAGAGATCTTACATAGAGATAACAAAGACACTAAATGGTTGTATTGATTTATATTTACTCCTCCGCCCTCATGTCATATCATGTTTTATTGTAACAAGTCCTAAAAACTTTTCTAGTTTGGTGAACTTAAAGTTGGTAGGGAATTCCACCATCTTATGGCACTAGTCTTTAATATGTCTAGGCTTCTTATAATAGCTACACGCTATATTCTTCACATCCATCTTAGAAGTCTATGGGAGATCTCTTATTAGCGTTGTGACATTAAATGAAATAGCATCATTGGAAAGAACATTGGAGAAACAAATTTATCACTATAGTTCCTCATTGGTTACTATTACATATGCCATTCCCACACTTTGTAAGGGTTCTGTCATCGAGATGTTGGCTTTAATGACTGAATAACAATCATTGAGGCCTATTAAAATACGGGCAAGTCATTAATCTTCTATGTGCTTCATCAAAATTTTGATTGCGCCATAACTACAAGTGGGAAAGGTAGAAATTAAGGCCATCTCATCCAATGAATTCTTCATCTAAGTCAGATACACTACCATATAAATAAGACATTGAGAAAAAAGAGGAAATCTATTTATGAAGTTGATATAATAGGATAACTTCGGAAGTATCATACCTCTCTGCTAATTTTGCTTAAGGATGGAAATAGATAGGGTCTTGGTTGGGTTTAGCTAGACTTAGACCCGCACTCGTTTATATTACCTAGACTCATACCCGACCCAGACCCATCGGGTCTCAAAAGTTTAAATCCAAACCCACCTAGTGTAGCAGGTAAACAGATCCTAAATGTTCGAAATGGGTCCGATTATTTTTTTAATAATATTTGTAAATATCAATAAATTAATATTTTATATAGCTTAGTATGCATTTTTTATTAAAAAAATTCTTCAAGTAAAAAGATAAAATATCTTAAAACAATTACTTTAGCTTTTAATATGGTGCTTTAATGTTTTTAGAATAAAATATTATATATAATGTTTATAAAATAAATATATAGAAATAAAATTTAAAAAAATAGATAAGGATCTCAAACATGATTATGATAAATAGGAAAAACATAATATTAGTATATATTTGTGTGTGTGTATGTGTGTACATTTATACTAAATAGGTCTAGATCGGAGGTCTGCGTATTCTGAGACCCATGTAGATATATATAGATTTAGACTCGACCCAAACCTGCTAAAAATGAGATGTAACTAGCAAATTTGTGTCAGGTTCATAACGTATAATTTGCCATCCCTAATTCTGCCCATATCTCAAGAGCTATAGAGATATGCATTACACTTTATACTATTTCCTTACTAAGAGAATATAGGATACAGATAGTGAGTATGGAATTACATCTAATCCATTGGTTATAATTGGAGGATGATTGAGGTGATTCCTTTAAAGTTCCATCAACACGCTCTATATTATTTTTAGTACCGAGAGCAATAGTCACGACTCTCTTCCATGCATGGTATCTTGTGCCATCAATCTTTGATATAAGGACTACAATGGGATTGTCGAAAGCATGTAGATACAAAGGGTTTGAAGAAGATATGAATTTCATAGCTTTAGATTTGGTCAATCGACATTGGCATAGATGCATAGTATTTTAGTTTCTTTTGATTTTAGAGTTAAATAGTCACAATAGAGAGGGTTATAAAGCTTTGATACCATGTTGAAAGGGAATAGCTTATTATTTTATTGATAAGATGAATAATCAATCCTTTTATCAAAGAGTAGATATATACACGCTTGAGGGTAGTATATCTCAACTGAACCCAAAAGAATGCACCCTATATCTACATACACGATAAAGTTAGTGTAACACCCCAAAATTCACTACTTTTTTTAAAAGCGGAAGAATTTAAAATTTTAAACCCGTAAATTCTGGGGATGTTACCACCACACTTAGTACCAGACCAGTTCTCTTCGACCATTCCAGTACCAAGTGCTAAGGCTAAAAAAAAGAGTAATCAATCAATTATAAATCAAGACAAACTAAACTCCAAATAAGCATTAAACGGTTATAAAAAAAAATTAGAGTACGCATAAAGAATTATAATTCATTTCCAAAAGAGAAATAAGCTTACAACCGATAAAAGGTTTATTTAAAATACTCAATCGAGTAATAAATCATAAGAGAGTAAATCTGATACAAAGGAAATAGTAGAAGAAGATAAAATAACAAGTAGAGTGAATATAACCACGACACTCTCGAACTTGGAGCCAAAACACAAACTCAATACTCAGCCTCGACTGATGTCTCGCCCACCTATACAAAGTCAGAAGGGCAAACTACTCATGGGAATGAGCAGCACCCATAAAAAGGGTGATCAGTATGCTACGTACTGAGTAAGGTAACCGAGCACTAAGGTCAACACATAAAATCACATAAACCATGCATAAGAATAAAAAGGACATAAAGACCAACATTATGAAATCGAACAATCATTCGGGTACATACATAAAGGCCCAATTATATACCAAATTAATTATTTAATTAATCCTTTAACGAAAATCGATATACACTATGCCTTTTATCAAATCCATGTAAGTACAGGAACATCCCACTATTTTAGCCGGTGGGTTGGTCATTTGCAGGACAATAGTCCACACTACTATTCCTAACCGGTGGATCAGTCTAGTTCCTGCTCACATGGTGTTCCACTGTAAGTAATTAGTATATTTTAAGTGTCTTAGTAAACTCGGGTTTGTGTTTATTGAGCTCAAGTCACCCCACTATTATTACCGGTGGATCAGTCTGGGCCCGACTCAACAATATTTCACTTTAAGTGATTAATGTCTTAAGTATATTATTTGAGAATTTTTAACCCTAGACATGCATGAATCACTCCTTCAACACATATCCTCCAAGTCCACTCCACATATCAATCTAGGGTTTTATCTCGAAACCCTAATTTAAGCCTCAGTGGCCCATCTTACTCCACCTCACACAACCCAAATCATTTTAACACTCCACACACCACAACTCATAAATACCATACTCATAATTACACTTTAATTACCAAGTACACATGATACCACAAAAACCCTAAGCAGCCACACCAAACCCTAATTGCCTACACAAACCCTAACTCGGTCTCCTACGCACCCTTATATTGCTCAATGTAATATTTTTCAACCAAAGTGTTCAAACACCCAAACAACACTTATATTACCTTCCTCACATCCCAAATCAACTTTTCACATGAAAATTTCATACCCATGCAGACGCTACAAACCCCATGCAACCTTTCGAATTTTTCATGCAGAACCCTAAGTCCATCCATATGAAACCCTAAATTCTTTCATGCAATGCCCAAGATTTCGTCATTCAAAAACTTAGATTCAATCCACGCAAAACCAAAGAGTCATCCATACCAAACCTTAGATTCAAACCATATAAAACCAAAGATTCATCCATACCAAACCCTAAATTCAACCCATACAAAACTAAAGATTCATCCATACCAAACCCTAAATTCGAACCATATAAAACCAGAGATTCATCCATACCAAACCCTAGATTCAAACCATATAAAACCCAAAGATTCATCCATACCAATCCCTAAATTCAAACCATATAAAACCAAAGATTCAAACCATATAAAACCCTACATTAGATCCTCCCATACAAAACCATAAATTAGATTCTCCCATATAACATCATAATTTACATTCTCCCATACAACATAATAAATTAGATTCTTCCATATAATATCATAAATTAGATTCTTCCACATAACACCATAAATTAGATTCTCCCATATAAAACTACAAATTATATACTCCCACACGTAGCCTAAATTTCCCATTTTATTCTTCCACTCATGAATCATTAAAATACTTAGGTCAACTCACATCCCTTGGTCAAATTCTTTCCCCATCCTCCTTTGTCATCCTTTCTCCCACACAAACCACATAAACACCCTCACATGCATATCTTACAGGGTCACATCATATATCATCACATATACCTAATATTTCATCACATATAGTACACATGCCATACAAAAACATACTTCAACTCCACGTTATACCACATACAAAATAATGACAATAATAAACATAGAATGCATATCATACAAAGCATATAATGCACATCAACACACAATAGGCCTTAGTAACCCCTTACCTGAAACGACATCGATCTTGGAACACGCTCCTACGCCACCTTAGGGCTTTGACAAAACAATAACATATTAATAAATAACATTAACAAATTTCTAAATTTACTAAAGATATAAGAAATAATAGAAATATTATAAAAGTTGGTAATATAAGGTTGAAAACTTTACCCTAATAATAACAATGATACTAAAATAGTAATAGCAAAGATACTAAAAATAATATAAGTAATAATATAAATAAGAATAATAATACTATTAACAATAATAATAATAAAAAGGATATTATTCAAAAACAAAGTAAAATAAAGGCTTCGGCCCCTTTACCAAAATAATAATAATAATAATAATAATAATAATAATAATAATAACAATAATAATGGCAACACTAATGGTAAAATAGTTTTAATAATAATATTGGAATAATAGTAACAATATAAATAATAATAAATAATAATAAAATTGAAATAAAAATACAATAGGGCTTCAGCCCTTAATAGAAATAATAATCAAAACATTAATACTACTACTAATAATAATAATACATATTAATAATGGAAATAATAATAATAATAGTATTTATATTCAAATAAATGAAATAAAATAAAATAAAATAAGGCTTGTAAAAATAGGATAAAGGGTTGAGAGGGTCTAGGGTTCAACCTTAGGTTGGAGGTGATAGGCGACACCGACGGTGGTGCACGGAGGAGGTAGTGGTGGTCGGAAAAAGGGAAGAAAAGGGTAAAAGTTGAAGGCTGGGAACAAAATAGAGAGAATGAAGGTGGGAGTTGGGGTGTTTAGAGTTGCCCAGAGGGAGAGGAGCATAATAAGGGTGGTGGCGCAGCCAAAGGTGGCGGCACACGGCGGCGGCGGTGATGGCCGAATGGGGAAGAAGGAGAGAAAGAGAGGAGGAGAGGGAGGGAGGGTAAAATAAAGGTAGGGGAAGGTAGAGGAGGGTCTACAGAAGAGAATGGGAGGTGAAAGAAGTGGCAAAAGTGGCGGAAGAGGTGTCTAAGGGCGACGCAAAGGGTGGTGGAGATAGAAAATAGGGTTGATTGGGAAGGGAAGTTCGTATAGCCACAACGACTTGTTTAGGAAAAATCGAGGGATGAGGGAGGCTTAGTTAGTTAGAGGGTGGTGCAAGGATGATTTTGGTAGGCAAAGAGGGCGGCAAAGTTGGCCGACAGCAGCGGAAGAGGCGTCTAAAGGGGCGGTAGTGACAAGGTCGGGAAATTCCGGGTGGGAACTAAAAGCTCGATATAAGGCAGCTTACGAGGGTATTTATAGATTTTAGAAGGGAGGTTAGGGTTATGTGGGTCGGCTACGGGGTAAGGCAGGTAGAGTTAGGGTTACCGGCGGTGAGGTTGGCCGGTGGGAGTCAAAACAGGGTAGGGATTGCGCAGGAAAGAGGGAGGGGATCGTGCGAGAAATGGGAAAAGTAGGTTGGGCTGATGATGCTGTTGAATTGGTGAGGGAGAGAGGAGAAAGATTGGTCAGATCAACGGCGAAGTTGGCGGCGAAAATCTCAGTTGGGTGGCGGCGGAGGTTGCAGTTCGAACGGGGCTAGGGAAGAAGGAAGAAGAAGAAGATGGGGGGGGGGGGGAACCGGCGGTTCGGGGGAGAAAAGAAGGTGAGCCGGCCGGTCGGGCACAGTCATTAAAATGGCAGGGGTGAAACGCAGCGCCTAGGGACAATAAAACACAAAATGTAGCGCTCGGGGGAAAGGAAGGAGAATCGGCTGCGCGGGCTGGGCTAGGCCGAAGGAAGGAGGGAGGGGAGAAAAATTGGGCTGCGGGAGGGGCAGGCCCAAATGGGGAAAAGGATAAGAAAAAGAAAAAAAAGAAAGAAAGAAAAAGAAAGAAAAAGAAAGGAAAAAGGAAGAAAGAAAAGGAAAAAGAAAAATAGGAGGATTGGGTTAATTAAATTAATTAGGATATTTAAAAATAATAATATTTAAATCCCTTTTTAGGCTAAATTAGGATTTTTAAAATATTTTTCATAAATTTCATTTTAATTAGCAAAACACCCTAATTTTCTCCAATTAAATTATTTATAAAATTAATATTAATTTGAAACTATTTTCTCCTTTTTATTTTAAATAAAATAATTTAATTAATAATTTCTAAAATAAAATCCTTAATTAGCTAAAATACCAAAATTTCTCCTAATTAAAATACTTATAAATTTCTTCTTGATTTACCCTAGTTAATTTTCTTTTATTTTAATAAAAAATAATTTATTTAAATAATTTTAATAATAAAACCTTATTTAAATATAATTTTTAAAATTAGAAATTTTCGGGGCATTTCAGTTAGTTTCATTAATATCTTGTAGCGCAACATGTCGTGCATTGGGTAGAGGTTGTTACATGTGCAGATATCTCAGGAGATGGTTTATGGATGTGTGTTTGAGGCGCCTCCCATAATGCTAGGAAAGTTGGTTGAAATACCCCAAAACCCTAATTTTAGAAATTATGGGCAAATAAGGATTTATTAGAGAAATTAATTAAATAAATTAATTTATTAAAATAAGAGGAATAAAATAAGGTAAAATCAAGAGGAAAATAATACATAATTTATTTAGGAAAAATTAGGGTATTTTGTTAATTAAAATGAAAATTAGAAAAACTATTCAAAATATCCTAAATTAACCTAGAAAGGGAGTTTATTTATTATTTTATTTAAAATATTATTAATTTAGATATTCAAAAATACCAAATGTCCCAAATACCCCAACCCATCTATTTTCATTTTCTCCCCTTTTTCCTTTTTCTTCCTTTTCTCTCCTTTCTCCTTTCCTTTCTTTTCCCCTTCTTCCCTAATTTGGGCCAGCCTGTGCGACCTAAGCTCTCTTCTCTCCCTTTCCTCCTCCTGCACGGCCCAAGCCCGCACCATCCTTTTTTTTCTTTCCCCGTTACCAACCTGGTCTGTCCCCTCTTTTTTTTTCTTTCCCCCTAAATTCTCCCCCAGCCCAACTTGCAAACCCGTCTCTATCGGCAGCCACCAACCGCATGTCGACTGTCCTTTTCCTCTCTCCATCGTTGTTTTCTTTCCATTTTTGACCCAACCGAACCGTCCTCCCTCCTCACGCATGCCTGTCCTCTTTCCTTTCTCTTCCCTGACCACCAACTCCCCCTACCATGACAGACCTACGCTGCCTGCCATCGTCGGCCGGTGATCCTACCTCACTTGCCCCCGTTTGTCCTCTTCCCTCCCCTATCATTTCCCCCTCCAATTGGCATATAAATACCTCGAGGGCTGCCATAGTTGGTTCCTTTGATTCGCAGCCTAGAAATCCCCCCCTTTGAGCCACCTCCGGATCAAATGACCGCCCCCGTCGTCACCACCCAGCACCGCTGCCCGAGCCACCTACAGAACCATTCCCTACATCACTCTCTAGGAAACTACGCCTTCCTCCACCCTTGATTTTCCCTGCACGAGCCACCCTAGCTGTGCAAAATCCACCTCTCAATCAGCCCAACTCGACCACCATTGTTCTTCACACCACCGTTTGTTGCCAATTCCACCACAACCAACACCCCTCTACCCTTCAGAACAACCAGCCCTGCCACCCTCTCCTCCTCCCTTCTTCTCCCTCCACCACCTCTGGCCACCACACTTGTCGCCGTGCACCGCCCCTTTTGGCTACACCACCACCTCCATTCCAACCCTCTCTACTTGATTCACACACCACCACCTCAATCACCCCCTCATTCCCTCTCTCCTAGCCTATACAACCACCTCTCCATCTCTCTTCTCCTTCCACCCCACCGCCGTGCGCCACCATCAGTGCCACCGCTGTCTTTAGGTGGTACCCCAACCTCCTCAACCCCTAAACTCTTTTTATACAAGTGTTAGCAATTTTTAGTAGTATTATTCTTAATATTATTATTATTATTAATATCATCATCATCATCATCATCATCATCATCATCATCATTATTATTATTATTATTATTATTATTATTATTATTATGTTATTATTATTATCACCTTTATCATTATTATTATTTAACCTAACTTCAGAATTATTCTAACTAATATTATTGTTATTGTTAATGGTCGACAACCTTATTATTATTATGATTATCATTATTTTTACTATCATCATCATTATTATTATTACCATTATTATTATTACTATTATTATTAATACTAACATTGGCATATTATTACTTTTATTATTATTGTAAATATTTGAAACCTTATATTACTATTACCATCTCGATAATTATTATTATTAGTAGTATTATTCTTAACATTATTATTATTGTTGTTACTATTATTACTACTACCATTATTATTATTATAATTACCATCACTATTATTATACTTGACCATATTATCACTAAGGTTACTACTATTATGATTATTAGGACCCTTGTTAGTATTATTCTTAAGATTAGAACTATTATTAACATTTCTATTATTATTATTATTATTACTACTACTACTACTACTACTACTACTTTGTCATTATTGTTAATATTACCTATGTCACTAACATTACTATCACTACTAGCAATATTATTATTACTAGCATTATTATTATTATTATTATTAGTAGTAGTATCATTATTATCACTACTTTAGTATTACTTATATCACTATTATTATTACTAAGATTAGGGTTGTTATTAGTATTATCACTACAACTATTACTATTATTATTATTGTTAATATTAAAGCTATTATCTTTAATAATATAAATATTGTTATTAATACTTTAACATGAACCAATGTACCTCCTAAGACCTATTTTGACTGGTAATGACATAGTTAGCTACTTTGAGAATAATAACCCTACTTTTATTTATAAAACAACTATTATTATTATTAACCCTAATAGTAGGCCATGATAAGGGTAAGGTAGAAAGTGATGGTAATTTTGGTAAGAGGGAGGTTAACCCTTAGTATTTCCCTCTTATAGGTGAATCAAGTAAAAACCTTAAGGAGGCGTAGGAGCGTGCTCCAAGTTCGGTGTCATATTAGGTAAGGATATGGTTAGGGCTTTTTATGTGTAAGAGTGTGCTATGTGTGTTGGTTTGATGTGTGTGCTTTATATTTTATATTATCATGTTCTTGTAGCTTAACTTGCTAAACATGGAGCTAAGATAAGTTACATGTGTTTATGATATATGTAATATGATGTTATTACTTGTACTTGAATTATGCTTATGTAGTACCGCCCCTTATGACAAGCATGATAGGAGGTCCTAAGTAGTATGATGTGGTTGTGAGAGAAATGGAAAAGAATGAGGAAAGTGAGTTAACTAGAAAATGATACTGATTGCCTAATTATCTTATGACCTATGGGTGGATAAAAAGAGGAATAATGGGAATGAAATTAAGGGAATTGATCAAAACATGCATGGGAAGTCTAAGGTTTGTATGAGATGGTTAGCCTTTGCATAGGGATGACTTTTACATGGGAAAAGTTGATTTGAGGATCAAGTGAGGTAAGGGAAGAATCACTAGGGTGATTGGAGTCCATATATGAAAAATAGTACGTGGGTTGATTTTAGGAGGCATGGGAGATTTGACTAGGGTTTTGGGAGGAAACCCTAAGTGAGAGAAATGTGTAAGGGAGGAAAAACTAATGGAAATGGTTGGAATGAGGATAAAAGATGGAAGGGGTGTCACACGGAGGAAAAGTGAGTCAAGTGGGAAGAATGTACTTGAGTGTTGAGTGAGTGGCATAAAAGAAAGGAGAAGTACTAGGGTTTTTGGGGTGCTAACTAGGGTTTTGTGATCATGTGCGAGCGTTGGATAATGAAGTTGTAATGTTAAGTGTGGATCAAGGGAAGCGTTGGTTTTGGTAATAAAGAATAGTTTTGGGTTCATGGTGAGTGGGAAAAGATGGAAGGAAGTCTCTAGGTCAGAGGTTGTGTTGGATATGTGTCATGTGGAAAAGGTGACGGTAAGTAAGAGTGATGAATGAATAACATTGTATGGGGAAAGAGAGGCGCTAGAGATTTAGGATGGCCAACTAGGGTTTCATGGCCAAATTTATTATATGGGAAGTAAAATGTGATGCTTGGGGATGAATCGAGTGAGGTGATAAATTGGAGGAGTATGAGTTATATGGGATAGAAGCAGGTTGGGTCATATAGGCCAAATTAGGGTTTTCCCAAAAGAAAACCCTAGAGAGTGATATTAAGTTGATTCAAAGATATGGAAAGCGAGTCTCAGAGTTTAGTATTCACGGTAATGAGGAAAGAGTGGGAAAGAATTTCTAGATATACTAGAGGAGGTAGAAGTCCCAAGATATGGGACAGGATTTTCGGGAAGTTAAATGGGTCGTGCATGTCTAGTTGGGGTTGTGTGTGGAATAAGATACAATAAAACACTAAGCACTTCAAATGAAAGATTATTGAACCAAGGATTAGTGAGGTTATATATTTTCTGGTCCACTGGCTATAATAGTGGTCAAGAGCGTTCTGCCCCGCTGAGTGATCTTCCGGTCCACCGGCTACAATAGTGGTTAGGAGCGTTTTGCCTTATTAAGTGTTTCCGGTCCACCGGCTATAATAGTGGGGGGATTCTGGGCTTGATAAACCAAACTTTGTGCGGTAATAATTCATGGGAAAATACTAATTACTTATAGTAGAACACCTCTTGAGTCGGTGCCAGTGAGGATATATATTTTCCGGTCCACCGGCTATAATAGTAGTCAGGTGCGTTCTATCCTATGGAGTGTTTCCGGTCCACGAGCTATAATAGTGTGGTTTCCGTACTCATGCGGAATTAATATGAGAAATGTGTGAACCAAGAGTATAAGGCATGGAAAGGTACTAATTATTTATAGTGGAACAGCATGTGACTCAGGGCCAGTGAGGTTATATATATATTTTCCGATCCACCGGTAATAATAGTGAGGTTATATATATATTTTTTGGTCTACTGGTAATAATAGTGATCAAGTGCGTGTTGCTTTGTTGAGTGATTCTGGTCCACAGGTTATAATAGTGGTTAGGTGCGTTCTGCCCTGTGGACTGTTTCCGGTCCACCAGTTATAATAGTGGGGTTTCCGTACTCACATGGAATTAATATAAAAGATGTATAAGATAAATTATTAGTATAAGTCTAGCCTGATCTTGTAAATCTGAATTATTATCTTGTACGCCTTACATGTTTATCTTCTTACATGACCTTACTTGTGTGCTTCTTACTAGTCTTACCCATATAGTTACCTTACTCGATACATAGCGTATTGACCACCCGTTTTATGGGTGCTGCTCATTCCCACGAGTAGAGGGCCCACCTGAGTTTGTGTAAGTAGGAGATGTTATCTTTGATACCTACAACACTTACGAGGCATCAGAAGGGGCTGAGAGTTGAGTCTAGACTTGGCCTGGAGATCGAGAGTGACCTGACTGGATTCTATCTTTCATTTCATTTTACCCCGTATCATTTTATTTTAGTTCTGTTCTATCGTACGGTATTTTTTGTCTTTAGAAACTTTAATTACTTACTAATTGGATTGCAACTCTTTTAAGTTTAACTACACTATGATTTTTGTATGGTGAAAAATTCAGTTCTTTTATAAAATCTTGTTTTAAGTATTAACTTGTGTTTGGTGATAATTCTCTTCAGCCTTAGCACTTGATACTGGAATGGTAGGAGTGAACCGATCTGGTACTAAGTGTGGTAGTAATATCCCCAGAATTCACAGTTTTGTTATTTCAGTTCTGTTAAACCTTTTCATTAAACGAAATTTTTTAGTAGTAAATTTTAGGGGTGTTACATTGGTATTCCAACAACACACATGTTTAAACCCTCTTCCTCCAATCTTGTGTGTCAGATTGAAGCTGTTAATAGAGGCATCTAATTTGTCGTACTTGAATACTGGTGGTGCAATGGAGGAAGAGATTTGCCACACCATTAAAATCCATTAGAGAAAGTGGCTACAACGAAGGAGAACAAAACACTACATGAATAAGGAAAATAGCAACGATATAAAACATTGGTATCAAGAAAATGTTTATTGGTATTAAATCATCACTACAAGTGGTTCGGTATGACAGTAAGTTTTTTATCGACGATTTTATAATTGTTGTTAATAAGGTACAACACTTACAATATGTTCATCAAAATTAAGCTTATAACAGATGATATGAAAATATAAATTAGCTAAAAAATTATTTTTGACATTCTTATTACCGACGATATAAATTTTAAATTTGAAGTTATTTGAATTAAAAAAAAACCTTACTAACAATGATTTTATTCTTGGCAATAAGTTTGTTGTTGATAATTTTTGGGCAATAAAATTTTTGAAAAAACTTCGTACCGATGATTTTGTTCATGGTAGTTTTTTTTATACAAAAAATGTAATATGTGAAATGATAATATAAATATATTATATAAAATAAAAATTTATAAATATTTCCTAATATATATAACATTTTAAAGCAAATTGTTGTTGTAAAAATGTAATTTACAAAATAAGCATAATATTATTGCATTTAACTTTTCAATACTAACATAAAACCTAAAAAATATTTTCATCTTCATCTTCATTTGATGGCAGAGGCAGAGGACCTTAAGTTCATTTAGCCCTAAAAGTCCTTATTTGTTGTAAATCTTCCTCTTGATGCTCAAATATTGTATGTTGTTTAGCTAGAAGCTCATTCATTTATTTTTAACTTTGCTCTACTCGAGATTTCCATTATTGATCTCATAGTGGATTAGTTTACATCTAACCCATTCAAGAATCAACTATCATGACTTGACCCCTAGTCTACAAGCCTTCATCCCAAACATTTTCTATATCATGGATGACTACCTAAGATGTCATCAAGTATTTTTTTCATCAACTTTTGGAGGTGCACAATCGTTCGCAATAACCCTCATCTATAACAAGTTTCCTTCTATTTTTTAAATATTTTTTTATGTATACGTAAATAAAAGTTGGACATATATTATAAAGAGTATTACAAATATTGTAATTAATTACACATAAATGGTATAAATAATTCTCCTAGGTCTGTAAAGTGGATCATTTGTTATTATTAAAATACATTTCTTTATAGGTCTCAACCACAAGTAATTTTTTTAGATTGGTGTATATAATTTTAAGAGAAAAATTAATAGATTAATAATGAAAAAAAAAGAATCAAAATTCAAATAAATTCTTGTAATTATACTATGACAACGACTATGTATTATGACCAGAGAGTGATTTGTTTTGCCCTATTTACAATATTTTTTTTTCTTCCAAAATCTTTACCAATAAAAAAGTAATTTATTCATATTATTTATATGCAATTTTATTCAATTTGAATACCAAAATTGAATATTACCTTTGTGCCATCTAAATTACATAGATCGATACACCTTTGACATACGTCTGACTCACAAAAAGGCCTATAATTATTATCTTCTTGCTAATCATTTTTATGATCACTTTTATGATATTTGTATCCATCAATTATCATTTTATTGAGACCTAATTGAATCCCAAACCATGCTGGATTTACCTTCCACTGAACTAAATCAAAATATATCTACACATATACACAAGCATACGTGATAAATTACATATTTTGGATTTGATTACTTAATTATAAAAGGTAATAAAAAAAATTCTTACCTCACCTTTGGGGAGAATATTTACCTTATACTCAAGAGGGATATGTAACCACCTCTTATAACATAATAGTATCTTTGTCATAATCTTATTTCTAATACACCTGGTAAAATATTTACCATATGCACGATAGCATTTAACGTATTAGTTTGAAAGTACTAACAATATTTAAAAATTTGCAACAAACTTTGTGGTGCTCTGGGCACTAGTGGTTCCACATACAATTTAACAATTAGGTAATTTCATACCAAAAATACATAAAAAATAAATTAATAATAAAATAAACCTTGAAAATGGTGGAAAGAAGAAATCATGGAAGAGAAAGTTGAAGGAGAAGTAGAAAAGATGGTGGAAAGGTTCGAGGATAAAATAGACAGCTAGACAGATGACAAGAATTGAAGACAAAGTAGGAAAATGATGGGCTAGGGTTTGCAAATGGGTTATAACCATCCTTTAATACCAAAGATCTAGATCGTCGGTAATAAGCCATGAATCGTTGGTATTAAACCCATAAATTACATGATGTCATTTTCGTTTGACTTTAGAAAAGTGCAAACTTTTTATTATCAAGAAACATATCATCGATATTGAGTACTTGATATTTACTCCCCATTATTTGGTGGTAATTTCACCAACAATAATATTGTTGGTATTATGCATTTATCATCCACATACATTTTCACTGAGTTTTTTAGGAAAAATGTTAAGGAAAATTTTTGGCACCACTTAATATTGATGATAATATCATTGATATTAATAATTACCTATTATTTTTCTCAATAACAAATAGATTCATGCTCATGTTTAATACCAACAAATATTTGTTAGAGTTAAGTCTTATCACCAACAATTATTTATCGTGAGTATTAAAATTATCGGTGTTTACCCTTTTTCTCATAGTGAAATAACTCATTTGAACATATAACACAAGGGAAATGATTTACTTTAAATTTTGAATCCATTGATTCTTAATATTATAAGAATTTAACCGCATACACCATGTTTGGAATTACGTTGTTCACATTCTACAAAATAAACGTCATTATCTTCCTCCCATTCAGTCTAAACCCTTAATTTGAGGAAATTCTCCAAGTATCCCCAAAACATTGCCCCAACAACATTTTGAACTAGGCCTCTAAGTATATTCACCACTATGGCCATCTGATAGTTCAATTAGGTTTTTGATGAATAGAACTATCACGGACAGAAGCTAGGGATGTCAATGGGGTGGGTTAGGGATCCATCCTCATACCCGACCCCAATAAATCAATAATCTCAAACTCTCCTCGATCCCTACTTTTCCTCATTATGATCGATCCCCACTAGGGACAAATTTGCATACTCAACTTGATCCTTGATCCATTCTTCAAGCTTAAAATTTGACCCAATACTCAAAAATTGACCCCATCTCGGATACCTAATTCCAATTTTTTCACATCAAGCATTTAATTTAGAATCTATATATACACAAATTATATGTAATAATATTCCAAGCAGGTTGAGGGATGGGGACCCTAAATCCATACCCACCTTATTCTTATAAAAATCCCCAAATATTATCTCCAAAATCTCCTCCGAACCTAAATGAGAAATCCTTAACAAAACCTAAAACCCGTAGAGAGAATTGTCATCCCTAACAAAGGCACCCATTGTCATTAAAGTGATTTGCCTAAAGTTTAGTCTCTATATATGATCATTTTGTTGGCTTTCTAATTTCAATTATCTAGGTTTCATTTCTCTTCAAACCTAAAAGATTCAAGGAAACTTATTAAGCTTTTGGGCATAAGTGAGTTGTTTTTCCATGCTCCATGAATTGAAGATTCCGAATTTGACATCTATAACATACAATTGAGTGTTTGGACCAGAAAGAGAGTTTTATCTTCCTTTGACACAAAAGTACAAAGTTTTATGCTTGAGTACAATTGATGCTCGACTTGCCAATAATGGTTAACCTTTAGAAATTCAAAAGATTGGATGTTGAGTTAATTTCAATGGTTTGATATTTACTCCGGATCTAGGTAGAAAGGTTGTCCCATTAGTATACATTATAAATGAAGAGATATATAGTGGATAAAGGAGATCACCTACGACAATTCTTGGTCCTTACCCATCCACCCACCAAAAATCCAAATTTTTTAGGGGGTGATAAATACTTAAAATATGTATTATCTTAGTGTGTGTCAAACTTGATGTATAGGTATTTGATGCATACTTCGTTTTCAGATCGAGGATACTACTTTGATTTATATTCTTTTGTGTGGTATTGTCTTAATATTGAAATATTTGACGATCTTTGGAATTTAAACAAGACTTTGGAGCCACAACAAGATTTAGAATGCATGGTTTGAGAAGAAAATAGATGCACATGTATAAAGAACTAAAATTTCAACCATGATGCAATATGAATCTGAAAAAACTTAAAATACAAAATTTGTAGGTATCTTCAGTATATTTACAACACAACTTGAATCATGTCACGATAAGGTTGTAATAGAAAGTTAAAGCCAAAGTACCAAAGATTGTCCAAACGATTACGAATTAAGTAAGACAACACGTGTCACACATATGGTTTGATTATGCCATTTATGAAACTGATTTATTTCATTCCAGATTTTTAAGACCTATATATATGTAATTTATCTTATGGTTTAAGGGATATCTTTTTATCTTTCTCTTATGCACAAAATAATATCTAGATCTAGAATTCAAGTATTAGAGGAAAGTGAAGAATTTCTTATGTAATATTGGATTGCAACTTTATGCCTTGAAGATTTTAATCAAAAGACCGATTCTTTTCTTTTTTTTTTATCTTTAATTAATTCCTTCTTATGATTCCATTGCATATTTTTTTATATGTTCTTTATTTCCAATCATGTGTGAAAGTTTGAATCTTTAAACTTAATTTCTTGCTATTGACCTTTGTTGACTTGCTTGATTACTGAATTACCAATCATAGGTTATTAATTAAAGGACCAAAAGGTGAAAATTAATACCTTAACTCTATAAACTAAGGAAGGAATTCAAACTAGGAAAACATGCTAGTTTCCTTGGGGATTCTATTAGATTAGTAATAAGCTTAATGGGTTTAATCTAATCTTAATTCCATAAAAGTAGGCAACTGAGTTTAATTAGATATGATATTTAGAGCTTAAATAAGCTTTAGATTGATTTAGATTAATTTACCTTTTTAGTTTAAATTAACACCGAGAGCTGAAATAATTCATCATTGAGCACAAAAGTTATGGTAAAAAAAAATCATGCCCTTTCATTATATTAAATTCTACATGATTAGATATTATTATTATTATTATTATTATTTAATCTTGCAATTATATTATCTTTTACTTTACTCATTGGTTTAGCTAGGCGAAAACATAAATTTTGGTAATTAACCCTTATTCCCTATGGGATCAACCTTGATAAATACTAAGAATCCGTGTGCTTGTGAATTTTTCTGTCAAGTTTATAAGCGCTCATTTATGGCCATGAGCTCGACTCCTATTGCACTCAATTATCTGATGAAGGGGGATTGGAAAGGGTATAAGTGACCCATTTTTCGCCTTCCCCCCCTACAATATAGAGCTCTAATCATTGCCCATTCACCTTTAAAGAACTCGTTGTTTCGCTCCACACTTTAGCAGCTACACTAAGAAAGACCTCACAAATTTTAAAAGGTCCGGACCATCTAGAATTGAGCTTGCACATAGAAAGCTTCAAACGAGAGTTGAAAAGTAACACCATATCTCCTTGATTAAACTCTTTTCGAAGAACATTTTTATCATGCCATTGTTTAGTCCTTTCTTCATAAATTATGGCATTCTCATAGGATTCTAATCATAGTTCATATAACTCATGAAGTTGAAGCTTTCTTATCTCACCAATAGTCTTCATATCAAAGTTGAGTAGCTTGATAGTCCAATACGCCTTGTGCTCTAGCTCGACCAGAAGTATACGATGAGAATGTTCCTAAAATATCATTTACTATTTCAAACACAAGAAGGTATAATAAGCTATGATGGGTGATCATTATCAACTTCTTAAGAATTTTGCTTCCCCAAATGGTCAAGATACACACTTGAGAATTACATGACCCACTGTTGAAGATAATAACTTCGAGTTGAAACCATCATTACTTTTGATGGTTTGGAAGAATCAATTTGGAGGAGGCTTTACTAAAGACCCAAATCTCCACCTATCAATTTTCTTGGAGTATTTTGACACCTTGAAGCTTAATGAAGGATCAATGATGCTATTCAACTCAGATTATTTTTGTTCTCTCTAGAGGATAATGTTAGGGCTTGGTTGTATTCATTACTAACCGGGTCCATCACCACCTGGGATTAGTTGTCTAGGGCATTCATAGCAAAGTATTTTATCTTGAGTAAAAAATAAAAATAAAAAGAGGAATTGTTTCACAAAATTTACACAAAAGGAAGTAAAATCACTCTATGAAGCTTAGGACCACTATAAGGAATTATTGAGGATGTTCCCTCACCATGGGTTAGATAAGTGACTTATTTTTTACACCTTCTAAAACAATCTTACTTACAATACTTTTATGACTATTGATGATACTACAGGAAGAGCTCTAATGAACAAAATAATAGATGACGCATACACTCTCATTGAAGACATGGATCAAAATCACTATCAATTGGCAGTGAGCGTGCTTGGACATCAAAAGGCGGAACGTATGACATTGATGCCTTAGATCATATATCCTCTAAATTTGTTGCTCTATTTAAAAAATTTGAAAGCTTGAGTATCAATTATGTGGCATTTACTTCAACAACAACATGTGAAAATTGTGGTTATGTGGGTCACTTTGCACTAAAATGTCAATTAGGAAACCCTTGTACCCTGATACTTCTGATAATGAACAGGTTAACTATCTTAATAATTTTAATCATAAGGGAGATCCATTCTCCAACACCTATAATCTAGTGTGAAGAAATCGTCCAAATTTATCTTACAAAAATCCACCTCTAAATCCAATGCCCGCATCTAATTTTGCCCCTCCTATTTTTTATGCCCCTCAACCAAATCCTCCTCCTCAAAGGTTTAATTTGGAAAATATGATGGAAAAAATTGTGATGGCTTAATCAAAATTGAACAAAGATTTAAGAAACAACAATGACCTACTAATAAGGTAATAAAACCATTAGCCTCTAAGATGGATTCCCTAATTACGCATAACAAGATGTTAGAGACACAAATGACTCAATTGGCAAAAAATGCTAGCCCTTCCTTTAGGTCTTCAGATATACTACATGGACAATTCGAGATGAATTCCAAAGATTATGTGAATTCTATACCCCTTAACAGTGGAAAATAATACGGGAACATGAATGAAGGAAAACGATGGATATATGGTAATCATGAAGAAAAAGTAAAAAAAAATGATAGATGAGGATAATGAGACTCAAATTTAGAAAGAATAAAAAGTTAATCAATATGTGCCTCCTGCTCCTTATTAGCCTCCTCTACCCTTTCCCCAAAGGTTAAACAAGGCTAAGTTAGAAAAGCAATTTGGAAATTTTTTGGTGATTTTGAAAAAAAAAAATTACACATTAATATCCTATTCATTGAGGTTATTTCTCAAATGCCTTCTTATGGAAAGTTTTTGAAAGAGATCCTCTCTAATAAAAGGAAGTTATAAGAATCTGAGACTGCGACCCTTACTGAGGATTATTGTGCTATAATTCAAAATAAGTTGCTTCATAAACTAATGGATCCTGATTCATTTTCTGTAATACCCCAAATTGAGCGGAGTGTTATAAGGATTGATTTGGCTACTTATATCAACATGGTATACCATCCTTTTGGTGATTCCATTCTAAGAACTCCACAGTTAAGCGTGCTGGCCGTGGAGCAATTTTAGGATGGATGACCTTCTGGGAAGTTCTGAAATTTTTTTGGAAAGTGCGTGAGTGAGGACAAAACGCACTGAAAGGACTCGTGTTGACCTGTGGGGCCAGCCGATCAATCCGAAAGCACTTCAAGGTAGCCCCTGTGTGGTCGTGTCGACTCGAGGTGTTACATTTTCTATTCCTCCTGTTATTGGTAATGTCTCTATTAGCCATGATTTTGTGTGATTTAGGTGCAAGCGTAAGCTTGATGCTAATGCCTGTTTGTAAGAAGTATGGTATAGGTGATTTGAAGCCAACCACAATATCACTCAAATTAGGCAATTGATTGATAAAATATCCGGTAGGTATACATGAAGTTGTGCCAATTTAGGTCGGTAAGTTCTTTATTCTAGTTGATTTCATTATTTTAGAAATAGAGGACTCTAACATTCCAATTATACTATAAAGACATTTCATTACTACTACAAGTGCTCTAATCGATGTTAGAAATGGAAAGGTCTCCCTAAATATTGGAGGAGAGTAGGTAGAGTTTGATTTAAATAAAGTTATGAAACTCTCTCTAATTGATAAGGTTTGTTACAGGGTCTACGTGATTGATAAGTATACGCTTGAGAAATTTACAAACCATTACTTAGTTGATCCACTCGAGAAGTGTTTGGTAAGTGATGATTAATAATTATAAATACCCCAAGGTAGCCATATGTGCTCAATATTCAGAATCAACCTCAACAACTCAAATTCAAAATGTAAAGTTTGAAAGTCTGAAGTTAGAGCAAAAAAGTTATACTTGTGAAGATGATAAAGTACTAAAGGTAGAACTAAAACCCCTCCCATCCTCTTTAAGGTATGAATTTTTTAGCTCTAACTCTACTTATCCTATGATTGTGAATGCATGTTTGAATGAAAATGAAACAGATAAGTTACTTAGAACACTTATGAAGCATAAGATCATAGGATACACCATGGATGATAATAAAGAAATCAACACATCAACTTGCATGCATAGAATTATCATGGAAGATGATGACAGACCCTTTATAGCACACCAACATATATTAAATCCTAACAAGAATGAAGTGGTTAAAAAGGAGGTGCTTAAGCTAATAGATGTTGGGGTAATTTATCTTATCTTAGATAGTGAATGGCTTAGCCCAATCCACGCATTTTCCAAAAAAAAGGGTGTAACCATAGTCAAGAACAAGAATAATGAATTTGTTCCTACTAGGACAGTTACACTAAGGTAAAAATTTATTCTTATTTTTAGTTATTGGATTAATATTTAAACATTTGATGATCATTGGATGTTAAATAAGAGTTTGAAGCCACAACGAGATTTAGAATGCATGGCTTGAGAAGAAAATGAATGTACGTGTACAATGAAATGCAAATATGAAAAAAATTCAAAAGACTAAAGTTTTAAGTCTCTTTAGTATATTTCCAACTCAACTTGAATCATTTAAACCTAAGGTCGAACAAAAAATTTAAAACTATAATACCAAAGACTATCTAAATGAGAACGAATTAAGTAAGACAAATATGTTTGATTACGACATTTATGAATCTTCTTTATTTCATTCCATATTTTTAAGACCTATATACATGTATTTTAGTTTAGGGTTTAGGAGATCTTTGTTTAGTTTTCTATTAGCTATCAAATAATATCTAGTTCTAGAGCTCAAGTATTGAAGGAAAACTAATGATTTCTTATACAATGTTGGATTGTAACTCTCTACCTTGAAGATTTTAATCAAAAGATTGATTATTTCTTTTTTCTCTTTAATAAATTTCTTCGTATGATTGAATTTCATATTTATTTCATATATATATTTTTTATTTTCAATCACGTGAGAGTAGATTATTTGTCCGGAGTTAGGAAATAACCCAACTTTTTGGTAACTGATGATGAATTAGTATACGTTTTTTATGAAACTTTGAATCTTTAAACTTAATTTATTGTTATTGACCTTTATCGACTTGCTTGATCATTGAATTATAAATCATAGGTAATTAATTGAAGGACCAAAAAGTAATAATTGATACCAAACCTTTAGAAATTAAGAAGAAAATTTGAACCACAAAAGTAGGCTATATCTCTTGGGGATTTTACTGGATTAACAAGAAGGTTAATGAGTTTAATTTAATATTAATTCCATAAAATTAGGCATTGAGCTTAATTATACAAGATCTTTAGACCTCGAAAGAGGCTTAGATTAATTCAAACTAAATTATCTTTATAGTTTAAACCAACATCAATAGTTAAAATAATTCATCATTGAGTACCGAAGTTATGGTGAAAACCCAATCTTAGCCCATCTTTATATTTAATTCCAATTGATTAGCTATTTATTTTATTTTTATTATTTAATCTTGTAATTTTATTCTCTTTTACCTTACTCATTGTTTTAGCTAGTTTAAAATATAAATTTTAGTAATTAACTCTTAGTCCCTATGAGATTGACCTTAATAGCTACTATAAATCTGTACGCTTGTGGATTTTCCTATTAAGGAGAATCACAAGTTTTCAATATTAGATGAGAATGATCAAATGTGTAGAAATTAATAAGAGAGACACAAGGGCTGAGAATTGTTGGTGATCGAATGAGTAATAATGATGAACAACAATAGGAGCAACATAGTAGATAATGATGTGGGAGTTGAAGCTTGATAGCATTGATAATGTTAAAAATAAAATAAAATAGAGGATTAGAAAGTCACACGGGAGGGACAATGTGTTTTTCTTTGCTAATTCAATACTTTAAGAAAATCAACTAAATAAAAGTAAGATTAATGAAAGGGGAAAGGGAAAAAATGGAGGGAATGTGATTTTGAGGGGGGGGGGGTAGAAAGAATAGTTATTTCATAGTTTTTTTTTCTTCAAAAAATGATGCATTTTTAACATTACATTTAAACAATGGATTAAATCCCATAAATTTAGAATTATTTGGTGCAGTTATGAGAATTATGAGAACTTAGGGTTCTATTTTAGCACTTTTTTAGATAAAACAATACATTAATACAAATATTAACCGATATTTGATTTTTTATTTCAAAAAGTCTTCTTGTAAAAGTTATTAAAATTAATAAAATAATATTTTCATATGAATATTAGATATATTTGAATCTTGTCCATATCAATTATGTATTTTACAGATATCTGATCTAAAAGATATGGAGTAGATATCTGAATAGATTTGAATGTCTGATTTTGTACACTATTAGATAAAAAACATAAAATAATTTAAATATTTAATAAAAAAATAGTAGAGCATATTCATAAAGTAATTATATATAACAAATAATATAGATAGTGACGTTGTAAAAATAATACATAAAACAAACAACACGAATTAATAATAAGCAAATAATATCAAAAATATAAGTTTACCAAACTTGTCTTAGATGGGTTTAGATCAAATTAGTAAATGTTTGATAATAATAAAGAAAATAATATAATAACACTAATAGTAATAATGATAACAATAGTAATATGTTGAATTTTGACAAATTATATACGATAAATGTGAATCTCAGCTAACTTACCTAACACTAGATGCCTCTCTATTAGGTTTATGTTAGTTTTTCATTCACAAAAAATATATTTATGGTTGTAAAAGTTTTGGATTTGTTTATGTAAAAGTATAAACATTTTTTTTAAAGGCATAGATACTTAAGTTTTTATTCTTGTTATGACACGAGCATTGTAAAAAAAATTTAAGGCAGTTTCTATTATTTAATTATATGTGTACCCAAAAATTATGAAAATAAAATTTAAGTATTTGTGCCTAAATTCAAAAATAATTGTGTATTGTAAAACGCTTTGGGCGTTCTAGTTACCAAAGCTTGGAGCCCTCCCCGTGAGACCACACCGCTGTTCGTCGGTCTTGCTCTTTCTCTCTGCTTGCACAACTACACTGCGGTGTTGAATCACTAGAAGAGAAATTGATATGGTTGGGGCGAACTTGAAAGCCGAGACAATGAAGTTGATGGATGAGAGAGCTAACCTTGAATCCGACATGAACACAATCGTCCAGCGTCTCTGTCAGCCCGGAGGTCCGGGTTTGTCCGGAAACCTCCTCGATTCAGAGGTTATGTCTTAACCTTTTTCTCTGAATTTTATTGATTAAAGCATAGTGCACCCTATCGCTCACCCCATCAGAAATAAAGGTTTATACAAGAATACGTGAACCATATACGCGCACTCGCCATGAGGGCTTTTGTAGATTTGAAAAACATTCATAGTTATATGCCATTGTTCTTATGACGGATCACATTGTATCCCAACTAAGTTTATTGGATTTCATGAATATATTGCTTGAAATCAATTGATTTTGGAATTTCTGGAAATTGACGCTTTGCAGGGATTCCCTCGGTCAGACATCGACATACCTTCTGTACGGGCAGACCGGCATCGTCTATCACGTATGGTAGCTTAACATGATTTCATCTTGTTGAACTTCATAGTCATTTTGCGTAATCGATTTTAGTTGCAGTTTATCTTTCCGTAATTTGGCTGCGCGTTACAATAATTGATACTGTATGATCGAAAATTTAGAAGTGTATGAAGGCCTCAGGAAAATGTAGATGGAGAATAGGCTTAATTCTTGGATGTGAGATGCAAAATATGCCCAAGTAACTGTCACGCCTCTTTGGCAACAGACTCCTTATCCATTTATTCCCTGCCATTGACCCTCTATTTTATCCTCCACTCTGCCCAGCAGAGCTATATCGTCTGAGATGCTAAAGAAAGGGCCGCTATGACATGGCTGTATGAGATTCTCCCTTATTGCATTGCTTGTTTGTTATGATTTGAATTCTACTAATCTAGGATGGGAATTCTCTCTGTGGGTTCAAAGCCTCATCGAGATTCCTCATTTGAGTTTGGGTTCATGGGAGATTTCAGGGATCTGATTTTGGGTTTCTTATATTTTTTCGAGGTTGGGGCTGGGACATATTTAGAGTCTACATCCCCAAACCTTTTTTTATAATTATATATACCTTTTTTTTTATATAGAATCTAAATTAAAAGTATATTGTTAAAAAAATGGGATCGGATATTGGGGGTGAGATTGGGTATCGGCAAGTAATAAAAATACAGTCGCTAATGATATTTATTTATTGTGGTTATCGTATCGTATTTTTTTTGTTTTTGTTTTTGTTTTCACGACAAACATCGGCCGGTATCTAATATTTCACCAATATCGTGGTGATAAATATGTGATTTTCTGAAATGATCACATTTCGAAAATTTCGTGCTACTGCTGACCTAAAAACTGTAAAATTACGGTACCGATATTTCATTGTATGGGTATCGGGGATGGGATTAGGTTTCAAGATCGGGAAATAAATCAAGGATGGGAAATAGATCATGGATCGGGTTGGATATGATGATCTGATCCCCATGAGGATCAGGGCGGGATTCTCCAGTAAGAAAAAATTAGGGGTCAGGACGGTTTGGGGAATATTTTGCTTATTGGGTATGGGGACTCTCCATGCAGCGCCTAGTTGCCATTCCTATACTAGTCATTGCTTTGTCAAATTTTGTGGGAATCACTGGGTACTAGACTTTGAAGCTAGGCATTGTAAATCTATTTGTATTTTCCGGTATATATATCCACAGACCACTGGCATGCTATACCTATTTTGTAACCTTTTATTGTTAGAGGCTCGACTAAAGCGGGTTTTAGTCATCCATGTAACGTTCAAACATGCATTTTTGCCAACTGAACATTTTCATCCTACAAGCTGTTCATCTGGTATGAGAAAGGGAAGAATGAGGACTAGCAGCATAAGCTACTAGGCTACACTTCTTTGGGGTTGGTTGTAGAAGGTCACACCAAAAGGAAAGTAGGGCGGTGGGATTGATAGTGATGGAGGGCTATGAGCCTATGACATCGTGGATGCTTATATTATAGGTGGCATGCTTGTTATTACGAGAAAATGATATATCTCACATCTATCAACCTAAACTGTGCTATGTAATTTTATAGAAAGCCTCCGATGCATCTGCATAGTCGCCTTCTTGTTATTATATTATTAATATTGCCGCGTGAACTTCAGTGTAGCACAGTGGGACACATTATCCAAGCTGAACATTGCATATTGATGTTTGATTAGTTAAAACTAAAATATCCATTTCCAAATCTTAGCTTGACTAGTAATATTCCTGCTCCAGCTCTATCTTTGCTTTACATTATGACTTGATGTGATTGAAGTCCTAGAATGGCTGGATTCATGCCTTGTCTCTCAAGCTTGGCTTGAGGTCCTTGAGGGTGGTTTTCCAGGATTGGATTTTCTTATCTTTTTAACTTAATCCATTTTTGTGATTGGCTTTTTGTTCAAATAAGATCCCTCTCCTTCCTTTGTTTGAGCTGAAGTTTGAGATGTGACACTTATAACCAAAGTAAACTGATCCATGCCTTAGCCCACTCAGTATGGACTCTGCATGGATCCATCGATGCCGCTATGCTGAAGTGTGAACTGTGTATTCATATGATCCCTTGTCAAAGTTTAGCCCATGTTTTCCTGCCCTTCCCCTACAACAAAATATTGGTTTAGATGTATCGTATTGCGCGGCGGGACATCTTAGATTTTGACCTTGCCTCACTGATAGAGGAAAAAAAATTACACATATATTGCTGATATTTACCAATTTGTACCAATATATGACCGGTATTTGTTGTAAAATATAAAGAAAAATCGTTTCACAACATATAAAATATCCTCTGTGATACCCTGAGACTGCAATGCCACGACCGCGATCACGATGGTGGTTTTGTTGGTTGGTCCTTCCTTGACCCCTTTCAACTGCTAATGCCTTAAATCATTTATACTTTCTTACCGGTGCTTCTTTAGGTCTTTTGATATGACCACATGATTTTGGATGAGTTTCTCTAACTTCTCTTATATTGGAAAAATAAGAACGTAAGAATAATTTGCAAATAAATTATATTATTAATCGTCATGAAAAAGCAGATTCTTACTTTAATTTGTGAATTTTCAGCCAAATGCTTCCATGTTGGCGCTTAAAATAGTTTGATTACTTAAGTTCATGTTTGGGCTTGTGTGTAACCTGTCAACTGAGCTGAACAAGCAAATCACAGTGACCGGAGGCAAGTCTCAAAGCTGCAAATAGCTTGATTCTTGGCCATCCCTATGTTAAGGCCATATTTCCATCAATGTGTGATATCTGTATGTGGTGCATCCAGACCTCCTAATCATTTTTATATAATGTTTTTCATGTAAATTCGTGATGATCTCCATAGATGAGTTGGATGTAAGTGAGATTTGATTAGTCTTTTGGTTTAGAAACCGGGGCCTGTCTTACTTTTGGTGACTGTAATAAGTAACTTTATTTTTCTTGGCTTTATCAGGATTATGGACATGCCCATGGAAATTTCAGTTCAATTTGGGGAAATATAAAAGTGTTTGAGATTGAGCATGAACTTTACAAGTTGTCAGCTTAAACTTCAAAGATCATATTGAACGGAAATTCTCATGTTCAATGAGTCAATGCTATTAACCTCTTTATCTTGGCTGATGTTATTTTTCCATTATTTTATACCACTGGAATAGTTATTGAAGCTACTTGTTTTTTCTTCTCCTTCTAATTAGTTCTTTCACTCTGCAGATTTGAAGAATGACCACAAAGACCTTACTGAGAAGATAAATCAAAATATACAGCTTTTGCATGCAGCAAAGCCCACTTTTAAATCTTTGACAGTCTCGGAATCAGGTGTGTAAACTTCTTTACCTTTGGAATATCAGGATTATAGTTTTGCTGTAGATTATTTTCTTAAATAGTGTCTAAGAGCATTATATCATATACTCATTCAAATAAAAAATGTTTCCTTAAAAATTATGGTTTTTTTGAAGTAAGTGGACAAATTTTTTTAATATATGTATTATTGATTATTGTAGATTCAGATACTTACATTGGAGAACAATATGTACTAAACTTTTCACATGAATTTTATTTAGAAACATTGACATTTTGTTTAACATTTTACGTTACTCTGTCATCTTATTTATTTCCTTTTAAGTATCTTCACATTTTAATATATTTTTCACTTGAGTATCTAAATGTTAAAAATAAACCACCTTCTTAAATTTATCTAGGCACCCATTTAAGTCCTCAAATGAAAATAAATAAATAAAATGCTAAGGTATTTAAGTGGAATTATTTAAAACACAAATATTGATAATATATTAGGCGAAATGTTGGGGAACATAAATCAAATTTATCCAAAAATATTTTCTAAATAATCATAAGGTTTTTGTCTTAAAAACAAAATGTTTGAAACTGCAAAAGCATTCTTTAAAGTCAATTAAAATATATTTTTTTAAATATTGAAAGATTTTTATAAGATAAATTATTTTCAGAATTTTTTATTTACGAAAACCTCTCTTAAAATTGTGTTTCATGGCAGAGGTTTTGGTCCATTAGAGGGAACTATGGAGGTGAGGGATCAGCTAGGCGTTGTTCTTCTCAGTGTATTTTTGCTTATATCATTTTGGTGTTGATTTAAACTCATTATTAATAAAATATAATAATTATAAATAAATATTAAATATTTCAAAATAATTCTGTATATAAAATATAATATTAATTTATATTTATATTATTAAATTATTATTATTATATATATAATAATAGTTTATTATTATTATGACTATTATTTATATTTTTTAAATAATATTAATTTTATAATGATTCTTACTAATATCACTAAATTATGATTGATATTAATATTATTAAATTGATTTTTTCACTATTGTTATAAATTTTATTTAATGCTGAATGGTTTTTATTAATATAATAATAATAATAATAATTATTATTATTATTATTGTTAATATTTATATTTCTATTAACTTTTTAATAATATTAATTATCATTTTTGGTAATATTTTTAAGATTAATATTAATAATAATTATAAATAAATAAATAAACTGTTATTATTAACATTATTTATTTATTACTATTTTTAATATTGTGAAATCCATTTTAATGTTATTTATTATTAATATTTTTATATAATCAAATTAATTATTAATTATTATGATTTGTATTATTAAACTAATACTAATAATAATATTATTAATTAAGAACAATACATTTTTATTGTTATTATTGCTTTTAATGATTATTAATAATTAATAATTAATATTTACATTATGAAATTGATTATTATTAATTGTGAATTATTATTGTTAATTTTTAATATGATTATTAATATTATTATTACTTAATATAAATGGTTATTATTATTTATATTATAATATTAATATTAATTATTAAGGTTGGTAGTTTCAGCCAAAAGCCTTGCACATTGTATCCCCAGTTAAGGACAGCCTGCTGTGTCCAAGCATTTGGCTACTGTATAATGTGGATTTTGTGGTTTTAGGTGCTTTAATCTGATGGAAAATGTTCCGATTCTCACTGGTCTGCCTATGGCTGCATTCTGGCAGTTAAATTTTGATGTGAACCTGCAACCTTTTCTTTCTACATAAATTACTTGAAACATCTACTCAGCGTTCACTTGCATGCTTCTGCTCCTGTATGTGATTCATTCTTTACTTGTTATGATTCTCATCTCATGGGAAGAGCAGGCAACCGTCCTGATCTCTATCATTGCCCTTCCCTAGCTAAGTAGCTATGATACATTTATGCTGAAAAAATGCTGGCATGCCATCTTTGATGAAGCTGATTATGGTCTCGGTTTTCAGATAGCAAGGATCCATCCACCATCAATGCAACATTACCTGGACCTATTTTATCAAGATATTCTCCTGTTGCTATGGACACTGATGTGATCGTCAACATACCATTTGCCATGGTTGATGAAATATCAGAGGTATCACCTGCTGCGGAAGATGGCCTGCAGCTTGGAGATCAAATAGTGAAATTTGGTAACGTAGGCTCAGGAGATAATTTACTTGAAAGGCTTGCTTCTGAAGTACAGATGAATCAGGGAAATCCGACAACTGTGTTGATTATGAGGCAAGGTGCACAGATGAGCTTTGTTGTTACTCCTAGACCATGGTCAGGCAGGGGCTTACTTGGGTATGTTGACGTGTATTCTACCATCTATAGTTATCAAGTTGAAAGGCATGTTTGTTTTTGACATATAAATATAACTTCTTGATCACTGAATTTCTTAAACTTTGGTTTGACTGGGGCTTGTAGGATTTCTAAACGAAAAATTAAAGCTAAGATTTGCATTTCTTTAGTTCCATTCATCTTGTGGTAGGTTACAGTGTCATGAAATGTTCTCTTGTTGTCCAATTCATACCCTGTACTAGACTATATACATAAAGTAAAAAGAAGCTTACCTGGGTTGGGACTGGTTTTTTATCTTTGTGCTTGGGTTATCTATTATCACAGTTCTTGTTACTCTTGGTTTTGCCTCCTTAAAATCAATGAACTGATTCACTTCTCCTTGTGTTGTCACTCATCTGATATCTTGTGACTTCCCCACATTTGTTCTGTCTTGCTGCTTTCAATCATGTTAGATTTTCAGACTATTTAGGACTCTTCTGCTATCTACTGGAGAGACTTGTCGCTGTCTCATAGTTCTTTTTGCATCATCCCTGGTTTCTAGATCCGACTTTGAAATATAGGACTATTTTTAAAAAACATTGAAAAATAGAAGTTGGGAACAAGAATAAGGTGGTATATATATGGTTTGCTTATAGATCTTCATAGCAGGGGTTATAAGAGAAGGTGCCTACTTCCGATTTTTGGTAGTTGTAAGCCTCTCCATTGTTTCGTATCTGCACCCTTTTCGGCTTTTAAGTTGGAGTCGTTCTATATGATTAACCGGCCCTGCTGGGTGTGGGTTGTTGGACCTTGCATACACTGCTTCAGGGTTTCTTGGTTGCGGTGTACGAGGGTCAACAGGTGGGGACATGTTTTGTAAAGCTGTGCATTTAAAAGGAAGAGGGAGAGATAGGGAGGACAGTTACCTGATTATACGTTGATATTTTATGCCTTGTATATATTTGGCAAAAAACCTATAGGATTATACTTCATATTATATTAATGTGTTCTCCTTTTCGTATCTAGAATGAAAATAATTATGTTTCTATGTTAGTGACATGCCTCTGGGTGTAGGTGTCTTTTCTCAGAACTCTATTTCTGCATATCGTTTGCATATTTGAGTTATTATCACTTCAGTGCCGACTTCAATATTATGGGCATCCGTGTTATATAAACACTTTTGATGCTTACTCTCTTTCAATCTCGCTTGCTCTCTGTAATAGGGATACTAATTCAGGGCTGTTTCATCTCTTTTGTCTCTTGGCAGGTGTCATTTTAGAATTCTCTGAGCAGCTCTACTTTCAGCGCCGTAGCTTTGACGGCGGTAACTTGTCTTGTTAATTTTTAGTTTCTATACATGGTGTTGAGGCATGCTCAATTCTGACTGCATGTCGATTCCGTTAAGTGGTGGTGGATCACTGCAATTGTAATTGTCTGTGCTGAGATCTGCATGCCAATGCTGTCATTAGGCCTATGGCAGTGGAGGAATTGAAAAGTTGAATGTATTAGGTGATCGAGACCCTGAGAATTTTTGCGTCTCTAATATTTATATCGGAGTCAGATGGGTTAACTTGCGCGGTCTTCCTTTGCAAGGTTGCTTCCTGTATATGATTTTATCTGCACCGGAAGTCTTTATTACTGAGCCGTGGTTGGCAGTCAGCTGCAACCCCTTATTAGCATGACGTAAACGCATCCCCCTTCTTTCGTTTCCTGTTTTTTCTTCCTTCACCACTATCCTTCCTCTCGTATCCCGTTCATCTCAGTCCGCTGCTGCCGTGGGTGACTGCTTTTCAGTCGTCTCCTTTGTACATCGCCAGCACATCAGGTGTTTGCCTGTCAGCCTGTGTGCGCCTGCTCCTGCTATTTATACTCCATTCACGAACCATAAAATTATCTTATTGTCTGCAATCAATCTGAAGTGAAACAGAGGCATTGCTGTGATTTATTCTCCAGCAAAAACCTCAACCAAAACTTGAGATGGCAATTCGGTAGTCCTGGATCATTTTAGGATGGGTTACTGTTTTGGTTTTGCTGTATATGTTGATAGGATTCTTAGGCCCTGTTCTCAGCTTATAAGATGAATTGTTATAGCTTGTTTGGTATTATCTATAGAATTTTATTATTTTAAAAAATTTATCCTATATATATATGTGTGTGTGTGTGTGTGTGTATGTTTTAAAATAAGTGATTATCAGTTTCTATAAGTAATATCAAATATGGGGTAAATAAGATTAGTATTGTTGGCCATCGCTTATAAGTTCATATTAGGTTAATAATAATAATTAGTATTTTAATTTTAATTTAATAATATAAAATATAACAATGAGAAGATTTTTAATTTTGATAATAATAATTTATTTATTTATTATTATGATTAATATTCATAATTAATTTAATGATACAACTAATACTATTAATGATAATTAATAATATTCTTTTAATAACTAATAATATCAATAATAATAATTTATATTAATATTTTACATTAATAATAGTTACAATTAATTTAATAATATAATGCAACAATAATTAACAAAGTTAACATGAATTAATATAAATGTTATTGTCATAATAATCATATTAATGATTAATAATAAAAATGAAAATCAATAGCAATCCTATTATTATTAATAATAAACGATAATAATTAATTTAATAATATAAATAATAATAATTGAACACTCACAATAATTAATAAATATTGATAATTATAATATTAATCATTACAAAATAATAATTAATTTAAAAAATTTGTAATATGCAGATTAATTCTAATATAAAAATAATATTAACTTTAATTGAATAATATAAATAATAATCTTAATCTTAATTAATTTAACAATAATAATAATAATAATAAATCATAATGATAACTATTAATACTATTAATTTCATAATGGTAATATTAATTACTAATAATTTATACTACTACTACTACTACTAAAAACAACACTATTATAATAGTAACAGTAAGTAGTTTTCCAAGATAAATAATAATAGTTATTATTATTAGTAAGAATTATATCAATATTAGTTCAATAATAATAATAATAATAATAATTAACAATTATTAATAATATTATTAGAAATTATTATAATAGAAACGCCTTATAAAAAATAATATCAATTGAATTAAGATATTTAATATAATTTTATTAATAATTAAATAATTCTCAATAATTTATGATTATATTAATATTTTATGATGATGATAATAATAATTAATTTAATAGTATAAATAATATTTTAAATAAAATATATTGATATCATTAATTATTATTTTTAATAATAGCATTAATTTAATTACATCCATAACAATAATAATTAATATAATAATCATAATCCATTATTATTTTTTAATTTAATAACATTCAAAAAATATTTATAAATAATGAAATTAATCATATTGATTTATTTGAAATTATAATTAATATTATTTTAATTATATTCATAATACATATATAATCAAATCATATTAATTCTAATAAATTCAGATATAATCAGATCGGCAAAAATAAGCGGCAGAGAATATCACCTTAGTTGTTGCTGATAGTTGCCTGGCTGCGTGTGGCTGCATGAAAACATTGACACCATGTCACTTCCCGTCTCTAAAAAGTGTTGGGAACGGAAACCCCGTGCAAAATGATGAGATCTGTTTCTTACACACACACACACACACATATATATATATATATATATATATATATATATATATATATATCTGTCCTTAATTTTTTATTATCTATGTATAAAATAATTTATTATTCTTCAATAAAAAATGTAAGTATAATTTTATTTTATTTTTATTAATTTTTTAAAAAGTGTATAAATTATTAGAATATATATATATTTTTTAATATGACATGAGTATTCCTCAAGAAATCAAGGTAGTGTATATGTTAATCAAGTCGTTGTTGGCTCACCACATGGAGTTTGAATACCCCATCAATTAACTGATTTTGTTGCAAATTGTCATTTTTTGAGCAAAAGAGAGAATAGGGAAGAAGAAGGAGCGAAAGAAGGGGAAAAATGTAACAGCGTCAATGATGAGTGTTTTTTGTTTATTTATTTATTTTAGGAGTTAAGAGTTTTATTTTTAATTGTTATGGAGCTAGACCTATATTGGGTTATAAAGCAAGATATTATTAGATGTGGTCCATTAAATGGAACAAATTTATTTTGAATATAATTCTAATATATTTTTTTAGCCATATTCAAAAATAGATAATAGGACAATTTCAAACCTAGTTAAGATTACAAATATGATAATTTTATGCTTTTAGCCCCCCTCTCTCTATATATATTCTTAACTTCTTTATTGTTTTTATTTAAAAATTGTAGGTCTTACTATTTTTTCACATTCATATTTCTATGTTTTCCTCGTGGTGCAATATTGATTGTAATTTGTTTGTGTATGACTATTTGTATCATTATTGTGAAAATGATTTTTTTTTATCATACAAGTAGGCTCGACCTAAATGATTCAATCTATATCAAAAAGGAAAAAAACAATTTCAATTTAAAAATTAAAAATAGTAAAAAATAATCTAAAAAGATTTAAACCCACTCCAAAAGTAATCCATATCTAAAATAATTCAAACTGATATAATTTAATCCTAAAAGAATGCAACCTAAATTCAATCTATATCTAGATAAAAATTTGTTAATGATTCGATTCAATTTTATCCTACCTGGATATAATTATAAACTTAATATAAAAAATAAGTTAAATTTGATCTACAAATATAATAAATTATATCATATAAATTAATATTTAAACACTAATAAACTATTTTATTAATAAAATTTCATGTAAACAATATTATATAGTCCATATAGTATCAAATGAAACAAAATTATGAAAACTTTATTCTCCTCTTTTTATTTTAATATTATATTAGCATCAATCAGATAAGGTCATAAAAATTTCTATTATATATTATTATAATTATAATTATTATAAACATAAAAATAATAACTATAATATAATAATTATAATTGCTACTATTGTTGTTGTTGTTGCTGCTACTACTACCCGATCCAACCTAGATTTTGTAAACTTGTATCAAACTTAAATCCAAAGAAACTTGATTGATTATATTCAGATCTGCCCCGATATTCTTTTGATCCTAAATAATTAGAACTAATAAAACTTTGACCAAAATTACCATTATTCGAATTGCTCGAACCCAAAGAACACTCGAACCCAAACTAATTTCATAATAGTTTGATTTTAACCCTACCTAAAATTAATCTATCTGATTTGTTTGACACTTTTGCATACAAGTATAAACTTGATGGTACTAAAGGTTGAAAAATTAAGAATTAATAAGATTCAATCAAATATTTTGCTTAGAGTGCTTTCTTTGAGACACCCAATCTAATTCCCACCCTAGTGCAAAATTGCCTACTTGGTTTCCATCTTTTGCCTACACAAAAAAAACAAGTACAATTATAACAACATTCAGGTTTGCACTCTATTCAACTAGTATCTAAAAAGATACTCCCTCCAATTCATATCGTATGTTGTCTGGGAGATTCGCACATATTATGGAATAGTAGAAGAAGTTTAATTTATCCTTAATTATGATCATCTTTCATAAAAAGTGTCAATAACCTTTTGTATAAGTTATTATTTGTAGCTCCATGTTCAACTTCCCTATGCAAATTCCCTTAAGTTTCCACGCAACATTTAAACCAATAATAACTCATGCCATAACTTAAAAAAATTTGAATTTGGAGCCAACATATATAAAAAATTCATTTCATACAACAATTAGAATTTTCAAATGGAGCTAAGTTTTTTGAACTCATGGCTTCTGTACACTCATATGTATGATGAACAAGAAACTAAAAAGTTACGTTAAAACTTACACCCATAGCTTCGGGAAGTACAATTCAAAATATTAGCCTAGACTTTCCTACTACAAGCAATGAGGGAGTATTTTCAATTGACCTTAATAATTTTCTAGCAAGCAAGAAAAATCCAAAAGATACAAGAGCATTAGATTTTATAGATGAGAGTGACTCAAGCTTGCCTAATGTACAATAAAATGTAGAGGTAGAAGATCCCATTCCAATGATAGTTAGACAATCTTCAAATGGTATTTTGATACTTGATTTGATCATGGACCCAAATCAAGACTTTGAGTCTCCATTATTGGAAGTAAACGTTGCTTAGTTGCTTAAAGAAGAAGTAGACGATGATGGTGACCATAACGATGAAGATGAAGTCATCGCAAATTTAGGTAGGGGATTTTTCAACTCCATATTTTTCATGTCGGTGAAGTTTTTAGTTGAAAGAAGAGTAAATGAAAAATAGAGTATAGAATGAAGAAAAAAATCTTGTTGGAAGAGGCTTCAGTATTGCCAATCTTACACATTTTGTATTGCATATAAATAACTTAGCTAATTAAAAAAATGGTACTTTAAAGTAGTACATGAAACACCTAGCTAAATAGTAGCTAATTAAAAGCGTGGTCTTTAGTTTTATATAACTTTAATTATCAAAGAAGAGATATTTTGGTCTAACACAAAACATGTGTGCAGGTAGCTTATGGTTTCGTCATTGTCTAAATGATTTAAAGTAAAAGTATAAGAATGAAGCATGTAACTTTAACTTTGTTTCATTATTTTAAGCATAGTTTTAAAAACCGAACCGGTCAGCGAATCAGTTAGACTATTGGTTTATAGGTTCAGTATTGTCAATCTCACACATTTTGTATTGCATATAAATAACTTAGCTAATTAAAAAAATGGTACTTTAAAGTATTACATGTAGCATGTAGCTAAATAGTAGCTAACTAAAAGTATGGTCTTTAGTTTTATATAACTTCAATTATCAAAGAAGAGAGCTTATGGTCTAACACAAAACATGTGTGCAGGTAGCTTATGGTTTTGTCATTATCTAAATGATTTAAAGTAAAAGTATAAGAATGAAGCACGTAACTTTAACTTTGTTTCATTATTTTAAGTATAGTTTTAAAAACCGGATCAGTCAGCGAATCAGTTATACTATTGGTTTATAGGTTCACTAGTTGGACCAGTGGTTCAAATTATTCCCTCAATTGAGATTAAATCTACTAATTTGTTTAAAAATATATTTTCATACTTAATATTAGATAATATATATCACAAAAAATACATCTCATCATAAAGAGATAATTAAACATTCATATAAGATCATAAAATAATATAATTCCATATCAAAAGTCTCCTATATATCAAATACTATCAAGTCTCTTACATATTCCTAAACAACTTAAAATTAAATACATTAGTTCAGAAGCTATAGTTCAATTCAATTAGATAAAGTAAATAGTTTGATCGAACAACTACTCAACCAATCCTATAGATTATTAATATCATCTCCAATGTTAGAAAATATAGGGATGACATTTTTATGCATGTGATTATCTTCATTGCCATCTCCACTCTCTCCATCAACTTCTTCATCATCTCCATTTCCATTAAGTTCATCCAATACGTATAAAAAAATAGAATAAGAATAATTACTTAAATTATTATATCAAATTATATAAACAATAAAAATTTATGAGCTTTCTACCCTTATTAGAGTTGTATTGAATAGTAATAGAAGCTAATTCATTTCTTAGCAACTCTAGCTCTTCATTATTCAAGTCAGATGGTTCATCCATAAGAATCCAAGAGCCATTTGCATCAAACTCTTCAAAATTAATTGGGTCATAACTTGTCTTAAATCAATTCCTACAAAAAAGAAAATAAAATCAGACAAGCTTGGTAATATTTCCATATAAAAGTAATAATTTTAGACATGTTTACAATAGTAAGACAACAACAAATAAAATGCATACTTTTGTTGCAATATCGAGTTAGAGTGCACAAAGACTAAATCATTGAGCCTTTGGTACTAAATTCTATTCATTTCCTTCAAATGGATATGCTCAAATATGCTCCAATTTATTTCACAACCCGAAGCACTACATATTTGGCTTAAAACACGAATTGCAAGCTTTTATAGATTTGGAGCACCATTCATCTACAAAATCAATATACTAGTTTTCCAAACAAGCATAAAAATTTGTAATTAGATATAAAATATTGATAATACCTTGAAATAAGTAACAAAGTCATACATGGAGAAAAAACACAACGATCTTGTACAACTGGCCATCTTCCAAAATCACCTTCTACTTTTCTAAAAGAGCTCATATCCCTTGTTAATTTTGACCTCAATGTGAAATCCATTTGCATATCTCCCAATGACATCAATAGTAGAAGACATTGTACTTTGATGTTGAGAAATTTTAGATAAGTATTGGAAATGAGGATTAAACCAATAACCGGCTACATGTAAGTTCCTAGAGAGCTGATTATCCCAACAAGAAGAAATAATTTGAAGATAAGGCTTCACCTTTTTCTTTCTCCTATTAAATCTAGCAACCATATCATCTCTAGCCTTGTGAAATGCTTGATACAAATAACCCATACTTTATCCCAACAATCACAAAACGCATACAAGAGGTTTATTAAGTTGCACAATTATAGCACACTCCTTCCAAAATGTGGTATCCAACACATCCCCTACAAATTTCTTGCCCTCCCTATCTTTAGCATGAGTAGAAGATGTCCACTCCCTAGACACAACCATCACCTTGAGAGCATTCTTATGTGTCAAAATACTTTACAAAGTAATAACATTAGTAGAAAACCGAGTCGGAGCTGGATGAATGATCTCTCTTCCTTTGATGAAATTCCTCATCAGATGCAACGCATAACAATGACTATAGATGTACTTAGTTATTTTTGACGCATGCTTTACAATTTCTTCCACCTCATCTAACTTAACCATATCTTTAAGGATAAAATTAAAAAAATGTGCAGCACAAGGATACCAGTAAAGTGACTTAAACTCATATTCTAACAACCTTCCCACGGTAACATAATTTGCACCATTGTTAGTCACCATATGAACAACATTTTCAGCGCCAACAGAGAGAAAAATATCTCTACATAACTTATACAATAGTTTAGCAGTTTTTGAAGCATTAGAAGCATTAATAGACTTAAAAAACACAATACCCTTTTGAGAATGTACTAAGAAGTTAATTAAAGTAAGATTATGTTGGTCTGTCCACCCATTTGCCATAATAGTACAACCAATTTCCTTCCAATGAGAATAAAAAGTCTCAACATAATTCTTCACCTCTTTAACATTTTTCATTAATAAGTAATCACGAAAGGCATGAATAGTTGGCCCTTTATAACTAGGACCAATATGAGCTATACCATCAATAACAGGCTAATAATAATTAGAATTTGCAATATTTAATGGGATACATGAATCAATCATCCACTTAGAAATTAGAATGTTAACTTTCTCAACAACATCTTTGCTTTGTAACAAACTTTTGAGTATTGGTTATGCACTGGCAGTTGTTCTTGGCATGAAATGATGCCATATAGTATGTTTTTTCCCTTATCTAAAACCTTAACTTATCTCTTGTTTGGGAACTACTAGTTACGCTAAGAGGAGGTATCAAATATGGTTCTTGGTATGAAGGAAAGTCCATCAAACAATATGTGTTATCTTTAGCTAAAAGCTCTTGTGTCTTTCTTTTATTGCTAGAAAACTCTTAAATACTTTGATTCATCTCAAAAAAAACTTTAGGAGGAACTTTTTTACACCTCTTCACTTGACCTTTATGTAACACCCCTAAATTTACTACTGAAAAATTTCGTTTAATTTAAAAGAGTTTAGCGGAAACGAACAGATAAAACTGTAAATTCGGGGGCATTACCGCCACACTTAGTACCATATCGGTTCAATCCTACCGTCTCGGTACTAAGTGCTAAGGCTAAACAAGATTAATCATCAAATACGAGTCGATGATAAAACACTAGTCATTAGTAAGACACAAGTCATACAGAATCAGAGTACGAAAATCAAAAGTTACAATCCAAAAGTATAGTTATAAAGTATCAAATGTTAGAGGACATAATACAGCGGAATAAAACAAAATATGATAATATAGGGAAAAAAAACGGAGGATGAACTCCGGCCACGTCACTCTCGACCCCCAAGCTAGGTCCAGGCTCAACTCTCAGCCCTGCCTGATGCCTCATAAGCATCGTAGGCATCAAAAACATTGCCCCCTACCTGCACAAACTCAAACGGGTCTTCTGCTAGTGGGAATGAGCAGCACCCATGAAACGGGTGATTAGTACGCTACATAATAAGTAAGGTAACAGACGCACTAAGGCCAACATACACAAGATGCATAACATAGCAGACATGGCATAATTACATAGATAGCATGCGATAACATAGATAAACACTATCGGCCATGAACCATATAACTTATTCATAAGATTTCTGATAAATATAGTCGATTCACATCGTAGCCTTTATCAATCCATGTGAGTGCGGGAACCCCACTATTATAGCCGGTGGAACGGTCACGAGGGTACCTGCCCTGCCACTATTTTAGCCGGTGGACAAGTCACGAGGGTAACATACCCTGCTACTACTATTTACCGGTGGACCGGTCTAGCCCTGACTCACAAGGTGTTCCACTGTAATTATTCGTATCCTTCCCATGTCTTATCATTATTATGATTGGTTTGTTGAGCACGGGATCCTCCACTATTATAGCTGATGGAACGGTCACGAGGGTAACATACCCTGCCACTATTATTCGCCGGTGGATTGGTCATGTAGGGCACCCTGGCCCTAGCCACTATTATTCACCCGTGGACCGGTCTGGGTTCGACTCAACATCTTCCTCTATAAGTGATTAGTTTCTTAACGTATCTTATTCGGAAGAATTTCACCCTTGACATGCATGGCTAACTATATCCACACTTGTCCTCCCAGGAGGGCCTATCCCATATCTTGAGACTTCTGCACCTCCTAACTCGCCTCGACATCCTTTTCATAACCCACTTTCTCACACCGAGAACCCAACTTCTAAGTGTGTGGGTCAAGGCCCACCACCTTATACCCCAAGGTCTACTCACCACCTTACCCTAGGGTTTTCACTAGAAACCCTAATCTAGGCCTATGTGGCCCTTCCTTCTCTGCCTCCCACAACCCATACTATTTTAACGCCCCACATGTCATGACCCTTAGACTCAACTCTCCCCTCATACCTCGCTCCTCCTCGTTTATTTTTATTTTTTTCTTTTTCTTTTTTCACCTTCTCAAATTAGGGTTTCCTCTCCAAACCCTAGTTGGTCCCTAGGTACCCATATATTATCCTACGTACTATTTTTCACCTCAAGCCTCCAGACTCCCAAACAAACCTTCCATTACCTTCCCCACGTCCCAAAGTAACCTTCCATACGTAAGGTTCACCCCCATGCGGACCTTAACCTCCCCATGCAAACCCCTTGATCTCTACCAATGCAAACCCTAATATTTCCATGCAAACCCTAGTTCTCCCATGTAACCTTAGTTTCTTCCACTCTTTCATTTTATTTAATTCCCCTTTTACTCGTCCATTCATGGATCACAGATTACCTAGGTCATCCTTTCCTACGTTAGTCAACTTACTTCCCCTTGGTTATCTTAATTTCTCATTTTTCTCTTTCATGCCCCCATTCCACAACACCTCATCAAATAACCTAGCATGCATGTCCTAAGGGTCGCATCACATCACATTATATTTGTAGCATATCCATATTAGCACATACTAGACAAGAGCATGAGAACATACCTCGGTTACAAGCTGCGCTACACATAAAAACAGATAACACATATAGAACACAAAATATAAATCGTACAAGGCATCCAAGGCAAGTAAAACATGTAACACATAGGCGGCCTTAGCTAAGTCCTTACCTAAATTGGCGCTAGGCTTGGAGCATGCTCCTACGCCTTTTGGGGGTTTTGACCCGATTCACCTATAAAAGGGAAATACTATGGGTCAATCTCCCTCTACCAAAATTACCATAATTTTTCTATCTTACCCCTATCATGGCCTAATACTAAGGCTAATATTAGTAATAGTAGTTTATAATTAAAAGGTAGGGTTATTATTATTCTCAAGATAGTTAAACAAATCACCACTAATCAAAGTAAGTCTTAGTAATATTCATAGTATTAAAGTAAGGGTTTCAATATTACTAATAAAAATATTATTAATGCTACTACTACTACTACTACTACTACTACTACTAATAATAATAATAATGATGGTTATAATGATAATAATGATGATAATAATAATTGAAATTGTAGTAGTATTAGTAATAATAATACTAATGATAATAACAACAACAACAACAACAACAACCATAATCATGATGATGATGATGATAATAATAATAATAATAATGATGATGATGATGATGATGATGATGATGATGATACTAAGAGTAAGAACAATAATAATAATAATAACAATAACCACCATAACTATGATAATAATAATAATAACGATAATGATAATAATAATAATAGTAATAATACTAATAATAGTAAGAATACTAAAATAATAATAATAATAGAGATAATAACAATGTTAGTCATAGTTAGAGTAATAAACATGATCATAATAATAGTAATAATAATAGTAAATATAATAATAATAACACAACAATGTTTTAGTATTAATTAATACTGTTAATTAGAAGTTCTTCGGGATAAATGTTAGAACATAATAGTAATAATAGTGGTAGTAATAATAGTAATAATAATAATAGTAATAATAACAATAATGATACTAATAATCATAATAACACTAATAATAATATTTAATAATATTAAAAATCATTAACACATTTAATAAATAGGGTTTAGGGGTTAAGGAGTTGGGGAACAACCTAGGCTAGGTGGTGGTGCAAGCGGCGGTGGAGGAAGGAAGAAGTGGAGAGGTGGATGTGGAGGCTAGGGGAGAGGGAAGTAGGGGAAAATGGAGGTGTGGGGTGGTAGGGCAGGATTCCCTGGCTTTTTTAGGAGGTAGAGGCGGCGCTGCCAATGGCGGAACCGGCGACACAGGTCGAAGGGCGCTGTTCGGGAAGGCAATTTTGCATGGCCGGGGTGGCTCATGCAGGGAAGAGCAAGGAAGGCTAGTGGTTGGGTTGTGTAGAGGGTGGTGTAGGGAGAATTTTGGTGGTCAGAGTGGGCGGCAAAGGTGGCCGACGGCGAAGGAATGGCTTGCTGAATAAGGGGTGGTGCGCGGTTTGGTTTTCTGGGCTGTCAAATTCCAAACCCGATTATGGTAGCCCTTGGGGCTATTTATAGGCCAATCGGGAAGGGAAAGCGACAAGGACACGTGGCAAAGTAGGGGGCAGGGTTATGGGCTTCTGTTCGGCGAGAATGGCCGGCGTAGGTCTGCGTGTACAGACCGTGAGTTGTCGAGGAGAGAGAGAGATGGCCTGTAGGAGAAAGGAGGGGCGGTCTTATCGAAATTGTAGGGGAGTCAATGGGGAGGAGAGGGGAGGAATGGCTGGTGCAGTTGGCGTGGTCGTTGCAGCCTTTTTCCGACGAGAATTTTGGTTGCAGGTGTGTCAAAGGTTGAAGATGAAGTGGAGGGGCTGGACCGGCGATCCAGGGAAAAAGAAAAAGAAAGAAAAGAAAGGCCGAACCGGCCGGGAGAGGGGGAGAGGCGCGGGAAGCTGGGCCGCACAGGTGGAAGGGTGTTGGGCCAGCGGGCCAGCCCAGGTCGGGGGAAAAAGAAAAATAAGGAAGAGAAGGAAAGGAAAGAAAAGGAAAATGGGTTTAACTAAAATGATTTAATTTATAAAATAATAAAATACCATATTTTGGGGTAATAAATTTATTTAATAATTTAATTTAATATAATTAAAATATAAGGATTTTAAAAAGATAATTTTAGTAAAGTAATGATTTGGAAAATTATTTAAATAATAAGAGTATGATAAAATAACAAAATATTTATTTTAATTTATTAAATATTTATATCAAATTTTATATGCTCAAAAATCCATAAAATAGTTAAAATAAATTTAAAGGCTAATTTATCCCAAATAAAATTTATTTATTAAAATATAGGCTTTTACAAATTCGGGGGATTACACTTTAACACCAACTAAATGTTGTTTGACACGTTGGATTCCTCCTTAAGAAAGAAGTTTAGAATAATATAAATATTGTAACTTTTTTTTCTCTTAATATCATCCTCAACCTCCCTATAATGGTCCCATGCCGGATCCTTCTTTCCTCTAGAATTACTTTGAGAAAAATTTGGCATAGAGCTGGCATTACTAGCCTCTACAGATATCTCTAAGGCATTAAGAATAAATTATAAGTTACAAATTTAAAAAAGACACATTAGCAACAACAAATGCAAAATTAGGTGAGCATATTATTATAAGTTACAAACTAAATATCAAAAACCCAACTTAAGAGGCATATTCATAGTAGAAATACAAAATAGGTACCCTTATAATCAACCATAAACATGGCTCCAATCCCCTACATTCGGATATACTCATCAAATCCTAAACATTAATAAGGAATTAAAATATACTCATCAAAATTTCCTACACAGCATGACGTATAAATTACATAGCATGTATTCTTAGTAGCCTAAACATCTATTCTCATCATGACCCTTTTTTATGCAGCATTAAGTATAAATACACAACATCAAATGACCAAGTTGATGATCAAATCAAATACTAAAAAAAAATCTCTAGATTGCAGTATAACTAGAATATGTTGAGAATTATATAGACCATAATATAGCTGTAATTTTTGCAGAAAGATAATAACATATATATTCGATTTATAACAGAAATTTAACATGTTAAGAATTAATAACAGAAATTATACAGACCAAACTTAAAAAATTTCAGAAATTTTTACTTAGCTACTAGAGTTATACTTAGCTACTAGAATTTCAAATCAATAACGGAAATTCAATATGAAAATAATTAATAATAGAATCAATAACATAATTATACTTTATAAATTTTAGAAAATTTTACTCAGCTACTAGAATTTTAGAAATTTCAAATCAACTTCAGAAATTCAATATGTTGAGACTTGAGAATTAATAACAGAATCGTAACAACTATAATTTTAGAACAATAGCTGAAATTTCATATTGGTTAGAGACTCAGAATTCAAGTAATTGATTCAAGTGGTTGAAAGTTTCATAATGGATGATTCAAGGTAATAAAAATCAATATAATACATAGTAGATAATCCACATAAGAAATGATCAAAACTATTACTGCAAAATAATCTAAATTTCTGTTTGCAGATTAGTAGATTAGTATATTAGTAGATATACAGATTAGCAGAAAAAAACCATAACAATACATAACTAAAATCTACATAATAAATAGTAAAATAACGATAGCTGATTAGCAGCAAACTAATTACCTGAGATTGAAGGAAAAGTAAGGCAAGGGATTGGTGCGAACTCTGAAGTGTTGGACGACCTCCTAGTGTTAAACTCCTTTTGCCCAGGTTGAAGGTGATAGTGGGATGAAGATGATAGGCGATCTCCTCAGCATGGGGCAGCAGGGCGGAGAACTGTCGATGAAGAGTAGCCTGGTTGCTCTAGCCTCCAACTCGAAAAAAGAGAGGAGCAGAGTAGCAGACGATAGACTAGCATAAAGAAGAAGACCGATGATGGTTTGCTTGGTTTTTTTAGGATTGGGAGAAAATTATTTAAAAATAAAAATTACCCCTCAATATATAGAACACTAAAAATTTAATTTGCAGGCAAAAAAGTAATTTTGAAGTATACTAAAAAACTAGACCGGTTTAATAAAAAACTGACGGTTCCCGGTTTTTTAATAAACCAACCTTTTTTTTACCAAATACACCGGTATTTTTACAAAACTAGTTTTACTTGACAGTTAACTCGGTTTTGTCACCAGTTCACTGGTTTATCAGTCCAACCGTCATGTTCGGTCCAGTTTTTAATACTATGATTTTAAGTTAGTCTTTGGTTTGTAAGGTGATAAGTGCATGTACTTTATTATTTTTGTTTCATTCTTTAACTTTGTTTCATACTTTGGTTTTAACTTAAGTTAGTCTACTTCAATTTTTTTAATCTTTTCCATACTTGAACATGTTTAAGGATTCCATCGTGTATGGTTCTTTCCTTCATGTGTTTCATTGTTGTGTTTTATGGAGTATTGAGTTTCAGATGCTAAAAATAAGATTTTTTTTTTCTTATTTTGTATTTTCACTATATCAGTTTTTTTTTTACTTTAAAAAGTTGTTAGAAAAAGGTCATAGTTTGGGGCTTCAAAATATTTTTTTTATAGGGAAATATTATTATATGGTATATTTTTAATTGTAAGAGAGTTGGAAAATATTACATCTCATGTACCAGTATATATATTTGCCTTTTGTTAATTAGGTTTTTACATATTACTTTATGTTATGCTTTATGCACTTAACTTATGCTAATTGTTTCGGTGTGCTATTTCAACATATGTAGAAAATATTGACGTATATCCAGCTAGAAAGATAATAAAAGTTTTGTTGAATAGGGAAAGGTAGGTGGTTTATAATGCATTACTAGAGAGAAGTGTTAATGGGAAATTGAAAACAAGGTACGACGAAATAAGTTTCTACTTTATTTGAGGTACATATATGAATTGTACAAATAATTTGGAAACGATAAAAAAACATTCCAAATGGAGCAGTAGTTGATGTGTCATATTGGAGAATAAAAAATTATGGTCGGATGAGAGTTCAGATTGAATTAAATGGAGTCCTTGAAGTTCCTTTACATCGACAAACAACTTTGAGAGCACTTGCCGAGTCTTTGAATGTAAGCTATACAACTTTATTTAGAGTTTTGAAATAAGGTCTCATTCATTGTCAAAGAAATGTATAAAACTATATTTGAAAGAAGAACATAAAAAAGCACGATTGGAATTTTGTATATCGATGTTAGACCCAAGCAGCTTGCCTCGTGAGCTAAAGTTTGTCAATATGTATAATATGGTGCATATTTATGAAAAAATGGTTCTAAATGACCAAAAAGTATGAGACTTATTATTTACTTCCCATCGAAGAAGAACCTATATGTACATGCCAAAGTGACAATTATATCGGAAAAGTGATGTTTTTAGTTGCCATGGCTCTTCCAAAGTTTGATGATGAAAGAAACAAAGTATTTTCTAGAAAAATAGGAGTCTTTCGTTTTTGTTTTCTTTCTTTTTTTTTTACCATGCAACCAACACAAAGAATAAGTAGAAATAGAGAAGCGAGGACTTTAGAGATAAAACCGACGACCTCAATGAAGAGAGAGGTTGTACGTGCATATCTAATTGAGAAAGTTATAACGGCAATTCAAAGAAAGTGGCTAAGAGACGATTTGAATAAAACCATCCTCATTCAACAAGATAATGCAAGGACGCATATTGATCCAAGGAATGAAGACTTTTAAATAGCAGCTACACAAAATAGTTTTTGACATTCGATTATTATGTCAATCATCAAACTCACCAGATTTAAATATTCTTTATCTTGGATTTTTCAGTCCCATTCAGGAATTATAGCATAAGGAGTGTCCAAGGATAGTAGAATAGCTTATCCATGCTGTTGAGAAATCTTTTTATGAATACCCTACTAGAAAAGCAAATCATGTTTTCCTAACACTACAATTTTGCATGCAAGAGACCATGAAAGTTGAAGGTTCAAATAAATATTAAATCCGGTACATGAATAAAGCTACATTGGAAAGATATGGCCATCTACCTACACAAATTATTTGTGATCCTATTCTAGTGAAAAATGTTAGGAATATATTAGCATAAGATGGGAAAAAAATGTGGATGTATTCATTTTATGTTATTATTTTACTCTAGTACAACCATTTCTTTTGTTGTCTTATGATATAAAAGTTTTACTTTTCTTATTTATGGTATTCATTATCATATTTCCTTCTAATATGATGATAGGGAAATAATGATTGTATTATTGTTCATGTGTTTGAGGCATTGTTTAGCTTCAACTTATTTATGGTATTACATCTGAGTCATGGAGATAATATTGAAATATAAGAAAAATTATTGTAGAAAGAGCTATATGTAGAGCGTTAAGAATGATTCTTCTACACTCCCTTCAAAATGGGAATTTCTATTGCTCCCTTGCCATTAAACACCATAGGAAGTTCCTACACGCCCTTTCCCTTCTAGTCAATAACACCGATTGAGTTTGAGATGCAGACCAGAAGTAACATCTCGTATCAAAAAAATATATTCTAACATAATGTCCACCCTTAAATTAGAGTTTCATGAAAATAACAAAGCAAATTTAACAATCTATAAAATTACATACTCCTAATTACATCAGAAGCCATCACATGTCATAGGTGATCTAACCTTGGGATATTGGATGATGCTGAACCTTGGCCACTAGTTCTAACATAGGCAAAACAAGTGCATCACAATGTGGTAGATAGTATCACCATAAGAATAAGAAGATTAATTTGGTGGGACTAGGAGTCAACAAAGACGAGCACTCAAAAATGACAAAAGACGATAAATGATATTAGGTATTCAAAAGTGCATTAACAGTGTAACATCTTTAACCATGCATGTAATTAATTTAGATAGTAATTTTTTGTGATGATGCTAATAAATGATATTATTAATCAAGTGCAGCAAAAAAAAGTAAGTACCATATTCCTTTATTTGGGATAAAAAACAATTGTTAAAAAGAATAATATTTTGAGGGGAAATAATTTTTCTATAGAAGAGTAGTAACGCAGAAGAAAAATATTCCAAAAGTAAAATGTAACCATTCTAGATTTAATAGAATACATGGTTCCAGCCATATTTTTGAGATAGATGGGCTAGTACCTAGTAAGCAATAGTACAAACATGACTAATCAATAGATAAACTACTGCAGTACCACATATCCAGTAAAGTCACTATCAAAAGACTTTTTTAAGGACACACTATCATATACTAGCTAAAACCAAAATTAAGAACCTATTCCGCGTCTTATAATTTTTAGAACAAAGAAAAAAAACATAGCATAAGAAGACCCAAAAAACAAAGCATAAAAAGACCCTTCGAGCTCTCCAAATCTAGAAAAATTCTGGATACATGATCTTCAACATTGTTACTATAGCATGATGCATTTTTGGGTCGGGATGAAGCGATCCTTCATCAATGGGTAGTTTTTTCAAATTGAGTCCAAAAACTACCTCTTGGTTAGCATTCTCGAAGTTTTTATGCTCGCGCTCCACACCAACTGGAATATCTATCTTCACATCAACACTTGATTTTCTCATGTATTTTTGGAGCATAAGGAAAATGTTGGTTTTCCATGGTGAATCTCAAAAATATTGGTATTATTATGAGAGGAAGAGGAATGGATGATCTTTTTTATTGGTTAAAAGGGAAAAAAAGAGGAGGGAAGAGGAATGGGGGGTATATGTTAAAGCGGAGATTATTATTGTTTTATGATTAATGAGATTGTACTGCAATTAGGGGGAAGTTGGAAAGAACCCATCATTAATTATGCTTAATGAAAAAATTAGGGGTAAAGTAGAAAATTTGACTTTAAACATATTATAATGTAAAATAGAATCAAACCTCTAAAGTGACATACAGTATGAAGTGGAGGGAGTATTTGTGTATACTCTTTCAACCTAGAATATCACACACTATGAGTTATGCACTCCTAAAATACACATGATCAACAACTTAACACTAATATGCAATGCTTCTAATGTGCTTAGATCATAAACTAACCAAAAGTTGTGCATGAATGTTCATTCATGTATGGACCAATAATCATGCATGAATATTTATTACAATCAAGGGAAAACCAAAGATTATGCATGAAACTATGAAAGTAAACAATGTTTGGAATGGAAATACATAGCATGATAACACATGTTTGGTGCTTCTTTTTTGGCTCTTCATCACTAATATTTTATGCTTTGTTGGCCTTTTAATCCCCCCTTAAATAACAAATTATGAAAGGCCATATAGGAGTAATAGCCTATAATACTAAATAATTTTGTTGGCTAATTTAATTTTTATAAAAAAAAGTCAAACACATTATAAACTTATTTGGATACCAAGATGTTTGATCATATTTTATAATTATAGTCCATATATTCCACATAATTTCAAAATGATATAGTGATGTATTCATTTTAGTAACATCATATTTATTTATTTTTCGTCTTAGATAACTAAAGCACTAAATATATTATAGTTACATATCATTTTAAGAGTATTTTAATATTTTTATCTTTTACAATTTTAAGAAAATTTATTAAAATTTTGGCACATTTCCTTTTCAAAACACACACAATAAATAAATTAAAAAAATATTTAACCAATTTAAATATTATAAAATAATGTTTTAAATATACTAGTTATATAAAGAACAATATACTAAATTAAAAGATAACATATATTTTGACAATTAGTATATGGTGTAACCACATACACCTTGCTCATGGTATATACAATGTCATTTAAGTAAATGAAGGAACACTTGTTTAAAAATTAACTTTTACTTAAATGACATGTTTGGTGTTTTATATGACTGTGTTATGTAATTGTAATCTAATGACATGTTTGGTGTTTCACATGACTGTGTTATGTATTTGTAATCTAATGATGATGTGTTTTATATTTTACTATTGTGTGTTTGTTGTGCTACAATTGTTGCCTTTATGTTTTATCATCGTTGTCTCTATATTTTACCACTACTGCCTCCATATTTATCCATTAAACCTAGTTTATCATTTTTCACTATCATTATCTTCATAATTCATCAGTATTGTATAACGATTAACCACTATTTTTCATCATATTTTTTTGGCCAAAAATATGTCAATATAAATATTTATTTATATAGAAAAATATTAGAAATATTTTAATATAATATTTCTTTTTATTTTGGTGATAATTCTACTAATACACACACACATACACACACACACACAAATAATCATAATGAAATTAGTTGGATATATAATGTTCATGATATATGTAGAAATTATGTATTTTAGTATATGATAACCGAATAAAGAATTATTAATAACTGATGGAATAGCAAGGTAGGTCCATAATAGTAAAATAATAGAAGAATTTAAAACACCAACAAGTCATAATCAAACTCGCGCAGCACCACTGTACAAACCATAATGCTAAAAGTCTACATATGTGATCGAACCAGTTTACTAAGCCCTTAGTTTTGCGTAGTTAAGCGTATAAATTAATATTATTCTATAATATCATATAACACTCTAAATTTTTATAACCTAAAATTTAAATTTTTAACCTTTTATTCAAAAAATAATAATATTTAATTGATTGGTTTAATCATTTTTATGAACCTTTGTCTTACAAAAATAGATATTTTTTTAAATAAATTAATATAATTACTTTAATTATTTTATCTTGCCGCTTTTACTTAAATAAATTCCAAACCCATAATTTTACCAAAATTCTTTTCTTAAATTAATACCTTAATTTTTGGATAAACTAATTTAATATTTTTTCTAATAGCCCAATTTTAATATAAATTCTATTATTTTTCCTCTTTTCCTTTTCTTTCTTTTTTTCCTTCTACTTCTTCCATCTGGCCAACTTGAGCCGCCCATTCCCTTTCTTTCTTTTCTTTTCCCCCGGGGCCAACACAACATCTCCCTTTTATTTTCTTTTCTTTTCCCCTTCGGCTAGCCTAGCCTCTCCTCCCTTATTCTCCTCCTTCTCTCTGGCGTGACCCAACTTCTCCCTCCTTCTTCTTCTTCTTTCGCTTGTGCTAGCCTACTTCTTCCTCTTTTCTTCCAGCACAACCTGGCTCCTCTCCCCCTTTCCTTTCTTCCTTATCTTCACCCCTTTCTAAACAGACCGTATAACTCTCTCCCCATTCTCATGCTCGTTCTTCCTCTTGCACGACCTATAAGCCCGCCCGCCACCCCCTCTTTTGGCCAGACAACCTACACTACTGGCCTTCGCCCATCATTTTCTTTTCCTTTTCTAACCCTATAGGTCTCATTGTCCCCTCCATGCATGCCCCGTTCCTTGCCATTTCCTCTTGCTCTGCTCTGCTTGCAACCCCTTACACTACCCCTACCTTGCATGCCGAACACTCCCTCTCCTCCTCCTCCTCCTCTTTTTCTTCTTCAATTCTTCCTCGTTCTCTACTCTCTCCCCAACCCTCTCTTCTCTTTTCTCCCTTCTTCTCCTACCCTTATTTTTCCCTTCGATTCCTTTGCAACTACCTTCATCACTTTCAACACAAACCCAACCTTCCCGGGTAGACTCCCAACCTCCCCTACAACTTGCCTCCTCTACAACTTGCCTCCTCTCCTTCTCTTCCCTTTGAAACCCCTTGCAACAACCACCCTTTTTATTTGGCCACCCTTCCCCTCCCTTTCCTCCACCACTACAACTCCTCCTTGCTGCCTACTACCACCTCAACCTCCACTCCCACACCATCACCTGCATCCACCCAACACCATATGCACCTATCTTTTCCTTCTTATTCTCCTTTTCTTCCTCTTCTTTCCTTCTCTCCACCTCCCTCCCTACAACCCACGTTGTTGTCTCCACCACCTTTGAGCCACCTGCACCATGACCTTTAACCACTAGCCACCTCCTCTCTCACCTTCTACACCCAACAACCATAGCCAACACCTCCCACCAACCTTACCTGAGCCACCATTCCCCCTCCCCCTTCCATTTCATTCGACCAACCCTGCAGGGCTCGTGCTGCACATGCAACGTGAGTTATGTTGTATATTTTTATGTATTTTGGATAACATTAAGGTATAAGGGTAGTTTGGTTATCTTATATATAATAAATATTTTCAATAAAAATTATTATTTCACTTATCTAATATTGATATAGTATTTGTGTTATTATTTTTAGGTATAAATTTTATCAAATGGAGCTTAAGTAATTTTAATCAGATACCGTTATAGTTTGGTTTTTTGCTGGAAATAAGGTAACCTTTACACCCCACTAAAAAATTTGGATATTGTATGCTAGCACATTAGGGTTTTGGCATGTGATTTGTGTAGATATAATGTGTCATAAATAATCCCATGATTATTGATGTTATTTTAAAAAATGGAAAATGAAGTCACGTTATCTTGTGTAAAAGGCTATGTGTGTGAAAAGGTGATTAAGAAGGGGGAATCATGTTTGATGATGGGTGTTATGTGTACAAAAAGTATTAAGTATTCATAGACACTTGTAGCAGAAATATTGCTACTATGAGCCCTAGGTGCAATTTGGTCATTTGGACATATCATGATATTTAACCCTAATCGGGATGCCTAATGTGTTATAAATGTTGCTAAGAATGGACATAAGGGTTTGGTGTGTTATAAACACACGTTGTAGCACAAATATTAATATTATATGGCCTAGAAGTATTATGGTAATTTTAATGTATGGTGGTGGTCAGCCTAATAAACATGTATGCGATGTGTTATGTGGTGTTGAGAGTGATAATAGGGGTTTGTGGCATTAAAAATACATGTTCCATCATGAATATTAATATTATATGACCTAGGGGCATTTTGGTATGTTGATAAAATAAAATGGAATTTTTGATGAAAATGGATGGTAAAGAGGTAGCCTTAGCCTTAGGGGTATTTTGGTCATTTTGACCTAAAGTGCTTAAGTGTTAGCATTTGAGCCTAGGATGGCCTTAGTGGATTATTTATGTTGACATTGATAATGATCTTTATTTTGGTTACTTCATAATGTTGGAAACAAATAAAAATGGTTAAGTATGAGGGAATGAATACATGTGATTAATGTGTGCTTTTCATGGTCATCATAATAAAATACTAATACTTAAAGTGAAAGACTTCAAGATCGATGATGGATCTGCTACCCTAAAGATGTGGTTTAGCTCACGATTATTATAGATTTTGCTGGTGTGTTTTAGTGTCTTAGCTAGGCCCTATATCTTACTCTATTTAGATCTACAGACTTAAGTAGGGGGTATGCATATTTATATATTAGGTTTTCTTATCGGTAGGGTATTGTATACCTTCGTGTACTAGTGCTATCATAGTACATTTATGTCCCTGGATTGATAATTAGTAAGATACTGTATTACCCACCAGTATGATTGGGGTGCCTAAGTGTCTTTGGATTCGTGATCTCCCCTTGAGTAAATAAATATGGAATTGTTTGATAATTGAATGGAAATGATTATTGGGATAGTATGGTAGCAGATTTTGTGCCTACTTGTGGATTGGTAGTACCTTTGAGCTTACCTGTGTTTTGATAGTAGCCTCTGTGCCTACCTATGCGTTGGTAGTAGCCTTTGAGCTTATCCGTGATTCAGTAGCGGCATTTGAGCCTACCCATGATTCGATAGCGGTATTTGAGCCTATTTGTATTTTGGTAGTAACCTTTGTACTTACCTGTGATAATTTGTGTATTATATTGTGTTGATGGGATTACCTATGAATTTAGTGGGTTGTGTATATTGCTGAAAATGATGTGGCTCTCCAATTATACTACAAAGAGCATCACTTAGATTTTTCATTGGTAAGTCCTGTTATTTCTAAGTGAAGGAGCATTGGTGTCATATCATCTTGGTGCATGTGGCTATCTGAATAATTATGGCATTTTAGTTAATATATGTATAATCAAATGTTCATATGATTAATGTGATGTATCTGGTGTGTTGTATGCGGGCCTTACATACTAGTCTTGTATAATGGATTACTCAGTGCTAGAGTACTGAAGGGCTCATTTCTTGGACCCTTACGTACTGGTCTTTATAGGTTAGCGCGTAAGATCATTTTAGGATTATTCATTAGGATTATGAACATAGGGTTATCCAGGATTCTGACCGATGTTTGAACCGAAAGTTTTCTGTATTTTTCCTTATAACCTTTTGTATTTCTTTTCCATTGACAATAATTTTGTAAACACAATTAGTGGGTTTTCTTTGAAAGTTGAGTTAACCTTTCTAACTATTGCACTACTCTATTTTATAATTTTATTTTTAAAATTCAAGTAAAGTAAAATTTGAACCTTAGTACTTAGTATTAGAATAGTAGAGGAAATCGGTCTGGTACTAAGTGTGGTGATAGCACCCCAAAGTTTACTGTCTTAGCTTCTGCTTATAACTTTTAAAAATGAAAATCTTTATTAGTAAATATTGGGGGTGTTACATATCAGCACTTTAGGGTCCCTAAAATTCTTGAACTCCTAGACCTTAGGCACGACCTGAAATTATGGATGGACTATTGTTGACAATTTGATCATAATATATGCAGTTCCAATGAGTGCTTTTTCTTTAGACTCAAATTTAGATGCATTTGAAAGTATAATCTAGATTCACTCTAGTTATCCAAAAAATTGATCTAATACCCCCCAAAAAAAACTTGATTTAAAATGGTGGATTGTGAGTAGAGAGAATATCTAATTTAGGTTTCACTCAGATTACCCGAACCAATTACGTGTCTTGACAAATAAAGGAAGATGATTGTACTTGAGGCTTAATTATCATGTCATGTCACTGATATATGATTGTACTATAACTAGAGTGTATTGAGTTTGTTATATTGTATTTGAAAAATATTGTATATTGTAATCAAATTATTATTAATGTTTTTTTTATAAGAAATATTGGCAAGTATAAGATTCATTGTAGCATAATAAAGTCATTTTCACAAAGATTTAGTGCTTGTAGTGTTTCACATTATGTTTGTCTAAAATAAAACTTATCAATTTTATGGAAAGTAATGAATTAATTAAGAAAATTGTCATGAACTGTAAAAGCACATATACTAGAGATGAGCTCGGATATAACAAGGCTTAGGATTGGATTATCACAATAATTCCAATGTTCAAGGTGTAAATAATTCTGATTCTAATATGGACACCTAATTCAACGGATGGATTTCCTAAATTAATCAAAATTCACTTTTGTGGTTGGATGATCATACATGATTAGATTTAATTGTCTATTATCATAGGAATAAACCAAAATAAGCCTATTATATTGATATACAATTCTAATTATACCCTAAGAGATTCAAAACTATTTTCATGATTTGATTTCCTTATTTGATTATTATAGGTCCGATAATATTTTTTTTTCTCCTTTCGGTCCTTTAATTAGTTGTCTAGATTAAGCTAAAATGATGACCAATAAAACTAGCCAAATTATGAACTTCTATAAAGCAAATTTTATTAATTAGATTGCCTAAATAGAAATTAAATTAATTAATTATTAAACAACTGGAATCAAAATAAAACCCAACCCTAGAAATGAAAATCAACTCATGCATAATTGAAATTAATAGCATAACAATTAAATAGAGAGATTGAAAATAATAAATTGGTATTGGCATAATTGAAATCTACAAATGGAGTTTTGTTTGTTGTAATCATAATCAAATCAAGGCAAGTATATTGAATAGATGCAAAATATAAACATAGATAGGATACAAATCCAAAGAAAATCAAGCATAAAGTGCAACATCATTAAGAAAGTTTAGAGAGAAAATTAACCTAATGGCTCTTTCTCCTCCCTTCTATTAGAGTAGTTATTGAGAATAGTGGCCGAGAAAGACAAAAACTCTCACATTATCTACTTATGACTCAAATATGATTGTAACTTATCTTTATTCTCTACTTTATTTTTTCTTGAAATTCAAATTTATATAACTTAATAATCTCTGTAAACTTAGGTAACAAATATATTGTTACCAATACCCTTATATTTGTATATATAAACGCATGATAAGGTTGATACATTTAACTTGCCTTTCTTGTACTTTTTATACTCTTTATATGGTCTAAACTCTCTAAAAATTTCATTGATACGCTTATCAATCCAAAATATGGCCACCAATGCCTCCACCACAATCAATTCATCCTTTTATTTTAATATTAAAGATCCCATTCAAATTATTGTTGTGACATATGTACCTAAAATACTCAATTTCACCAACTACTTTGCTTGTGATAAGCAATTTTATTCATTTCTCATCAATAACCATCTTATGTGCTATGTTAATGGAACTCTTCCATTCCCCTCGTCTGTTATCAATGAAGATGAAACCAAAATTCCCAATCTTATTTATATCTATTGGACATGCCAAGACCAAATTATTTACCTTGCATTCCTTAGCTAATGTGATAGTGATGACTGGCACATAATTAGGTCTATCGAAACCTTAGAGGAAACTTAGAAGAAGCTTCAACGTGTATATGCAAATATCTTTTGCTTCCACAATATTCACTTGAAAGAAAGGTTAGCCTCTATCACCAAAGGAATATCCTCAGTGATTTAATATCTCAGTTTCATTAAAAGGTTTGCTTCTAAGTTTCTATCAATATTTATCTTCTTGATGACATTAATCTTGTCATTTACACTTTCAGTGGTCTTGGCTCTTAAATCAAAGAATTCACTACTCTCTTCGCACTTGGGAAAATCCATATACCTTTGATGGCCTCTTTGATGTTGTTTTTGGTTATGAACTATTTTTACAAAGGTAAGAAAGACTTCAAACCTCTGTCCCTATAATTGCTAACTTTGCTAAGTGAAATTCTCCATCTTATACTCATCCCAAATGCTAGTCACATGGCATTCTAAGTTCATCACTTAATTATTTTGTTCATTGTCACACTAGTGACAACCCCTCCTCTGTGTTGATTTGTCAATACTATGACAATAAAGGCTATAGTGCCAAGGATTGTTATCAAATTGGAAATCTCTCTCACAGTTCCTTATAATAGTATTGATAATCTTAAAGTAGTTGATGACCAAGGTTTGTCTATACCACATATTGAATCAACCACAATCTCTACTCCCTCATTCCATTTACGTGTATCCAATATCTTATGTGATCTTTCCATTAGAAAAAATCCTCTATTTTTCTCACAAGTTTGCAAGACTAACTAAGATTCCATTGAATTATTTCGTTCGCATTTTTAGATTAAGGATTTGCTCATGGGGAAATTTTTTTTTAAGTGGAACAAATGAGGTGAATGCGTACTTCCACATAGTCCTCATCTTTAAGTCTCTTACGTTACTTTTACACCTACTTTATATTAGTGGCATGCTCATCTTAGTCATCAGACTATCAAGAATTTCTCTCACATTATCAAGTCTGCTAGCTTATTTGTTTCTATTTCAACTCTTGATTCATTTACTCATTGTTTCAAAAGTAAGAGTCACAAATTATATTTTCATGAATACACTATTATGTTTAGCTACCCTTTCCAAACTATGTATAACAATGTATGGGTCCAACTCTTACACTATCTATTGAACATTTTAATTAATATATTATTTTCATTTACCATTTTTTTCAAATATGTTTGGTTGCATCCTCTTAAATTTAAAATTGACTTTTTTTTTTTCAAAATTTAAAGTATTTAAGGTATTGTTTGAAATCCACCTTAACTTTAAAATTCTAATATTATGCACTCCACCTCGCAGTCTTGAACATAATAGTGTCTTTGAACATAAACATCACCATCTTGTGGACACTACTCACTACCTTCTTCAACAAGCATCTCTTCCTCATTGCTATTCTTCATATGCTCTCCACAATTATGCCTATCTACATAATCCCACTCCTCTTCTCCACATGTTTATTCTCTATGAGACCTTATTTAGATGTTTGCCTAACTATTCTAAGCTTAAAGTGTTTGGTTGTCTTTACTTTCCTTGGCTCTAGCTCTCTACCAACACCAAATTTAATCCAAAATCTTCTCCATGTATCTTTTTGGGTTACTCACTAATTCATAATGAATATATGTGTCTTAACCCAATTAATAATCATCCTTACTCAAGCTGCTATGTATGATTTTTTGAAAACCATTTCCCCTTCTCTTTTCTGCCATTTCCCCTTACTAATTTGATTTCCTTCTTTATTATTTTTCTTATTTCTAAGTTACTATTTTATCGATGCCTCTGTTCCCCAACTACTCAACCTACCCTTTACCTATTCCTCTGCTTTTATTTGCTATATCCTTTCCTGGTCATATTACACCACCTTGTTCATCACTTGCTCAATCATCTACTCAATATCCATCACATATCTCATCTCATAATTCATCTCCTGCCTCTCCTCTATACTGACCAAAACAATTCATCCCATGGTCACTAGATCCAAAGTTGGTATTTAAAAGCCTAATAAATTTGATCATGTCACTAAATATCCTCTTCCTCCTACCATTGAACCTACTTGTGTTTGCTAGGTACTCAAATCTCCTAAATGGAAGACTCCATGTCAGAAAAATTTACTATCTTACTCTCCAATGATACTTGTGATCTTTTTTATTCTAAACATCAATAAAAAATTATTGGCAATAAATGAGAGCTTTGCATTAAATGTAATCATGATCGTAGCATCTCCATATACAAGGATCGCCTAGTCACCAAAATCCTTCATTAATGCCTTGGTCTTAATTATCGTAAGCTATTTAGTCCTATTGCAAAATTTCAAACCATTAAAATGGTTCTTTGTATTGCTATTTCCCATGACTGGTGTCTATACCAAATAGATGTTAATAATACCTTTATTTTTGACACCATATATAATACCCCATATATAAAAATCATTTTTACGTAATTTTTAAAGGAAATTAAATTTTGAATAGGGGAACTAGTTGACTGGTGCAATAAAATTAGTCAATCGATAAGTAGAGTGTTTATTTTGCTAGTTCTAATGAACTTGTCATTTATGTTCTAATTTTTACTCAAATCCCTTCCAATCCTTCACTTATCCTTAACTTATCCTTGGGGATGAATTATAATTTGATTATAAATGATTTTTAGATAGTTTTAAACTCTCATTAGCAACCTTTATTAGATTTAAATTAGCTTGAAAAAATCACACACCCAAAAGTGCCTTTTCCCACCGTATCCTTAATTTACTCTTAGTCACTTCACTCCATCTCTTTTCCCTCCATATTTTCCCCATGGATATCACCACCCACATGTAGGCTATAGCTACCATTTATAGCTATTGTGTCCTTTCATTTTTACTATTGAATAAAAAAATATATAACTATAACTAGTCATATCAAGTACCTAAAGATCCACTGGTATGAAATTTTCTAATTTTAAAATTTACATACTATTCCTAAAAAAAAGGAAATTTTGTCAGACCATTTGAACTAAATTTACCACTTTTATCCTAAATGTCTTCATTTCAGCCACAAAGAAAGGTAAATTCAAGGCTAGGGGAACCAATTCAAAAGGATGGGGTGATTGAACAAGGATAAAGCTGGGGTTATATTGGTTAATATTTGAATGAAAGCAATATTTTGATCAAACCAAAACCGGACATGTGGGACCAATTACTAACCTTTATATTAATTAAAATACTAATTTTCTCTCATTTCTAGGATACTTGCACCTAATCTTCCTATCGCTACCCTACCATACACCCTCTTACTTATGCACTTTAGTGGGCTGGCTAGCTTATTCTCCCTTACTTTTTTTAACTTGTGACTAAACCTCCCATTCTATCTCATTTTTGCAATTGGCTAACATTTGGCAACACATAGAAGCCTTTTTATCCTTTGCATTTCAAGAAAATTCTAAGTGTCCACCATTGATCGATAGCCTTCTTTATCTTCCTTTTCTATTTGATTATGGTTTCCTACTATCTAATTCTCTTTCTTTAACCTCTTAACACTTCTTAATCAACAAAGGATTAATATTAGGTATGGTGAAATACACTCTTATTCTTTGACTCTTTCCCTCAAAGAGAAAGATTGATCTTCCTTTTCTAATTCCCTTCTTCTTTGTTTAATTTTTGTTTTTACCTAAAATGTATTTTGCTAAATATTTTCTTCTAAATTATTGATAGGTGATTAAGGTTCCAAGTCCTTATAACATCATGTGGTCATTCTCTTTATTAAAGATATTATTTGGGACAAACTTTGCTAGACCTTGTAGATGTAGAATAATGTGTTAAGTTCTAAGTGTGTATTTATTATTTTGTTTGTATAATTCCATGATGAAATCCTATTACCAGCATGTTTTAAGTGGTTGGAAGCATGAATTTGGCCTTAGGGGCATGTTAGGTTTGGTTGTTTGAATGAATAATTATGGAGTTTAATGTGGCATGAATAATTTATAATTTGATGGTTTGAGTGTTGATTTATGAAGTATCAATGTTATGCTTAATTTCTAAAAAAATTCCAGAGATATGGGTGTGTTTGGATTAATTTTGACAGGATGACAAGTTCTATTTTGTGTTTTACCTATTAGAACCAACCAATCGGTTTAGGAAAAAAATTAGTCAACTCGGTTAGTATAATTTCGAGTCTTAGTTTGGTGTGGTACCAATAAGCTAGTTAGGCTTGTGACCACTCAATTAGTTTTCCCATACTAGTCATTTGGTTTACTTATTTTTATTTAATTTCTCTTAATTTGTTTCCTATAGTATTCCATTAGTTTTTTTAGGACCAATTGACTAGTTTTTTGGGGGATTTTGGTAAAAATTTCAAGGGTTTACCTTTAAGGTTGAATTCATATTTGGCCTAAAAATTTTCTGAATAATGATTAAAATGGGAATGATTTTCTTAAGTGTGAATGTATGGTATAAGATTAAGTGTTTACTTTGAATAATACATTCTTGATTATGTGGGAGATAATGAAATCTTATGCTTACTTCCCTTGTGCATGAGTTGGTGGTTTTAGTCCACTTTATTTGCTCTACGATGGCTATTTATATCGAGTTAACTATTAGTTTTAGTATGCCTTTTTTTTTGTGTTGTGATGACTGTTTATATTTTTTTAGATCATGGTTTTAGTCCACATTTATTTGAGTTGTACTAGCTATATATATTGGGGTAATTGTTTTTTTTAATCCACCTATATTTGAGGTGTGTTGGCTATCCACATTGGTTCATCTGGTGGTCTTAGTCCACAATTATTTGATTTGCGCTACCTATCTATACCTAGTCAGCTTGTGGTCTTAGCTTACCTTTGTTGAGGTGCACTAACTATCTATATTAAGTTACCTAGTGGTAGATAATCAACTTATCTAAGTATGAATTGGTTATAAGAATGGTATCTATTGCATGATGAGTATGAATGGAGTTCTTCTATAGGTTGATTATAAGTAATATGTGACAACATGTTTACATGTATTGCATGATTTACTACTTTATACTAGGCCCTCTGTGTTTCATTTTGTACCTATAATGGATACCTTATTTACTTAGTATATTGGTCTAACAATACTAGTTGATCTATTACAAGTATCAAATGAAGATGATGTCACATTATATTATAACATACCTAGGAATGAATGATATCTTATATATAGGTAGGGCTGTAGAGTAAGATTTATCCAATAGTGCCTTTGGGATCGTTTTAATTTTTGATATTTTGGACTCTTGTGTCCCTTCCCCTCTTTTGTTATATTTTAGGAGTTGATATTCACCAACATTTGTCTTGATATATGTATATTACTTTTGGCTATTGTCTCTATTTTGTGGCTTGTTTGTAAACTACCTTTGGCATGAGATTGGTGCAACAACCAGACTTGTGTTGAGAGCAACAGTAACACTCATGTTTTGGTTTTCACTTTCACAAAATCTATTGTTTTAAAGGAAAATTTGTGACATTAAATTTTGGGGTTTTACACCATCTCTGAAGCCATATATATGTCCCAACCTCTTGGTTTTCAACATCCTCAATTTCCACATCATGTCTATTGACTTCCAAGATCCTCTATGACCAAGGGATGGAAATAGGGTAGGTTAGGGATGGGGACCCCATCTCCATACCCAAGCCCGATAAAAAAATAATTTCCAAATCCGACCCGATCCTTAATTTTTATTATTATCGAGAATTCTCTAACCCAATCCTTAATCTATTTTCCATTGCCGATTTATTCCCTGACCTTGAAACCCAACTTGATCCGCCAAAACCCAACTTTATACTCTATCCCCAATCCCATCCCCGATCCTCCAGCCTTTTTTTTATATTCTATAAAAAAATTATATATATATAACGTATATAAAAAAATTATTCAAGGAGGATTTGGCGATAGGGACCCAAAACCCGTCCCCAAAAAAATTGCCGTTAATAATCCTCGAACCAGAACTTGAACGGAGAATCCTCGAACGAGCCCTGAACTCACAGAGAAAATTTCCATCCCTACTATGACCTTAGATAGGTTTTGTGAGCTTGGTACCATGTCCTTCAATCCTTCTTAGTCAACTAAGGATTTGTTAATTCTAAGGCACATACCTCCCTTTTCTTAATAAGCATGGAAATATCACCACCTAATTTTTGGTTTACATAGATGATTTATTATTAACAATGAATGATACCCACTTTTTACATGCATTCTATACTACTCTTACCACTAGGGATGGAAATTCTCTTCCTAGTTTCAAAACCTCATTAGGGATTCTTTACTCTAGGGGACATTTTAAGGATCAAGTTCAAGTTCTGGAATTTTTATATGAGATTTTTTTTTGGGACAAGGTGGGGTACTTATCTTTGAACCCACCCCAAATAACTATATATAATTTAAATTAAAATATGTTGTAAAGAAATTGAATCGGGTATTGGGGATATGGTTAGGTTTCGACTATTGGGTTAGGTTTCAAAGTTGGGGAATGGATTGGGGACCAGGTCGGGTTTGAGATGATGTTCCCATCTTAGCCTCATTTAAATCCTTACTTACCACAACATTTAGTGTAAAAGTTTTGGGAAATCCTTGTTATTTTCTTAGCATTGAAATGCTCTCTATTGAGAATAGTTTTTTTCTCATGCAACATAAGTATATTTGTGATTTATTAGCTATAAAGTTCACATGTAGGATGCCAAACCTATACACTCTACCATGGCTACTTTGGGTTCTCTTACCCCTATGGTTTATGGGTGCACTTTTGATATCTCTCAATAGCATTGTCTTATTGGATCTCTTCAACATTTTGGTCTCAACCCTTGTAATATTGTATTATCTATTAACAAGTTGGCTTGATATATGTAATCTATTCATGCTATTCAATTTCAATTCCTTAAGCATTTGCTTCTCTATCTCCAAGCTATCATTACTCATAGGTTTCACCTCATTCACACTAAATATCTTCATTTTTCAATGAGGTGGAGTATTGTTATTGCCTCAATCACTACGAAATATAATTCCTAATAAATTTGCTTCATGAGACCAACATTACCCTACACTATCCTCATTAGATTTACTCTGACAACACAAGCATTACTTACCTTTGTTCCAATATGGTATTTCATGCTTGCATGAAGCATCTTGGCATCAACTGCCATTTTTTATGTGACATAATGAATGTTCAATAGCTATACATCTCTGCACTCCATCTAGCATCAACTAGCTAAATTGATAGCCAAACCATTATTCAGACCTTAGTATCACTTCCCTATGTTTAATATTGGTTTCGACCCTCCCTCTATTATCTTGTGAGGGCATATTGGAGTAGTTACCAATAATAATACCTATGAAAGCTAGTAGTTCATGCCTTATGTCACATTATTCAAATATGATTGTACCTTATCTTTATTATCTTTTATTAATTCATAAAATCCCATGGTATTTAAACGTAACAATCTCCATAAACTTGGGTAACATATATGTTGTTACCATACCCTTTGATCTATACACACACACTATAAGGTTAATAAAGTAAAGTTTTCTTTCCTATACTTTTATATTATCCTCCTCACAAAGTTTTCTCAAATACATCTATTTGATGACTTTTTAAATGGGCAAGTCAAACACTATATAAACAAATAACATGATTTGAGATTTGGAGGATTGGATATGGATCACAAACATTGGACCTAATCATGTTTCTAGGTTGTGTTTCGTGTTGTATTCATTTAGTGTAAAATCCTAGAGTTTTCAACCATAACCTTTTCATTTAGAATCAAAACTTGGTGCTTCCAAATTCTTTTGAAAGCTTAGAAATAGACCTATAACTCCTGTAATTCTCTCTTCTTCTTTTTTTTTTTTTCAAATTCATATTGCATATAGGTAAAACATTTTTCTTTCAATTCACTCGAATATGTCCATAAGAATAGTAGAGGCTATATACATGCTAGTTTTTTTTTCCATCACTTGCTCTAAGCCTTTATATTGCTCCATCTTAGCCTTTTTTTGTATCCAAATAATACAATTACAAAATAGGCTAATAAAAGACACACTATCTATGATTTCATAGAAAAATAACTATACATAGAAAATCCTAGAAAACATGTGTCGATCTAGAGTATAAATCATCCAAATAATACACTTTTATCAAGTTATCAAACTATTATATGCTTTGTATTTTGAATCTTGGTTATGTATTTTCATATATGTATCCAATTCATTTGTTCAAATAGCCGATCTCGATGGATCAAGTATGGATGGGGATATATCTAATTGGATATGAGTATCCTGTTTAATACCCTTTCAAGTGTATGCCCCAAGCTTCATAAAAAACATTGTAGGGATTGCTTTTAATTAGAGAAGGCAAAAAAGGTAATACAAATCGTGCAATGCTCCAAATTTTGTGAAATACCCCAAAAATTATAACTTTTAAAATTATAGTTAAATAAGGTTTTATTAGAAAAATTAATTAAATAAACTATTTTATTAAAATAAAAGGAAATTAATTAGGGCAAATCAAGAAGAAATTTATAAGTATTTTAATTAGGAGAAATTTGGGTATTTTAGCTAATTAAGTATTTTATTTGGAAATTAATTAAATAAACTATTTTATTTAAAATAAGAAAGAAAAAATATTTTCAAATTAATAGTAATTTTATAAATAATTTAATTTAAGAAAATGAGAGTGATTTGCTAATTAAAATGGAATTTATGGAAAATCTTTTAAAAATCCTAAATTAGCCTAAAAAGGGATTTAAATATTATTTTATGTAAATATTATTATTTTTAAATATTCTAAATATTTTAATTAATTTAAATATCCAACCTAATTATTTTTCTCTTTTCCTTTTTCCCTTTTTACTTTTTCTTTTCTTTTACTCCTTTTCTCTTTCTTTCTTCTTCTTTTCCTCTTCCTCTCCTCCCCGACCTGGGCCAGCCTAGCGGCCCAAGCCTTCCCCCTTTTCTTCTCGTGGCCCGTCTCTGTTTCTCTTCTTCTCCTTCTGCTTCGGCGCGGCCTAGCCCGCGCAGCCGCTCCTCCTCCTTCCCGCGACCCATTCTTCCTTTCTTCTTTTTTTTCCTGCGGTAGCCAGAGTGCCGTTTTTTCCCTCTTTTTACCCAAAAACTCCGCGTTTCATTTAAATTAAACCCCCTTACCTCAGGCCCGGCCCATTTCCTTCCTTTTTCACCCGGTTTCCTCCACCTTTCTTCTTTTTCTTCCTTCGCACTTACCGTTGATGCTGACCTGCAACCGCCGCCCAGCCCTAGATTTTTGCCACCGGTTAAGGCCATTTTGACCGGCCTTACTCCTTCCTCTCTCTTCCCCCTGACTCGCCGACCCTTTTGACCCAACCAACGCTCCCTTTTCTCTCGCGTTTCCCCTTCTCCCAGCCAGCCACACCTTGCCACGTCTTCTTGATCTTCGCCGGTTTTGTTGCCGCCGGTGACCCTAACCCTAATTGCATTATCCCCTCACCGACCCACGTAACCCTAACCTCTCCTCTAACTCTATAAATACCCCCATGATATACCCTGTATCAAGATTTTGGTCTCTAACCTAGAAATCATCCCTTTTCGATGCCATCCCTTCAGACGCCAGTTCCGCCGCCTCCGGTAAACTCTGCCGCTCGTTTGGGCCACCCAACTCATCCTTGCACCACCCTATAACTACCTAAACCTCCCTCATCCCTCGATTCTTCTTGCATAAGCCGCTGAGGTTGTGTGAAGTAGCCCTCCCAATCAACCTATTTCTCCACCTCCGCCGCCCTTTGCACCACCCTTAGCCACCTCTTCCGCCGCTCCTTTCACCTCCCAAATTGTGCTGCAGACCCTCCTCTACCTTTCTTTTTCTCTCCCTCCCTCTCCTTCTCTCTCTCTCTCTCTTCTTCTTCCCCATTCTGCCACCGCCGCCGCCGCTGTGCGCCGCCACCTTTGGCTGCGCCACCACCCTTATTATGCTCCTCTCCCTCTAGGCAGTCTTAAACACCCCAACTCCTACCTCCATTCTGCCTCTCCTTTTCCTAGCATTCAACTTTTCCTCTTTTCTTCTATTTTTCCTGCCACAACTACCGCCGCCGTGCACCACCGACAGTGCCACCCATCCCCTCTAGTCTAAGGTTGAACCCTAGACCCTCTCAATCATTTTTCCTATTTTTATAAGCCTTAATTTATTTTATTTCATTTATTTGAATATACATATTATTATTATTATTATTATTATTACTATTATTATTATTATTTCTATTTTTAATATGTATTATTATTATTATTATTATTATTATTATTAATGTTTTGATTATTATTTTTGTTGAGGGATGAAGCCCTATTATATTTTTTATTTTGATTTTATTTTTATTTTTATTATTATTACTATTACTATTTTGAATTACTATTATTATTATTCCATTATTAGTATGACAACTACTTTACTATTAGTTTTGCTATTATTATTATTATTATTATTATTATTATTATTATTATTATTATTATTATTTTCATTGTTGGTATTATTATTCTATATAGGGTTGAAACCCTATTGTGCCTATTTTGAATTATAGTAGTAATATTATAAATATCAAGTCTTATTATTATTATTAATATTATCATTATTTTTATCATTAACATTTATTATTATTATTAGTGTTATTATTATTATTATTGTTATTATTATTTAATAAGTTTATTATTATTCAATGTAGGGTAGAAACCCTACTTCTTTTTATCTTCGAATATTATCCTTACTATTATTACCATTATGGTTATTATTATTTTGTAATATTATTATGGTTTTTATCATTATCATTATTATTATTATTACTAAATTTGGTTATTTGTTTTACTAATATTATTATTAGTATTATTTTGGTAAAGGGGTCGAAGCCCTTATTTCACTATGTTTTTGAGTAATGCCCTTTTTATTATTATTGTTACTATTTTTATTATTCTTGTTAATATTAATATTGATATTATGTTTGGTATTTTTGCCATTATTATTTTAGTATTTTATCAAAAGCCTAGTCTTAGAATAAGTTAGTAATTAATAGTATTTTTGGTATGAGGAAATCTAATTCTAGTTTTTCCCTCATAATAGGTGAGACTAGTCAAAGCCCTAAGAAGGCGTAGGAGCGTGCTCCAAGACCGGTGTCGTTTTAGATAAGGGGTTACTAAGGCTTATTGTGTGTTGATGTGTATTAAATGCCTTGTATGTTATATATCCTATGTTATTATTGTAATTATTGTGTATATGGTATGCCGTAGAGTTCAAGCATGTTCTTGTATTGTTATATGGCATGCGTATTATGTATATGTGATGATATGTGTTGTGACCCTATAAGACATGCATGTGAGGATAATATGGTTTGTGTGGGAGAAAAGATGAAAAAGGAGAATAGGGGAAATAAATTGACCAAGGGATGTGAGTTGACCCAAGTATTATAATGATTCATGAGTGGGAGAATAAAATGGGAAATTTAGGGCTTCGTGTGAGAGAATATAATTTATGGTTTTGTATGGGAGAATTTAAATTATGGTATAACATGGGAGATTCTAATCTATAGTTGTGCATGGAAAGATCTATGGTCGTGCATGGAAGAATCTTTGGTTTTATATGGTTTGAATTTAGGGTTTGGTAAGGATGAATCTTTGGTTTTGTATGGATTGAATTTAGAGTTTGGTAAGGATGAATCTTTGGTTTTATATGGTTTGAATTTAGGGTTTGGTAAGGATGAATCTTTGCTTTTGTTTGGATTGAATTTAGGGTTTGGTACGGATGAATCTTTGGTTTTGTGTGGATTGAATTTAGGGTTTTGTATGGAGGAACCTTGGGTTTTGCATGAAAGAATTTAGGTTTTTGCATGGTTTATTCTAAGGTTTTTACATGGGAGCTTAGGGTTTGCATAAAAAGTTCGAAAGGTTGAATGGGGTGTGTAAAGTCTACATGGGAGTGAAATTTACGTATGGAACGTTGATTTGGGATGTGAGGAAGGTAATGTAATCATTGTTGGGTGTTTGAACACTTTGGATGGAAAATAGTACGTGAAGTAATTTAAGGGCACGTAGGAGACCGAGCTAGGGTTTTTGTGGACAATTAGGGTTTAGTGTGGCTGCTTAGAGTTTTTGTGGTATTATGTGTTTGTGGTGATTAAGTGTAATTACGAGGAAGGTATTTATCATTTGTGATGTGTGAAGTGTAAAGGAAGTGATTTATGCATGTCTAGAGTGAAAGCCTGTGAATAAGATACTTAAGACATTAATCATGTAAAGTGAAAGATTATTAAGCCGGGCCCAAACCGGTCCACCAGCGAATAATAGTGGTTAGGGCATGATGTCCTATGTGTTTTCGGTCCACCGGTTACAATAATGGTCAGACTTTGTACCTGTGTGTTTCCGATCCATCGGCTATAATAGTGGGGGATTCCGTACTCAACAAAACCAAACATATTTGTGCCAAGATATGGGAAAGACACTAATTACTTACAGTGGAACACCATGAGAGTAGGGGCCAGACCAGTCCATCGAAGAATAATAGTGGTCAGGTACTACGGTATCCTGGAGACCGGTCCACCAACAAATAATTATGGTTAGGGCATGATGTCTTTTGTGTTTCCGATCCACCAGCTATAATAGTGAGGTTCCCGTACTTGTGTGTATTTGATAAAAAGCACGGTGTGAATTGACTTCTGATCAGAGATTAATTAAGTAATTGAATCGGATTATATATGGGCCTTTGTACTTTTACCTGGATGGTTGTATGCAATTATGATATCATGTTGGTGATTACGCTCTTTTATTATTCTACATTATTTATGTGTTGGCCTTAGTTCTCGGTTACCTTACTCAGTACGTAGCATACTGATCACCCTTTTCATGGGCACTTCTCATTCCCACCAGTAGTAGACCCTTCTGAAATTGTGTAGGTGGGCGAGATATCCGGCGGGGCTGAGTGTTGAGCATGTTTTGGCTCAAAGTTCGAGTGTGTCGTGGCCATATTAATTCTGTATGCGATTTATGTCCGTGTGCATTCTTTTGTATCAGATTTAACCTTTTTGATTCATTACTTGTATTGAGTATTTTAAATAAACCTTTTTCGATTGTAAGATGGTTCCCTTCGAAGAATTTTGACTTCGCACTTTGATTTCTATCTTATGATTGATTTTGCTCTATTGGTTTGTAAACCTTCATATGTACTCTAATTTTGATATTATGATATTTCTAGTTCTTTTATGAATTATTGGTTTGGTTTAATGTTAATCTTTTCTTAGCCTTAGCACTTGGTACTGGAACGGTCGGAGAGAATCGGTCTAGTACTAAGTGTGGTGGTAACATTATCAGAATTTACGGGTTTTGATTTAAGTATTTCTATTTTAATTACTTCCGCTTTTAAAAAAAAAGTAGTGAATTTTGTGGTATTACATTTTGCCAATATTTTTTTTGTGGAAGTTAATCATAAAAGAATTGAGTGTTACCATCATACTTAATATGAGTATAGTTTATGTAATATTCTTATATTGAGTACAAGGTAAACACATTAACAATTTTAAATAAGATAAAAAGAGTATAAGATAAATTTTATAAGCATAGATAAAGTTTTTGAGGCAAATGCTATAAAGTACCCCAAAAAGGAGCAATGGATCTAAGAATCTATAAGGTATCTTGACCAAACACTAGCTATTGGATAAATAAGACTCTACATCCAACCCAACAAATACATTCACTCTTTCCTAGGAAGTACATCCAACTCAGCAAAATCCTCAAGATTGCCATTAAAAATCTACACATCAATAACAAGGTCATTCGTTTACTTGTGGGAATAAGTAATACCCACAAAAGGATGATCAATACTTGTACATTGAGTAAGGCAACAAATATATATATTGCTAAGTTAAGGCATGCGACACATAAAAAAAATGGTAGAAAACTAACATGAACATTATTCCAAAGATGAGGTGATTTAAAGGAGAAGCCAAATTAAGACTTCCTTACAATATAATCAATTATTCTTAATTGTTTAATTACGTTGAGTTCTAGAATCTCACTATTCCCATCTAGTGGAATAATTTGATACAACTTTTAAGCAAAAGACACCAAACCTCTATTCTCATTTGGTAGAATAGATTAATAAATATTTCAAAGGCATAATACACATGACCACTATTTTCATCCAATAGAACATATGGGTACAACTTGGCCCTGACTCACGTGTTTTTCTATTTTAAATATTAATATCTTACCATGTGGATTATTTCTTATCTTGGTTGTATAAGGTATTAATGCTATCAAATTTATTCCAATCATTGATAATGATACAAACACTTAAGATGCATCATCGTCCTAACATAATGAACATGTTATATTCATATGGAGTAAAGGTACGGCATAAGAACAATCATTAAATGGGTACAGGAACATTTCACAAGATAAAATGTCATATTAATACCCTTATAAATCCTAATTTCACAAATTCACCACAACTCCATTTATAAGACTTCAAATTCCTTTAGATTTAACACACAAACCCAAAATATTACTCCATGCATATACACAAGAAAGCCATTCTATCATTAATACTTTTTTCTTTAAAAAAAGCAATTTTAGAAAATTTAAAGTATTTTTTATTTTTACCCTCACTTTTTTTTTCATTATCTATGCATTAAATATTTTATTATTTTATAATAAATGGTGTAAGTATAATTTTAAGACTACTTTTATTAGTTCATTAAAAAGTGTGTAGATTAATATGATGACTTCTTTTTTTGTTATTAATGGAGTATTAAACATACCATATCCAAGAATCATACCCTAACTTTAATTTTCCACACATAAAGTACCAATACTACCTTTTTTTTGTTTATTTTTCTCAAATTAAGCTATTTTCATACAATCACACTTTATGCTATTCATAATTTATCAAAATACTCCACAAATCAAAAATATCATAATCTGGCCAACATCAAAATTTCATATTTAACCTAAATGGAACAAAATGACCTTAGTTCACTTAAACATCTCTAAATTTATTATTTTTATAACTTCAGTTATACTCACCTAACTCTTAACATATATATATTTCTTGTAAAAATCTCAATAAATTCAATGAGATATTTATTTTCTACAAAAACTCACAAGGAAACCATGTTATACCTAAAGTTGAGACTTTTCTCATAGTTCACAAAATTTTACAAGTTTCCAAATCTTAATAATTTTACGCACAACCACCTTTATATTATTAAAATCTTAAAAATATACTTTTCTAAAAATTATAAACAATTCATGACACCTCAAATGTCACATGGTCGAGACCATCTCAAATCCTAAAACCCCCAAATTTTGAGATTTTAATATTTTACATCAATCAACATGCTTAGACATAATTTAATTTACTCAACCACAGATTTAAAGAAACTAACATAGTATACTATCATGCTTATGAGTTTATGGAAAAATCCTAGTAAGGCACAAAATATAACAAATTATCATAAAATCACAAAACTTATAAAGTCATGCATTTCATAATATAATACATGCATATAAATAAAATTAAAACCTACACATGCTTTCTAGCATAAAAAATGGAAACCATATAAAGTAGCACCTAACCACAAGCAAGCCCTAATCTAGAGATATATATTCCTTACCAAATCTACTCTGGTCTCTATGCACAAAATACTCCTAAACTCCTTCTTCCATCCTTTGATCACCTAAAATAAATAAATAAAATAAGATTTTAGAAAAGGAGAATAACAAGGGTTAGAAGAGAAGAGAAAAATTATAAGAGGTGAGAATAACCCTTAAGATATTCAAAAAAAAGGGCTTTGGGAACAAATTTAACTAATCCTTCACTAATATATGAAATTAACTCTCTTTTTCTTAGAATAAGCACCAAAGAGTTAGTGTTCAAGATTTTAAAAGTTGAAGATGAAAGCAAAATGTAGAAAAGAGGAAGATCAAGTGTTAGTCACAAGGCAAAAAACCTAAGAACAAACACAACCAAATATGAGAGGATATAAGAGAGCAAAGTTGAAGTGTAGATAATTAACGTGTGAAAATGATCAACCAAGGGTATGAATCCCTCATGGTTGCTGAAAAAGGGTAAGAGAGAGGGTGAGAAGTAAAATGGGATTTTGCTTGCAAGTAAGAGAAATGAGGGGAGTGATTGGCATAGGTGAGAGAGTGTATAAGAGTTGGTGGAAGGTGATTGAGGTGATTATGGCTATATATTTTTTTTATATTAAATGAGAAAATAATGTGTGTGATCTGATCATAGGGTGTAAGAAGGTTATAATTTCAAAGCCCTTATGTCCAAGAAAGTCAATAATGATTAAAACTCATTTACATATGGTAGAAAGTTTAATAAATGGTTAAATATGAAAAAATAATCAAATAACTTCCAAATATCATGAAAAAATTGGGAAAAAGTGAAAAATTAATTTAGGAACCCATATATATAAGCATATTTAGAATAATATTTGATTTGAGGTTTAAAGAAATTAAGAAAATTAGGAATGGTGTAAAATGTCCAGCTTTGGTCAACTACTTGAGACCTTAGATGATAGGGTTTGGAATGTTGCTAGCCAATCAAACGAAGGTAAGAATCAATCGATGGTTAGCCAGCTAAATTAGAAACTAGGGTTTTGATGGGTAGGAATTTAAAATGAGGTTTTGAGAGGTATGGATAAAGTACCCATACAAGGTTCAAGGGTTATAAAAAGGATTATGAAACTAATCATCCTTAAATTAGGGTTAATAAAGTTTAGGATATTACTAGTTGGATTTGGGTTGGGGTAAATTTGGTTTATAGCAATTTTTGTCATAATAAATGTAAAGATATAACAAAATGCTATGTAACAATAATAGCAATAAATTATTATTATTATTATTATTTCAAATACAATTATAAATATTATTATATACATAATTATAATGATTGATATGAATGCCATCATAATTGTAATTATTGCCATTAGTATTCTTAGAAATACAAATATAAAATTTATTATTACTATATTATTTTAGTTTGGATCGTTATTAAATTGGCTAAATTCGAGTCAATTTTTGATTATGCTAAATTTGTGGATTCAAATTGAATTTTTAAAATCTAAATTTAAATCCAATGTTAGATTGGATCATTGGAAAGGAGTAAGGTTTTTTAGGTGTATTATTAATGGACTCATCTTTGTTACTTCTGAGTTAGATTTGAGTGAAGCTTCGAGATTTGAGTGAAGTTTTGAGACAGACTATCGATAGTGGTGGAGTTAGACTTTTGACTTTACATTGTCCATAAATTATAATAACAATAACAACAACAACAACAACAACAACAACAACAACAACAACAACAACAATAATAATAATAATAATAATAATAAGTTTATATATTTTATTGACCATAATTAGTGCACTTTAACATAAATTCAATGCATGCATTAAAATAAATTATATAATTTTATATAAACATCTTACCAAAATATTATTCATATAAATTTAGTATATACATTTATGATATAAAAATTTAAAAAGTATGTAAAATAAATTAGTCGAATAAAATAATACAAAAATTTTATAGCTCGTACAGTTTCTATATCATTTAAGCATGTATATTTAAAGATTTTGAGATTGAAATCTAAGAATGTCTATATATATATATATATATATATAATTTGATAAAAAAAAAATATAAGACACTAAACTTAATACCAAAATCTTATCCAGAAAAACATAATATCCCCAAGTTTACCAAAAAACTTCAGTAATAATTATATCTACAAATATATATTTGATATGATTTACATGGTGTCCCACGAGATCCGCCGCTGATCCGAGGCATACGCGGTCCTCATCTGAGGTGTCATGACTTTTCAACTGGGCGTCATCTGAGGGGGGTTGCTGCACTGTTTCTGGTCCACATTTCTTAACACGGTTAAGTTAATCTGCCACTTTACAAGTATTGCAATTTGCAGCGGTGATATTTTTATAGCGGCTTTTGGATCCTTATTATTTGTATCAGCTTTTGGAGATTTAGTCCCTACGTTTCTTAAAGTGACTTCCTTTCCCCCTACCCGTGAAGTTTCTCCAAGATGACCCCACCGTCGTCAGATAAGTCTCATCGAGACGGTTCTCTTTTTATGTTCTTTATTCTTTTTAAAAATCGTGTTTCATATGTGGTGGGTAGGTTAACTATTCAGCCGTTTACTGTAGATCACGGTTCCCTACGCTGGTTTATAAATTGTGAAACCGGGGTTCAAAGACCCGCAGCAAGCCAAACAGGAGCAGACTGACTGAGAAGTGAGAACCTCGGTGCATGGGCGAAACGTGGTGTGGAAAACATGGGTCAAGCCCCTCTGTAATTTTTTTATTTTTTTTACTTTATATTTGTGTGAGAACTTCAAGGATACAAACTTGACTGTGTTCTACCAAACCCTTTTAAATAATTAATACTGACGGATGAAATAATAATACCAACGCTTCTTGTTATTATTACCAACGAGACATAATTATCTTGTGCGTCTCGTAGTTCATTTTTTAATTTAAATAAATATATTGTTTTAATTATTATTATTTCTGACGGATGAAATAATAATACCAACGCTTCTTGTTATTATTACCAACGAGACATAATTATCTTGTGCTTCTCGTAGTTCATTTTTTAATTTAAATAAAAATATTGTTTTAATTATTATTATTTATAATATTAACTATAAAATTACTATTATTATTTATGTATATTAATATGTCTACTGAAACACATCGGTCTACAATAGCTCCGTCCCTGCCTCGTTGCGTAAAGCACTCGTCTCATAAAATGTGCAAGACATACTTTTGAATAGTTTCATGGTCTCAGAGAACAGAGAGATGATCAAATGAAACAAGGCGGCGTACCGGTGGCCGATTTAACATGAACAAACAAAACACTTTTAATGTCTCAGACTATCTTTCCTTGTACATAGGATAGGTACCTACGTCCTTCCAGACGGCTTTCTTACCAAAAAGTGTAGTCAGAAAGGGAAAGGCCAAAAAAAAAAAAAACTGTACAGCTCCTGCCGATCATGAATAGAGAAATAGCATGCAGATTCACTTTCTTAACAGATAGTATATTCTAAACAGAGAAGCCCGCAAAAAAAAAATGACTTGAAGAGAATCAAGTTGTTCCCACAAATGGCTTCTTCATCACTGTTCATCGACCGGTTCAATGTCTTTCAGGAGTCCGACTATCTGGTGCATACTTGGTCGTTTTGACGGGAGATCAGCCGTGCACAAATACCCAATCTTCAAAGCTTCCTTCATTTGGTGATCAGCTCCTGTTCCACGTATCTTTTGATCAATTGCCTTCAGGCCTTGGTTCTTCTTTACTAATCCCCTAACCCAACTCACCAACGTACTAACACCTTTGTCATCTGGATAATCATCCCCAACTGGCTTCTTCCCTGTGATTAACTCAAACAATACGACCCCAAATCCGTAAACATCAGACTTTGGGGTTGCGACTGGGAAGTTAGAATGGGTTTGTTCAGTTAACTCAGGCGGCAAGTAGCCGGGGGATCCATGACTTATGCTGTCGTCGTCGTCGTCGTCGTCTTCTGACGGCCCATTTCCTAATACCTTGGCCAATCCGAAATCAGATAGCCGCGGCTCTAACTCCGAGTCAAGGTAGACACAGCTAGCTTTAACATCTCTATGAACAATGGGAGGAGAGCAGCCGTGGTGAAGAAATGCCAAGGCACGCGCAGTGCCAAGCGCAATTTTATGTCGGAATCTCCAACTTGTAAGCAAACCTTCAGAACAAATATTTCGAGCTCCATTACTACCATCAACTTCCTCCCACAACTCCATGCTGCGGTGATCCCCAGCGTTCTGAACACCAAGAGGCAAATCGTGAAGCAAGTTTTGCAAGTTCCCATTTTCCATGTACTCATATATGGCAATCCTCTGCTCACCAGCTAAGCAATATCCAGTTAACGGAACAAGATTTGGGTGCTTGATTCTTCCAAGGTGCTCAAGCTCTCCAGCAGCTTCCTGGTCTGTAAGCGTCGATCCATGGACTAAAACTTTTACGGCCACATGAATCCCGCCAGCTAAGAAGCCTCTATATACAGGACCGAATCTCCCTTCTGCAAGCAGAATTCCCCGATCGAAATTCGAAGTAGCATCCAAGAGGTCAGCAAATGTGAAATTTAGCAACGGCTTATCGAAGATGACAACAGGAACCATTGTTGCCTGCTTCACATCAGCTACCCAAGTGGAAGAGTCGGTCTGAAACGAAAAAGGACCAGAGACATCCTGCTGCGGCTGAATTGGGTGGTCTTTATCTTTCTGCGTTGGTACATACGACTGAGGCTTCGTTACCCACATTCTACTTCTCTTCCTACAGCAAAATGCTAAGAATAGTAACCCAACAAACAAGCAAATCATCGACAACGTCAAGGCAAGAGCAAGCTTTAGTCCCTTAAATCTGGACCGCTTTGTTCTATAAAAGGTAGCATTAGCAGCAAGCGGACAATCGCTCTCCAATCCAATAAAGGCTGTTCGAAACATCTCATGATTAGACACTCCTGATGAAGGGCACACTGTTAGATTGTTGTAAGAGAAGTTGTAGCTCTCCATATACGGCAGCCTTTGCAGTACAGATACAGGAATGGAACCGGATAAGTTGTTGAACGAAACATCAAGAACCCGGAGGTTACTATCGTCACCGCTGAGAAGACGAGACATGGGACCGCGGAGCCTGTTGTTCGAAATATCAAGAGTAGTCAGGCCGTTCAATAGTGACAGTACGTCAAACGGGACATGCCCAGTAAGATTTGATTGGGACAAGTTGAGGTACTCTAAATGTGTAAGCATATCAATTGATGGAAACATCTGCTCTGAGAACCCGTTGTATGCAAGATTGAGGTGCCTAAGATTAAGGGATTGATTCAAGACATTTGAAATCCGACCGCTAATATTGTTCTCAGACAAGTCAAGATATATCAAGCGGGACCAATTGAAGAATGAGGTTGTAGACGTCTTTACCTCAGAAATCTGACCCTGAAAGTGATTCCTGCTCAAGTCTATCACCTCCAAATCCAACGGCAATAAACGGACGGCCTCCTGCTCATCATCCCCTATATCGTCCTCATCCTCATCCTCAAACAGACCCATGACAAACCCTTCAAACATATTCCCAGATATGTTAAGATTATTTATCTTAGTACCCCCGAGGCCATAAAAATCAACGGCACGGCCAATAATTCCATTTCTAGCAAGGTTCAAATAGTTAAGATCACGAAACTCAGAGCCAAATCCATGAGGAAGAGTTCCGTTAAGCTTATTACAAGATAAATCAATAGAAACAAGTAAGCGGCAGTTCTGTATGCCAGAAGGTATAAGAGACTCGAACCCATTAACATTAAGCTTCAAGATTTTCAGGTTTTGAAGAGAACCTATGGCTTCGGGGATCTTACCGGAGAAATTATTGATAGACAGGTCTAAGCTTTCGAGCATCCCGAAATTGCCGATATTGCTGGAAAGAGTATCCGAGATGCGGTTAATTGAGAGATTAAGATACTTTAGGGAAGTTAAACTCCAGAGATCAGACGGTAAAGGACCATCGATTTTGTTGTTGCTTAAATCCAAAGATTGGAGCTTTGTGAGCTTGCCGAGTGTGGTGTCTGGAATTGTGCCGGATAGACCTAAACCAGAAGCGGATAGGGCAGTAACATATTGTTGTTGGGTATCACAAGATACTCCTTTCCATGAACATATGTCAATGTCACTGTTGCTTTTGAGTAGAGAAGAAGAGGAAGAAGAAGATCCGAGTCGACCTGCATCATCTTTGGGTAAGGGCAAGGGTACCCCCATGTTTTGGAAGAAAGTAGAGACATAGAAAGAATCTGTGTTGGGTTGTTGTGAAACTGAAGGTCTAAATAACAGGAACAACAATGACAAAGCAATAACCAAATTTGACCCAGAAGAATCCATCTTTTGTAAGACACAGATGGATAGCAAGAAAAAATGTAAGGAAAATAATGCCACAAAAAGGGGAAGAAGGAGACCTCTGTGACTGTGTAACTCACTCCAATGCTACCCCCACCAGGCCACCACAAATTGCCTTTTAGATAACAGTTGGTGTGAACAGTGGGAATGAAATGACACCATTGCCGCCAGCAAGCATTACTACTTCGAGGTGGGGATTTGATGATGAGTAGAGCAGTGGGAAAGGAGGTGGAATATCAATTAAAGCATACAGGAAAAAGCCTACTATTCTTCTTCTTCTCCTCCAAACTAACGAAATCTGAGAACTGAGAGTACAAGAAATATAAATTTAAAATAGAGGGTGGGATGCTAAGGAAGGAAGGAAGGAAGGAGGAGCGTGAATACTGAACAGGTGAAAGAATGTGAGGCACTGCCTGGTTTTGATGAGTCCAGCAAAAAATGATTAAAGGATGCGGGAAAAAGGGAATAACAATAATAATTAGGTTAACACCGAACCTTAACTGCTGGAATGGTAACATTTGTCTCCATTCATTCAAGCACATGAGGTAGCCTGTGACTACTGACCAATATTTTACTCCTTCACCACCTTGAGTGCTGCGTCAGCCGACTAGCCCCCTCCCCATTTCTCAAGATGCATGTTGTCTGAAATTCCCTTTTATGTTGATTTATTTACTTAGCCAATATGACGGTATATCATACCTTTATTGATCCATGAATATTGAATGGTTGGCGAATCATTTATAATATAATTTGATTTCTAATAATAATAATAATAATAATAATATTTAGATATATTTTATGTATATTTGCATTAATTTGTTATTATAGTAAAATTATTTTGACATATAAATATTTTAAGTTTGAATTGAGGTAAATTTAAAATTGATTAAATGAAGTAGTTGAACCTCTAAGTTGTTAAGAGATAAATAGATATTCTGAAAATGCTACTTGGTTAGCTATTCACTTCATTTGGGTAATTAAACGTAATGTAACATCTGAATTAAGGTAAATGAAGTTAGAAAGGTCAAGAATGAAAAAAGTTTATGGAAAGCCTATTATAACCCATGCTTTATAAATTCAGGATAAATGTGGAAATGTTTTAACAATGAAAATAAATAACTGAAACAAGTCCGACATTCATGTTAGTCTGCGGTTGGGATTTTATTTTAAATCTCAAATTTTCAGTTACAACTTTTTTTTTATAAAAAAAAGTACCCATTTAAATAAATTTACAATGTAAATAAAATAAAATAAAATGATAAATTGCAACATTAAACAACCAAGAGTTTATATATACATACAAAACCTGATGCTAGCAAAATTGCAAGGTAAATTTCACTAGCTTAATTGGTCTGTCTGGAACTTGAACAATAGGAGTAATTTGGGGGGGGGGGGGAAGCAGGTTATTAAGAGATGTTTCTGAAAAAAAAAATCATTTTTACCCAAATCATAAAAAAAAAGGTTATTGTAATTTTATTAATATATACTACTTATCTTTACAAGTTTATTTCTTTTTGTAAGTGTAAGCTTATTTTTAAAATATAAACCAACAAACCGGAATAGCCAAAGAAAGCAAATATTCCAACCACATCCAACTATCCATATTAGTTGACTACCAGATATGCCATGAGAGAGAGAGGGAGAGTGTCACTGCTGCTACTGCTATTGGAAATGAAATGATGAGTCACCACTAGTCTAGCGGCAAGGACAGCTTACACGAGAAAAAAGTCTAAAGTTTGTGAATTTCTGACATTACCGTCGCCTTAAATTGTGGTGGTGGTTATAATGGCCGTGGAAAATGACACGAGGAGAGTAATCAATCGAACAACCTCCTTTTCCGGGCTAAGGAGTGTTTATATTGGTTGTTATTATTATTAATTATTATTTCTTCTACATTTTAAAAAATACTTATTGTGTATTTTAATAATAAAATGATAATATTAATTTTTTTTAAATATAATATATTAAGATATATAAATATAACTATTATACTCATATCAAAAATATTTTTATAATATTTTATATATTTTTTTTAATATATATTATAATGATATAAATGATTAAATTTTATTCTCTATACATACAACGAAAATATTTTTAAAATTATTTTTTTAATATAAAAAGAATATTTAATTATTATATCAATATACTTAATGATAATATTATTATTTATACTATTATTAATATATCAATATTATTATTTTATTATTGTATCTAATATTATGATTAATATACATAATAATAGTATGAATAATAAAATAATTATCAATAGAGTAATAATAATAATAATAATAATAATAATTGTTACCATGAATACTATTGTTATCGTTAGATCTTATATTCTCATTATTATAATTATTATCACTATAACTAATAATAATAATTATTATTATTTTAATTACTGTAATTATTATTAATTATTAATTTTACAATTATTATAATTGATATTGATTTTAATTATTATAATTACTTTTATTATTATTAATTATCATAATAAAGTATTTATAACAACAATAAGTATTCTAGTTAAAATTAGAGTAATAACTATTAGTATAATTACAATTATTATTATTTGTTAGAATAAACAATTATAACAATAATACAACAAAAAATAATTATTAATTTTATTTTAATATTATAATAAATAATATAATAATATTTACTTAAATTTTATATTTAATATAATAATTACTATTTATATAAATAGAATTATTATTATCATTATACTTAATTATATTATTAAAAATTATTATCATTATTATTTTAATAACATTATTATTGATATAACAACAACAACAACAATAATAATAATAATAATAATAATAATATGCTAATTCTCGTTGACACTAATAAAATATTCACAAATATTATAATATACATTCTTCATAATAATAATCCATATATATTACTATTAAAATATATATCATATAAGATACGAATGCAATTTCAGTTACATTAAAAACAAAACGAAGCTGCTCGTCCCCATCCATCTTATGTATATATGTAAATTGAAATCGTGCCCGCACGGGCATAGCCTAGTGGTTTCAGGCGTGGTATGTGGTGAAGATGGTACCGGGTTCGATCCCGTTGGAGGACAAGCTGCAGTGTGGGAGTTTCAACCCTCCGTTTGTGGGGGTGGCTCCTTGTGGGCGCTCTGGCTTTCGGACCTGCCACGACCTGACGCTGGGTCACCGTGATTTACCTCCCTCGTGATGGCTGTCGGGCCGGCTGGCGGGGGCCCCTGGAGGCGTGGGGAATTACGCCTTTTGGTGAAGAAGGTAAATTGAAATCGTCAAAAGTTCTCCACTATCTAGCATTCTATTTCCAACAAAGCCCACCTTTTTCTTTTCCCCGAACACATGTTTTTATTAGTTCCTTAAATAATAAGTTAGCTTTAACGAATTAGTAGATATAAATTAATAGTATAACTTACATCATCAATCATCAGCCGAACATCAGAGCCTGCAATTGGACGTCCGAGCTTATCATGAAGATCATTTTTGAGCTCCTAAAATGATAATCTTCCATTATATATGGTATGTGTCCATCGTACGGAAATCTTTTCTTATCTTTTCTACATGTTCATCCGGCAATTTTTCTACTACCACTTGCTATTTGTTGGAAAGCAGAATAATAAGCACACGACAAAACCATAATTTTTATAGGTGCATAATCCGCTATAAAAATGCACATATTTCATGGAACATAAGAATATATATTTTTATAGGTGTATTATTTTATGACAAAAATTTATAATAGATTATATAACATGCGAAATTTTATATTTTACAGGATTTTAACTTAAAATTAATCAAAGTTATTTGATATACTAGAATAAAAGTTACCTATACTACAAATTCTCCAATTCTATAATATGCATTATCTAAAAATAATCATATTTCAAACCAAAAATATAAATCTTACAATATAATAATAAACATCTTCCAAGACTATAGACAATATACATCCTTCATAACTATAATACACATGTGATCTAGTACTAAGATACATATTCTTCAATAGTAAAATACACAGTTTTTATTATTATAATGCACATTTTTAAGTAAAAAATATATTATCTTCCATAATTACGATACACATTATTCATTACTACAATACCTATCGTCCATTACTACAATACTCATTCTCCGTTCCAACAATACTTATTTTTCATAAATACAATACACATTATTATAATAAACAATCACTTACCCTAATATGTATGATTAAGCTATAAGTTATTTATATGAATATTATTAATTATTGACATTAATATTCATTGTGATCAATTATTGAAATCAATTATTATTAGTATGATTACTTGTTAGTATCAATTATTATTATTATTATTATTATTATTATTATTATTAATTATTTTTAATTAAAAACTTGTTTTTATATATTAATATTAATTCCCATTAATAATATAAATTATTATAATATAATTTTTAATATTAATATTAATTGTTATAAGGTACTATAAATAACCTATTCTATTTAATTAATATTAATTATTAATCATTGATATATTATTTTTTAAAATATTGATCATAAATAATGTTAATATTAATAACTATTCTTTATATTAATTATTATAGTTAATATTAGTTACTATAATTATGAATTATAATTATTAATTATTAATATACATGTACATATACATAATAATTATAATTAATTATTACTATCAATTATTAATAATTATATGAATCTTAATAAGATATAATATTATGAATAAAAAAATAATTAATATTAATTATTATCATTATTAATTATGAATATAATAATAATGGTATTTAATATTAATGATATGAATTATTATTGCTATTATATTAATGATGATTAGTATTAATCGATATATCCTATTAAAAATAAATTTATAAACAAATAAAAATATTATAAGAATATATTTTATTAAAAAAGAATGTCCAAAATTATAAATACACATCAATTCATTTCACATCAGATGCATTATCAAACATCATTATTATTTTAGACATAAATATAATGTGTCTACCAAATATTATTATTATTATTATTCCAGACTCATTATTATTTGAGATCATATCAGATTTTAGACAACAAAACAAATAGACACTACATTTAAGAGAGAATATTTGTGGATAATACTCCTTTTGTTTCACAATATATGTTATATTTAACTTGAGTATGATAAATAAGAAATAATATATCTAAGGAAATAAAATACTTAAGATGATCGATATTGTAACACCCTGATTTTTATAACTAATTTTTTTAAAATTTGAAAGATATCTCAAACACATGGGTGTTACCCCATATTCCATACAAGTCCAGGTTTTCGTCTTTTTAATATGAAACACAAGACTAAAATATTCAAACACAAGACAATAGAAAAATATAACATAAAGAGGAAAAGAGACACACACACACACACATATACATAAATGAGAATAATATACAAAAATTCAATAGAGATCCAAAAAGAAGTAACACTCTAGACAAAAAAGATATAGAGAGAGATGTATCAAAGGAAGGGAGAATAATATTCGTATATAGATAAAAAAAAATAACACCAACAAGGTATACTAGATACCCCTATTATAAACCCTAGGCCCTCAAGTAAACTCAGTGAAGTCAATGACCTCATCACCAATGTTGGTCTCCTATGAAACATCTAAAAAATAGCAATAAAAATAGAATCAGTTTGATGAGCATACTAAGTAAACTAAATCTACTAAAAGCGGATAGCATACATTCACGTATGACATACATAACATGTTGAAACAAAGTATAAAATAAAACATGCTAATACATAAAATATTAAATACTCAATAAAAATCCACTATTTATTACTATTTATCATCGTTCATTACTATTTTTCATTATTGACCCCAACCCTAAACTCACATGAACACTTAAAACATGAATTTGATGTTGAAAAATAATATTGTAGAATACACACACATGTAAAGTCCACCGACTATTCTATTCGATATTAAGGTATCACACAGTCCACCAAGTCATATTTTATCTAAGAAGGAACAATACTAAAATCAAAACACTAAGTGCTAAGACATTAATCCAAGTCACTACGACTAAGTAAGCATGCCAAAACCACCAAGAAACACTATAACCTTAAATACCAATATCTCCTATATGACCCATATGTTACCTATATAGTAGAAAGAGACATCGTTACAAGATACTGGTGTGATACAACCACATATTTATATCGGGAGAGCTTCCACGACAAACTTTACCTTGGAGGTCATCTTGAGGCTACTCGCCTAAAACCCAAACTCCAACTTCACTACTACGGAACCAAGCATTAATGACACCACATAAATGATGGTTTGATTTTAACCATTGATAAAAATATAAAAATTTCAAGGTGGGAATGCGGTGAAAAATTTAATAACAACTCTAGAAATTAACCATTATTAAAAGTAAAGCATCGCTTGTTTTGATAAGGGTTTTAAATTAACCATTACCCAAACAAAAATGTTATGAAGTATTAATAAAGGTTATTTATTTAATTATTAATAAAGCATATTTTGATAACGTTTATATCCATAACTGTTACCAAAACTTGTGCATTAAACACCCATCCCTTCCCTCTCACTCATTTACGTTTGTTACAGAAACATGAAATCTGACTTGCTCTCTCTTGCTCTCTTTACTCGTCTTCATCTTTTCTTACTTGCCTTTAGTGCTCCCTCATTTACGTATGTTGTGCCTTCCTCTTGCTTGTCAACGGCCGTTTCCGTCTATACTAATCGTCATCATCTTTTTTCTGTTTCTTGCTGTGGTTCACACGTCCCATCTAAACAACCTCCCACAGCCCTTCAAACCCTTCGTCCACCCTACCTAACCTCTTGCCTCTCTTCCATAACCCTTCCCCAGTGTTTGAGGCTCTTACAACCGTAACAGGAGTCGTCAACCTTGTATCCTAGCTACCTGCCTGAGAAACTTGCTTGGTATACTTTTTTTCTTTTTCTTTCATTATATATATATATAAGCATGCATGTTAACTATTTAGTAGGTATTACGTGTATTATTGTCTGAATGATATATGCTTGTTGTTTTTTGTTGTTGTTTGTTGTTGTACATGTTGTTATGGGCTTTGTTTTGCCTCTTTATATGTTTATGTATGCATGAAAATATTGATAGGTTTGATATTATTGAAAAAACTAGTTTTTCTAGCATTAGAGATCCATATTTTATAATTTTAAAAGTTAGATAGCAATTCTAGTAACATGATTTAGTGGTTTTTCTCTTTTATAGGTAATGGACTAGTGAGATGGCGCATTTGCCTATTGTATGCGTTCCTCTGGCATATTTGTGCATGACACCCGATTCAGATTTCCAGATTCATGTCATATGGTTATATGAGGAGTTTCATCTGTTGTTCTTGAGAGGGTCGTATTATGATCATTTCCATTTCAGATCATATCATTTGCTTATGACATTGCCTCAGGTTGAGCCATGGTCAAGGGTATTATCTGGTTATTTTGATATGTTTTCCGACTTTACTAATGCACCACACTCGCCATTTGTTGGGGGTGAGGTTTTTGCGAGGGATTATGAATGGATTTCTAGAGAGCTGATGGTTATAGACGATGAGTGGATGTTTCGTCATAGCCTACCCCTGAGTATCCACCCTATTAACCTAGAGTATCTGTTAGTGAACTCTCCATTGATGATGTCAAGGAGCAGATAATATATCGAGTCAAGTGGATGCTAAGAGTAACGGGTCCATAGGCTAGGCTATTGACAGATTGTATAGGATGGTTAGGGGGTGTTGTTACTTAGCTATTTGGGTTGTAGTAGCCTTTTGATGTATATATTGTTGATATTGCCTTAGGTTTTTTGTTAGTTTATGGGTACTATTTTAAACGCATAGTATGAGTTTACTATCTAATTTACAACCTTTGTATAAATATTTGATATATATATATATATATACATATGAACTCTTTCTAAGCAATAACAATTTGTGTATTAGTATATTTTTATGCCGTTTTTTATATACATAACTTCAAAATAGCATGATATACATTATATAAATATGATATCTTTCAAAGCATTAGCAATATGTGAATTAGTTTGGAGAAGTGAATTGATTTGTAATAATATTTTTCGTGGGATACATATAGATTGGAAAACTATGGATCAAAAATGGATATCTGCAAATCGTTTGTCTAGAGAATTTGATGATGGTGTTGAATTTTTCATTAATTTTACAATAGAACATGCTCGGGATGCTAGTAGAATAGTCTGTCCTTATTTGAACTGTGATTATATTCAATGTGTTAGTGCTAGTGATTTGAGAGATTATTTGTTTATCTACGAAATTGATACAAGTTATACTCATTGGATATGGTATGGTGAGACAGAGTCTGAATATAATAATGAGGAATGTAGGAGGGATAGTAGTGGATCATTTGACAACAATAAGGATGATTCGTCAGAGGAGATGACTTGGAAGGTTGAGGAAAGTATCTAAGATTGTCCAAAAATGTACGACTAATTATTAAGTGACTTGGAAAAACCTTTGTATGGTGATTGTAAGTAGTTTACTAGATTATCTACTACTTTAAGGTTGTACAACTTAAGGCATGTAAAGGATGGAGTGATAAAAATTTCATAGAATTATTATCACTTATGAAAGAAATGCTTCTCGACGATTACGGTCTACTTGATCGTATCTATGAAGTGAAGAAAATCCTTTCATCTATGAATATGAGTTATGAGAAGATACATGCATGCCATAATGATTATATATTATTTTTCAAAGAATATACATGTTTAGATTACTGTCCTAATGAAGAATGCAAAGCACCACGATATAAGAAGAATAAGGTGCCAGAAAAGGTGTTATGGTACTTCTCTATAATACTAAGATTTAGGAAGATGTTTAATGATGTCCAAGATGGGAAGAAATTGAGATGGCATGTTGATGAGAAGATAGATGATGAGCTTTTGAGACATTTATATGACTCTCGACAATGGATGATGATTGATGGTTTGTTTCCTGAATTTAGCGAAGAACTAAGAAACTTGCATCCTGCTCTCTCTACGGATGGTATGAATCCACACAATCAGAGCACATACAGTATTTGGTCGGTGATTTTGGTTATATATAATCTACCGTCAAGTATATGATGCCATCTTTACTCATTTTGGGACTAAACCAACCAGGGAATGATATTGATGTTTATTTGGAGCCTTTGATTGATGATTTAAAGTTATTATGGGACATGGGTGTTAATGTGTTTGATGCTTATGGTGAGGAAAGTTTCACTTTGATAGCAATGTTATTATGTACTATAAGTGATTTTTCGGCATATGGTAACTTGTCAGGTTATAGTGTGAAAGGCCATTATGTATGCTTGATATATGAGGATAACACTTCATTTGTTCAGCTAACACATGGTTGGAAGACTGTTTTTCTTGAGCATTGTAGATTTTTATCGAGGAATCATTATTATCATAGGAAAAGGAATGCATTCAATGAGAAACCAGAAGAAGGGCATGCCCCAATCCGATTGATGGGCAGACAAGCGTATATGAAGATGAAACATTGGATATGGAGGAAATGGGCATTAGGCATGAACTAGCACCACAAGATAATGGACGAAGAGCTTATTTACCACCGGCTTGCCATACTAGAGAAAGGAGAAAATTACATTTTGTGAATTCTTTAATAGTGTTAAGGTTTCGAAAGGGTATTTTTTAGAAGTCAAATGGTTAGTATTGATGAAGAGTTGAAATTAATTAACATGAAGTCTCATAATTGGATGTACCCCTTTGAATAGTTTATAAAGTTGATAAAAGATTATGTGAAGAATCGATATCGGTCAAAATGATGCATTGTTGAGAGTTACCTAGTAGAAGAGGTAATTAAATTTTGCACAAATTACCTTTCAAATGTTAAAGCTATTGGTATTCCTAAGTCTCAACTTGCACAAAAATTCAAAGGATAAGGTATTAAGGGAAAACAATTTGGGCAAGTAGACCTTGACATGCTACGTAAAGCACACACACATATATATATATTACATACCAATGATGATGTTCAACCATATGTTGAAGAACATATGCATTCTTTGAGGATTGAAAATCCATCAAAGATTGAGAAGTGGGTAATTAATAAACATAATCTTTTCTTCATACATTGGCTAAGAGATCACATCATTCTGCTCATCTGAAATTCCCTAACATCTATTTTTACAACCCTGTATTGGTTGTCCCAAATGCCTTGATATGAAGTCTTCTCATATGCCAGCTATGCTATCAACCGATATAATTTTTACATGAAACAACAAGATGAGAGGAGTACAATGCATAACAGTGTAGTGACTTTAGTGGCTGAGGTAATGCATATTTCTAGTGTGATGGATAAGAATCAAACATAGGCAAATACCAATTATTAGGGTGTCATCGAACAGATTTGGAAGCTAGATTACACTGTGTTCAAAGTACCTATTTTCTAGTGCTAATATATTGATAATAGTCAAGGGGTTAGATATGAAGATGGGTTCACATTAGTAGATCTAAATAGGGTAGGGCATACACAAGATCCATTTATCTTGGCATCTCAAGCTACATAAGTTTTTTTTTCACCGATACTGCTAATACAAGATGGTATGTGGTTTTAGGCACAAAAATAAGAACTGTGAATGATTGTGATGATAAAAATGATGCCAATTGGGATAAAGAGTGTGTCGAAGTAGTGCAAGCAACTCAATTATTGATAGATGATAACTATGACATTGCCAAGGAGGAAGTCTATGTAAGGGAACGTTATCGTGAATTAATATATGTATTGGATCATGAAACCAATCAAAAAGAAGGGAAGAAAAAAAGAAGGAAAAGAAGGCAATGAAGGTAGTAATATTATAACATGTATTTTTCATATCATTACTACATTTGATTATTGTGTTTTTTATATCATTACTACATATGATTATTGATTTTTTCATATTATTACTACATATGAAATGTTTTCTTGATATTTTATTTTGTATATCTTTATTCACAACATACATTATACTAATTTATGTATTCAAATATCACAGAAATATGGCGAAGCACACTGTTGATTGAGACTCTAGTGATGAAGAAGGGAAGATAGGACCTATTGTGATGAGAATCATCACAGACATGCGAAATAGAAGAGAACAATTACCATTGAGTTGGAATATGTATAATCTCCCCATTAGCGAGTATGCTAACATGTTCCTGACATTTCACTTGTCACTCGTAATCGTGTTTCAATCTCCTACAATAATTGGAAGCAGGTTCCAAAAGGTCACAAGGAACATATTTGGCAAGAAGTGACAATAAATGATATGTTTTGTTTGTCATATTTTAATCTATTACATGTTATTAATTTCAATACAATGACATTGCCATACATATTTATGTATTACTTTGTAGAGAGTCTTCGCCATCCCAGAGGAGAGGAAGAAGTGGCTTATTAGACATTGTGGTGAACATCAAAAAACATTTAGAGCATATTTGGTGAATAAAAAAATGTACAAAAATAAGGATGGTGCTTTACGCACGAATCCCCTCAAGTGTTATGAGTTTATTGATCAAGAAAGTTGGGACCAATTCATTGCATATTGTCATTTAGAGGAGTTTAAGGTATTTGTTGACTAACAATTATGCGTTTTTGATTAAGAATATATAAATTGATATTTAAATAACCAATCTTACATATTTACCTTGTAATATAAGAGAAAAGCGCAAAGGGCAATATATACTGCCATAATATGGCCCGAAAAGGCTCAAGCCTAGAAGAAGAGTTGGTATGACCTTTTGATTAATGTGTTCACAATATAATGTTTAAAGTATAATAATCAGATATGCTAATATAATTACGTATTCTTTTGGAGTTATAGCTCCTAACCGAGGACAATGATCCATGTACCTTATCCATTAAGATTGGTACGTTATGGAAGAAGGCTAAGGAAACAAAAAAAATGATATATTAATGAAGATGTTATATAACGTTGCCAAAATAATTGTAAGTTTGAGGCTATCCCCAACCATAGTTGTTTTTCTTAAAACAAACATATCATGATATTATGTTTATTTATATATCACAGGATGAACTTGAGACATCAGATGCTGTAAAGGGTTTAGATCAATATAGCATTGTGTCTCAAGTGATAAGACTTGAAGAACACCCAGGAAGACACGTAAGTCATAAGTTAGGGGTTACGAGAACAAGCGTTTGGGGTCGATCCCGTAGGCCTCGAAACACCCATGACCAAGTGTTTCTCCTAACACAAAAGTTAAATCAGCCATTTGAACATATGGCCACAATGAAAAAAGAGTTGGCATCCATCAAATCTCAAGGTTTTAAGCCATTTGATTTAGATGCACATGATCCGCTTCACATAACTTATGTAAATAGCGTTAGAGATGGTTGTGAAGATGATACACATTTTTCTTCTCTTCTCAAGGTGTGCATATTTTACTATGAATTGATATACATACAATGCATTTAGTGTCAACTCAATAATTAACAATACTGATATACTTATCTTGTAAGGTTTGCATAAATATGATTTGGTAAATAATGACCCCTCAATTCTTTTGGCGAATGGAAGGGTACGCATCTACCATGGTACCGAAATGTTGATGGTTCATGGGTCTATCTTAGCTGCAAATTGCAAGCCCGTATGTATTGACATTCCAATTATTGGAGATGCACCCTTGCCTTGTTACAAAGAAGGTGTTGATGCAACAACAGTGTTAGAAGCTTATGGAAGCTTCGTGCCTTGACCCACAGACAGGATTCATCTTACAACTGAAGAGGTAATGACATCTTCCATCCATATTAACACAAACACATTACACATTGCTTATACCTTATTATTATATATATATGAAAGTTACATTGTGTTTATTATTATGAATTAAGGGAAAGGAAAATAATAAGTCTCCTAAGTCAAAGGGAAAGTGAAATACTAGTGGAAGTAGCATAACAAAATAGGGCACCGAGAAAGGAAAGCGATCCAGATTAGAAAAATCGGTAGCCCCATAAAAAATCCCATCTTCATAGGATAACCAACCGATACAAGAACCCCACCAACCACCACCTGCTTTGGCAATGTTGTATGTCTACACCCAAAACTACTTTAGTAGGGATCTAATTATAACTGATTGTCCTACCGAGTATGTTAGGAGAGATGATGCCATATACATGGTATTAGCGGAGGTTATTAGAAAAATTTATAAGTCTGAATGGACATCAACAACAAGCGTGAATGTATATGTTAAGTAAGTATTATTTCATATCATATATTTTAAAACTTTTTGTTTATTTGTATAATTTTATGAGTTATTGGTTATTAATAAATATGCATTATTATTGTCATCCTTAGGTTGGCGGCTATCCAGGTTGTGGAAGAGGGATGATGTCCTCTACTATGTTTGTGTGTCCATACTACATATTTGATCATACTATGATCAGCGAGGGTAGGCACATAAACTATGTAGTGGATCACATCTTAAATGAAGGGTACAACAACAATCTTTACCACATCCCTCACCTCGCTAATGAGCATTTCGTTTTGTATATCGTCTGTCACAATCAAAACAAAGTATATATTTTTTATTCCCTCTGAAATTATCCCATTCCTTTTATTGTCATTCCTTCTGAAGGAAAACATTTAATTTACATGTTAGTATACTTCTTACTCAATTAACTTATTAATGCATATATTCTCTTATATAATAATTAGGTATATAAAGTTACAATATTGTGTATGACCTTATTTATTATATAGGGCACTACGGATGACGTATATGAGGAGGGGTGGAAATGGTGTTCCAGACCCAAAGAATCTTGAGTATGAGTCTGTAATGGTAAGCAGGAAGATCGACATTTTGTATTTTATTTCAATTTCAATTAATATCTAATACACCAACAAGCTAACTAAATTCATTTTATAGTGTCCACAACAGTAAAATGGTAATGATTGTGAATAATATGTTTATAGATCAATGGATCACATATTCAACAAAAAATCTGTGAACATAGATCCAATCTATGTATTTTTCTTTTTCTATATGTTTTCATTATATAGTTAATCTATGACCTATTAATTATAAAAATATATAACCAAATGGTTGAATCCTACCAATTTGTAGTTTTCCAAGGATGAGTATGCACGAGGCCAAAAATACGATGATGAGAAAATTGATGAAGTCAGAGAGGAATGGGCCAAGTTCGTGCACTCACATACCTATTATTAGATATCTATGTGCATGCATTTTAGGTTTGTATTTGTTATATAGTATGTTCTTCTATACAAATATATTCAAGACTAAGATGCACCTACATATATATATGTAAGACTTTGAATATTATAGTATATAGCCACCAACTTTGAGTTTGGGGATTGTAGATCCATGAACTTTGAGTTTTTTAGTGTGTAGAGCTACCAAAATTTGTGGTGTAATACCCCTTTTTTATTTATAAAAAAACTTAATTATAAATTAATAATCATATGATTAGTTATAGTTATTTTTTTAGGAGGTTTAATATTAAAAGTGTTATTATTATTCGTATTATTACGACAATTTAGATATAAATTTAATCAGGTTAAAAATTTGATAGAAATTGGACTATTAATTTTAATCCTAGTTTATACCCGTAAATCCTAGCCTAATTATTTTATTAGTAACCTTGACCCGTAACCCAAAATAAATTCCTAAAATTTATTCCCTATTATTTTATCTTTTTTTCCATTCTATTAAATCTATCCCAATCTGGATTATTTTCCTCGGATTATTTTTCTATCCTACCCTACATTTCTCTCCTTCATGTTACCTTTACCGTGCAAAATACCTCCCCCAAATCTCTCTCCCTGTCTCCCTTATTTCCTCACTTCACTCAACCCAGCAAACATTATATACATATATACGCTATACACGCACACAACACCGTTTAATATACATATACATATACATTTCCTCATTTCCTTTTCACCAACCTTCTAGCACCCAAACAACCCCTTACTCCCTTCTCTGCCCTGTTGGTTTCTCAACGCACCCCCAGCAACCAAACACACTTCTACCACCCTCAACCAAGCCCAACCATCCACTTCCCTACCCTTGTCCATCCAGCTCTCCTTTTCCTTTATTTTCATCGACCAACAACTCCCCTCGAGCACCAACCATCAAACCACTGCAACCACCATCACCCAGCCCTTACATCACCTCGATCCTGCCACCACTCCCTCACCAAATCAACCCTAGTGCAACCTCCAACCCCATGCACAACCACCATTTTCCCTCCTTTTCTTCCTACATACAGCCCTGATCTACATTTCCCCTTCATCACCAACCACCGAACTATCTTCTAGCCATGACTTTCCCTAGCTCCCTCTCTCGACCTTAGCTCTCCTCAACCCCCTGCCCCAACTAACCAACCTCCCTCACCATCATAGTCCCCTGTGCACCCCGCTCCCCCTCCCCATCGCAGCCAGATCCCTACCGAGCCATTTCCCCATCCTTGTCCTGCAGCACCATCTGACCATCGCAGCCCCCCGCCTTCATCCATCACTCAACCAGCCATCACGACCCTGCAGCATACACCCTCGACCACCACCATCTACCACATCCTTTGTAAAATCACCCCAGCCTCTACCCTCTGCCATTTGAACTACCACCACCGAGTAGCCCATCACAACACCTCTATCACCGCAGCCTTGTCTGCGCATACAACCACCCCATCGAACCCAGCCCAGCAACTCCACCACCATTCTCCTCCTCCTACGTCGCCCAGCCATGCCTGCATCCTCTCTTTCTTCCTCTGCACTTCCACCCCCAAGCCCAGCCACCACCAACCGTGTAAGCCCCAACAACATCATCTTCCTTGCCATCAGCGCCACCAACTGCCACCCTCCACCAATGATCACCGACCAACACCAACCACCACATGTCGCCACCCATAGCTACCATCTCCCCTGCCACCTCTCCCAACCAACCCCTCGCAGTTGTCCAGCCCCGAGCCTTCTCCACATGCATGGCTTACGCTGTTGTGCAGGGTGTGTTGTGTTAAAAATATTGGTACCCATTTTAAATGTAAGGGTATTTTGGTAATTCTTAAAAATAAATATTTTATTATTATAATTATTATTTTATCTAATAGATATTAATTCGGTAATTGCGGTATTATTTTTAGGTACAAAAAGTTGATTAGTGGGATATGATAACTTTAGTAGGATACTGCTATTTCCGCATTTTTGTTGGAATTCAGATAATCATTATACTCTATTAAAATGATAAATATTGCATGATAGCATATCAGGGTTTTTATGTATGAAATGTATTAAGCATGATTTGTTACGATATAATTAAGTATTATTAATTGTTATTACAAAAATTAAAAAAATGAGTATGTTATCTGATATAAAATATATCGAGTACGAATGTATGATCAAAATGATTATTATATCAAGGAAATATTTCGTATAATAGGTATGTATAAAATAATAAATTGAGCATGCTTGAACATAATTTTGGAATAATTATTACAGATAAGTGCCCTAGGGGTAGTTTACTCATTTTGAGTGTGTTATGATATTTATCCCGAAAAACATGTTTAATGTGTATTACCTGTTGTTCAGTATGTGAGCATTTGTTTTTTATGGATTAAAGGTGCGAAAAAGGATTTTATGTGTAAAATTATGTATAAGAGCAAAATGGTCATTTGACATATCTAATAATTTAAATCACATAATGAATATTTTTTTTATGGTGTTTTATCCTTCTCATGATAAATTAATAAATAAAATGGAATTAGTATTTAAATATATGATAATTTGGAAATTTTGGTCTCAGGGGTATTTTGGTCATTTCTGGCCTAAAAGTGTCCAGATGTGATATGATGACCTTAGTATATTTTAATGTTGGCCTCAACATTGACCTTGATTATGGTTATCTTAGATGATTGGAAATAAGCAAAAATGGTTAAGTATAGAAATTAGATTTATATGTATTGTATGCGATTTCATGGTCACATTAATAAAATACTAATACTTAAAGTGAAAGACCTCAAGATCGGGAATGGTGGCTCATTAGGAGTCGCTACCCTAAGGACGTGGTTTAGCCCATGATTAATATTATAGATTTTTACTAGTGTGTCTTAGTGCCCCAGTCAGGCCCTACATCTTACTCTATTCTATTCTACGGACTAATAGGGGGTATGAATACTTATGGATTAGGTGTCCTTGTCGGTAGGGTACTATATTACCCTTATGTACCAGTGCAACCAGGGTACCTTTGCGTCCTTGAGTTGATAGTTGGTAGGATACTATAACACCCCCAAATTTACTACTGAAAATTTTCGTTTAAATCAAAAGGGTTAGCGGAAGCGAAAGATAAAACCATAAACTCGGGGGCGTTACCGCCACACTTAGTACCAGACCGGTACACTTCTACCACTCCAGTACTAAGTGCTAAGGCTAAAACCAAACAACATCAAGTGCGAAACATTAAAACATGAGTCAAAATTTGACATAAATCATTAACGAAACACAAGTCAAATAGTAGTCAGAATACGGTTTAGGATTACAACTTAAGAGTACGATTTCCAAAATATGAAGCGTAGTATGAAATATAGCTAAATAAAACAAGTCCCGAAGGATCAATATCCGGATTTCCTACTCACTCAAGTCAAGCCTTCCACCCCAAAATAGTACCCGATCATAAACCTACACAGGAGGTCTGCTCCCCACCATCGGTGGATGATCACAGGACCCATTCAATCAAGGTAGTATCAGTATGGGTCCAATACTGAGTAAGGTAGCGAGTGCGCTAAGGCCAAGTATACAATCATACCACATAACACACATAGCACAATCATATAGGCAACATGCTATAGCACACATGATAAGGCCTGATTACTTTTTCGGTGACTTATTCTTTATTCTCATTAATAATATGTTCATTCCACACATATTCTTCAATAGTCCATGTGAGTGCGGGAGCCCCACTATTATAGCCGGTGGACCGGAAGATAAACGCACAGGGCAGAATGCCTCTGATCCACTATTATTGCTGGTGGACTGGAAAGTAAACGCACAGGGCAGAACGCCTCTGATCCACTATTATTTGCCGGTGGACCGGACTGGCCCCGACTCACATGGTGTTTCGCTTTAAGTACTTAGCATCTTTCTCATGGATTAACTTATTTACTTGGGTCTGTCGAGCCGAAAACCCCCACTATTATAGCCTGTGGACCAGAAGTAAACACACAGGGCAGAACGCCTCTGGCCACTATTATTGCCGGTGGACCGGAACGAAACACACAGGGCAGAACGCCTCTGACCACTATTCTTACCGGTGGACCGGACTGGGTTCCGCTCAACAGTCTTTCACTTTACGTGATTAATGACTTATCCGTGTCTTATTGACTCACATTCTGCCCTTGACATGCATGTCCTAGAGGGCCGTATCAACACATCATAAATATCGCACACAAAACATGCCATGCTCATGTCATAGAAAGTACACACGACGTACCTCAAATTCCAAGCTGCGCTACACATGAGACAAGTTATCCATAAATCATATAATACATGTCATAGTATGGCATACACAACAATCAACACATCACATCACACATAGCACAAGTCCATAGCTTCGTCCTTACGAAACACCCATAAGTGGAGGTAAGTAGAGACTTACCTGGATCTGAAGCTAGCTAGGCGAGATAAGAGGGAGAGAGAGATCACTAGTTCGAGGATCCACAATGAGGCTTTCCAAATGAAACTAACAAATCAAGGCAGGTGAAGGCCGGGAAAGATGTGTCGGAGGTCGAGGATGGCTCGCCGGTTGTAAGCCAGGCTAGCCGGTGACCGGGCGGTGGCGCAACCAGCGTGGTCTGCTGCTGCTGTTGTCGTCGCCCGCTGCTGCGTTGGCTGCTGTTGCGCGGCTTTAGCTGCTGCTGCTGCGGCGGTCGGCTGCGACTGTTGTGCGGGTCGGTGGCGGTTGGAGCTCGGCCGGTTGGGTGAAGCAAGGAGGGGGCAGCTGGGAGAAGGGGGCGGCTGGCTAGGGTTACAAGATAGAGGCAGGGTCAACGGGAAATGGGGAAACAGAAGATAAGAGAAAAAAAAAGACAGGAAAAAGGAAAAGGGAGGGGCACCGGCTGGGTTGCGGGTTTTTTTTTTTACAAATAGAAGTAAAACAAAATACTAAAAGTTTAAAAATTATTATTAGAAGATTTTATCTAAAATTCATTAACGAAAATTATTTCGAAACGATCCGAATGCTTAAAATAAATAAAAAGGCTATATAAATAATTTCATAAATATTTTCGGAAGAATTTACCAACGAACGTAAAAATTTATATTATTTACGAAAATATATTATAAGACCTCAAAAAAATATTTAAAAGTATATAATAAAATATTTAAGTCAAATTATAATAAACCGAGACCAATTTAATAATTTCCGAAACCGATTTTCCGCAAACCAAAAAGCGTAAAACGAAAGAAAATTAATTTCGGAAAGAAATTCATAAATAAGCTCCGAAAATCCTTTTATATTAAAACTTCTCGAAAATATTAACGATTTTCAAAAATACATAAATTTAAAGTCAGAAATATTTTCTACGGATATAATTGTTAAAATAAATTTAACTATTTACACAGAAATTCTATAATTTAAATAATATATTTCGTTAACAATATATAACTCCAAAATAAAGGCGAAACCATACGACAAAATTATAATCGAAAACGAATTTAAATATTAAAAATAAAAATACGAGAAAGAACGAGAATACATATTTTTAACCGAAAATTGAACTCATAAGAATATAATAAAATCATTGTCGTGAACGAATTTATTTAGAATGGTTCGCAACGACAACGATTAATTAAATTCAAATATGAATTTGAAATCGTCGATAAATCCATAAAACGAATCGAAATTAAAATAATTAATTGTTTACATCAAATTACGCTAATAAAATCATTAAACTTAATAAATCTGGATTTTAAAAATACGGGGTATTACAGATATTGTGTTGCCTTGGTGCATCGGTATGACTATAGTACCTTTGTGTCTTCAGGTTGATTGATCTCCCCTCGAGAAAGTAAATACAAATGAAAATGATATGATTTGATTGAAATAATGATTATCGGATTATTGGATTGTTCGGTAGTAGCCTTTGTGCCTACCTGTGGTTTTGGTAGTAGTCTTTGTGCCTACCTGTGGTTTCGGTAGCAACATTCGTGCCTACCTGTGGTTTTAGTAGCAGCCTTTGTGCCTACCTGTGTTAGTATTATGTCTGTGAGCATACTTGTGATGTTATGGATTTCATTATATTGTACTTGCAAGTATACCTATCATGTTATGAATTTTATTATACTGTACCTGTAAGTATACCTATGATATTAGGGATTTTATTATATTGTACCTCTAAGTATACTTGGGATGATATGGATCTTAGTGTATTATACTTATAAACATACCTGCGATGTATGTAATTGGTTGGGATTGATGCTGAGACATGAATTTATGCTGTGAAGGTTAAAATTGTGATGTAGAGTTGGGTTTTAATTATTGCTTCAGAGAATATCTCTGGGATGTTCATTAGTAAGTTCAATTGTTTTAGATGAATGAATATGAGTAGTACGTAACCTTGATGGAATTTGATTATCTAAATGATTATTGTATTCCAATCCTCGTATGTGTATGTATAGGTCTTATACACTGTTAGTTATATGCTTTGCATGTGTTCCATGTTGTTTTATTATATTAGTTTGGTATAAAGGGTTGCTCAATACCGTAGTACTAAAGGGTTCATCTTTATGGACCCCTGCCTATTCAATGGGCAATGGACTTTGCAGGTTAGCCTCCGAGTTCAGTTAAATGCTAGTAATTCGGATTTGAGAGCGTAGGACTATCTAATGTCTCTTTTGCTATCTTATTTCCAGTTGTATTTGGACCCTTATGTCTTCCTGTAATTTCTCTCTTGAGTTTTGTAAACTGTTGATGTTGTTTTTAATTAGTATTGTACTTATCTAATGATCTCTCTATTCTAATTTTTGTAATCATGTTATTAATTTAAGTGGAGTAATGATTTCAGCCTTAGCACTTAGTATGAGAATGGTAGAGGAAACTAGGCTTGTACCGAGTGTGGCGGTAACACCCTTTGTTTTTATTGATTTAGCTTCCGCGCTTAACTCTGCAAAAGACATTTTTCAATAGTAAATTTTGGGGTGTTACATGTGGTATTCCTATGAATTTCCAGAGTTATTGGTAGTATTTTATAGATTGCAAATTTGGTATATATTCAAACATACATATGTCTGCTAGAACAAATTGCACAATATATTAAAAAAATATATAGTTTTAATAATGGTTTTAGAGAAAACCGTTGCCAAAACCTTCTTTAAAATAATGGTTATAATGAATAACCATTGACAAAACCTTACATTTTAATAACGGTTATAGTGTATAACCGTTGATAAAACACTATGTTTTAATAACAGTTTTAGTTGATAACCATTATTAAAACATGCGCAGTTTGCTAAATTTTGGTGCAAATTTTGATTTTTTTATGACGGTTTTATAACTGTTAACAAAACAATATTTTTTTACTAACATTTTATCTGATGACCATTATTAAAACATGGCCAGTTCTCCAAATTTGGTGTAAATTTTAATTTTTTTATGATGGTTTTATAATCGTTATTAAAGTTTTAATAATGCGCGATTCAATAACGGTTGGGAACCATTATTAAATCTATTAAAAAATCGTTATTAAAAATCCTTTTTGGAGTAGTGCTTACACATGAATTATTAAAAAAAAAAAGCAGTTATATTAATGATCACTGCACTAAAATAAGCTCACACACCAATTTTAGAAAAAATACTATTCACCAAACACGCTCATGTCTATTATTCTTAAACTAGTTCTTATACTTATGCTATTAAGTTAAGTGGAGTAACGTTTTATCTTAGCATTTGGTATAAGAATGGTAGTGGAAACTAGAATTGTACCAACTATAGTGGTAATGCCCTACATTTTTACTATTTTAGCTTCCACAAATAACTCTCTAAAAAAATTAAGTCCTAAAAATGGGGTGTCACACAAATCTAGTCACTGATTACGATCATTCCAATTTTTCAGTCACATAGAGCTCAAAGATGCCACTATTATTAATCTGGTGGAACAAATTGAAGTACCTTCCAAATTAAAACACTCATGAGTCACTATTATTGTTCGGTGGAATAGATTCAATACCTCCTTGAAAAACACGCTCTTATCCACTATTTTTAAGTTGGTGGAATGGTTTGAAGTGCCACCTATGGAATAATGCTTCTGAACCACTTTTATCATATGGTAGAATGGATTTAATACCTCAACTCTAACTCATGTGATCTTTCACTTTAATTATTAATGTCTTAGTAAACATCGTAGTAGCGAAATCCATATCAAATAAAATATAGGGTAGTAAAAATAAGCAACTACAGACTCTAATCCAAAATCATTATAATTACTTAGTTTCATTGAGTTTAAGGACTCCATTATTCTTAATATGGTGGAACAGACTGAAACACCTCCCATGACAAAATGCTCTTAAATCACTATTACCGTCTAGTGGAATGGATTGAACACCTCCCAGGACAACATGCTCCTGGCTACTATTTTTAAATCGGTGGAATGTTCTAAAGCACCTCTTATAGAAAAATGCACTAGTGCCGCTATTATAGTCTAGTGGAACAGACTCAACAACTTTGTCCTGACTCACATGATCTTTTATTTTAACTAATTAATGTTTTATTAGATTGTTGTGTATCTCAGTGTCATTATGTAGACATATATATATATATATATATATATATATATATATATATGGAACAAACAACACAACCAGATGATGATTGGGTCATTCCCTAAGGAAAATACCATAATTCCCCTATAAAATCTTAATTTCACAAGCTAAGCATAACTTCTCCTATAAGTGTAATACCCCGTATTTTTTAAATCCAATTTTATTAAGTTTAATAATTTTATTAGTGTAATTTGATGTAAATATTTAATTATTTTAATTTCGATTCGTTTTATAGATTTATCGACGAGTTCAACTGCATAATTGAATTTAATTAATCGTTGTCGTTGTGGATCATTCTAGATAAATTCGTTCACGACCATGGTTTTATTATATTCATATGATTTTAATTTTTGGTTAAACATACGTATTCCCGTTCTTTCTCGTATTTTAATTTTTTTATATTTTAGATTCGCTTTCGATTATAACTTCGTCGTGTGATCACGACTTTGTTTTGAAGTTATATTTCATTAATGATATATATATTATTTAAATTATAAAATTTCTGTTTAAAATAGTCAAATTTATTTTAATAATTTTATCCGTATAAAATATTTTTGACTTTGAATTTATTAGTTCCGAGGTCGTTAAGATTCTCGAAAAGTTTTAAATTAAAAAGATTTTCGGAGCTTATTTATGAATTTCTTTCCGAAATTAATTTCCTTCCATTTTTCCATTTTTGGTTTGCGGAAAATCAGATTTGGAAATTATTTAAAATAGTCTCGGTTTATTGGAATTTAACTTAAATATTTTCTTATATGCTTTTAAATAATTTTTCGAGGTCTTATAATGTATTTTCGTAAACAATATAAATTTTTACGTTCGTTGGTAATTTTCCAAAACATATTTCCGATATTCTTTATGTAGCTCTTATATCGATTTTATATGTTCGGATCCTGACGAAATGATTTTCTTTAAACAAGTTTTAGATAAAATCTTCCAATAATAAATTTAGATATTTAGTATTTTATTATATACTTGTATTTTTTTAAAAAAAAACCCAAACCCTGGCCCGATCAACCCCCCTCTTCTTTTCCTTTTCTCTCTTCTTCTCTCCCTTCTCTTTCTCTTTCCCGACTGCCCTATTCTCTGCGCCCGAGCCCCAACTGCAGCCCTCATCTCCTCCTTCTCCCTGCTCCTCCAGGCGCCTCGTGAGCCCACTGTCACCAGTGACGCCGCAGCCAGCACCACCGAAGCCAACGCAGCAGCAACCGCGCAGGTTATGCAGCCGTCCAGCCATGCCGAGCTCGAGTGATGGTCAGTGAGCACCAGTCGACATCTGGCGAAGCTTCTCCGGCCTCCACTTGTCCCAATTTTCTAATCTTGTTTGGTATAAATTTATGAAAAACCCTAACCCTTGATTTGATTAATTGAGTATGAATTAGCTTATGATAAGCTAAATTGATTGTTTGATTATGTTTATATGTGTTGTAAGATTGATTTGAATAGGTTAATTGTATGGTTTATGCTGCAATTTTGGAATATTGGATTTTTGGCCGGGTTATGCCCAAATTTTTTGGATTCGTCCAATTAAGCTATTTTGGGCAAATTGTATTTACATTATGCTGTAAAATGTGTTTAATTTCACGTCTGAACCGTCAATTTGAGAAATCTATGTAGAATTAATGGGAATTGACTTTCTAGGTCAAAATTCGTGTGTGATAAAATTGGGTTGCATAATTGAGTTTTTTCACTCAATTGATTTTATAATATCGTTTGAAATGTATTTAATTTCATATCGGAAGTGTTGATTTGGAAAAATTATGGAAAATTGATCGGAATTGGATTTTTTAGGTCAAAAGTCTTGCGAGTCTAAATTGTATTGTGTAATCAGGTTGTTTTATTCAATTGATTATATAATTTATATTAGAATACATTTAATTACAATTCTGAACCGTCAATTGATATATTTTAGCAAGAATTGACCAGATTTGCGTTCCGGGCTCAAAAACCCTAATTGTGCTAAATTAGGTTTTTCTTTTATTAGTTTTGATCAATTGATTATATTATATGTTATAAAATATGTCTAATTGCATTTCTAAACATTCAATTTAAATAAATTAATAACATTTAACTATACTGCATTTTCGGGCCTAAAATCCTATGTTTCAAGTGAAATTATAAAATTAGTTATTTATATAGTTTTTTTTCTAAAATTGAATTTATAGACATAGTTGAAATGGTCTTAATTGCATTGTAACATCTTCAATTGGAATTAAATGATTTGAATTATCCAAGTTTGTGTCTTGGGCTTTGAAACCCTAATTTCAGAAACCGATTGTCTTGAATTGACTACTCGAAAGATTATTTCATTGGAATTTATTGTCTACATTTATTTAAAATTAGTTTAATTTAATTCTTAAGCTATCAATTTGAGATAATAAAAGTTAATTAGTCGGTTTGTAGTTCGGGCATTAAAAACCCTAATTTTCGGAGATGGTTTTATAAAATTGATTATGCTATGCTTCTTTTACCTAATCGATTTCCGGCTTTGATTTAAAATCATTTGAATTATGTTTTTGCCTTATCGGGTTGGATTTGGTTCTATGCAAATGGTTGGTTTGTCTTTTGGGTTGTAAAACCTAACTAGTACATCATTTTCGAGAAAATAACTTATCTTCTATTGTCCTTTCCCTGGCTTCCAAACCTATTTGAAATGCCCCAAGTGATATGCATTTAATCCGATTTGATTAATATTTAATCTTAAATCTTGATAGAGCTACGCTCGCAAGTCTTATGTTTGTACATGTTTTCTAAGAAAGATCATTTGTGTTTGTTTGTGTTTATTTAATTATAATAATTGAATTATTGATCGATAAGATGGTTTCTAACCTAATTCTGATTTCTATCGGCAATTTAGGAAAACTTTCTTGTGGATTGTCGAGCTCTCGATAGCTCTCTCTCTTTCTCAATTTGCTTAGCTAGCTTCGGATTTAGGTAAGTCACTACTTACCTTTACTTATGGCGAAATCTGGAATGTATGTTTGTTTGGAGTGGAAGATGATAAGTATGCCCATCGATTATTTAATCATATCAAGCGTATGCTGTGTTCTGTGTGGTAATTGTATGTATGTATGTATGTATGTATGTATGAATTTATAGCCTCAATGCAAATGCGTATTGGTATGACACTTGAATATGGTATGTATTTGAGTATGTAAAGGGTTGAGTATGGATTGAAACTATATGATACCTTATGCTATATCTTTATGTCATGGAATTATTCGGCCTTAGTGACACTTGAATTGGTTTGGCTTTACTGCCACTTGGGTGGTTAGGCTTTAATGCCACTTGACTTTACGTCAGTTGAAATTGATATAATAATGAAAATTCATTGTGTTGATGGAAGTGAGCTAAGTGTTGTTATGTGGGCCTGATTTATAATTGGTTAAATTCTTGAATAAGATACAAATAATTTAAAGTGAAAGATCACGTGAGTTGGGCCGAGGTGTAGGGTCCGTTCCACCGGACAATAATAGTGGCTCAGGTGTGTTATCCCTGAGAGGTGATTCAAACCATTCCACCAGTTAATAATAGCGGCTCAGGAGTGTTTTGCCCTGAGAGGTATAGGGTCCGTTCCACTGGACGATAATAGTGGCTCAGGTGTCCTGTCCCTAATAGGTGCTTCAGTCCGTTTCACTAGATTAAGAATAGTGGGGCCCTATACTCAACGTGAAAAATAATGTGAGTCTGAGATAAGTAACCGATGATTAAGATACTAATCACTTATAGTGAAAGATTAAATGAGTCAGGACCAGGTGTAGGGTCCGTTCCACCAGACGATAATAGTGGCTCAGGTGTGTTGTCTCTGAGAGGTGATTCAAACCATTCCACCGGTCAAAAATAGTGGCTCAGGAGCATTTTGCCCTGAGAGGTGTAAGGTCCGTTCCACCGGATGATAATAGTGGCTTAGGTGTATTGTCCCTAAGAGGTGCTTCAAACTGTCCCACCGGTTAAGAATAGTGGGGTCCCTGAACTCATCGTAAATAAATAAAATTGGATATAATAATAATTGTTATTGAATTGTTGGATTGGTGTTACTTAACATGCGATCGTGATTTCTTGTACGCTCGTACCCTATGTGTCGTCATGTCTAGTCATGTGTTCATAAGCATGAATCTGTGACCTTATGTTTTATTGTATGTAATACTTGTATAATTGAGCATGAGTTGTTATATGAGTAGAATGTCGTATGTATTGCATGTATGATTGAGCGTGAACTATTGTATGAGTAGAATGGTGCATTTATCATATGTACAATTAAGCATTAGCATTGTAAGCTAGATATTTTCATATCTTATGTGTATCATGTTTCCTTCCATGAGTTAGGTAGTCTTGATTTACTCAGTATTGGACCCGTACTGATGCTACCTTGGTTGAATGGGTCATGTGATGATCTACTGATGGTGGGGAGCAGACCTCTTGTGCAGGTTTGAGATCGGATATTGTTTTTGGGTGGAAGGCTTGGCTTGAGAGAGTAGGCAATCTAGAATTTGATCCATCGAGATTTGTCTTGTTTAACTATATTTATTTTTTGAAGTTTCAAGTGTTGTATTTAAAATTTCAATGACGTTGTAATTGGCTTTTAATTTTTCATACTCTAATAAGCTTTTAAAATCCAGATTTATTTCACAGGTTCCACTGATTTATTCAGCGATTATTTTATTCAGTGAAACTATTCACTTGCCATCTGCCTATGGATATCTCCTTGTAGGAGCATATCCTCATGGCATAGATGTTGGTTGAATTTTTATTGGACAGGTTTAGCCTTGCATCTAGCATGAGATAGATGGTGGACATTTATCTTGTGTTAGGTGTGGTAGTAACATTCCTCATATTCTATTTTTGCTTTCACGTTATTTCTTTATTCTTTCAAAAAAAAAATTTTAGGAGTGAATTTTGGGGGTAATACAATAAGACTTATCTAATCTCCAAATATAGTGCACCATCTAAAAATAACATTATTAAAAATATATCCAAAAATTAAGGTCTAAATTCAATGTTTTACACATGCAATAACGAGCTCACCTCTAGGATTACTATTTCTAAATTAAGCCATTTTCTCATTTTATTAGACTTATATTACTCATAATTTTGTTGAATAATTCCACGGAATATACTTAGCATTCCTTAAACCAATACTGCATTAAAAAGACTACAATACTATATTCAACCCATATTGACCAAAATACCCTTATCTTATCTAAATGCCTCAAAGTCACATTTTTGATAACTTGTATCCTACTCAACCACCATTAGATCATGCTACAATATTTAGGGTTGCAAAACAAGATTTATCGCAAGAGACATCACATAAGCTCACGTTTTCATGAAATACACACATTTCCATAGAATAGCACAACATTATCATAACATGCCATTAACAACATGGATTACAAGATATAATAACACCAATAAGAGAATTCATACAATTTACACATAGCATTCAAAAACCCTAACTACAACATGTATCATTATGTAACCATTTTACTCATCTTCGATTATTCAAGACAACCATAATCAAGGTCAACGCTAAGGTCAATCTAATAATCTACTAAGGTCATTATAGGTTCAATTTATCACATTTATACATTAAGTCAAAAATGACCAAAATGTCCTTGAGACCATAATTACCACATTATCATCCATTTTAAGTATTAATATCATTTTATTATATAATTTGTCATGAAAAATCTAAAATGTAATAATTAAAATACTTTAGCATACAGGTAAATCATCAAACATAACAAACTACCATTTTTCCTTTACACATGGATTAGCACATAAAATCCTAACATGCGTTTCTAAATCATCAAAAATCACATACTTCCATACTCAATAATAAATAATACATATTAGTCATACTTGTTGGAATAAATATCATGGCACACTACAAAAGACCAAATTTTTCCTAGGACATACAATGATAATATTCTTACTAAAAATATGCCTAAGCATACTCAATTTATTACATTAGATATTTACATCATGCATAATTACTCCACGATATTAAATCTATTCTGACATAATTTTGTACACATAATATTATAACAATTTGGCATGCTCCATCTTCATAATTTTATGCTAACATTATTAAGAAAAATAAATATGACATATCAATACATGGTTCAAATAATAATTACATCTTAACACATCATAACCTTAATATTTTATCATACACAAATATAATTAACCTACTATTAATTATTAGGCTCCCCTAATCATCCTTCTTTAACCTAAACATAAAACCAACAATTATTATATATTGTAATATAACCATAAAATAACAAAATAATCATCAAAATAAATTTACTAAAATACCCCCAAAGTTGGCTGAAAATAGAATAAAGAGCAAAAATCACGTTGCATGGGTTAGGGCAGCATGAGTCTTGCACACAGCTAGGGTTGTTCATGAAAGGGGAACGCAATAGAGGCATTGTGGGGTAGGGAGGTGAGGATGATTGCGCACGAGAGGGAGAGAGATGGGCTATGCTTGTTGGTGCTAGGCGAGGTGGAGAATAGACTGCGATTATGGTAGCTGATTGGAGGCCATATGGGAAGGTAGTGCTGGAAGGGTGGAGTTGAGCGGTGGCAATGGGGCTGCGTGGAAACTTGATGGAGTTTTGCAGGGGTTGCGTAGGTACTGGAGGCTGAGGGTTGCGTGCTTCTTTGACGCAGTTTGGTAGGGGGAATCATAGGGAGTTCACACTGGTTGGGCTGAGTAGGTGGGCGATGGTATGCAAAGGTGGTGGAAGCTATAAATGGTGAAGACAGTGATAGCTGGTGATGGTGTGAGAATGGCACGGTTGGGAGGGGAGCGGTTGGTTGAGTTGGAGAATATGGAAACAGGGGAGAAGTGGTGATGGAAAATGGTTGCTGGTGCGAGGGGAAGGGTGAGGGTGGTGTTGTGGCTGGCGGGGCAAGTTGGTGATGCAAGGCAGGGAAACCAAGGAAGAGGGCGTATCTGGATGGAAGTGGAAACCAAAAATCCATCGACAGGGGCTGGGTAATGTTGATTAAACGGGGAAAGAAATAAAGAAAAAGAAGACGACTAGGCAGACTGGATAAGATGAGACAGGTTGCGTGAGAAGGGAGAAGAAGAAAAGAAGCAGGTCGAGCAGGGCAGAGGAGAAAGAATTTGGACATGGTCGAGGTGATGAAACGAAAACAAGAGGGGAAATTCGACGGCGTTTTTGGTCGGGGATGGCTAGGAAAAATGCCAAACAAAAATGGAGGGGTATTTTGAGTATTATAGGGGCTGGTTTCGGCAAAAGGTGAGGGAGACGTGGGGAGGGTTTGTGGGAAGAAAAATGGGACGGTGAAGGGGGGGGGGGGCTTGTGTGAGTCACAGAGGTGGTAGGAGGTAGGTTAAATTAGGATTAGAATTATTTTATTTTAGGTAATTTAGGAGACAGGTTTAAGATAAAAGGAAAAGGGTAAAGATAATTAAGATAATTTATTTAAAAAATTATTTGGCTTATAAATTAATGTTTAATAATAAAACCAATTAAGGTGGAATTTTAGGATTAGATTTCGAATAAAAAACTAAATATCCAAAAATAAATGTTATAAAATTTTAGAACATTACAATAACAAAAGTTAATATTTTTTTTCATAAATTAACAAGAATAACCTTTAGACTAATAGTATATTCTTTTTCTATGTTCTATCGTCTTCTTCGCTATTAACAATTATTGCTTCAACTTTTAAATTCATCAATACCAAAAATTAATTGCTAAATTAATTACAAAAACAAATATAAGCATCATCGCTACTCTCGATTATTTTTCACCTTTCTCTTCTCTCAACCAATAATGTTGCTCAATTTCCTTCACTCTTCTCCCTTCTGTCTTGAAACTTTTCCCCCATATTTGAAAATTCCGCCACTAACTCAACCAACTACATACTCAAATTATTGCATATCGTTTCACAAAACAGGATTGAACAAGAAACTGATGCATGAACATCTAGTAGCTTAGTCATTAATTTTCTAAATTTGAAGGACATCAAAGCATCCTCATATAAGCTAATTAATTAATGGACTAAACACTCAAGCTACGCAGACCACCCTTTTTTCCAACCTTAGATGGCTTATAAAAATGGCTCAAATTTTGGCTCACTTTTAGCCAAGGAGATGAAAGCAGCTATAGCTAAAAACAAGGACATCGTTAGAGGACAATTCCAACTCAGTTTTTTAGAGTACTTTTGGGTAGAAAAATAAGGGATAAAAGTCAATGGGACATCCAACACAGTACAACAATTGATTGTGTAATAAGAGTAAGCATTTTCTGATTTAAGAAGAAAGCAAAGTCTAAAAAAGATTTGATTGTACTTTTCTATAGAGTTTACTATTATTATTATTATTTTTTACTTTTTATCCTTAATTTATACTTCTAATGTTGTTTTAGCTTATGAGATTAGCCAAGTTAGATATAGAGGTATGGTAGCAAGCCCTTGGTTGATTTTTTTAGCCGTAAAATTCATGTTAGCTAACATTATCATGGTTAAAAATCAAAATAGTCGGATAGCTCCCAGGTAGTAACTACTAGTTTGAATTTAACCAAAACAGCCTTTTCTTTAAGAGTAAGAATATTCATAAAGGAAAAAAACTCAAAACTTATCTAATATTTTCTCTCTACAAAAAAAAAAAAAAGATAACAATTTCCCTTAACTCCAGTGTATGAGTTTGAAGTTTGTAACCCAAAAATCTCACAAGATTTACCCTAAGTATTGAAACTTTAGGTGGTTCTTGTTAGTATATGATTCAAGGAAGTATCAATAATCATGTTCAACTCTCTTGTCTCACCTCTTTTCTGTTTTTCCAGATTATGTTATCCCCCATTAATAGCTCCTTCCTAACTTGAATGAATTTGTATTAGCTTATGTATCAAATTGGTATCAAAGCCTATATTAGTTTTAATTGGGTATTATCCTATTATTTAATACCTTTACCCTCGCCCTTTTTCTAAACCTAAAAATACACATAGAAAAAAAATGATAGCCACCCTATAACTGAACTCAATCCATGTTATTTCTTCCCACAACTTAATTCTTCTTCATCTTCTTTTTTTATCTAGATTTGGACCCTCTATGGGTGATCCAAAAGACTATAGAGACCTAAATCTAAAAGACTCACAAAAATTTTATGTGAGAAGGGATCAAACCATCAAAAACTTACAAAAAAAAAACACAAGGATAAAAATCCATGGAGAACACACAAGATGAGAAAAGGCAGATGTATGTAATGATGCATTAGCTCCTACCAAATGCTACCCACACTAATCTTAGGAGAGTTCTAGTTGTAATACCCCATCCTAAAATCCTTTAAATTGTATTTAAAATTATGTTGATATAAAATAAATGAGTTTTGGTTTTGGAAAGGGCTTGAAATTCTACTAAAGTTATGAATTTTAGACACACCAATCGATTGGTTTCCCTAACCATGTATGCTCAAGACCTGACAAATTTATTTTCTGATAAATCGGTCAAATGGTTTAAAATAAATGAGTTTTGATTTTGGAAAGGGCTTGAAATTCTAAGAAAATTGTGAATTTCAGGCACACTAATCAATTGGTTTCTCTAAGTAATCGACATGTATGTTGTATGCTCAGGAACTAACAAATTTATTTTCTGTTTAACTGGTTGACTGGGTTGCTCAAATCGATTAACTAGTTTTCCTAGGATTTCAAATCATTTTCTTATGTTGATTCGATTCTATTTTTAATGTTTATGAAAATTTCTAATTAGAATATATTTGTGCTAATAAGTGTATTTTGGTTCTTTGGGATTATTTTACATTTTTTAGATCATTTTATGATTTAATTTAGCTAAAAAATTTCAAAAGCATTTTTGAGGCATTTCTCTCCTTCTCTCTCTTCTCCTTTATTTTCCTCTCTCTACTGGTAGCTATGGTTGCGTGTTTGACTTTTTGCACATCTTCCTTAACTTACCAAATGTCTTCCATGGCTCTCCCTAGATACACTCTACATCCTTTACCTCATCATGTGTTTCCCTTACACATTAGTTGCCTACACTCAACCCAAGTTAGAATTCTCTCTCTCCCACTTGTGGATGTCAACCATCACTCTCCTCTATACACCCCATTTCTAATTTATTCTCACTCTCTATCATATGCACTTTCTCACTCTCCCTTTTTCTTTGTAAAAATTCCTAAGTGTTGGGCATTCTTCATTTTCTCCCTTCTATTTTATGCTAGAAAACAGAGGTTTGCCTCTAGTTTCCTCATCCTTTTTAAAGAATTCTAGTATCTTATTTCTTCACCTAATCCTAGCTTTAGATATCCCTTATTTCTCTTAAGTAAGGAATGATTAAGGTTTTGAAAAAGGTTGAAGATCTTAGCTTTGTTCTCCTTAAAATTTCTATTTTGAGAAAAGGTTGAGTTATGGCATTTTTCTTTTCCTTCTGATTTCATTTTATTTAGTTTTGAAAAAAAAAAGAGTTTTAATTTCTTTTATTCTTGATTCTCTTAGGAATAGAGGTCTTAGTAGACAGCTATCAAGTTTGGAGTATTTTGTACTAGAATATTTGCTTGGAGGTAAGACAATATTATCTTTAATATAAATAAGAAATTTTTTTGTCTATTGTGGTTTCATGTTCTTGATGTATTTCTATGTTGTGCATGAGTTAATTTAGTTCTTAGATTCAAGCATATAGTAAACGGTTCATCTTTTAAGTTTAAACAATTTTGATTTCTTGTTATTATGCATGATTTTGGTAGTTTGAGCATGATCTTGTTAAGTCCTTATTATATCCATGTACTAAGTATTTTTATGTGTTTTATGACATAGAAGCATTCTAGATAATATGAGAAAGTTTGTTAAAATTTTAATAGATGGATCGCAGGTCTGTGTGGTGTTTTTATCAAACCTGTCGATCAGTTTATTGGACCAATCAACTAGTTGTGTGAACAATTTCTTAGTTTGAAATTTGTGGTCGGCCGGTTGTGGGAATAGTTGATTGGTTTGATGAACTAGTAGAGTGATTGATTAGTTTACAAAACCCATCGATTGGTGGCCTCATGACCAGAGTGGTTTGGTCTCTGCATAAACCCATCAATTGGTGTGGTCAAACCCATCGACTGGTTCCTATGAATAGTTTATCGATGGGACCAACTAGTCGGCTGGTTCGTAGGTTTATTTTCTTCTCAAGTCTAGTACGACCAAACCAGTCATTTGGTCCCAAGAACCGATCAACTGGTCCTCTTGATTCCACCATGATTACTTAAAAATTAACGTTCCTTCTTTGGGACTTCTATTTTAATGTTCCTATATAGTTACAACATTTTACTTGTGATTTCAATCATGTTTGACCTAAAATTTAATATGGAGCAAATCATAATTTCACGGTGCCTTAATTGGTTAAGTTTGGTGTCACCTATAAAAACTAAAATGGTGTCTTCTATGCCTTGTGATGTATTTGGTGTTATCACTTACCTAATTGATTGTTAATGAAATTAATTTATGATTCGTGATATCATGTGGTAATTAATAATAATGGATTAAGATTTAGTTCGAGCTTTTTACTTTGACTCTCGGGGTAGCTAACTGGGAGTTAGTGGGTGAGTCTCCCTATGTTTTTATCCTTTCACTCAGTACTTATTTCATTCTCTATCAGGTTGCAGACAATAGGGGTATGTGTATATCTTTCAGATATAGGATTATACTGTGGCAAGCTGACATAGCATCAGTGTCCAGTATGGGTGGATAAGGTATCCCAGTACAAGCCCTTTAACACTTTGTATTTTCTATTGCTTAAGCGGGTGTGGTATCTTAACTTGTGTAACCATCACAATGAAGGCATTCAAGGTGTGGTGGGTGAGGTATCCCAGTACAAGCCCCATTGATGTACTCTTACCACGTGTTGTGGGTGTGGTACCCCATTGTGTGTTATCTCTTGCGGTCGGTGCACACGATGTGTTGTGGGTATGGTATCCCTAGAGAAAATCCCCTTTGATGTATCCTAACCTCGTGTAGTGGATGTGGTATACCATTGTGTGTGTATGCTACCATGACTTTTTTTCATGGTGGAGAGCTGGGTGTGATCGAATAAATTATCTAAATAACTAGAAAATATGTGGTCACTAAAGGAAGATTTATAATATGCCTTTTGCTATGTGATTCTAATGCTTGATATGTATTATTATTCTTCTATGAATTCATTGCAAGTATGCCTTGTATATTTCTATCATGAGCCTGAGGGTTATACTAGGTTAGTATGCTTATCACCGTGATACTATGTGACTTCAATATGTAGTATAAGCCCTTACCATGTTGTAGAAAGTTTATTTTACCAGTACATCACCGTATTGATGTTACATTTGGTCATTGTGATGATTCGACTTTTGGTCTAGTGAGTAGAGAATGATTTTTAGGGCTACAATTCTCAACTATAGCACATTGAGGATATGTCGTAGGTTAGTAGCTGGTCATTTCTTGGGGTTTGAGATTTACATTTTCCATGTAGTTAAGAGTTTGGATAACCTGTTAGATGTATTTTTCTCATTGTGTTGGGATGCTTTTTATTCTTCCCGATTATTTAAAATTTTGGTTTTGATTCTTGTAATTAGATATTGTAAACTCTCTCTTTTATCTATATTATTATTCTCATCATTGTTATCATAGAAATGTTGTATTATTAATAGAGCACGCATTCTTTCGTTATTATTCTACTTCACCTTACATCAAGCATGAGTTAGGTGATGATCACATATCTCTCATGGTTGATGTAGCAATAACATTTCATGTTTTTAACTTTTATAAAAACTTCTGCATTTTCTTTAAAATGAAAATTTTTAGTTCAAAATGTGGGGGTATTACACTAGCACACTATGAAGATGAAGATACCAATGACGTTGAAAATGGTTCATGTGAGTTTGATTCATCCTCTAACAAACCCTAACATGAAAAAAGGGAAGATTTTAGAGACATAAGAGTGGAAATTCATAAGTTTGAATGTAAGCATAGTTTGGAAGAACTCCTTAAATGGAAATTGAGGTGTGTTAGGCTTTTTGAAAAGGAAATATAAATATGACAATTCCTTTAAGGTGGTTGTTTTAAACTTAAACACCAAGTCTCCCTTGAGTGGGAGAATAAGGAAGCTCATAAAGGAGTGATTTATTCCCTCTCCTTACACTCAATACCTATAAAAAAAATGTCTTCTTTAAGACAAAGACCAATGAGTGTTGACGAGTACATTAGAGAGGTTGAGAAACTCATGTTGAGGCTAGTCATTGAAGAAGGTGAAGAGTAAAAAAATGTCTCAATTTGTCAGAGGATTAAGGTAAGACATTAAAAGAAAGGTATAGATGAAAAGATACTAAAACTTAGATGATTTATTTCACCTAGCTTTCAAAGTGGGAAAGCATAAGAAAGAAAAGAAGGTCTCTCAGTTTGTTTACAACAAAATCAATGCAAGCACTTCAAATGATGTTCCTACCCTTTCAAAACCTCCTCCTACACCTATCAAGTTTGATTTGAAAGGGAACACCATCTAAACCAAAGAAGACACATCTAAACCTGCTAGAACCATAAATGTTAGGTGCTTCAAGTGCCATGGAGCTGGGCACTGCCAAAATGAGTATCAAAACAAAAGATTTATGACACTTCTTGAGGTGAATAAAGCAATGCCCAAGGAAGAGGAAGAATGCATAACTTCTTCTAGGGAGGAAGAAAAGAAATCACCGCTAGATATTAGGGAGGCATCGATGATTAGAAGGGTCCTCCATTCAAGAAAAGCTAAAAGGGATGGGTCACAGAGAGAGAATATATTCCAAACCAAGTACACCATACTTAGAAAGGTATGCTCTCTTATTGTGGATGATGGAAGTTGTGCAAATGTTTCATCAAGTACTTTAGTGGAGAAGCTTAATCGTCCCACTACCAAACATAACCGGCCATGCAAGATAAAATGTCTTAATAATGGTAATATGGTAGAGATAAGTAACCATGTGCTAATCCCTTTTTCCATTAGTTGTATAGGCCATAAAAGCAACATATCATGATGATTTTTTATGTGACATTGTGCCTATGGACGCTTGTCACTTGTTATCAGGTAGGCCGAGGAAATTTTATAGTAGTGTGCATGGTGGGAGAAAAAGAACTTAACAAAAAAGTATAATGTGGAATCCTCTAATCTCTTAGCCAGCAGTGGCAAACAATGACTTGTAGGGAAAAAAATTGTTTATTGATGAAAGGTAGGTTGATTAGGCTATAGCTAGAGGCATGACTGTGTATTTGTTGCTGCTACTGGAAAATAAGGAACAATACCACAATACAAACCCTTGAATTGGGTTATTGCTGGCATAATTCAAGGATGTTTCCCCCATTGATCTATAACATGAATTCCCTCCTATTAGAGGCATAGAGCACCTAATTTACTTGGTAACAAATGTTATTCTCCCTAAAAAAGGAACATACAAGATCAACCCAAAATAGGTCTTGGAAATGCAAAATAGGAATGTTAGTTGTTGTTCAAAGGCCTTATTAGAGAGTCCCTTAGCCCCTGTTTTGCACCAATACTTCTTTTTTCTAATAAATATGATTCTATGAGGATGTATGATGATCATTAGAGCTGATAAAAGTTGATCTGACATGTGTAAAGGCAAACCCAAGGTTGACCTAAATATAATTGACCCAACGCAGTCCGAACCCAAACCATAACCCAATCTGACCCAAAATCTGACATCAATCCGACATGATCACAACCTAATCTGGTGTGAACTCAACCCACCATCAACCCGACTCAATATCAACTTGAACTAACATCAACCCCACTTGATAAGACCAAATTCAATATTAAAAGTTAAAAATAAAAAATGACACATGTATTATTATTTATTCAACATTTTAAATATATATTATGTTATAAATTTTACTTTCTTACTTTTACCGTTAATATACTTACTCACCAACGATGTTCTAATTTCACCGATTTTTATGCACAAAAATACAATGTTAAAAAGTCATAATAATAATAAAAAAGTAATTAATAACAAATTTTTAATTACATGCTTACATGAAGTAAAACTTAATGCTTGTTTTTGAGGTTAATAAGATAGATTAATTTTGGTGCCCGGTATCCAGTTGGACCGAAATCTGAAGTGATCCAATACTATATTAGCTTGATCTGGATATAACCGGATGCATCAAACTATAAAAATATTTAATATGTCAAGTTAGCTCAAAACAGACCTGAAATCACCAAAACACGAGTTTGCTCAGTCCAAACACAACCCAATACGACATGTCAAGTTAACCCAAAATGACCCGAACCCAAAACTACCCAAACCTAACTTAACCTAACAAATTAATTTGATATAACCCAAATCTATAATAACTCAAACCCGACTTGAATAATAAAATGATAGAAATTACCAAAACCTAAAACAACCCAACCCAAGAATGGCTTAGCCTGCCAGACCTAGCTTGGCTGACCCGATTGTCACCTCTGTGGATAATAAAGCTATCAACAACATCACCATCAAGTATAAGTTTCATTTCCCTAAACTTGATAATTTACTAGATTTTTTACATGGTGCTTTCTTGTTTTCCAAGGTAGATTAGGGAAGTGGCTACTAACATATTCAAATGAAAGAAGGTGATAAAATGAAGACCACATTCAAGACTAAGGGAGGGTTGTATGAAGGGAAGATTATGCCCTTTTGTTTGTCAAATGCCCCTATCACTTTCATGACACTTATGAATGAAGTGATTAAGCCAATCATTAGTAAATATTTAGTATTTTAATTTGATGATATACATGTGTATAGTTGTATTGAAGAAGAGCATGTAAAGCATATTAAGCTTGTACTTCTAACATTTAAGAATAATAAGTTGTATGGTAAACTAAAAAAGTGTGAGTTCTATGTACTTAGGGTTACATTCTTAGGGTTTTTTTGTGTTAAAAAATGGCATAGAAATGGATGAGACCAAGGTGGAATCAATCAAGACTTTTTATTCACCTATAAACCTAACACAAGTGAGATCGTTCCATGGGCTTGCATCCTTCTGTAGACGTTTCATCAAGGGATTTAGCACTCTTTTGACTCCCATCACCAAGTGCATGAATAGAAAGGAGTTAAAGTGGGCAAGAGCATATCAAGAGTTCCTTGAAGTGATCAAGACAAAGCTTAGTGAGGCACCCATCCTATCCTTACCCAACTTACAAAAATTGTTTGAAGTGGAATATGATGCAAGTGGAGCTGGTATAGAAGTTGTTTTACAACAAAATGGAAAGCTAGTTACCTTCTTTAGTAAAAAAATTAATGGATCTAGGGTTAACTATAGTAATTATGATAAAGAAATATATGAATTATTTAGGGCTTTGGATCATTGGTCACATTATCTTAGGCTCCAAAACTCTGTATTACATATTGATCACGAGTTACTAAAGTACATAAATGGGCAACATAAGCTCAACCCTAGGCATGCTAGGTGGGTAGAGTTCTTGAAATATTTGTAGTTTTTAGCTAAACATGAGAGTGGAAAACCAATTTTGTATTAAAGTCCCTCTCTGGAAGATATTACATGCTTTCTTTGTAAGAAGAAAGCTTCCTAGGATTTAGTTGCATCAAAAAAACCTACCATGAAGATGAAGCTTCGGTGATTACTTCAAGAATCAAGACAAGATGAAGGGTTCTTTTGTGATTCGAGATGAGTTCCTATTCAAGAATAACAATCTATGCATTCCTAAGAGATCTATTTGAGATTTTCTTGAAAGGAAAGTGCATGGAGGTGGGCTTTCAAGGCAGTTCAACATCAATAAGACTAGGGAGGTGCTCAAGAACACTTCTTTTGGCCAAGAATAGTAGGAGATGCAAAAGACGTAGTGGTGAGATGTTCCACATTCCAAAAGTATAAAAGGCATTTCCATAAAATAACTGTATACCCCATACCCATCCTACACCAACAATGGGACCATATTAGTATGGATTTCATTGTAGCACTGCTTAGAACTTAAAGGAAAAATGATCTCATAATGTTAGTTGTAGATAGGTTTTCTAGGATGACTCATTTAATTTCTTGTCACAAAATGGATGATGTCTTTTATATAACCGATATTTTATTTAAAGAAATAGTTACGCTATATGGTATATCCAAATCTATTGTCTCGGATAAGGATACCAAGTTTCTTATTTATTTTTGGAAAATGTTATGGAAATTAGTTAGTATAAAACTTCTTTTTAGTACCTCTTGCCATCAACAAACTGATTGGAAAATTGAGGCAACAAATAGAACACTCACAACTCTCCTTTAGAGTTTGGTTTGCAAAACCCTCAAATATTGGGGTACCAAACTTAGTCATGCAGAGTTTATCTATAACCATTCACCTACATATGCCACATGCCACTCACCATTTGAAGTAGTATATGGGTTTAATCCCACTACTCTCGTCAAACTCTTACCCCTCTCTATTGAATCACACACCAACTTTGAAGCAAAATAGATGGCTAAGGTAATGAAGAAGTTACATGAACAAGTGAGGGTTAGGATTGAACGGGTAAATGAGATAGACAATAATAGGGTAAACAAGCATTGAAAACAACACTCGTATGAGCCTAGGGATTTGGTTTGGTTTTATGTTAGGAAGGAAAGATTTCCTACTAAGAGGAAGAACAAACTTATGGTAAGAAGTGATGATCCATGAAAGATAATTAGTAAAATTGGAGATAACACTTATAGGCTTGAGCTACCACCTGAGATGGGGAATATCTCAAACACATTTAATGTGAGAGATTTACTTCCTTACATGCAAGAAGATCCTTTTGAAGACAATAAAGATGATTCCCAAGAGGGAGAAAATGATGCAAGAGCATCTACTAGCATCAAAACCTCCTCATATGGTTTAATTAATGAACTAAACACTCAATGCATCCAAGGCACCCTTTTTGCCAACCTTAGGTGGCTCATAAAAATAGTTCAAATTTTGGCTCACTTTTAGCCAAGGAGTTGGAAGAAACTATAACTAACAACAGAGACAACACCAGAGGGTAGAAACTGCCAACACTTCTAGATCATTTTTTTAGAATACTTTTGGGCACAAAATAAAGGATAAAGTTAATGGGATAACCAATACGGTACAATGGCTGATTATGGAAGAAGAGTAAAATTTTTCCTAATTTTAAAAGAAAATAAAGTCTAAAAAAGATTTGATTGTACTTTTCTATAGAGTTTATTACCATTTTTACTTTTGTTATCCTTACTTTGTACTGATGTTTTAAGCCTTACTTTTAAGTTTATATTGAATATATAGAGTTTATTACCGTTTTTACTTTTTTAGCCTTAGTTTGTACTTTTAATGATGTTTTACCTTATGAGGTTAGGTAGTTCGAATATAAGTTTATGGTAGCAACCCCTTGGTTGATTTTTCAACCAAAAAATTCATGATGGCTAACCTTATCGTGTTTAAAAATCAAACTAGTTAGATAGTTCCTAGATGGTAACTACTAGTTTGAAAATATCTAAAACAATCCCTTTTTATTTTTGGGTGAGTTAGCTTGTAACTAAATGTAACACCCACCTATAATTGTTAGAATATTTATAAAGGAAAAAACTCTTAACTTGTCTAATATTTTCTCTCTTTATAAAACAATGTCTTTCAACTCTAGTGTATGAGTTTAATGTGTGTGATCCAAAAATCTCACAAGATTTATCTTAAGTGTTGAAACCTTACAATGTTCTTGTTAGTATATGATTTAAGGAGGTACCAAGAATCATATTCAATTCTCTTTTACCTTTCTTCTATTTTTCTATATTCTATAATTCCCCATTAATAACCCCTTCTTAACTTGATCCAATCTGTATTAGTTTATGTATAAAGAACAATCAAAACAACATAGATGAGAGCACCTTTACTTGGATTGATTGCAAACATAGACTGCCAAGATCTAAGACAACCACAAACACAAAACTCCCAAAGACAATGATGAGCAATTGTCTGGGAAGGGCAACAACCAAATCTGCATAAATGAACCCCCATCAAAACCACTTATGAACACGAACAAGAAACTTAAACTCAATTTAAAGAATTATTTGATGAAGCAAAGTTACCTAGGTTTGAGAATTTTTAGATCTAAGCCCAAACTAGAGAAAAGGAGCAATTCAGCTAAATCAACCTCAAACTTGCAAAATCAGCTAAATATGAAGCAAATTTTTCTTTCCGCCTCAACCTTGCCAATGTCACATCTTACATCCCCAAAGCCCTAGCCCTTGATTTACAAGGCTTCAAGATGCTTTCTCTCAACTCCCTCGAATATGATTTGCCATCAATTGTTGTGAAGCCCTTGATAGGAAAGGAGCGTGGAGATGTGTTGTTTAAGAGGGAGGAGATTCAGATTGTGGTCAATCGACTTCAGGGAGTTGATCCAATCGTGGCAGAGGACTTGATTGATACAGGCAGAGAATTGAAGGGATTGGTGTTTGCTTGGGTAAGTGCTATGACTGTCAGTAAAAAATCAGAATGCGCTAAAATAAAAATGCTAAGGCACAATATCAAAAATAACAAAGGATATATTGTATTTTTTTTCTTAATTACAGGGATATCTGATGTAATGCTTCTAATGGCAAACCAAAAGCCATGCTTCAGCAGAATACATGCGTGTGTGTGTGTGTAGATTTTTCCTCACAAGATACAGAAATACCAGCGACATGCATTTCCCTAAACTGAAGACTGTATATGGGAAAGAATAAGGACATGATATAAAAGATAATAAAGCCATGCCCAGCTGCCTTCTCCAGGGCAAGATATTCAATCGATATCACATTCTCTATCCAGATTCCATACATGCATCAACACTTATTCTATCGCTTCAATTTAGCCATCTCAATAGAGATTTCCTGGAAACGATTTGATCCGCCAAATCCAATTCTCGACTGCCTCTTCAGCTTTTTCCTTTTGCCACGGTCATATTCTTCATCCCTGTAAAATCAAAGAGAGTACCCAAAGGATTTTGTAAATCTTGCATTTGCCAATGCAAGGTCAGACAGAACGATTAGTAGCAGACAACCATAACACAATGACATGAGTCAAGTAAGGCCAAGTCCTTTCTGAGAAGGATGAAGCGCTAATGTATCATGTTGTCATACACACAGGGTTTGGAACAAAATGCATCCAAGGCAAGTTTAATAACCCATTCACCAAGGAGTAATTTTGGGAGAAAACTCATGAAAGGATTGGCTGAACGGCTGGACCTGATTCCAGCAATCTGAACTTGAAACTCCACATGAATTTATTTCAATTATAGTAAGCTTAATAGATATGCGAGTTGAATAAAAGCTATGCCCAGCTGCCTTCTTCACATGAATTTATTTCAATTATAGTATGCTTATCATACCTAGTTAATTCATCCTAATCACTTTAGAAGTTTCAAATTATATAAAATCCATCCTCTTCCTCCATCAACCTGAAGAACACGAATCAGTGATTCCATACATCCTTGATGATCAAACTAATCGTCACTAATCAATCAAACAAGAGGCAGGATTACTATAAGGACATTTTTTCTCGACTGCACCTTATTAGTGACCTCAACTTCTTAATGCAACACAAAAACTTACATTTCCTAAATTTTGACCAGTAGAACTAACTTTATTACGAGAATGCCACAGAAACAGAGACATAACTGCTGAAGCAAAACAAATGCAAAATTTGAAAGTGAAGTTAAGTTTGACTCTGTTGCTTTGGCTCAGGAACAACTATCCTCCGCCGATCACTCTGTTCAAACTATAACACTATTTCTATTCACAGAAAACACTCTCCATCTTCCCTCGAAAATTTATTCATGCAGCGTACCATTTTTGAGAAGAAACAGATCTAGATCTGGGTTTTCAAGGACTGATAAATGTAAGTTGTCTCGTGGGTACATTTTTTGCTTCCACCTGATCTCCGATCAAGGTTTGATTCGGGGAGTAGAAGGACAAGGGCACTTCGGTGAGGTACTGGGGAATGTGTAGAGAGTCGCAGCAGCCATTTCTTTGAGGCTTTGCTTTAGTTTAATTTTATTAGGATACATTAATATTAGGATAACATAGTAATGCAATTAGGATTAATAAAATAACAATTAGGGTTTGAATATCTGATTAGGCGAGTAAGAAGATAGTTAACCTGCTGTTGCAGGTTTATAAAAGAGATGAAGGACTAATTTGATTTAAAAATAAAAATAAAAAATCCTTCAAGGATCAAATTGAACATTTTTTATTCAGGGACCAAAATAGAAAAACTAGTATTTTAGAGGGACTAAAATATTTTTTAACTCATAGATACGCCAATTCACAACCTATATACTTCCCAACTTAATGGAAGTATAAGGCCAGGGGGCAAAGCAAGAGAGGCTGAAATATTTCCAACATTTTGTAAACACAATATATCTGTCTGCAGTTCAGGCCCCAATTGATTTCAAAGGCACATACGATCCCAATGAATGGGACATTAGGCTGGACAGCCATGTGGTTGACAGGTGGGTCTCCTTCCTCTCGATGTGGGGAATAGATCTTTCTTGCACTTGGCTTGAATTTCTATTGTCAGAGAACAATAAGGAGCATGAACACCATGCAAAGAAAATGCAGCCAAAAAGATAAAAGAAATCCTCTCAACACATCCAGAACAGAAAACATTAGGCATCGACTCAACTAAAGAGTTGAGTGCAACTCTCATACCACAGAAAAAAAAAAAAAAAAAAAAAAAAAAAAAGCTTTACATGCTTAACCAATCAATCCACTCAACAGCTACAACAGAATAGCCAATCTTAACACCATAAAAGATCATATAGAGCAAATGAATTCTGAAAAATCACACAATCCTATGTAAGGAAACTCACCATTCATCAAGAACATGACCGATGTGAAAGTTGTCAGAGCCTTTTGAATCTGGTATTTCAGAAGGCAACTCTACTCCTTGCCATTGTCCAACTGTAACCATAAAAGCAACGTGATGAAATTGGATAAATACTTAAAATAAAAATTAAAAAAAAATGAAACATACCATAGGCATTATTATATCACACCAAACGCAAACAGGAGTGTCTGAAAAGATTTGGAACTAAAGAAGTGTGCCTAAGATGTTGTCTAAAGAAGCTTTCTAAATACTCAAAGAAGCAAAATAATATTGACCAGATATCAGCTTTAAGGGGCAGAAAATTACTCATAGTTTTGTGTAGGCCAGTAGCACTAATACAAATATTATGCACATCATCATTTACCCGAGCTTTAGAAAAACCAGGCTCACCAGCATATAACCATTCTTCAGATAGCAGGTACATGTTATTTTGGCATTGCTTACCAGGAAGCTTTCTTTTTATGTTATTCTGTGGGCCTGCAGTGTCATTCATCAAGTCCTCCTGTGCAGAGTCTGCATCCCTCTTCCTTGAACCAGATTTTTGACACCTCCTGTGAGAATGCTTAGAGCTATCATAAGAAGTCATCCTATCAGATGTGGATGGCCCCACATCTGCTGTGACATGATGTTCATCCATAACAGAGTTTGGATGAATTTTCAGAGCAGGCCACTTTGTTCTTTTGTGTTTTTTCCTCTTTCGCAGGCTCAGAGATCTCCCATACAGAATATTTCTGCCAAGATGCATGCTAGCACTCTTGCACATGAAAAACTTCAATTTAACATGTGCAACATGACCAGAAGTGACCTTTGGAGCGATGATGGTCTGCTACAGAAAGAAGGCACAAGTAAGCTTCCAAATAACTTCTTAGAATAGAAAAATGTCAGGTGAGAAAGCACACTTGCCCTCTGGATTTTATCATGTGTAGATTGTTTCAATGTCTTGCGGTGTTTACTCTTCTCTGGCATAAAATTGGCATGGTTAACAGATGACACACTATGCATCTTTTGAGAAGATGATTCAGGAAGATCAATGTTCTTTGACATGGTACCGTTGTGAACCTTTGCAGCCACAACATGATCAGACTGGGCATAGAAAACAATCGATTACTTAAGCCACAGAATTGCTAAAGTCAACAATCAGCACGCATCCGCCAAATTTATAAAAAAAAAAAATAAAAAATAAAAAAAAAAAAAAGAGTCCAAGTATCAGATTATCTCAGTGTTCCTCGTTCACTTTCAAAGAGGAAAAAGAAACTTCTTGAGCACAGATGAAAACTTTCAAGATATGAGACATCATCGAAAGGTAACCTATAAGTAGAAAGGTGGTTGCCTAAGATATTAAGCTACTCAAAGGGGCTGACCTATTTATTGAAGTGCAAATATTCACCTTAGAAACCTGAGGAGTTGGAGTAGCATCATCAACGATGTTTGCCAGGCAATCAACACCAGACAGTTTTACATCAGAGGCAAGCAAATCATGTCTAGAGAATTTATCCTCTCCGAAACCTGCAGAATCAGCAGTCATGGATTGGATGCCACTGGGTCTTTCATCAGTGCATTTCATATTGTGTGTGACTACTTGAGTATCAGGCTTCAAGGCCACTGTCCTCTCCCTGAGAGATGAAAACTTTGACGAAATCATGCCATGGCATTTCTGAGCAAACTCTTCATCATTAAGTGAGTTAGCACTTGAACTCTTCCACTGAAAAGGCAAATTGTAAGTATTCCTTCCATTGTGCTGCTCTGGAATAGAACCATTTTGACCTGACTTTCTCAAATGTGTATCAACAGTTTTATACTGAATTCCACCAGAATGATTTTCAGGTGTACGGAAAGAAATATTTTGCACACTAGCTTTAAACATGCTTCCCCTCTGAATAACATCAACAGGTTTCTTTGGAGTGACATTCTTTCTATTATGAACATAAAATAACATGTAGGCCTTCTGGTCCAATACAGTCTTCTCACTGACTTGATAAACCTAGGTTATCAACCAACAAAACACAAGTCAACTTCCACCTAATAAGAATATCATATAATGAAAAATGTTTGCACTGCCAATCATATACTATGAATATATATTGAATCAATTAACAAATGAAGAACACAGGGCTAGCAAGAGAGTTTTCACAAGCTCCTTGACCACAAATAAGAACCAGTGAACTATTAAATGAGAAATGTACCCGATCGTCATCAAGAGAGTACCACGTTCCAGTTGATGTGCGAACAAAGCAGTAATAATGACCAGAACGCGTGCTCCAGCCCGCATGAACCAAAACTCCATAGAGAGTGTATTTCAAATCACCCTCCTGATAAATTCCATATTAGAAAAAATATGATAAACTACTATGATAATTCAGTTACTGCAACATATAGCAGGCAACCAATGAATTATTGACCTTTTTGCATGTAAGGATCATCAATGACAAAAAAGCATTTAAAGGTATAAACATTGTGGGTTGATTTTCAGAAAGGCATAAAGTTTTTTGAGTTTCTCTTAAAGACAAACGATTAGACTTTATTTCTATTATGGCATAATATTTTATAAACTTTTAATTTAAGGTAATTCGGGTCATTTTTATTTATGCTTTAATAATGGAAAAAAGGCTAAACATTTATGCCTTAAATTTTTTATTTTTTAAACGCTTCTGCCTTTACGAGAGAGTCAAAAATGCTTATATTTTTTTGGGAACAAACTCAAAATGTTTATACTTTTAGACTCACTTTTGTTGAGCTTCAATAGGTGCAGTAATTTAACCAACAAAGACATCTGATGCTCACACAGCTCTTTAACATTCAAATCAGTTCATCAAAAATGTTACCAACTGCTATAGTCTTTTATAGCACCCAGTTTTTATTTTTTAATTTTTTTTTTGAGATATTATAGCATCCTAGTTTTAGAATAATAAACAACGTTTATATCAGCCTGGAGACATAATAGCTAAAAGTATTATCTTGTACAGTCAAATATTTATGAAATAGAAGTTTTATTCTCTTTTCTTCTCTTTTTTGCTTTTTTTTATGCCGGGGCTGTGGTGGTGGTTTAAAAAATGAGCAGAAAGGATAGAAGGCACCAATAAACACAAGCATATTGTTGACTACAGGATTGCTATCAAGGACAATCGCTAGATTGAAGATTTATAAGCCAAGCAATTCAGTTGAATGTGGACTCCTATTAGAAAAAGGAAATCCATCTTGGGCTTTGCCCTGATTTTCACACCAAATGGCACCTTCGCCTATAAGCCCAAAGATGTTACATTTTGCAGCATTGTCATGTTGCATGCACAGGCTTGTTCATTGTTGCTCCTGTGAAACACGTTCAGCAGGATTGGGAAACAAGCAGATCTAGAAGACCCTAACAGAAGACTTGCAATGTCTGACTACATCCAAAACAAGTCATGATTTTCATCTTGGGTTTCAATTAGGAAAAGGAAATCCATCTTGGGCTTTGCCATGATTTTTACACCAAATGGCAACTTCGTCTATAAGCCCAAAGATGTTACATTTGGCAGCATTGTCATGTTGCATACACAGGCTTGTCAGTTGTTGCTCCTGTGCAACACATTCAGCAGCATTGAGAAACAAGCAAGTCTAGAAGACCCTAACAGAAGACTTGCACAGTCAGACTACATCCAAAACAAGTCTCTAGTTGAGGTTTGAGCACTAATCACCCCAGCCAGTGACTCATTCAACATCATTTTGTTGTTCTCTGTCATGGACCAACTGTTTTCTAAATTCAAATGTTCCCATATGAACTCAAGACTAAAGCAAGAAATAGGAACTCCTACATCCCAACTAAGAAAAGGAGTCACAATGAATTTTTGCCAAATGGTTCAGTGTTCTGTGAATGTATGGAAAATCTTTACCATTTAACGTACCATGCAATCTATATTTCAAATTTAGGATATGAAGCAGCAGAAAAGGAATACTTTGGTCAACTAGCCAATAAATACTATGTAAAGTGGAAAAAATAAAAGCAAAAGTAATTTCAAGAAATTTTTTGGTGGTGTCAACAAGCCTTTGGAAAGAAATGTACAAATTCAAAATTTTCCAATGACAAGTGGTACACGAGGTGGCAAGTCTATAACCACTCAATTTCATAAGTTACACTTTCAACTTTCAAGAGTATCGGTATGTACCAAACAAAGTAACTCAAAAGCCATTTAACACTGGATTAGAAATGTGCAACTCTTCACACTTAATATTAGTCAGACTTTTCCAATACATAACAGTAACAATGAGTGAATAACGCTATTGTGGTTTATGAATTTTCCACAATGTGCATCTTTTGGTGGAAACCCTGAGATGATAAAAGTAAACACACAAGCCCACAAGTGAGAGACAAGGATACTTACATAAGAGCCTGACACAAATGGTTTCAAATCCAAAGTTGCACCAAAATGAACTTTCTTGCCAATCTTCTGGTCGTTAATAAGGGAACCAAACCGCTTCAGATGAACAGTCAGCACATATGGTGCTTTATGCACAGTGAGCTGCTTCAGCGCCCTTACTTTTTGTCTGCACCTTTCACAATTGTACTGCTTTTGTCCACCATCTAACTGCTCAGCAGCAGTGAAGTGCACTAGGGCCTTGTACAAGGAATCTGCCTTTATTATTTCCAAACTCAAGTCCAAAAATGGGTCAAATTTGTTTGAACAGTGAGAACACTGCATGCACTTGACCTAAATTTACATGGGGAAATTGAGAAAAGGTCAGATTTTAGATACAGAGAACCACGCCAGACACCATGGAAGCATACATCAAAATGAGTACATATCACAAATAATATTCCACATAGTAATCTAATCATAAATCTTAGAGCAGATTTGCCAATGAGAGAAAACAGTCACCTGACTTCTAAGTCGACCACCAAAGATCTTGTGGACCAAGCTCTTCTCATATGCACTAGGTGATTCTGTTGGCACTCCTGAAGGCAAACAACATTTATGCATACATTCCAGCAACTGTATCATGTATTCATGTGCATCCTCCTGCCTGGCCTTTCGAAAGCTTCGAGATATGCCTTTGTATGGTCAAGTACCACAAACTTCTTGGCATGCAATAAAATGCTAAAATGAAATGCAATCAAATGCTATAACCCCCCACCAACACCAAAAGAAGAAAGGAGGTATCCATGCCATCCGTGATACTATATGAGGCAAAGGCGTGACTAAGCACTCAAAAACAAAAATTAGCCCCATAACATAGAGGGGGAGGGGGGAGGAGGCATGTCTCCATGGTTCCATCCGTCACACTGAAAATGGTTCATGTGTGACTACAAAAACAAAAATTCAACTTATTTACGTGTGGTAAAAGATGGAGAATTCTGATAATAAAAACAGAGGCAAAATAGAAAAATGAACAGAAAGAAAACTTCTGGCCTTTTGTTCAGCTCTATGTACGAAATAGATAAGTCTACTGCAGCCTACCTCAAGGACTTGTAACGTGCTCCCTCTGTCACAAAAAGTTTGCATGAGTTGAAAAATCATGCATACTAAGAAAATGTAAATGAAAAGTAATTTGACAATTCTGTCGTTCTCCTTTATCAATTGACACCATGATTTGATTAACATGTTAAAATGGGAGGATTATCATGTCATCAAATGAACTTGATTTGTATAACTTCCAATTATGGCGCCAAACATTGATAATTCAATTATACAAGCCTGTAATTTGTTTGATTAAATAATTGCAATTAATACTAATAATATTTTATTAATTATAATCAATAATTATAACTAATAATATTCTTATTAATTAATTCTTTACGATTATACTTAACATTATTTTTTTATAATTATGATTCATAGCAATCTTATAAACAATTTATATATCATTAAAATTAATAATATTTACATTGAGTCATTATTTATAATTATGATCAATAATTTTTATTATTAATTATTAATTTATAGTTATAATAAATATTATCCTTATTAATTGGTTGTTCTAAATTACAATTAATATCTTTTGTATCGATTAATTATTTATGATTATGATTAATATTATTGTTAATAATTTTTAATTTATCATTACAATTAACAATGTCATTATTAATTTTTAATTTATAATTATGATTAAAATAATTTATAAATATTATTGAATTACAATTAAGACTAATAAAATATTGATTAAGGATAATTAATAATTATACGGAACAATATTCTTACTAAGAATTTCTTTATAGTCATAATTAATATTATTTTTATAATTATGATTAATATTAAACTTACAAACAATTTATATATTATTAAAATTAATAATATTCCTATTGATTAATTATTTAAAATTATGATTAATAATATTTTTATTTATTATTAATTTCTAGTTATAATAAATACTATTCTTATTAGTTTTCTATTTAAGATAATAATTATTATTTTTTGTATAGATTAATTATTTATGATTACAATTAATATTACTATTAATAATTATTAATTTATTATTACAATTAATAGTATCATTACAATAATTTTATAATCATGATTAAATATTTTTATTATTTATTTATTTATCTTTACAATTAATTTCATAATTATTAACTGATTATTTTTCATCATAATAAATATTATTTGTAATTATTATTTAATTATGATTATAAATAGTATTTTGCATTAAGATTTTAATTAATTACTAATTTATAAAATTACTACAGACAATTATAATTAATTATTAATTATTTGTAATTATTAATTTATAAATAGTGGTTGGTGGTGGTGGGTGATTAATAAGGGTATAATGGTAATATGATAGGATAATTTAGATATTTAGTAAAAGGTAACGGGACCTACTTATGAAGTAATAATATGGTAGACAATATAGATAATAAGGTTTTCGAAATGATATGTAAAACATATAGCTAAAGTCTACCTAAACCAATAATATAAATAATGACTTACATGCCAAACACATACCAAGTGACATCGACCAAAAAGGTGGGAATTGAATTTGTTAGCCAAATGTTAAGACTTCTAAATCGCAATTATAAGAGATTAAAAAGAAAAAAAAAATTGTATAAATATAGAAAGTATACAAACATTTTGAGGCATTCCGAAAAGGAATCACAAGCAATTATGGAGAAAGGAGTCTATAAAAGCATAAAGAGCAGTAAAGGCCATAAGAAAGGTACGATCAAACTTGTTGATCAGAGATATACAATTTCCACAAGTACATAAACTTGAAAAATATTTTAAAGGATACATTGCAAGTTTGAGACAAGATCTTTAGGTACTAAACTTCTCCCGCCGGACTGCAATGCACAGCTGACATGTTTTTGGAAGGCACATAAAGCACAAAAACCAGCAACACGACCTTCACAAGAAAATAATAAAAATGATGACAATAAATCAGAATTCAGATGATGTGCAAGAACAAAATTTGTAAGACAACACTTGACCCTACCTGCAGAAACATACAGGTAGAATCTGGGTTCACACCCACAAACAAAAAACTAAAAATGGAAGAAGAAAGCACAGTACTGCAAAGTTTTGTTAAACAACGGATACTTCAGAACAAGCCAACAAAAGCTCTAAAGGCCTTCAAGCATGCTGCCTGCTGGCATGACTAAAAACAATTACTATATGCAGTTTCAACCAGACTACAATTAATATGTACATAAATGTGACATTAATAATTTAAATTATCAATAACTGAATTATCATTAACTTTAATATTATAGATTAGCTACTAAAAACTCAAGTAAGGAATAACAAATGTAGTGTTATTAGGACAATTTTTCTTATAATGAGTCATTTAAATGCTTCTAATATAATATAGAATACTAGCTTATTGAATAATTATATTTAAATAATCAATAAATAAGAATTACAGCATATTGTGAAATAAAAATGAAAATTCTCACTGCGATGACTGCAACATATAATTTACTGTTCGCAATGCTCCAATACGACAAAACTACAACCATAATCATGAGTCGGGACTGCAACATTTTTGCACAATTTCATGTCAGACCCATATTGGTTTAGGAAGCCTTCTTTTAGTTTCATGTATCTTGAAATTTCATATTAGTCAAGAATCAATTTTAACATATATATGCTTACAAGGGTTCGGTTGGATTGGGTAAAATTGGATTATTGGGTTAGCATGAGATTGAATTTTTCAGGGTTACATCAGTCTCATGTAAGCATCAGGTAAGGTGAAGTCATTTTTGGGTTTAAAGTTTTCGATATATATTGGTCTCAGGTAAATATGGAGACAGTTCAGTCGGTTATGGCTTTATGAGTTCATAGTTTTTCATGTTATGTCAAGTTTTGAGTAAGCATCATGCTAGTGTGCGTTGTTTTGGGTTCTTATCTTATTAGGTTTAATTAAGTCAGGTTTCTCATGATAGATCAGCTTTTATTAACTCAAAGCACACCTTTGTACAATGCCCTTATTGTTTACTGAGCAGAAAATGAGATCGAAACATTTACACTACTAGCTCCAAACTCATGGGTTTGAAACATATAAGGATTAATTCTAAGATCTCCCTTTAAGCTTGCAATGCGCATCACATAATCGGGGCATCCATAATATGTCCAAATTGTAAATCAAATTGGACCAAACTCTAATTTTATTGTCTAGTATGATTTATAATGAAAAAAATATAGTATTTGCCTATGGATTTGGGAATTAGAAATAATTTTTAAATAACATTTCACAAATAGCAAATTATACCTTACAGCCCTAATTTTCTTATTTCTTAATGTGTCTTACACGCTCACATTGTAGATTTTTCTGCTCCTAGTGTTATGAATTTTATAATGTTAATATTATACCAGAAGTTATGGTCTAGAATTTATATTTGTTGTAAATTGATAAAAAGATGTGAAGTACACTTGACTTTAAATCATAAGAACATGATTTTTCATCGATTAAACAAGTGTTGAAACAAATATGAAAATTTAAGGTACATAACCATGAGCCTTGTTAAACCACACTATAAAAGTATGGCTAAGTTTGGCTTTGGATATTTGAAAAACATTTTGGTTTAGTTTGAAATTTTTCCAGACCGTAAAATTATTGGTTATAAGACCCTTAATCACAATGCATGCCTTCATCAATCGAAATTCTCGTCCCAACTTGCAACAGTCCACAATATAAAGGCAAAAATCAAGGATGGAAGCAATACTTGCAAAGACAACATGCTGCAACAGTTTTGAATATCTGGAGATCATTCAATCCATGATGTTTATGCACTTGAAACTAGGCATCCTTGAAAGACTAGGCCCTCCAAGATTACAATATGTTAGGTATAGTCCAAAAATTACCTTTAAACAGGTTAGGATAATTCTATCCTGGCACCCAAATCTCCACCAACATCTTTTCTGAATTAATGACTAATCAATTCTTAGTTTCATTTTGGTAATGACAGTTCTGCTATGCATATCACAACCAAACCCCAAGTGGAGAAGCTATTAGACTGAACTAATCAGAAAGAATCATTCTTTAGCAAGTCACTTTGGCCATAAAAATAGAATTGCTTTAGTAATTTTTCTCAGTGTCATTAGACTTCTAGATTCAGTCCCTAAGATGAAATGGGCAGGTACAGAATATCAGATGTTTGACGTTTCAAATAAGTTATTCAAAAGTTTAGCCTACCAAGTTAAAGAGCTATATCAAAATTGCCACATACGACAGGACCTTTAAGCTCACATAGGGATGTAAATGGGACGGATTTTACCCAAAATCTGATGGGAATTTATCAAACAAATATGGAATGGAAGATGGAAAAAAAATGCCCGTTAACATATCCATCGTACATGTTTATTCGATATATAAATACCCTTTTACCCTCAATTTTAAAATAAATATAGTACAATATTAAAGTTAAACTTATCATTTAGCTTAATCCTAAATAAGTTTATCCGTCGAGTAATGGATTTATCCATTGGATAATATCCATGGGTAATTTAATGGATAAACAGGTTATCCGTTGGTTAACATATATTCGACAAACACAGACATGGATGAAGTGATAGTAGATATCCGCTTGGATACAAGTAGGTGCGGATTTTCTTATCAGGTATGGAGGGTATGGGGTACCTATTCCATTCACATAGGCTAGTCATATTAACTGAAGCCTTTAGTACCACTTGCTCAATGAGTTTAAGGAATTTTGGCAACCAACCAGCATAGGAGGCTGGCTTGTTTCTACTGGTGATGGACATCCTGGATCAAGTAAAGATGAAGCAATAAAAATCCTACATATATTACCAAGTGAAATCCCGTCCTTAACTTCTTCATCAAGAATTATTCAAGTAAGAGATAAAGCTTGAACTATCCTGAAACATGAACGAAGGCTTACAATAAAAAAATTAATAAAAAAAAAATAGAAAACGGATTGTAGGCTGCTACAAAAATGAGAGAATAAAAGAACCTGAGTAAACACTTCCAAAATCTAGAAAGTGAACTGAAGCAACCGAGAGGGAAGTTAAAAGACCGCAGTGGGAGAAAAGTGAGGACTATAAAATAGAACCGAGAATATTGCACCGACCCTATGTTTAGGGAACTTTGCACCATATAACCCTGCAACCATAATGCCCCTCAAGTGGTTACCCAGTATAGAGACATCACAGCCCCCAACACAATGTCCCTTCAAACGGCAATGTTACATGGTATATGGCGATACGGTTGGAGAGGGCAGATACCAAAATGACAGAAAATTAAAAACTGCCAAGACTACAAGAATGCAATTGCTTTGCCTGAGTTGTTTCTTCTTCATTGTGATTTAAGAGGTATTAATATTTAATTTGCAAAGTAGGCTCTGTCGATAGCAATACATGTCCTTGCGGGAGGAGACTGTATGATCAGAAAAGTCTTCCATTAACCAGCATACATCATAAGCGGTAGTCATCACCACTAATAGAACTAGTTCAGCTATGCGCCCTTTTCTCACAAAAATGACGAGGAATATAGATGAGGACAGTGTCTCGCCAAAAGGCCAAATCTTTTCATAGCAGATATGCGTGCCTTGGTCCAATACCTTGATCACGTATAAATCAGAAAAGTGAAGTTGATAACCAAATTCACAAGCCCAATGTTAGTTTTTCAAGAGAATATATGACGCATGCATCTGTCGATATCCAAAGAACACAGACAACCTAGTATGAGAGAGGAAGCGAGAGAAAGAGAATTAACTCACAAGAAGTTTGGTGCTTGCCACTCTGCAAATAAGCAGCTAAAGGCTCGGTATATGTAAGGCATTGAACTACTGAGTTAAGGAAACACGTATTGCCAAGATTTTCCAGACCAGCACCCTGTAGAAAAAGATGCCGAGGTTGAGAAGATTAAACCCTGAAATGAAATTGGCTGCCTACGGGAAAACTCAGAAGAAATTTCCAATTCAAAGATGGCATGAATAGACTCACAATCCTCCTAAATGTAATGCGGAGACTAAGCTCGGATCCAATGTCATGGTCTACACAGTCAGGTTTCTTAGAAGAAGCGGAAAAATTGGATGACATGATTTGACGGTGAGGGTCGGCAATTGAAGCGGCAGTAGAGGTAGAAGGAGCTAGAGTCTCAGGCTTGAAATCGGAAGATGAGGTGGTGAAATATGAAGTGGGTTTCCTGGCCTGATGGAAATCTACTTTTCTGAGTAAAGATTCATGGGTAGAAGAAGCTTGAACAAACTGTTCTGTAATCGACGAGGACATTATTCAATGATCTGAAATTGAATTGTCCTGTATTCCTCCAGGTATCATCGCTTTGTAATAAGAAGTGGGCAGCTAGCTAAATAAAAGCCTACTCCGGTACTTAGACTCTGCTTTTGTTGGAAAACAGAAGGGATCGCCGCCAAGATGGCAAGATGGCAAGATGAACGGGGGAAGGGTTTACAATTTCGGCGGTGTGGCATAAACCCTATTTTGCTTTAATAGACTAATAGTCGCCTTTTTCCATTTCTATTTTAAGGTGTTTGACAAGATGGACTGTTATAGGTGTTTCACATGGTGTTTGGTTGATGGAGGTTACTTTTCGCTTGTCTAGGTGAATTTATAGTAAGGTAAATTAAATATTAATATTCTTTTAATTAGGGTTACCATGAAATGTTGATTACCAAATCGTTAAAGAATATTAAGATTAGTTTATTAATAAAATTTAATAATTCATCTTTATTCATCTTAAAATAAATGATGTTATAACTTATTCATTTTAGCCTTTTTTAACCTAACCTATAATTAGTAAAAGTAACACCAAAAGTAAATTAAGGTGGAGTGAAGACTTTCAAAATGAAGTTGTTATGAGGACTCATATTTATTGAGATTTTGTTCTAATAAGAATTTATGAAGTATTTTATCCTAAAAAAAATTATAGTTTTTTTCTCAAAATAAAACTCATCCTAAAACTATCATATCCAAACAAAACCTTTGAAACTCTTAAAATGACTCACTTGTAAATTTCTTTTAATTGTAAATTCAATGTGTGAATAATAATAATAACAATAATAAATTTAAATTAATATTTTCTAAAGTAAGGATTTTTAAAACTTTAAGAAGTTTTAAAATTTTATTTGAAATATCCAAACAAATTATTTAAATTAAGGAAGTTTATAGATTCTCTTTTCAAGTAAAATTTCTCCTAAAATACTCTATACTCTCAGATTTTTTTTTTTTTACAATTGGCAAGCTGGTTGCAGATTATATTAATGGATAGTTAATTTAAATGTTAGGCAACATTTTTCTTTTGTGTAGAGATGTTTGGCAATATTAGCTAATAATGATAGATTTGGGTGGAGTTAATGTCTAAGACAATTCAACAAGCTAACTAATGAATAAGTTAACAAAAACACTCATTGTTTGATTTTTTTTAAAGAGCTCTTTCAACCTGGACATGTAATATCCCACTCTTAGAGCTCTTGATGTGTGTTAATTCATATTGTATGATTGTGTTTTAAGTGTGTTTGATTGTGGTTTCCAGGTGTGTTTTGAGTTTGATTTTGAAAGGATTTTAAATTAAGAGACTTGGTTGGTTTGAAGGCAAATCAGTTGATTGATTTATGTTTTCACTAAAATTTTAAAACCGAAAGAACTAACCAACTAGTCACTAGCAGAGCTTATTATTTTCCTATAGCTTATTATTTTTGGACTCAAATGGTTTTAAATCTCCGTGCTTTGGGTCATCAACTTTAAGGGTTTTGAGCAATAGATTTATATATTATTTTTGGAAGGATTTTCAAACTACTTCAAATATGATCAAAGCATTACCTCATGATGATGAGACAAAATTGTGTAAAAAGTGATTGATGACCTAAGTAACATTTGTTGCCTTCTTCTTTTTCTCTTTCTTTTCTGTGAAAATCATAACAGACAACTTTCATCCCAAATCATCGCTGTCAGCTGAAGCTTTTCTCCTCTTCACCTTTTTGTCTCCATTCCCCTTTTGTGCTAATACTTTTTGGCTTCATCCTTCACCATTTTAGTTCTTGAAGCAGAGTCAGCCCCCGTATGCCTCTAAAATCCTCCTCACTTTTTCTAAATTTGAGTTTTGAAGTAGGGTTTTGAACTGTGTAAGCCCTTACACCCCTTTTCTCTCTCATACCCATATGAGTATTTAAGTTATACCCTCCACTTCCCATAGTCCTTTAAACCTACGAGTTATTTTTTCTCCATTCTTGCCTCCACAATTAGTCATTATCTCTTTTTATGCATTTTATTTATGATCTCATCTCTTCTTCCAACCCTCTATCTAGCTCACGTTTATTTTTATTAAACAAAAATAAGTTAGATTTATGAGAAGTTAAATAATTAACCTTCTTTCCTTGATTTATGATTTTTTGGTGTTAGATATTATCTTCTCTATTTTTCTAAGTTTTAAGCTTTAAGTTAATTTTATATGGTTTTGAGAAGGTTTTACAAAGTTTTGATCTTCTCTTTTTAAGGTGATCAAGGTTCTTGGGTTTGAAGCTAGAGAATTCTCTTTTCTTGTAATTTGCTAACTTAGCTTGAGGTAAGTCCTTCTTACCTTACTGTGTGATGTGAATGAGCATGCGGGTTGTATAGGTCTTAGAATTCTAAGATGCATGCAAGCATATGTGTTAGTGGTTTGGTGAATACAGTCATGGCTTGATGAAGGATATATAGGCATGAATAGAAAACAATAAATATAGTTTAGCATGGTTTTCAAATATTGTTATTTTGTGAATTTTGTGCATATTTGTTATGCCCTTTGAATATGCAAATATTTCATCATGTGAGCATGTCTAGAATGAAGCATGAGCCATTTATGCTGAGTATGAAAAAATTGTTCAAAGATTTTCTATTTGTGGCATATTATGAAATGACATTATATTATATGTTAAGAGTCTTGTATGAACCATGATAGATGTTTCGTTTGAGTTAGAAAATGATGTGGGAGCATCCTTATTTGATGATCACAATATTACCCTTAATTTTTCTAAGTTTGAGAGTCACAAAACTCTCATCACTTAGATAAATTAACTACTCCTACAAAAACTAGCCACACAAACCATGCAAACCTTGTTAACCTTTACCACCCCACAAAATAATACCCCATCTTTTAAGCCATATTTTTTCCTAATTTTTTCCACCCTTTATAGCTTATTTTCTTTTATTATTTTAGCTCCAAAAATGCAATCCATTCTGCACCCACAATAGCCACACAAAACAAGGCACAAGTCCCTCTCAAGTTATATAGCAAGTCCTTTTAAGCACTTAGGAATAATAATGCAGATTTTTTAGAACAACAAGGAAGGCTAGAAGACATTTCTTATTCCTTTTTATCTCTTACTAGATTAAAATGATCCTTGTCTTTTTCCTTGTAAATCAAGTAGTAGCTACATGAGTTGGACATTTGCTAGAAGGCTCTCCCTATTCGAAATCTACACAAATATACCCCCATGGCCAAGTCTCATGGATGGTATATTAGGTAGTTTTCTTCATTTGTTTTATCTCAAATCACATGTATTAGTTGAATAATTTATAACCTTTAATCATGTACTCCATCTATAAGTGCCAAGCAAATAATGAAAGAAGGGACAATTTGTTTTTGGCTGTAAATTTCTTCTCTCAAAACCGAGATTCCTCTCTCTTCAACTCTAGTGTAGGTGTTTGAAGTTTTGCAAAAATCTTCAAAGATTTATCGTAAGAGTTTATACCTTAGGTGGTTCTTGTGAGTATTGATTCAAGGAGTTACCAATAATTAATTTTATCTTCTCAAATTTTTTCCCATTCTACTCTTAATTTTCTGTTGTTCTAATCTTAATTAGACATCACTTCCTAGGATGACCCAAGTTGGATCTCATACACATCAAGAAAGCATGTTTATTTTTTAACATGTTAGATTTTTGATCTAGGTAAATAGTTCAATTGGTTGGGTTTAGAATCAATCTACTAGTCTTATCAGTCGATTGGTATGATCCTACCAATTAATTGGTTTGTAGTGTTGTTGCTGCCCTGATGGGTTGTCACTCAACTGGTTGAGATTAGAACTAGTCTAATGGATATACCGGTCAATTGGTATTGTAATATACTGACTTTCCCTAACCGTAATTTCTAGATAGTTATTCTCTTAAATTCTAACATTAACCCTTGAGCCTTTATTTTCTTTTCTTTTCCATTTTCTTTTTCTTTCACCCTTAATCCTCACCTCTCTCACATGACCCTCCCTTTTCCCCAACCGCTTACATTTTTCCTTGGTTTGGTTAATCAAACCAAATACCTAACTAATCCTAAACCCCCCACACTACCCCTCTATTGTAGTCCATCTCTAGCCGTTGCACTTTAATCATGCCATTACCCCTATACCTCTATTTTTCTACCATGACCGACCCTATCAATCTTTTCCTTTTTCACACAATTAACCTTTACATCCCCTCTTCCTCTTATTTTTCAATCATTCATCCTAACCCAAATCAAAGCCTGTATTTCCTTTGCCATGAAATTCTCCATTTGGCATCATTTTCCCTTCTTCTTCCTCCCGGTTACCTTTTTTGCTTCATGTTGCAACTGCATTTTTCTAGCATTTCTTGCTCAAACCTACCACCACCTTTGCCATCATCCTATGTATCTAGCCACTCATGTTGCACCACCACTTGATGTGTATGTAACTCGCATTAGAGACCCTCTACAATTTGGCCTCCTAATTTTTTAACCCCCTCTCTGTAACACCCCCAAAATTTACTACTAAAAAATTTCGTTTTATTAAAAGATTTAGCGGAAGCGAAATAACAAGACTTGTGAATTTTGGGGATATTACCGCCACACTTAGTACCACACCGGTTCACTCCTACCGTTCCAGTACCAGGTGCTAAGGTTAAAAGAATAAAATACCAATTGCTAGAAATCCAAACCATGTTAGAAATTAGAGTAGCACAGTAAACCATTTACAAGAATAAAATCCACCAATGGTGGTTACAAGAGCGAAGATTACATTTAAACTAAGAGTTAAAAAGGGAATAATAAAACCCCATCAAAATTTTGGATAATCCTTATGCTCTTTCCCATTACCCACTTGAATAGCACCTGAAAGTGGACCTACAAGGGACACTACCAATTGAATAGGCAGGGGGCCCACGGATGGAACCCTTCAGTAATACGGTATTGAGTAACCCTTTAAAACACACCTAACAGCAGGCCCGCAATGTAACACATGATATACCACTATGTTCATACATAACAACAGGTGTAAACAAAATATTCTGTTGTGGATCGATATCAATTCGGAAAAATAAGATCTAATTAGAATCAATTAGAACACACAAGAATTGAGAAGAGAAGAACACTCAAGAACACAGATTTGGGAAACAAATGATCTTATTGATGTGAAATAATTGTGATTACAAAGAGAATCAAAGAAATTATCACATAAATCACTCAATTCATTAAGGAATTATAAGAGAACTCAATAAGAGAAGAAGACGTCATTCACTATGTGATTAGGGTTCTAATCGTATGGTATTTATATTATACGAAACTATCATTAGCAAAAACCGAGGCGGAGCGAAAAAATCAAAAAACACGGTACCCCCATGTTTATTTTCTGTCTCTCGTCCTCTCACGGAAACATAACACATTTTCCTGATGAAAAAACATGGATCGTGTTTCTCGAACATCGGCCCCCCGTGTTTCTTTCTAGCTTTGACAATCTTTAGTATTTTAGCCACAACTTCTTCATCTAATATCCGATTGAGCTGATTCTTGATGCTTTGGAAAGATAACAGAAAGATCTACAACTTTCATGGTCAGCACATTTCCAAATTCTAATTTCTTCAAGGTAAAATATTCATATCTTTCCAGAACAGCTCATAGTTCTACTCCAAATTCCTCTGAAACACTTCACACACCAATCCAAGCTATTCTACACACCAAATACGAGTCACAAGCTCACATATTCACATCCATACATTCATATATTTAACAAGTCAATCAAATGTTAATGGTGCATACATAATATTCACTTTCGTACATTCGTGTACTTAACAAGCCAATCAAATATTGATAGGTCTTAATGAGAAATCGATACTTTTAGGGCCTTAAGCCATTAGTCCATCATTATTCATTCATTTCTTGGACTTTATATATATCCATGTAAGTGTGGGAACCCCACTATTATATCCGGTGGACCGGAATACATATAGGGCAGAACGCTCCTGACTACTATTATTTATCGGTGGACCGATCTCCAGGGTAGAACGCTCCTGGCCACTATTATTCGTCGGTGGACCGGTTTGGCCCCGACTCACTTAGTATTTCACTATAAGTTATTAGTGTATTTCCCATGTCTTAGCTTCATTAAGTTTGGTTTTTTGAGCATGAAATCCCCCACTATTATAGCCGGTGGATAGGAAATCATGCAGGGCAAAATGTTCCTTGCCACTATTATTTGCCGGTGGACCGATCTCTAAGGCACCCCCGACTCCTGGCCACTATTATTCGCCAGTGGACCGGTCTGGGTCCAACTCAAAAATCTTCCTCTTTAAGTGATTGTGTCTTATTTGTATCTTATTCGAAAATATTTCACCCTTGACATGCATGTCACCAACCTCTACTTCTATCCTCGAGAGAGGGCCCGTCCCATATCTTGAGACCTTTACGCCTCTTATCACACCCTGACTTTCATTCCCCCTTACATTTACTTATAACGAAAACCAAACTCCTAAGAGTGTGGGTTGAGACCCAACACCTTATGACATTCAAATCCTCTCACTACCACTCTCTAGGGTTTTCCTTTTAAACCCTAATCGGACCTATGTGGCCCAACCTTTCTTTTATCGTCCAACACCTTATCTCATTTAGTTTCAACCCAAATCCTATCACTCTACTCACCAATCATACATGTGACCGTAAAACCGTAGTTGGCCGCTCAAACCCTAATACCTTTCTTACGTAAGGATTATCCCATACAAATCCTATAAACCTCCCATGCAAGAGTTGCATCACTCATTCATTTTGATCATAATCTCCTTCTATTTTTCCCCTCATGGATCATGAGATATTAAGGTCAATATCATGTCCCTTTAGTCAACTCACTTCCCCTTTGTTCCTTTTTATCCTTTCACCCCATGTCATATTATTAAACATCCTAGCATGCATGTTCTAGAGGGTCACATCATATAACATCGTACGCATAACATATATAATCATCATCCACATGCCATAAAGAAGTCACATGAGCATACATCACTTGAAGTTGCGCTACAAATGATTAATCATTAAGCATAAAGTACATAATATGGCATGACACATGGCACACGAGGCATATAATACACACGTTGTTCTTAGCCACATCCCCTACTCAATTTAGGTTACCAAGCTATCTCCTACACATATCAGGTCACCAATTACCCTTTATAATTGTTACACTTATCGTATTTCCCATTTGGTTTGTTAGATTACTGAATTGCTCTTCTCTTTTGTTATAATTACTAAATTACCTTTTAGTTGGATAAATTACCAAATTACCCTAATTTGCCCTTTAGTTGGCTAAGTCACCCATTTACCTTTCTCTATTATCATAATTACCATATTACCCTTCTCCATTATCAAAATTACCAAGTTACCCTTTAGTTGGTTACATTATCAAATTACCCTTCTCTATTATCATAATTATCAAATTACCCTTTTATTGATTAAATTACCAAATTGCCCTTTTTCCATTATTATAACTACCAATTTACCCTTTAGTTGGTTATACTACCAAATTGTCCTTCTCTATTATTATAATTACTAAATTACCCTTTAGTTAGTTAAATTACCAAATTACCCTTTATCCATTATTATAACTACTAATTTACCCTTTAGTTGGTTATATTACCAAATTGTTATTATCTATAATCATAATTTAATTACCCTTCTTCATTATCATAAATACCATTTTACCCTTCTCCATTATTATAATTACCATTTTATCCCTTTAGTTATAAAACTACCATTTTATCCTTTTACTTACAAATTTACCATTTTTTCCTTTACTTCCAAAATTACTATAATACTCTTAACGTCCAAATTTACCATAATACCCTTTTACTTATGAAATTACCATTTTATCCTTTACCTCCAAAATTACTATTTTACCCCTTTTCATACAAAATTACCGTTTTACCCCTTTACCTCCAAAATTACCATTTTACCCCTTACTTCCAAAATTATCATTTTACCCCTTACTTCTAAAATTACCATAATATCCTTTTATCTATAAAATTACCATTTTACCCCTTACTTCCAAAGTTACCATTTTACCCTTTACTTATAAAATTACCATTTTTATAAGATTACCATTTTGCCCTTTACTTATAAAATTGCCGTTTTGTTCTTTTCTTACAAAATTACCATTTTACCCTTCTCCCCTAAAATTACCATAATACCCTTTTCTTACAAATTCACCATCTTGCCCTTTTATTATACCACTTTTATTAAGTTATCATCACTACATGGATATTAATATTAATACTCCACTCTCCTCGCCCAAATTCCACCAACTATTATATTTCACATAATACTCCTCATCACCCACATATATTAGGTTATATTCCTACATAAGACATATTACCAAAATGCCCATAGGCTCACAATAATATTATTCATGCATGATGGTCACAATAACATAATATAACATGGATAAGTACTTAACATTTTCATTAATAACCAAACCCATTCCTTAAGCAATATTTCCACATATAGCACATAAACTAGCATACTTTTCTTTCTATATTAATCAATACAAGAAAATATGGATATTATATTAACAAACATATATCAAGCATAATAAAATATTAAAAACCCTAATGTGCTAACATACGTTTATTCATGCGTTTAAGTGGGGTTTAATGATTACCTTAATTCTCGCAAAATTGAACCTTACCGATATTCCGGTTAAAGATTCAAACTTTAAATAGAAAAATCAACACCTAAAATAATATCAATAATTATTATATTAGAAGTAGGAAATTAAAAGGATAAAACTTTATAAAAACTTAATTAATAACACACTTTACTTAACTATTAATATACCTCAATAATTAAACAAAACAACTCCCAAAATAATGCATGTGGAACTCACGCTGCACGAGCAGCGTGAGCCACATGCAGATTATGTGGGGAAAAAGGGTCAAAGGTAGGGAGGTAGAAGGGAAGGATGGTCATTTTCGGGTTGAGGCTTTGGAGCTAGAAAAAAGAGGGAAGGTGGGGGAGGATTGGAGGCAAGAGAAGGGTGCAGGAGTGAAGAGGGGGTGTAGGTAGTGGTCGGGGATGGGTTGTTGGTAGCCAACGGTGGCGGCGACGAGGCCACGAAGTGGGTTGCAGGAGTGGGCAGGCTGAGAAGGAAGGAAAATAGAGGAGGAAAATGAAGGGGTGTGGGGCTGGTTTCAACAAAAGGAGGTGGGGATGGTAGAGGAGATTACAGGGAGTGGATTGGTGGTTTGGGTGGCGACAGAGGCGGCCGGAAGGCGGCGAACGGAGGGGTTGCAAGGAAGTTGCTGAGAAGGGAGAAAAAGGATAGGGGAAGGAAGAAGGGACTGTAGGGGCTTGAGGGGGTATTTTGGTGGTTCAAGGAGGTAGTATAAGGTGGCAGGAGGCACTGCAGGCGGTTGGTGTGGCAGAGGAAGCGGCGAAGGGGCGGTGGTGCACAAAATAGGGACGGAAATAGAAGGAGAAGAAAATGAGAGGAAGGAGGTCAGGGAAGGTAAGGAGCTCGAACAATGAGGCAGGAAAGGGGTTGATGAGGAGAAGAAAAAAAAAAGAGGGAGAATAGGGGGCAGCTGGCCGGTTGGTGGCAGCATGTAGGGTGGCACCTGGCAGGGGAGGTGGCAGGGGGTAGGGAGGGGAGACAAAGAGGGGGAAAGGGAGGCCATGCGTGAGAGGGAGTGCATGGCCCGTTGGGTCCAAAATGGTGAAAAAAGGATGGGGGGAGAGAGAGGGGGAGGGAGGGTTGCAGTGGTGGTAGGTGGTGGTCGGCGTGCCCGAGGTGGCAAACCTGGTCGACGAAGACAGGTCGAGGGTGCTGGGTCGAGGCAGAAGAAGGAGGAAGAAAGGAAGGGGAGCAGGCCGGCGTAGGGGGGAGAAATAAATGGGTTGGTCCGGTCCAGGGGAAAGGAAAAAAAGAAAAGAGGGAGGTTGGGTCGGTTGGTGCGTGTAGGAGGCAAAACAGGCTTGTGGCCCAGGCACGGGGGAAGAGGAAAGGAGAGGGGAAGATGGTCTAATGGCCCATTTGCGCAAGGATGGGGGAGGCAGGCCTGGTGTGGGCGGCCCGAAGGGAGAGAAAAGAAAAAGGAAAAGGATGAAAGGAGAAAAAGTAGGAAAAGTAGGAAAAAAAGGGGGAAAAGGAAAAGGAAAAATAGGAAAAAATTATAATAATTAAATTTATAAAATAATAGAATTTAATCTTTGTGGGAAATAAAATTATTTAATAATTTAATTTAATATAATTAAATATAAGGTTTCAAAAAGGTTAATTTTGGGAAAATAATGGTTTGAAAATTTATTTAAATAAAATGAGTATGTTATAATAATAAAATATTTATTTTAATTTATTAAATATCCCTATCCAAATTTATATACTCAAAAATCCATAAAATAATTAAATTAAATAATTTTAAAAGCAAATTTATGCCAAATAAAATCTATTTATTAAATTGTAGGTTTTTAAAAAAATTTTGGGGGGATTACACTACCAAATGGAATATCTCACACAAGATATCCCTAACTTCATCTAATACTCTACAATACCTTGCCTTCATTTGGTACTTACACAACCAAGCCAACATCAACCACACCAAGTCATTTGCTTTAGTTCTCTTTTTCTTCCTCTTAAGTTAGGTATGGCTTATCTTTTTCTTATTTGGTTTTGTTGATGATAAATTTGATGTTGTATGTGCTAGATTCTAATATTTCACTAGGTTTGTTTTTAAAGAGAATAATGAATATTAGTTGGAGGCTAGGGCTTTTGTGGTTCTTGTGTTTTATTTTTGCTATTAGATTGTAAAATGAGGTAATCCATATGCTTCTACTCAAAATATGAAATCATGTGGTAGTTTGTAGGGTTTGTTATGTATATACCTACAGTATGATTTTATGCTTGTTGTGATTTACGATATGTATGAATGTGTCTCGATGTGTTTCCAATCTCTTCTTAAGTATGTCAACATGAATTATTATGTGCAAGTATGTTTAGATTTATTCATGAATGATTTAATATTTGTATGATCTAGGGTAGAATTGTCATTTTTACGTGTGTCACGTTTCTAGTTTCCAACATATATGCTTAGTATATGTTATATGATGTTAATTATAAAAAGCATGTGATTTATGATAAGTTAGATATGCATGTGTTAAGGTTTTTGTGCTTAATATACATGATTCATGCATAGGGGCAAAGTAGTCTATTGATGTTGTTAGAAATTTTAGAACTTTATAGTACATGCTAATGTGTTTTTTTTAATGTATTTTAGCCTTTTCGTAAGAAATGTGAAATTATATCCAAGTTTAATACTAAAATGGTTAATATTGAGATAATTAGAGTTTAAGAGTATTTTTATCATGTGTGGCTCATTTTGCCCGAGTGTTGAATAGGTGGACTAGGTTAGCCTTAGGAGATTATAGATGACTTTATTGTTAACCTTGGCTTACCTTGGACCATTGACCTTAAGATTGATTTAAATAATCAAAAATAAAGAGGAAAAACTAAATATGGATTGGTGATCATATGTGTGTGTTATGTGTGGTTGGTGGTCATTATAATAAGATATTAATATTTAAAGTGAAAAATCTTAAGAATTAGAAACGGTCTACTCTTCAGGGTTAGCTACTCTAGAGATAACGCAGGAGACTTCGGTTTGGTTTGGTAGTTTCATTGGATGCTTCAACATTCTAAATAAGGTCTTAGTTTACTTTATCTTGAGACCTTTTAGACAACATACATGCTTAATAACTAAGTGCCTAAGGTAGGAGGGCACTATATTACATTGGTGCTCTAATATGACTGGTGTACTCTATACATGTTCAAAATGGTTAGAGGGTATTATGTTGCTTTGTGACTGGGGCTTATCTCTTGTATCCCCTCAAGTAAATGAAAAGGGAAAAGTAACTTTATATGGTGACCTTTGGTATGTTTGGATTGTTGGTTCAGTAGTTACCTTTGTGCTTTAACTTTGATATTTGGAATTGGTTTGGTATGATTGGCTAGTATTTGCCTTCATATACCCTAATGGTTATGGTTCATTGTTGAGTTCTTAGTTGTGATGATAACAAACAAGGATGAGATTATTTGTGTTCCTAGTGCAAAATATTTTCAGTCCTAAAGATGTTATGGAAACAATTGGAAGATACTAATAGAAGGAATTAATGAAGGAATTAGAGTAATGCATGAAGATCCTAAATATTAAAGGAGTACCTAGGTTAAATGTCATCATGTAATGAAAGTATTCTCACTGAGTTGGTTAAGCAACTCGGGATAAATGTTTTTCTTAAAACTGTGATTTTTACAGAAATTGGTTTATGAACTAAAAGTGTTTTCAGAGGAAACTCAGCCGAATCTCTTGATGAGTTCCCTACATGTTTAATCGATTGGTATCCAAAAAATTAGGAGATCACCATACGATATATTTAATGATGTTTTATCAATTTTGTTTTGGTAATATCTTGATGTTATATTTGATCATGTTTTTAGTTTTATGACGTGGATTTTAAGCAATAAAAGATATTGATTTTGTTGAATGATGCTCATGAATTTCATATTCAATTCTATTACATTGTTAGAATGATTTTGAATTAACTATTGTATTTCTGACTATGATTTTCTTTATAAAACTATCGACAATATTGACCTTATACTAAATTTATAATTAATCGATCAGTGTTATGATCTTATTTTATAAATTCACCTGCGATTTCAATTTTATTAAACTCGTATGACTTTAATATCTATTTATAATTTTATTTCTAGTGATGGACACTTTTTAATATTTTAAATTAGTTTTAGATTATGATTTTGTCGTGCAATTTCGACTTTGTTTAAGAGTCATATATCTTTAAATGAATATAACTCATTTTAAATTATAAAGTTTGTTACAATGGTAAATTTATCTTAATGGTTTATTATTTAGTATTTGACTTTGTTTCAAATACCTATGAGGTTTCATTTTGACGGTTTAATCTTTTTTCCACAAGTATATGGCTAATTCAAAATCATAATTTTTTATTTTTGATTTGTAGTTTATGATTTAACATTTTGTATCTGTTTTGATAATGGCTCTATCCTATGTGTGGTTTTTTTGTGAGGTCATATTTCACTAATGAATATAATAATATTTTAAGTTGTATTTTTTTGTACCATTTTTTGTTTATTGTAAATAATTATTTCTTTGAGATTCAACTTATAACTTTAATTTTAAATATTTCTCCAACATATTTTTGATTTTTTTTTCCTAAATGAATTTGTGAGTAAATTAGATTCATTATAAAAGACAAGCCTAATATTTATGAGAGTTCACTTGAAATTTTCCTTAGAATATTTTATTTGAACCAAACCATAGTATTTTTTTAATAGTTTTTAAGGATTAATATTTTGTTAGAGTTTTATAAATGGTGTTAGTTCTATAGGTTAATTAAGTTTCTTTAAGTCTGCAATTTTTTTGATAATTTTTTTCCTTGAACATACTTCACTTACAAACATTTATTTATGTTTTATTATGATTTTTAAGATAATAAAAAGTGGTTTCATTGTTTAATTTTTCAATTGGTTCTTGGACATACCTCATTTACTAAATCACTACTCATGTGTGTGATATTTTCATGTCAAAAATTTTAATCCTTATAAATAATTTTAAAATATATTTTTGTTTAAATTTTTGGGTGTCGAATTGCTTAAAATATAGCTTTGGAAGTTTTTAAATAATTTATAGCTACTTTTACTATTTATTTTAAAATTTAGCCAAAAAACTTACTATTGGGCATTTTGGCTTGTAAAAAGGCACTATATGATTATGAAAAATTATATTTGAGTTAAAAATGAATTAATATTCTTGATTCTAAAGTCTTATTAATTTCCCAATATTTTTTATATTTATTTTTTAAAAATTTCCTTACTTTACGTATTTCACATTTAGCACTATATTCTATGTACCAAATCTTATTATTAATTCATGAAGATCTTTAGTTAAGTTCATGAAATTATTTTAAGGTTCCCATAAATATTTATAATTTTATGGTTTCATTTGGTATATTTTTTAATAAAATTCTCTTTAATGGTTTTTTCTTTATTAAAAATTATTTAACTTTAGAAAATAATTAATTAAGGAACTTAAATTATTCTATACACTTCTTTGATCGGAGTTTGGGATTTTATATTTTATTATATTTTAAGTAATTTTTAGGCCTAAATTAAACTTTTAATTATACTATTCTACCTAACTTTTTCATTTTTAGTACTTTAAAACATTATCCCTCCTCTTCCATGACCATAATCAGGGTTGAGGACATTATCCCTACCTTTTTAAGACCTATCACTGTTTTTCCCTTCCTTTGTCAACGATTTTCAACTTTAATCATGCAAATCCTTACACATCCACTTATACACTTCAATCTTCATATTAGCAATGCCCTGGCATATGTTTACCACTAAAGTAAGGCATAGGTAAAAAAAGAATCCCTTTCTACTTTCCAATGCTAATTTGGTTGGTTCTCTCTCCATAACATGTCATAAGATTTTTTTATTGAACTTTCAAGCCATTTACTATCTTTAGGCATTAGCTCATTCTTCTCTCTGGTTGAATTTTTTTCTAAATGTTGAACAACCCTCCTTCCTCTCTATACCTGATGTCGAGACCATAAAACCTTCTTTCCATCCTTTTTTTTTTCATTTTTTACTTTTGAATTATTGAATCATAACTCAACTATTTTTGTTTTAAGCAAAGGTTGTTGGTTGTTCTTGAACCAAGTCCATCCATTTAAGTGAAAGGGTTATTTTTATTTTTTTTATTCTATCCTACAAATTTTCTTTTACTTGTTTATGCATTTAAAGAATTTACTAAATTTATGCTAGTATTTTGTTGAAGATGGTCTAGGTCAGGAGAATGGTGCTTAAGCTTAATCATTTCTTACTTTCTTTTTGCTTTTTGGTTCTTAAAAGCTAGATGATAAAATTATTATTTTGGATATAGGAATTTTGTGGGCTAAGTATTTATTTTCTTTTGATTTCATAAGCACATTAGTATGATATTCTTAAAAAGTACACAACTTGGTGTTTTATGTGTTAAAAACATGTATTATGCATTATAAGTGAAAAATACCATGTTAGGCCATGCTAGGGTGTCTAGACCGTGATAGTATTACAAAATTATGTTATGGTTCAATTTTTCCAAAAAAATGATAATGAATATATTTTCATGCATATATGATGATGTATGAATAACATGAAAAATGGATGAAAGATAATGTATTATCCTACTTTTACCTCTCATTCCTAGTTTTTGTGTGTGTGGGTGTGTCAATTGTTTAAATTTTGATTAAAGTATGTCATTATATGTATTTTAGTGCATATCTGTCAGTGTGTGAGTTTGGTTTAAAAAGAATAAAAAACTATATAGTTATTTTATACTCAGCTACAAGGTGTCGTGGTCACCTTCAACCATTTTTAGTTTAATGATTGCATTTTAATCCCCATGATTTCTAGGTAAACTTTAATACATAACATGGCTTAATTCACAATAGTTTAAGGTTATGTATGTTTGAAATTTTAAAGTGTCTAAGAGCATTTATGTCTTTGTACATAAAATTTGTGATTTTTAAAAAAAGAAAGCGATTTTAAGTGTAAAAATATTCCAAGTACATACAATGGATTTATGTAAAGTATATTAGATAGGTTTATATTAGGGGGGGTTTATGGAAAATGAATGTTTTAAGCATGAATGGCATTTTGATCATTTCTCCATAGTATAAAATTTTCAAATCTTATATCAATATTTAAAGTGCATATTTTAAAGTAAGGATTTAAAATACAAATTTGATGGAATAGATGAGGAGTAGGTTTATAAATGGTAATTTGGTCCTTTTTGGAAAAAAATATTTCTAAGTGATGAATGAATGGACCTAGGTGATATTAAGTTGACATTGACTTAAATATTTAACCATTTCCTTTTATAAAATTGACTTTCATTAGATTTTTAATATAAAGTAAAGTGTTTGATACTCCAAATATTGTAATAGACTTGTATGGACATGGAGTCTATGGTGCCCTAATCCCTTGAGATTAAGATGATGATTGATTTAACATTTTAAGTAAGGTCAGCAATCAAGTGGAACGCTAATTTACTAATGTTGTAAATGTTAAATGTGACCTTGTGTTAAGTGAAAAGATTGAATCCTATAAAAATAAAAGGCATTAATAATCAAAGTAAAATAGCGCTTGAGTTGGGCCTAGGATCTTAGAGTCCTCGAGATGGCATATGTGGTAAGGATTGTGCTTTCATACCTTTTTAGGGGTTTATGTTTTGTTAGGTTAACTTTGGCAGCCATATAGGCCCTATGTCTACTCTATAAGATCCTTCATATGGTGTATAAGGTAAGGTTGTTAAAATCATGATTTTACATTGAATCAGTTAGGGGTCCGTAGAGTCGGATCATAGAATAGTAAGATTATACCAAATTCATAAAAAGGAGATCCTGTATAATATGTATATGATATATTATTCATATTTAAATTTAAATAGAACTAAAAATTCAAATTTAAGCTTTCAAATAGTCCAATTCAAGTTGGAACAATCTACAAATCCACAAATTGTCCACAATAGTTAACAACCCAAACCACATAAACCACAAAAGTACAAAGTACAATAACATGATAGTGATTAACATCAGTCAATGATAGTCATCATAATTTTCATTTTCTACATCCTCACTTCCAAATTCGGTATCCCTACTAGCAGTACTAGCCTCAATTTCTTTATCCCCATCATCACAAACACTTGTATCAAATTCATCCAAGTCATCATCTTCATTAGAAGCAACACATGTGATAACCACTTCATTTTCACTTAACTCGTGGACTTGGAATTCATCTAGATTAAGGAATAATGAAATAAAGATAAATTATAACTAAATAAGACTCAATAATTATTTCAAAAGTTGAAAAAAAAAAAGAAGGCATACCATTAGCTTCATCATCAGTGCTCTCATTTCCATTTCTTGCAGCCTCTCTAGCATACCTCTTGCTTGCTCTATCAATAGCACTTAACTTTTCTCTATTAATAGGAAGTACAAGTTCTTCTCTTTTGGTTATCCATTCATCATATAAAGGTAGTTTGCATAAGATAATTGTCCTTTCAATTGTAGTTGCTCGTTTTTTGTTTTTTTGCCTCAATTTAAGATTATACATTATAAAAACCAAATCATTCATCTTTTTTTTGATACAAATGATTTTTCTTCTTTGTATGGACCTATTACACAAAATGAAAAAATCATTAATCAGATGATTTATAACTATCAAATTAATTTAACTAACAAGAAAATGAATTAGTAGTCTACCATTTCAAATGCAATCCAATTTTGCTCACAACTAGAAGAAATACATATCAAGCTTAAAATTCATATGGAAAATTTCTTCAACTTAGGGCACTCATCTCTGTATGAATTTTACTAATCAGCTACATATTTATAGTTTTATAGTATGGTATTAGCTTAGAAAAAAATGAATATTTACTAAAATAAAAATATATAGATCTGGAGACTTTTTGTTCTTTACATTATAGTTGTATGCATAGAAAAAAGCCCTCTTGCATTTTTAAATGCATCCAATTGCAAATCAATATTAAGTCTTTCTTCTTGATCTACAACCATCCTTTCTATACAATTGTATAAGCTAATCTTGATATCTACATAAGCTCTAAAATATGGCCTATAGTGAAAGTGTGGATTAAGATAATAGACAGAAACATGTAATGATTTATGTAGTTGAGAATCCCAATACTCGTCAATAATTTGAAAAATAGGCTCATAACTACAATAAAGAGTTACATGTAAAATTGAAACACATGACTAAAACTAATAAAGTTAATAGAACTACATTATTAAAATTTTCCTTGATTTGATTTTTTGATTGATTCATAGCTTCATAAATGAATTCCATAGCTAAATTATCATCAAAATCAACCATATGAAGCACTTTAACAAGTGGTAGGTTAGCTTTCAAGCAAGTAACAACCCTACGCTAAAACACATGACTATCTAAAATAATCCTCCAAACCCGTTTTCCTTCAATTGTTGAAGCAAACCTGCTAGATCATCACTTATTGGATGGCTAGTAATGGACCTTTTAGCTCAATTAGGCACCTCAAGGTCAAGTATGAAGTTAAAAATTGGGTCACACTGGGTCTTATCGACTCCATTCCTTATGTAAGCTCTTTCATCCAAGTAAGGAGCAATGTTCTAAAGTAGATGTATATTGTTATCCTCCTCACCTTTGTAATTGTCACATAACAAATGTTAATTATTTTTTTTTATCAAGATCTTCTAATATTAAATTAATACAATGAGAAAAACATGGTGTCCAATACAACCTATTTCTTTTCTCCATTAACTTCTCCCCAACTGCTTTGTAGTTTAAGGCATTATCAGCCACAATTTGAACTACATTTTCTTCTCCAACCTTTTCCACAATAGCATCTAACATCTCAAAAACTTTTTTAGCTATTTTAGAAATGTCAGATGTGTCAATTGATGATAAAAAGACATTAACCCTACAGTTATTCACTAAGAAGTTCCATATAGAGAACCTTTGTCTATCACTCCATCCATCAGACATAATAGTACAACCTGCTAGCTTCCATTCATCTTTATACTCCTCAATTATTGTTGCTACCCTGACCACTTCCTTATTTAAATATTTAACTCGTATTTTATGATAAGTTGGTGTGTTTAGTCCTATCCCATACTTTCCTATCTTTTCAACCATAAGCACAAAATCGAGATCATACATTGCATTGAAAGGAACAATACTAGTGTAGAAAAAACGTGCAATTTGTTGACAAATCTCCTCTCTTTCTTCCCTTTTAAACGTATGATTAAGTGTGGTTTGTATAGATGATTTTTTTTGCTAACAAAAGAATCCATAATAGCTTTTCCATTTTAACCATAATCATGTCTAGACTTTTCAAATGTATCAACCTCACCAATTGCATTAAGTTTCCTCCTCTTTTTTTAGATCCTTCTTCACTAGCTAACAAAACGTCTCTAAATTTTTATTTGACATAATCTGGGACTTGGAGTCAAGGTTCAACATTAACATGAGTTCTTGCTAGGCGATTTTTTAGCCTAAAAACCCCTCCAGAATGTATTAATCCATAGTATTTACACCTCACTTTCTTATCACCATCATCCACTTGCAAACCATGTTCCCAACCAGGATCTGATCTATTAATGAGAAAAATTTCCTTTTTCTAGATCCAGAAGTTGACATTATATGACCTTAAACAAATAATAAACACAGTATTATGATAATAATATAGCTATTTTTGTGAATTCAATTCAGCATATAACATTACATAGTATTATCTAATTCACCATGCACTTATACAACATACAAATTACATATATATCAAAATTAGTACACCATCAAACATATATTATATACATTCTAGTATTATAAAAATATACACTAGAAACATAAATTAGTTTAATTAGGTATCAAAATTCAAAACCAAAACCAATATCAACATTCAAACAGGTAGAAATTAGAAATGAAAAAGAAGCATTTTAATACCTAGTTGAGAGCTTGAGGCACAACAATCTATTGTGAAAAAACTATTGGAATGCCAAAGAGGAAGACACCACAACACATAATATTTTAGGAAAATTAGGAATGATTACAAAAAAATCTCGTCATTTGTTAACTTTATTGCAGAATCAGATGCCAAATTACAAACTTTTAGATTTATCATCTAGCAAATTAGACAAGTAAGAAGCAAAGTATAATTAGAGCAAATTAGGTGAATTGCAAAAACGTATGCAAAATCAAGAAAATTACAAACTTTTAGATTGTAAATAAGGATACAAATTAAATTTAGCAAATTAGGTAAATAAGAAACAAAGTATAAATGTATATTAAATAGACAATAAATGTGTGCATTAATGATGTTACATTATTTATTTTATTATAAATGACTCAAACAAAAACAAAAATATGTTTACCTAAAATATAACAAATATATGGATGTATAATTAGAATAAATTTGGTTTGATAGGATAAAGATCTAAAAGTCCATGGGTCAAGCTTGTAAATTATTAGGTTAGAAGAGTGGAAAAATTAAATAAATACCACTTATATTTTGCATCATGTCACATTAAGATTTTAATCGATTTGGATCGAAGAAACCATGATTATGCACATTATTACTTATGAAATATATATTAATAACAAGGTGACAAAATTCATATGGAGTCCTCACACACACACACACAAAATATAAATAAACTCCATAGAGGGAGTGCTAAACTAATTTGTGTCAATAGGAAAATCTAATGTGAGTTTGACTAAGGTGTCTGCACACTTAATATAAGCAATACTCTTGAAAAGTACCGAGTAATCCTCACTAATCAAAAATGGTGGTAGAATCTGCACAACTCAAGGGAACACTCATCACTAATTAGGTAAATAATAGTTCTTGAGTCAAACTCTATGTAAAGTCGTGTAAAACTAGCCCTCATTGTAATATTTAAACCTATTCAGATAGCCCAAACCTCAACTAACAAAGTTTAAGTTATGCTAATTGTTGACACAAATGCATGGATCTAACCACCATCAATGTCTCTCATTAAACCTCCAATACTAGTCATACCTGAGTTTCAGGTAACACAACTGCCAACATTAAGTTTAACTTAACCCTGAGGTGTTAGCATCCAACATAGGGACCTCATATCTGAATAAATATCAATTTTAAAAAAAACTAAATTTATTCTAAGCCTTGATTATTTCCTTTGATTTCTTGATAAGGAAAATTAAGGCTCCAAATGGGATTGATTTGCCTTTAAAAACATGTTGGCATCTCCATTTCCGTAACTACCAACTTGAGACACTTAACAAGATATTCCATAGAACACTATGCATAGTCATGATAGCTTTGTTTTGGTTGGAATCCATCTAACCCCAAAAATCCCTTCTAAAGAACTCATCACCTTTTCAAATTAGTAATAGTTGTCACCATACATGTTCTGCTATCTCGTAATGACAAAGGACTTGAACAATACCCTCCACATCAATCAAGCATCTCTCACAACCACTATCCATAGTGAGTCCTATCTTAACATGTTGCTCTTTAGTATGCAAACTATTTAGATTTGATCGCCACAAGAATGATCTTATCATCTCCTTGACCCCTATGGTACTACACTAGCCTCCATGCAAAATTAGTGCCATTTGTCTCAACATGCACTAATATGTTATAGCTTAAAGCTACAATATATTTTCCGAAGGAGTGATTTAAACACACAACTTTATTAATTCCCTCATGATTAGGAGATCATGGAGTACTGGTAATGTGTAAGATAATTTAATGAGGCAATAAATGAGCAAACTTACTCCCATAACCATGCTCTATCATGGGACTAATACTTAGAAACTTAGCATTCAAGCTCTACATAATCAATTAGCCAAACTTCAAGGCCTATAAGTGATTTCTTATAAACTCAAGGATCTCTCTAAATTTGAATAGTTAAACCATTACCAACATTCCAAATAGCAACTCATTGAATGAGCTCTAGTCCATATTTAAGAGATTTTAACACCATTATACATCAATGCATTTTTGAATTGGTATTAATTCCCTCCCTTGAATGAAATATTTTTCCTTGATAACTTCAACCCATAATACCTCCTCATCATATAACAATTACCACCCAATATTCCTCATTAAAGAAACACTTACCTATTTTTCTATTTGAAGCCCAAAAACATCCAAAACTTTTGACATGCATAATTGTTCCCATGAAATCCATCATATATTGTGGTGTATACAATTACCACTCCAAATAAATATTCAAACTACACCATCCAACTCATTACACACACCTAAAACACAAAATTGAGATGTGTACCCAGGTATGCCGGTCAAGACCACCTTGGCTAGCGTTACCCGACCAAAAAACGAAAAGTATTTACTTTTCCAAATAGAGAGTCTATCTTGGACCATTTCAATTAGAAAATGAAATTCGTCATTTCTAGCTTCACCTGTGGAGATATATGATCCCAAATACATGTCAATATTATCGAACAATATCATACCACCAATATATTAAATTATTAACCTATGTTGGCTATCATTGTTAAAGGAGCAAAAAAAAAGGAGGAATTTTTCCTAATTAATAACTAGTCCGGGTTTGTAACCAAAATTCTTTAGAAGGCTTGTTATAAGTTGCATCTATTGCTTAGTAGCCTAAGAAAAAAAATCAAATCACCTACAAAAAAAGCATAAGAGATATTAGGCACATACTCATTAGTCAAAATAACCTTTCATTCACCATTACTAATTATCACATTAATAATTTGGAATAAGCACTCCATGCAAAGATCAAAAATATACAGACTCAACAGATTGCACTAATGAGTACCTTGGGATGACAATAAAATTTGGATATTTCCCTATTCCTCACAGTATGAAAAGATAAGGAGTTGACAATGTGCATAATGATAGAGAGATAAGTCTACAAAAAACTAATATACTCTAGAGTATTGCAAATAAGATCCCTGGTAAGGCAATCATAGGCCTTAGAAAGATTAATCTTGATCACCATTACCTTTATACAACCTCTCTTCATTATGAAAGAAGAGATGAGATCCCGAACAAAATTTATATTATCAATTTTACTTTACTGAGGGATAAAGCTGATCTATGTTGGACTACTTGGATAAACAAGAATAGGATGCGGCCTAAGAAAATAACTCTAGAGATGATCTCAAAGATACATTAACTAGCCTAATGATGTAATACCCCATCCCAAAATCCTTCAAAATGTGTTTAAAATTATGTCGATATAAAATAAATTAGGTTTAGCTTTGGAATGGACTTGAAATTCTAATAGAAATGTGAATTTCAAGTATATCAATCGATTGGTTTGCCTAACCGATCGATTGGTGAGCTCAAAAATTGACAGTTTTGTTCTCAACAAACCATTTGATTAGTTTGCCTAAATCGATCGATTGGTTATTCTATGATTTCAGATCCATTTATGATTTTGATTCAAATCTCTTTCTAATATTTATGAAAACTTATAATTAGAACCAAATTGCACTATAAGTACATTTTGGTGCTTTGGAAATATTTTCACATTATTTAAAACATAATATGATTTTAATTAGCCATTTTTTTTTCAAAAAGCACTTTTGAGGCTAGCCTCACCTTCTCTCTTCTCCTTCACCTATCCTTCTCTCTTCTGGTAGCTGGGGTGTGTGGTTGAATTCATACACCATATCTTGACTCACCAACCCATTAACATGTTCCTTCTTGATCACACTCAACCCTCCATCACTCTATCAAGTCAGCTCTCACTTCTTAGTTGCCCACACTCAACTGTACTAGTCTTCCTCTCTCATGTGAAGGTCAACCCAACCTCACCTCTATAACCTTCATTTATATTCCATTTTCATTTTCACCTATTGCTCTTGCCCTTTTCTCCCTTTTCTTGGTGGAAAAAAATTCTCGAGTGTTAAGCATCCCTTCATTCTTCCCCTTTCTCCTCTCTACTAAAAAAAATAGAAACTTGCTTTGGTTTTCTCCCTTCTTTAGTCGAGCATCTTGTACTTTTCTTCTTCTAATATTAGCTTTAAGTCTCTCTTTTTTTCCTTAATCAAGGAATAATAAAGGTTTGAGAAAGGTTGAAGATTTCATTTCTTTTCTTTCACATCTTATTTTTGATAAAAGGTTGTGTTTTGTGTTCTTCTTCTAATTTTTCCTTGATTTTAGTGAAGTTTTGAAAGGTGATTTTTAATGGTTTTGACTTTGATTCTCTTAGGAATCAAGGTTTCGCTAGATATCCATCAAGTAGGAATTTTTGAACTAGAATAATTGCTTCAAAGTAAAACATTCTTATCTTTAACATAAATAGGGTTTAGTTGCTCGTTGGGGTTCCATGTGTTTGGTGTATTTATGTAAGCATGGTCTAATTTATATTCTAGAATTTGAGCATATGGTAAAATTTCTTCCTAAAGTGAGCATTGTTGGGTTTCTCTGATTTTATACATAAGTTAGTCATTTGAGCATGACTCATTCCAATAGTTACATGACCATGTATCCATATGATTTTATGTGTGCAACATATATTTTTCGGTGTTTTATGACATAGAAGCGTGCTAGGATTAATATGGTAAAGTTCGGTAAATTTTAGGTGTGTGTATCTCAAGTATAGGTAATGTTTTACCCAGACCAGTATATCGGTTCATCAAACCCAGCAACTGGTTGTGCGAGCAATCAAATGGTTTCAAGATTTGGATCGGTTGGTCATGAGATCAGTTGATTAGTTTGATAAACCAGTCGACTGGTTCAATGAACAATCGATCGGTTTGTCAAACCTATCGACTAGTGTCTTTGCACACTAAAATGGTTTGGTCTCTACTTAGACCCATCGACCGGTTGGACCAAACCAGTATACCGGTTTCTATGACAAGTCAATTGGTTTGTCAAACCCATCGACTAGTGTCTCTACAACCCAAAATGGGTTGGTCTCTACTTAGATCCATCAACCGGTTGGACCAAACCTATCAATTGGTCCCTATGAACAGTCGATCAGTGAGACCAACCAGTTAACTGGTCCTATGATGTTGGTTTGATCCAAGCCTAGTATAACCAGACTAGTCTACTAGTCCCAAGGATTGATCGACTGATCCGGCTGAATGCCACCTGGTTCTTTTATAAATTAATGTTATTCTCTTGGGCCTTTTTGTATTAATACCTCCATGTAATTATAACATTTAAATTTTGATTTCAATTATGATTGACCTAAATATAATAAGAATCATAATGATGGTATTTGAGACTTGAACTTGGTTAAGTTTAGTGTCATCTCTAAACACCCAATTGGTGGCTTTTATACATTGTGATATGTTTGGTGTTATCACTTGAAAATACCCAATTTGGTTAATAATGGAATTTAATTGTATTTGGTGTTATCACTTGGAAACACCCATTTTGTTATTTGTAGATTTTATTTGTGATTTATGATATCACTTAAAAATATATAATAATGGAATAAGATCTCATTTTAGCCTTTTTCTCTGACTCTCAGGGTAGCTGACCTGGAGTTAGTGGGCGAGTCACCTTGTGGTTATATTTTTCACTCAATACCTATTATCTTCTCTCCCTAGTTGAAGTTGGTAGAGGTTATGCGCATATCTTTGAGGTATAGGATTATATTGTGGTAAGCCATCATAACATCGGTGTCTAGTATGAGTGGGTGAGGTATCCAAGTACAAGCCCTTTGACACTTCACATTGTCCATTTCTTAGATGGGTTTGGTATCCTAACTTTGTTTTAGCCATCGCTGTAGAGAAATTCAAGGTGTGATGGGTGAGGTATCCCAATACAAGTCCCTTGGTGTACTTCGACCACGTGTGGTGAGTGTGGTATCTCTGAAGAAAAGCCCCTTTAATGTATCTTGACCCCATGTGGGGGTGTGGTATTCCATTGTGATTATATGTGTTGTCATGACTTTTATTCATGGTGGAGAACTGGGTGTGGTCAAACAAACTATCTTATTAACCAAAGTCTGTGTGGAACTAAAGGGAGAATTATAATGTGGTTTATATTGTATAGGTTGTGATGTAATTATCATATTGTTATTCTTTTGTGATTTCCATGCAAGCATGTCTTGTGTATTACTACTATGAGACTAAGTGTTAATTTGTATTGGTATGGTTATCACCATGTTGTTATGTGACTTTAATGTGTTTCATGAGCTTTACCATGTTATAGGTAGTATGCTTTACTAGCACTTCACTGTATTGATACTACATTTGTGTAGTCACTGTGATGATCCAGCTTTTGGTCTGGAGAGCAGAGGATGATTTGCAGGGTTACGACTCTCAGTTAGAGTATGTTAAAGGTGATGACGTGGGTTATTAGCAAGCCATTGCTTGGGGTCAGAATTTTATGTTTATGCCTAAGAGTTAGGCTAATTGATTAGAGGTGTTTTGCCAACTACATTATAAAGTTTTTGTATTTAAAGTTATTTAAACTTTTATCTCAATTACCTATATTTGGATTTGTAATCTATCATACTCGTTATATCTATAATATTGTTCTCACCTTTACTATCTTGTACTGTTGCATTAATATTATGAGTATGCATCTTTATGTTCATTGTTCCGTTTTACCTTACATTAAGCATGGGCTAGGTGATGATCACACCTCTCTCATGGTAACTTTTTCCAACATTATTTTTTAAATGCTTTCGCATTGTCTTAAAAATAAAATTTTCTGGTTCAAAAATTGGGGGGTGTTACAAATAAGTCTATAATCCACTACCACTGCATGATCATCTTTAATGGGAATTAACCTAATCAAAGTTTGGTTTACATTCTCTAGAATAAGCCAAAAAGAAAAGGATGTAAATACCCAGAGATACACACGTGAACCTATAGTAGACTGATTCTTTTGATAGAAGATAAGTGATAAACTAATAATCCATTAATACATACAGCTTTCATCTCCCCCTTTTAGAACACTGCATTTCCCACCTCGCCATCTCTAACTTTTGAAATTATGGAGACTCAAACCTTAGCACCAATTATCAAAAAATTGGCAAGATTAGAAGGCTCATACTTGTTACTCAGATGAGAGAAAAACTCCATATAGAAATTCCTTACAATCTATAAACATGAGGACTAATCTTTGATCCATTCCCCAATGACTATTAATATCCTATTGTCATTCTTTACCCTAACACACCAAAATGGACATGTGGAAATAATGTGTATTCTTCTCACCCTAAACATAAAGTTAATATCTATATCTCTATTGCTAATGAAACTCTTCCTATGCTAGGATGATATCATATTAGCATCTACATTGTGCCTCTAAAGATCTTAAGAATCAATTCAACCCACGTTTAAGTGCAACTTGGGCACCAAGAATGGGATTCTAGTTATTTTATTTTATTTATATATATATGCTCAAAGATTTCAAAAACATCATTGACCCACTTTGAGACCTTGTTCCAAAAGTTAGTATGAGACTTAAGTTGTATCCCATGTGCCCCTCATAAAATTCGTAAGCTAAGGATGTGTGATCCATTCTTCCACAAATCTAAAAGCATGGTAAGAGTGCGAATGATGAATCCCCAAATTAAGATCCACAATAATAGGCAAATGATTAGAAGGTTGTCTTTCTAGATGGGTCACGTCCCTACTTGGATACCTCATATGCCAACCTGAGTTAGAATGAGCACCACCCAAATATTGAAGAGTGTGCTCACCAATATCCTAATAAAATAACCATGTAAATTTGGGTCCTTTAACCCCAATATCAATGAGATCACATTGATCCATTGTATCTACTAATATCCTGATACCTGAGTAGTGGGATCAGGATCCACCTTCTTAATCTATTGGTAAAGTTGCCTAATTTAATTTGGCCACCAAGAGCTAAGGAAGGGAGTGAGTAGAATCTTCTTGAACTAAAGCATCCCAAAACTTATAATAAGTAGCGTAATTTGGACTATCATACACTACTGAAAGTAATCAAGCATCATTTGTATATGAATTAACAAATATATTAATGATTTAACTGCACACGTACACAACCTCTAGTAAAGCCAAACTAATATTCCCGAGGCATCAAATACCACCTAAAAATCCAATTACATCAATCCTAGTCGAGTGGTCAAAGCCTCTAGATTGAATGATTTTACTAGCCTTGCTATTGTTTATACACAGTTCTAGAAAAATAATAATACACAATAAGTAGATATTTACAGATCTCATAAATGACAGAGACTATAGTGCTCTACCATACCCTAATATTCCATACAATGATTTTCATATTTCATAATAGTATGGTGGGCGTAAAAAATAAATAAAACACACACACACACACACACACAACCTTATTATGTGTGACTAACCACAAATAACCTCAAACCACCGAGGGGAACAACTCCCCATCCTCTAGATGAGTAACTAAGCTTCTTGAAACTCTTATTTGATTCGGGTTGAGATTGTTTATCAACCTGTCTTCTCACCTTGAGTTTCAACCTAAGGATAAAGCAACATCAATTTGTACTATACTACCCCATAAAAATTATAAACTTTTCAAAATGGGTAAACTTTACCCTTTTGAATATATGTTGAATTTTCCACCCCCTTATCAACATCCACATAATTCCCAGTTTTGGCCATAGCCTTGGAGAACATCATCCTATCAGTCTCAAATTAGGGTTGGATATCACCAAATGTGTTGTGTTGGAGATGTCAACTGGGACTTTCTTCGGCTTCAGTCATGGTTGATAATCATCATGAACATATTTCTTATTATTAGTATTAGATGACTCGGGGTTGTCAACCACAAGAGAAATGTCATTTTCCCTCAAAGATATTTGTAAGTTGGTCAAAAATTTCATCTAATTTAAGAGCTATAAATCATGAGCCAACATGTTGTGATTTTTCTCAAGATTGGTAACCTCCTTATATGCTACTTCCTCCTACATGGTGGTAATTTTTCATATCACAACTCTTAGCTTGATACTCTATGCCCACATTTGATGGTGGTCATCTTCGATATTTTTTTTCTTTTTGTCATAACCCCCCAAAAAAGAAGAAATTGGCCGTAGAGATGGCAAAAGTTAACCCAACCCGCTTGACCTGACCTGACCCGCACAAAATCTAACCCAAACTTGACCCGAAACTGACCCAACCAGATGATGACCCAAATATAAAAAACCTGACCCAACCCAAACCCGATCCGACTCCAACCCATAACCCGATATCAACCCGACGTGCCACTAACCCGAACAGTTATCAACCTACCCGACTTGACAAAACTAAATTCAATATTAATTGGTTATGATAATAAAAAAAATACGCATGTCTTATTATTTATTTAATGATTTTAAAAATATATTATTATTTAAATTTTATTTATTTTTCTCACTTTTATTATAAACTTACTTATTTACTAATGATATTCTAATTTTACCAATTATTTCGCGTAAAAACACAACATTATAAAGCTATAATAATACACAAATAGTGGTTAATAACACGTTATTAATTACATGCTTACATAAAATTAAACTTAATGCTTACTTATGAGGTTAATGATTTAGATTAATTTTGGCGGTGAATGTTCGATTTGACCCAAATCTAAAATGATTCAATCTAGGATTAGCTTGACTCAAACCCAAACTAACCCGCCAAAACGTAAAATATTTGATTCGTCAAGTTAACTCAAACCTGACCTGTCAAATTAACTCAAACACGAAATCATCAGAATATGAGATTTCTCATCCCAATCTCGATCTGATAAGGATATAAATGGGGTGAGTTTAGGGCGGGTATGCCCATACCCATATCCATATTCGTACCCGTACTCAAATTCATACCCATACCCGAATGGGTATCCACTTACACATCCATATCCATATCCGTTGGATATCTATTAGTCGATGAATAATCTGTTTACCCATTAACGGATATTATCCATATGATAAATCCATTTAGAGTTAAGCCAAATGATAATTTTAACCATAATTTATACTATATTTATTTTAAAATTAAGGGTAAAAAGGGAATTATATATCGGGTAAATGGATATCGATATGGATATGGGAATGGGTATGGGTATGGATACGGATATGGATAACCCATACCCGTATCCGATAGGTATTTTTTCTATCATCCATATCTGTTTTATTATCCGATGGATAAAACCCATCGTATTTCGAATAAAATCCACCCTATTTATATCTATAGATTTGACCTGACCCAACAAGCTAACCCGAAATAATCTGAACCCGAATCCAAAATGACCCAAACCCGAATCTAACCCGACCCGGTAAATTAACCTGATACAACCAAAATCTAAAATAACCCTGACCTAAACCCGATACGACCCGAATAATAAGGTGACCCAAAATGACCCAAATCCAAAATGACCTGACCTGGCCCACAACCAAGCTACAAAGGAGAATGACTCGCAAACAAATAGACACAAGAACGACCCAACGCACTATAACCCGACCCTCCCGACTCGATTGCCACCTATACTTAAAATGCTAAGATAAATGAAGTAATTAGCAACGAACCCACAACTAATATAAATAAGGTTGATTGAAGAAAAATATTAGGTACTCCAACATTTTTACCCTAGTAAATTAAGTCTATTTAAGTATGTTTTAAACCATCATATAGAACCACACACCCAATATTAGAGAGAAAGAGAGAGTCATTTGCTGAATTTTTAATACTCATCATATTGGTTGCAATTTAAAAGAGGGAGGAGGAGAAGGGTCAAAGTAGCATTAGCTGATTTAACAAATTAATATTAGAGGGTATTAAAAACTCTTTATTATTCTCTTTTACTAGACTAGTTAAAATTTAAATGTCTTATGATCATATTTTTCCAATCACCAAGGAATTTAATTGAGTAAGTTAATTGAAATGCTCATGTGGTCTATAATTGCTAATAGATTATATATTATAAGTGATTTCTAACTTTTCATGGAGAACTATATTACCAACCTGTGCTATGTGGACCTCCACCCTTTTGACCGATAGCAAAAGCACCCGTTAATTTTATTCGCACCACCTTGCCTTGTTCGTTCTTTCTATTTTTATGGCATTGTTAGTGTGTTATTGTATAAAGAGGGAGGAGGAATAACTTTGGTAGATTATAGCAAGTCTATCCATTCTCAATTAACTTTAGTTGATGCATTTATGCTAGTGACATAAAGGGATAGAACATTAGTGTAGTAGATGTTGTGTAATTCAAGACTCAAATTAAATCATTTGATCAAATTGGATTGGTTTATTCTCTATCGATCAAAGAATTTTTCTATTTGATATTTGTCATTTTCCACCTACTCAAAAGACTTGGATATGTCATGAATTATTTTTTATCCGATCTAAAATTTTGCATATTCAAAGTGTTTTTAAATATCCAATCTTTTGGATATCCAAAGTTTTTTACCAGATGTTAATTTTGTGAACACTCATATCACTAAGTATACGATGTATGTACATTGATTACAGTAGTAGTTGACCTGTATAAATTGTGTAATATAACAAATTGGCGAGCGATAAATAGATGATTGATTATGTATATAAAATCCAATTATCATCATATTTAAATAATATTTGAAATTATTATTAATGGAATATTGTTTTGTATTATCAAATCATCCAACTAAGTAATTGATATCCTTTTGGCTAGATTTTTGAGGTAAGTAATGTGTAAATTGATCCTTTCTTAAGATATTTTTATTATAATTATATTTTTTAGAAAATGTTAATTTATAAACTATGCCTATTTTAATTTGTGAAATATCTGAATTTTGCATTATGTATTTTGAATGGAAATGAGATCAAAATTTTATTGATTTAATGTGGTCATTTATTATTTGATAAAGTGTTAGTAGCGCATCTTTTGGAAAAGTTTATGATTGTGCCCCTTAAGGGCCGGGTTAACCCTTTATAACCCATTCAACTATGTGAGGTGACTAATTGATACTAGTTATGTTCATGGTTCACTACTTAGGTTGTCTTTCTAGACCCATTGATTAGCTTGTCGTTTCAAAACCTAGCCACAATAGACCTTGGGTATGGCATTATTATAGCCATACACAATGATCATAATCATTCCAAAACTTTTATTTGATTGATATTGAATGCTATTATTTTGATTGAGTTGATTATTGGGTCCTACTAACCTTTCTATATTTTTTGATCAATTAATCATTTAGGTGATTAATTGACTTACTTGGGTTTTGGATCATTTTTTAAGATTCATTTACATTCATCATTGCTATAGGGTTTGTTATTTATGTATTTTAAGTATAAACATTATTTTGCTAAACGTTTCTTAAAATTTTCCAAAAAATAAAGAAAGATGTTTTGACTAAATTGTTTTGTATGCATTATAACTTGTCATATTGATGTTAGTTTTGGACCAATGGGCTTGTTACTTGTTGATTTGTGATTTTGCTCATTACTTTACTAACATTTTAGATGATATGAACGGGATTTAGCCAGGAATACTGAGATCAAGAATACAGTCTTGGGATTAATTGTACAAGTCCAATATTTAGCTAAATATTTGACAATCTTTTAGCCTGTTAGACTTTGTCATGTTTGTCACTTTTGGTAAGTAGAGTTATAGTCTTTTGACTATCTATTACTGTCAGCATTGATTGGATTTAGGGATTAGTTCACAAGTTCATAATAAAGTTAGATTATTATAATAATTATTAATCCTTTGAAATTTTTGTGCTTTAGCCTTAGTAGATATGTGAGGTGTCTCATATAGATAGTAGTGTGTAATGTCTCCTACCTATGGGTGGGTTCGGGGTGTTACTGTAATACCCCATTTTTAGAAACCCTAATTATAAACCGATAATTATGTGTAATTAGTTAAAATAATTATTGTAGGGTGTTCTGTATTAAATATGTTATTGATATATATATTATTATGACATATTAGATAGAAATTTAAATAGGTTAAAATATGATAGAATTTAGATTACTAAATTTAATCATAGTTTAGACCCCAACCAAAACTGGGTAACCCTAATTTTGGTAATCATATGTTTTTACCCCGGTTAACCTTCCTAAATTATTACCCTATCCTATACTAGATTCTAACCATACCCTACTCCCTCTACCTAGCATAGCCTTCCTCTACACCATAACACAATATCTCCTACACATCTCCCTCTCCCACATTTTTCTTGAATCGTCCCTTCATGCCACCGTCCTCTTAAGTCCTACATCCTCCCATTTTTGTGTCATGTATTAACCCCCAAAGTGAATCCCGTCTGCCTCTCATTTCCCTTTAGCTCCCTCATTCTAGAAAACCTCTCCATTATCCATTCTTACCATCGTCGTCCTCTTTCATTTTCACCATTGTTATCTACAATGCACAACACCATTGCTCCTTCTCCTATAGTTTTGGCCACTGCCTCTAATCCCTTACTCCCACCTTTGACAACCCTTGACGAAGCCACCCCCAACCAACGCACAAAAGCACCAAAGCTTCCACCCTACCTTCAACTAAGAAAACTGATCCTCCTTCACCTTTGATCATTATTGCTAATCCCCTCCACCTTGCTACACCCAGAACCACCGTTCCTCCCTCCTTAGCTTTGTCAAAATCTATTGTAGCCTTCCCCCTTGCACAGTTGCTCCCTATTGGTCACTCCCCTAGAAATGGCCAAAGGTGTCGTTTCTCACCCCTTTCCTTTGACACCTTTTGCCATTTCCTCCTCCTTTGTTACACGAGTTTTTGTTGTTCCTTGTTTGCCTGATAATCCTTGAGGCTCTTGGAGAATACAATTTTTGTACTTTTTATGCAAGCTTGGATTTAGATAAATCCATTCACTCATTAGACAATAGAAGTTATATGTGCTCATGTTAGGTTTATTTAGAGTTAGAATCATGGTAAGGTTTTATATCTTTCAAGTATTATGACATACATGATAAGATGATAACATGCTAGTTGGATGGTACGTATGATTATTATTAGGTTAAGTTATATGCATGAGTAATATGTTAAATGATTTACATATGCATGTCTAGGGTTTTTTAGGGTTTGTAGCCTTGTAACATCATGACGTAAATGCCATGAAAAATATCTCGTGATTAATATTGCATGATGGATAGGGTTGTTATAAATAGTATAAAACATGCACACATGATTAGGGTTAGAGTACGATAATTTTTATTTGCATGTTTTAGGGTTAGAAATGTTTCTTTGCATATACCATGATGTTAATTGACCTATTAAATGTTGTATCATGCTATAATATGTGTGTACATACTACATGAAGTTTAAATGCATGATTAGGGTTTATGGGTGCAATTTACTAAATGCATTAAAAGTGGAAAATATAGTCAATAGCTAAATCGTAAAGATTACTAATGTGCTAAAATAATGTGAACTATTTTATTTTAGCCTTTTTAAGACAAATTTATCATAATAATAATGTTTGGTACGAAATTGGATAAAATGAAAAAATTAAGGTTTTAAGGGTATTTTTGTAATTTTTACCTAAGGCATATTTTGTGAATAATTGAATATTAGGATGGCCTAAGACTTTTAATATGTTGACCTAAGTGTTGAATTTGGATTAACCTAAACCGATGACCTTGGGATTTACCTTAATAATTGAAAATAAAAGGAAAATGTTTATGTATGGAAATTGGAAATATTGTGCAATATGTGACATTTATGATCATCTCATAAAATATTAATACTTAAAATGAAAGACCTCGAGTTAGAAAATGTTGCTATCTAGGATTAGCTACCCTAGAGACGAGGTGTATCCATCATTGATTTTGGTTCTCTAGTGTGTTGTTGTGCTCTAGTAAGGCCCTAGTTTACTCTATAGATAACCTACAGGCTCTATAAGGGGTATCAATATTTAAGGATGTATTACCTTTGGGTGCCCTTATGTTCCTAAGTTCTAGAGTAAGGGTATTGTGTTGCCTTTGCTCACCAATATGACAGAGTGTACCTTATTGTCCCTGGGTTGATTGTATCGTCCTCGAGTAATTAAAAAAATAGAAGTAATTATTATGTAAAATTATAAAAAGGATTTGATTTAGATTTATTTTCTCAGTATCAACCTTAGTGTCCTACCTTGATGTTTGGGATTAATTTGGTTGGTTAGATATGGCTAATGTGTACGTACATCATGATCATGTGAAGTGACTTTGTATTTTTGACTGCTGAGCATGAGATTGTGATGTTGTATATATTATCTTATTATCATCACCTATTGTTATGGCTTTTGCTTTTAACTTGACCGTGATTTTTGGATTATTTTATGATTATATGTAGTGGGTGTAGGCTATCTCTTGTGAGGTATTGTGATTTACTTAATATGAAGAATTTGTATTTGTACTACTTTTGTATATGACTATATGAAGGATATGAAGTGATTTGAGGCATATAATAGAGGAAATGATAAGTTGAGCCCTTAGGAAGAGGTTTCATTCGTAGAATGATCTTTCTAGGGATGGCAACGGATCGGGTACAAATCAGGTACCCCTTATCCGTTACCCAAACCCGATAAGAAAACCTATACCCATATCCGTATCCAAACTCAGTGGATATTTTATTTCCTCATCCATATCCGTTTATCCATATTCGTTTAAATATCCATCAGGTAAAACCCATCGGGTTTCGGGTAAAACCCATTAAGTATAAAATAAAAATCATTTAATGTTAGAATTATATACTTAGATTGTTAAAATTTAATCATATCTTCACTTTTAGCCTTATAAAATATACTTAGGTTACATAAATGAAGGTAAAAAGGTAATTTTATATCGGATAAACAAATGTGGGTATGGGTAAGGATTTGAGGATCCCTTACCCATATCCATAACCAAACCCGGCGGATATTTCTTCCCTTCCTCCATACCCGTATCCATATCTGTTTATTCATATCCGTTTATCCATATCCATTTACACATCCAACGGATAAAACCCGTCAAGTTTCGGGTAAAACCCATCCGCTAAGGAGTAACGGATGTGTACCTCATAGTTAAGACAAATCGGTGTTTTACTTTTGGGTACCTGTTTTGATGTAATCGGTTTTCTTTTAGACTCTTGTGTCCCTTGGTGTATTTTGATTTTCATTGTTGTATAGAGTATATTATACATAACCCATATTTATGTATTATCTCTCATTTTCGTTGTTTTATTATGGTTGTATTTTATTTTGAGTCTTAGTACTTGGCATAAGAAAGGTGAGGGAACTGAACTTATGTTAAGTGTAGCAGTAACACCTATTAATTTAGTAATTAATGATTCTGCAAAATGAATTTTTTTTAGTAGTAAAAATGAGGGTGTTATAGTTACACTTTTGGAAGCCATCCATTTCTCATAGTTCTTGTGTGATTCCTATTGTTGACTTATAGAATCATCACATCCCATATTCTCTCTATCCATTGCATTCACATCATCATAAAACGCTACACGGAAAACCTCCCATTCTTTGTCGTATCAACCGCAATGGAAACATACAAGGTGAAATCCCTCATACTCAATGCATTAAATAGTTTTTCTCAAGCAAAATTTTGACACAATGGGTTTCAATAGATCAATTTGGATAATAATTTGTGCATATTCTCCTGACCTCCAACATAGTTAAATCTACCTTAAAAGGAGTTCCCACAATCTCCATTCAAAGAAGTATGTCTTATCGAAAGTACTTGATAAGTAATTTGGGGAGTCATCTTATCAAAAGTACTTGACAAGTAATTTGGGGAGTCATATCCACATTATGGCTATGTTGATGTTTTCCAAAGATGACCTACATTATGGTTCCCATTTATGAACTAATAAATAGTGCCAACTATCATCCACGGGCTACTCGTAAGAGCTAATTCATATTCCTTCTTGCAGGTTAAACGTAAACTGTAGATCCAATATCAACTACATTAAAAGAGTTTTTCAAAGTCCACAACTTGTAAAGTCTCTCGTATAAGAATCCAAATCCATCTGATTTACCTAACAAATTTATGATCGAAGCTTTAATTCAAGGTTTCTATAACAAATCTTTCTCCTCCTTGGACAAATTGAGTTGAGGGAGAGAGACATCCTCTTCCTCCTCAAAATCCAAAACCTCTTTCTTAAATTTTGGGAGTTTTTCACCACATAACCAAGAAGGAAACTCCTTAATTGTCGAGGTATCAGTCAGATTAGCAAAGTAAGACTTTTCACTATCTTATGCAAATTTGTGGATCTCTTCTGCCATTCCATTGCCATCAAAGGGCTGAAAAGTAACCTTTCAATTTCTATATAACATATTCTCATTGTGTAAATGACTCTCGCAAAGAGAAGCTTTCTTATTCTACCCCCTAGAGGGAATTAAGAGGATATTTGGAAGGTTTTAGAACACCAAGGGTATGTGTCATGTATAAAGAACAATTGCTGACCACCATCATAGGTTTTGTTATATCTTGAAGTTCTTGATCAAATTAATTTCAAAACCTTAAGAGCTAGCATTCCTTAGATATTTATGCAAAATATTTTCATCGAATATGTAACCTCTCAATGGTGAATGCCGAGTTTGAGATGTGGCTTATTTACTCATAAAATAAATAGCATATGAATGTTTGTGAAATGAGTAAAAGTGTTTGGGAAATGAGTATGAAAAAAAAATTGAATGATTAGTTTTTTATTCTAAAATATATAATTTTGAAAGAAACTTTTTGAAATTTATAATATTTTCAAAAAGTTATTTTCTTAGTAAGGCCAAATACAAATCACTTTATAAGTGTAACCATTGTTGCAAGGGTGAACAAATATCGAGAGAGGGAATACTTGAAATATTTGGTATATAGTACTTCAACTTCAACCACCAAAATATTGGTTTTAATTGATTTTATTTTAATACCACATATTTAATGCCTTAACAAATTTGCTAAAGTATTGCCATATCAAACTCTACTAGATTAAAATTGAATGAAAAATCAAATGAAACACACGAATATATATCAAGACATTTGAATATTTTAACAAAATTTCCCAAAATTTACAAACATAAATATTTCTTATAGAAAATAACCTTAAAATCTAAAATTAACAAAATAGTCCCAATAAAAAAAATAAGTGCTAATGATCGTAGAATTTTCACGTTAGCTTAAGAAACATGTGATATCAAAAAATAACCAATTTAGTGATATTTACGATATTAAAAAGTCTACCAATAACATGGTACTAAAACAATTGTGTGGTATTTGGAATTTTTCAACACAACTAAAATGTCTACCTTGTAATTGGTTATATGGTGTACATTGTATAACCAATTATTAGGTAAGTTTTTTTATATACTTTTTTAAATTATTTTATCTTTAATTATGATTATTAAAAAATTATTCCATTATATTTCTAAAATATTTCTCTACAAATATAAATTAATATTGATATACTTATAACTTAAAAAATATTGTATGTCATATATTGTTATATGGTTCACCATACTTGCAATTATGTTTCCCCTATTTTTGTTATACATTTAATAGTATAATTGATTTCATCATTCTTGCACTTCTGTTTCACCATTATTATGTTTATTTTTAATCATATTTGCTTCTATATTTCACCAAATTTATTGTCATATTTTACCAACTTTATTTGTGTTTCTTCTGAAAAAATAATAAAGTTTCATGCTTCATCATAATTGTTTTCATATTTTATGATTATTGTGTTTATCTTTCACTACTGTTACCTTCATATTTCTCCATTGTTTCCTTCATGTATTCATATTTTATCGTAATCATTGTTATATTTCAACATTGTTATGATTTTCTTAGAAAAACCAACTTCTCACACTTTCTCATAATTATTTTCATATTTCACAACTATTGAGTCATGTTTCACCACTGTTGTCTCCATACTTCACCATAATTTGTTACATGTTTTACTATAATTGTTGTTATATTTCACCGATGCTAGTTATGATATCTTTTACAAAACTAACATGTCATGTTTCATCATAATTGTCATCATATTTTACTGCTATTGTCTTATGTTTCACCATTAATTTTGTTTCTCTAATTTTATAAATATTGACACCTAAACTAACTAATATGCTCTTACATTAATTATGTTTCTCTAATTAATATTATAACTTTATCTATAAATACCAATGCAAATAAAGGGGCAAAAGAAGTAATAAATCATCTAATGCTTTGTACTTTTTATAATAGGCCTTATATTGTGAAATAAATTATAAAAAATTATAGGCATTATATTATGAATTGGAGTGAGTAATAACTACTTTATCTCATAACTTAAGGTTGGTGAAGAAGTTTCCTAAAAACTACCCATCCTTTAAATTAATACAAAACATTTTTCTAATTTTTCCCCTTTTTCTTTCAATTTAATGTCATTAATTACTTATGGGGTATGTGACTAATAAACATCATACTAATACTTTATTTAATTATATACATAAAACATTCTTATATTATTTTTTTTATTCTATATTGATACCATATGTTTAAGCTGCACATTTCTAAATTACAGTTTGACATTTTTTCTTACGAATTGGTGTTGTTGTTTTGATGGTGATACTAATACCTCCACATGATTATTATTAATTATTTACATTTATTAATAAATTTGAGGTTCTTTTCTATGAAAAGTTAAAGGTTGTTGATATAGATCATCAATGATCATTAGTCCATTACTTTCATTTTTTTTTTCTCACAACTCATTTTTTCTTATGTACGTGTGTATAAAAAACAAAATTGATTGGATTCTAATCACACTTACATGATTATTTGATTAATTATATTGGTCATACTTACCTTTTGATAATCTAGGTATCGTTTGGTATTACTTATTAGTAATAATTACTTTTAGATAAAAACTACTTTTATAAATATACTTTTAAAAAAGTACTTTTATAAGTAAAATGTATGTTTGTTTTAACTTTTATTATATAAGTGATTAATGCTAAAAAAACTACTTATTGTACCTTATTAGTGTTTGGTTTTCATTTTCCTACAAAATTACTTTTTCTTTTCCATCTCTAGTTTTTATCTTCCTATATATATCTTTTAGTAATAATTACTATATAAATTATGTAATATTAAATATTAAAAAGCATATGAAAGATTAACAAGTATAAAAAAATATATAAAGATATTACAAAGTACTAAAAATTATAAACTTATTAAAAAAAATTATGAACAACCACTAAACAAACTTTATAAAATTCACAAACATCTAAAACTCAAATAGTGACAATTATCAAAGTTTATATTATGCAATAAACATTCTTTTCCATTATATCTCAAAGTGATAGGGTTCTTCCTTCCCCTTTATCTTCAGGAGCTTGCGCCGAATTCCAACCCACCATAACTCTCATTGGTCTACCATTGCTTCCGACGACTCATAACTCTCCTTGGTTTCTATCTTTTGAAGCACCGGATTCCATACCTTGGCCGCCAGTACGACTTGCGGCCCAAAAAAAAAACCGAGATGACTGATGGACTGACGAGCCACAACAGACACACAGCTCTCTCTCTCTCTCTCTCTCTCTCTCTCTCTCTCTCTCTCTCTCTCTCTCTCTCTCTCTCTCTCTCTCTCTCTCTCTCTCTCTCTCTCTCTCTCTCTCTCTCTCTCTCTCTCATTCATTCATGAATTCATTCATTAATCGCGCTTTTGGACAAAAAGGACAAGTACATAGTTGGAAAAATCAATGGAAGAAGTTCAAAGTAGGATCGGATTATTACGGATGAGATGAGGCAACTTTTTAACGGCAAATAGAGGAAGAAAAAAAATTCTTTTTATTTTATATTTTTTTATATTAAATATTTAATAATAATAAAAATATTTTTATTAAAATATTTATTTTAAATTAAATGAAAATCTAAAATAAATATTTTTTACTTTTTTTAAAATTTAAATATGCTATATAATAAATTTAAAATATATAAACAAATACTTTTTCTCACTCTCACTATTTTCCTGTCAAACAAGCACTCAACAGTAATACTACAACCCAACAGTAGTAGACTACTACTCGTGTCGAATCAATGCACCTGCAGGCCGGGGCTCCATGCACTTTGTTTCCACCCGCGTATGTACGGCCAGAATATTTGAATTCCATCCATGCTTATCTGTGTATAAAATAGAGTTATTTTTCCCGTAATTGACGTAAACCAATTGAAACAAGCTAGGTTAATCCAACACGCCCTATCCCAGTCCCTCTTGTTGTCCCCGAACGGCGTGATATGTTTTAAACGAAAATTTTACTAAAAACATTACCGTGCCGCACTGCTACAAAAGTGATTAGTAAAAGTAGGTTAAAGCTACTTATTAATTTTAGCTTATAATAAGTAGTTTTAAGGAATTAATTTTAAAAATAAATTTTATAAAGTGAAGCTAAATAGTAATATTAATCTAAAATAACTTTTTATAATTAATTATACAAAAAACTACTTTTGTTAAGTTAAAACAAACAGGCTCCTAGTTTTTACCCCATCTATTTAATAATATAAGACATATTAAGTTTCTAACTTTATTTCATAATATAAGTAATTTTATGAAAAATATCAACAATTAATTGCTTATTTGATTCCAATTCTAACCTTATGATATTCTCTTTCCAATTAAATGATTAAGGGTATGAAATTTAATATGATGATATATTAGTAAATGTAGATAACTTTTTATTTAACATTTAATGCCTCGTATTACAAAATAGGTGGAGTATTTGATTATGCATAACTTGTTTTGAATTAAATCTTTCTTCTTAAGATTCATTTATATACTTCTTATGGAGACTTAAACAAATTATATATGTAAAGTTATTACTATCTTAGTACGTAAAAGTAAGGCACATCGTAACTTGAACACAAACTTTGATTATTAATATTTTTTAATATATATTGATACAAACTATAAACAAATAATAATATTAAAATATATTTTAATATAAATATGATAATTATTTTTTATATCATAATATATTATATTTTAAGAGAAATTATATGTAAAAGATTATCATTATCATATGAGGTGACTTGTCTTTACATGTGGAGGGAGTAATACTTATATGGATCACGAAGAAGACACTCAAATATGGTGGATTGAATTGTTAAGAAAACATGAATGATGGTAGAATAAGGATGTTGATTTTGGTGGTAGTATGCATATGTAGAAAGTGTAACTTGTAATACCTCACATAGATGATATTTAAAGGATCATAATAAGAAACACACATAGTAATTTTCACTAGTGGGGAATCAATTTGAAGAGCACAAGTAGTAATCTTCATGTGATTAAACTCATTCTCAACATATATTCATGCATTATACACGCGTGATCTTCAATCTTTCAAGAAAATATCTAATCTTCAACATTAATTCAAGAAAGTGTGATAAACATGCAAAGCACTTTCAAGAACTTCAGGATTGCATGAATAATAATCCACAAAAGATAAATTTGAGGATTCCTTAGATGCTTCCACATCAAATGATGAATTATTAGGACCTCATTTGTTAGTATTGGGAGAATGATATCTTTATTACTTAGTTATCATGTGAAATTCAAATAGTGTTATTATTAGCAACAAGTATGGTGCTACTAGTAGCTTGCTGCTACCAGGCAAATTTGTAATTTTATGCGAATAATGGCAGTAATAATGTTATAATTTTACACATCATTTGTCTATGAATACACATCTTTTATGCATGAATTCACATCTTTTATAGTAAAATACACATTTCCCTTAAAAATATGGTGAATGCGATGATATTTTTTATAAATTTACTGAAATTTCTATCAAAACAATACACATCTTTTGTTTATATTTACACACATCTTTTACTCACGAATATTCATCTTCTATGGTAAAACACACATTCTCCTTAAGATTATGGCAAACATGGTGACATTTTTATAAATTTATTAAACTTTTCTTTAAAATAATACACATCTTATCCAAAAAGATACACTTTTTCAAGCTATATCCTTAGCAAAAACAAACATTTTATTAAAAAAGTACACATCTTTCAGATATAAATACATATCTTATTAGAAACAATACACATATTTCCTATACACATACACATTTGATTGTTATAAAGACATATTTTATCTCAACAATGCCACGTATCATAGAAATAAAATGCACGTCTTATAGTAATAAATACACATTATATTGTCAAATGTCCATCTTATAATATCCTTTGTTTAGAAAACAATAAGGGACAAATAAATGTGTTATAAATACACATTTTATTGAAATGGAGACACATCTTATGAAATAAAATGCACATCTTCCGAATATAAACACGCACCATTTATTTATAAAACAAAAAGAGATGAATATATGTATTATAAATGCACATCTTATTGAAAATAATACACATATTTATTGTACATCTGACATCAACACATACACATCTTATATCCATAAAGTTGCATCTTATAATTGTAAATGCATGTCTTATATTGACAAATGCATATCTTATATCAATAAATGCAATTTTATATCAGCGAATAAATACCTTATAAGGGTAATACAAATGTTATAAATATTAGGAAGATATGTATTGTTAATCGAAGATGTAAATTTACAACTATAAGATGTGTATTTATTTATAGAAGATGTACATTTCACATTATATCATATACCGGATGTGTATTTTTAACTAACTACCATAAATTATGTTAGGCATCCATTGCTAACATTTTTTTATTTAGCTCCATTATATATTGCTATATATTTAGATAAAATATTCCTTTTTCTTGCGAGTAATAAGTAAGTACGCAGGACCTCTATAATACTATAACTTGAAAAAGGAAAGAAAATTACATAACTTACCTTCCCCCCCCCCCCCCCCCCCAAAAAAAGCTGTCATAAATTTTACTTCTTTATGCTATATATATAGCAATATAGCATGCATATCTATAAAATTCATATGAAGATACTATCTTGTATTTAAATTTTATGAGTGCAGTAATAACTAATAACAATATAATTATAAACTTGTTATATTTTATATACGCTATATTTTACTAGTACGAAGTACCTCAAGTAAGCTTATAGATTACTACTATCACAAAATATTGGTATTTTAGTAGTCAAAAGAGTGTAACTTCACACACAGAGATATATATATATATATAATTTTGTTTTGACTTTGTTAAATACCAATTTCTATATTTATCATTATCTCTTTTATTTTTTTAACCGTAAGAACTTTTTTTGCACTTTATCTCTATTTAGAAATTAAATAACTAAATTAAAATAATATTTTTTTAATGTTTTTTTCTATAAAAAAAAACCCCGAAAGTGACAGTACCTATACATGGAGGAGCTTTTATGTCAATCTGCAACGGCTTTACGTAGTCTTGCGTGCTAGTCTAAGTCAGCTGCGCGTTGATGAACGGTCGGACTTGCTGGAATTAAGTCAAAGGAGGGTTTTGAAGACGTTGAGAGAAACACGTCGGCTTAGCCGACGAGGCAGCACGCTCAAATCTTGAAAACATAGTGGCAGGCAAACTTAGGGCTCAATTCTTTGCTGTTGCTGATGACCCCTAACTACCGATTAACGATAAGTTATTGTTAACACTCGACGACAATTATTGTGTCATCAATCGCCGTGTTGAAAAACCCTTTTCCTCTTTACACGCAAACTCAGTTTATTTCCGTCCATAGTTAAGAACTAATGATTGTGAATGTAAGCTGATATGAATCATAAATTTTAAAAAAGTAGCACTTGTTTGTTTTATTATAATATATATAATACTATGAATCATCTATGTAGTGTCAAAAATTAATTCATCGACCAAAGTCATACTAATTAACATAATCAGTTGTACATAACGAGTTTAGCGAAGACTTATTCAGAATTAGCTGAAAAAATAAGATAAAATATGTCATATAATTATATAAATATATGATATCTTTATTTTTTTTTTGTAGGCTAAAGAATTTAAAAGATTTGTTGTGAAAGTAACTTAGTTAGGTGGTAATTAGCTATTAAATACATACCATATCACATTATTACATAATAAATTAGTATATAGGTTATGTGGCGCCTCTATATTTATCATGGAATGACACACTAACTCATGCATGATGTGATCTGCATGTCATATATATAGTTCTTCGTTTAAACATTCCACATGACAACTAATATAGCATCATGGACATAGTACTTGGCGCGCGGTTAAAAAATAAATAAATTACATTAGCCTAACAAGTGATTTGTTTGAAAATAACAACTTATATAAATATGTCATGACATGAAAATCCATACCGAGGATCAACAAAAAAATCATCGTGATGACGTGTAGGATGATTTTATATGGCGCCATATAATAAAACCGTTGCAACAACAGGCCATACAAGAAAAGCATGATTTCACTCAATGCGTTGAGGAAGAAGATGTCCTTAGCGGTGATCTGTTATGCACCTGAGTGACAGACTATATATTAAGATTGGGAAGATCTATTAAAACAAAGACACGGACTTTATCAGATTGAGACCAAAGGTTAAGAGAGACAGAGAGTGAGAGAGATGAAAACAGGCAAAAGAAAGTAAGGCTATGTTTGATTTGAAAAAAATCAGAAGGAAAGGAAAATGAGAAAGAAAGAAAAATAAAGGAAAGAAAATAGGAGAAATACATTTTCTTTCCCTTGTTTGGTTGTTGAAATTTTTTTTATAGAAAATATGATTCTTGAAAAGTATTTTTGATGTTTGGTTTATAGAAAAAAAAATCTAAGGAAAGTAGATTATTATTATTATTATTTAAATTTTTTTATATATTTAATAAAAATTAAAATATTATATAAGCATACTGAATTTGAATCTATACCTACTGAAGCGAGTGAATCGAAGCTACGTATAGGTGTCGGAGCTTCGAGACGGCTGAATTTCATGGACGTGAAATTTAAACTTCTAGGACGGTTGATTGCGTCGAAATCGAAGTAATTAATTGGAGCAGCTAGTGCGAAATTGAATGAAGAAGTGCCAGAAGGAGTTTATATATATATATGTGGGGGAGGAAGACGAAGGCGTAGTAGAAGACGGTTTTTTATTGTCGTTGATTTTACCGACGCGTGAATCGGTTAACGCACCCACCGTGCAACCCATTGCACCATAGAAAGCTATGGATAACAGCGGACCTCGCTCTTTCTTCTTGTTGCAGTCTTGTTCACCCTTTTGGGGATCTCCTCCTTGCTCCTTCTCGGGCTCCTCTTTCTTCGTGCCGTTACCGGAATCTGGTTTCTTCTTCTTCGTCGCCGTCTTCTTCTCCTCAGGCTCTTGTTTTACGGACACAATAGAGAGGACATACGTAATGAAAGATTTCCTTAATTTTCCAACAATCGATTCGGGATCAATGTCGCCTGTTAGCGCCACGCTCGACCCTGACGCCGGCAACTCCACCTCCATCTCCCTTAGTTTTCGTAGACCACCACCGGAGCCTAGCAAGGGACCGTCAGCAACATGTGAGCTGGGAGAATGGTGTTGAAGGAGGAGGAGTTCAGGATGTAATCGGGCAAAGTTTCCGAAAATTTTTCCTCAATCCTTCTTATTTTCCATATGTTTTGCTGAGGAAAAGAGTGCAAGACAATTTTCTCCAACTTTTTTCTTCTTATTTTCTTTCTCCATAATTTTTCTGAGAACCAAATGCTGAAAAGTTGATTTCCATATAATTTTTCTTCTTCCTTCTTTGGAGGGGTTTAGTTTAGAAACGAGGAAGAAGCCACCGGGATATGGATGAAGAAGAAAGAGTCAAATTTTAACTGCTCCACTTTGTGTGTGCCACCAGCTCTCTTTTTCTCCCACTTCGATAGTAAAGTAGGGCGATTGCCATGAGAGCAGAGAATAATTGAAAACCCTTTTTAAGGCCATATATATATATATATGGATTTGTTTGATAAATAATAATAATAATATATTGAAACGTAGAATAAATAACTTGACTTATATTAATAGTTTGATATATATAAATATTTTAATAATTCTTCAATTTTTCAAAAAAAAATACATTAAATTACAATAAAAGATAAAAATAATTTAAAATTCTCAAAAATAACAATCATACGAATTGAAATATATTAACGGCTTAAAAAGTACAATTAAAAAGAACAATACTGCATCCGTAAGTAAGAATAACTTGACTCTTAAGTTCATTGAAAACTTTGACAATTAACGTCTTTTAGTATATATTGATAAAAAGAAAAATTGTTTTTAATATAAATATAATCATTTTTTATATGTCTCATACTATAGTATAATTTAAGAAAAATTAAAAATTTACTACAGACACGGTGGGAGCAAATTAATTATCAGACGTTCCTTAACTTGAACATTACCCAACAGCACAACAAACCCAACCATTTCAAATCAGCTGGTCAATTTTCTCTGAAAGAAAGCGGTTATAATTATACCAAGTATTGTTAAAAAATCGTACTCCTCGTTCTCATCATCATTATCAACAACATCCTGTTCCTTTTTCTGCACTCCCGATCGTGCCCTCAATCACCTCTCATCAATTTCATCAATCCGACCTCCCTCCCCCGTACATCAGCGCAGCTCACGCCTCTTCTACTTCTCGCTTTGGTCCTACTTCGTGGTCAACTCCACCATCCCGTTTGACGGCTTCTTCTGCTCCATTTTAGTTTTCTTCTTTACCTTCCGGATTTGATCCAGAACGCCTCCATTAAATACCAGTTCAAATTCGCCTCAACGCCGTCTCTGCCCCCTCTGCGTCCTCTTCGCCATTTCTCCAATCTCCGTAATACGCGTAATATATATTCAATTCAAAAGCCTTCCGGGTTTCCGGTTACCTAGTAGCATTCGCTTCAAAAACCCTTTCCTTCCATTTGGGATCTCCCACGTCCTGTGAATTTTCCTTCCAATTCAATTCAAAAAGATCAGGAAATTTTTTTTTCTTTTTTTTTTTTCATAAAAATGATCGGTAGTCGTCGTCAGAATGACAGAATCAAATTTAACGTCGGAGGAAGACTATTCGAAACAACGTCCACAACCTTAGCGAATGCAGGCCGCCATTCCTTCTTCGGAGCATTTTTCGATGATGATTGGAACCTTCAGCTACGACCCTCTTCATCATCACCATCAGACAACAACAGCTACACTCCTCACGATGATCGTAATCAAACGGAATACTTCATTGACCGGAACCCAGATTGTTTCGGCGTCCTCCTCGACCTTCTCCGAACAGGGGAACTCTGCATCCCTCCAGGCCTTTCCGATCGGCTTCTATACAAGGAAGCCCAGTTTTACGGCCTCTTCGATCACGTCCGTTCAGCAAAATGGGGTTCTCTCGACGGCAACAGGCTCAGGCACTTGCAGTCCATCACGGGCCGTGCACCGGGTGACGGGACTGCCATCCGTGCAGGTCCTGACGGTGGCTGTTGTGTGGCGCACGGCTGTATGGTCCATGTTTATGACTGGATGTTGGAAGAACACCCTCCTATCAATCTTGATTATCAGATAGTGAATGATGTTGGTTGGATTGGTTCAGAACATATAGTCGTCAGTGCCTGTGAGAGGTTAGGCAGAGCAGATGGCGGGATGGGTTTGTTTGACTCTTTCAGCGGTGGGCTCAGGCATAAATTTCAAGTCTCACATGACAGTCAGGTCAAGAGCTTCACCGCCGGGGCGTTGAGTTTCAGCCCGGATTACAAGATATTTTCCAGCTGTAAGGGTCGAAGCAATGAATACGGAATAGGCGTGTGGGATCAAATGACAGGCCAACAGATTGATTTCTTCTACGAACCGCTAGGTTGGTCTCTAGGTGAAGCTGACAAGCTGCAGTGGCTGACTGGCAGTAATTGTCTGTTGGTTGCCACCTTGTTTCCCAGGAAAGATAACTGTTACATCAGTATATTGGATTTCAGAGTAAAAAGTATGGTTTGGTCTTGGTCGGATATTGGAGCTATGGATGATAAGCGGGTACGCGACGCCATCGCCATGGAAGATACTGGTTCCATATGTGTCGTGAACGAGTACGAGGATTTAGGGTTTATGGACTTGAGAAGCGCGGCATCTAGTGTGAGGTGGAGCTCAAGGAGTAAATTAATGAAAGGGAAGGTGCCTGATGATGAGCCTTGTTATCCTAAGCTGGCTTTGCATCAGGGGCAGCTATTTTCTTCCATGAATGACTGCATCTCTGTCTTCTCTGGTCCAGATTGTGTTTTGACTTCCAGGCTTAGGAGGGGATATGGAGGTTCTATCTGTGATTTTTCCATAGGTGGGGATAGACTGTTTGCTCTTCACAGTGAAGAGAATGTGTTTGATGTGTGGGAGACCCCTCCTTCCCCAGTTGGTTCATGGTCCATTTGAGAACATTCACATGGGCTCCAACTCTCTCTCTCTCTTCCTCTGTTGAATAGATACTCATACATGAAAATCTACAGCTATTTTGTGGCCAGGTTAGGTATTTTAGAGGATTAAAGAGACAGCAAACTGAGACGTCTGTCTGTTTAACGTACTTTCTCTGACTTGTTGGCCAATACAACGACACTATCATTTATATACATATATAATTTTTTTTTCCTTGCAAAATTACAGCCTTCAAAAGCATTTTCTAATTCTTTCTTTACATACCCGTGAGCAGTAAGTTGATGCACTGTTTTAGCGCAGTCTTTCCGTTGAAGTTCAAGCACCAAGACAAATGAGCAGGCATTTTTCAAAAACAGGATCAAATTCCAGGAAACAGAAGAACACATACGAATAAAGAAAAAAGGCTGGGAAACAATAAATATTTTTCTTCACTGGCTTCATCGAAATTGTTCATAAATATTTATCACGAGATGAATAATCCATCCCCCAAATTTCCATAACGATACAAATAGAGATTTTTTCTGATTATGTATGCATCACTTTATTCATAATAGCACGGCTGATCATTGTTGGATCATACGCATCATACTTACTGTGTTAAAATCAACCGTTGTTAATAACTAAGCATAATCAGGCATCACTTTCCTTAGGAAAGAAATTGGCTGAGATTCGTCAGGACACACTTTCTCAAACGAGACATAATTTTCATCTTTATCGTATAAATGGCAAGTTGTCATAATTGTCTTCATAAGGCGCCAATTCCATTTCGCCTTGTTCAGGTACTGTCATGTGTCAGAAAGACAAGATGTTGATCATCAGATCATGACATAAGGTGGAAACAAACATGCCAATTATCAACGCAAAAGATTAAAAATGGGGACATTAGAACCTACCATTCCCCAGTTCTCATCGAGGGACTGTTGTGCAGCCCTTAGGTTATAGCTTGGTATTTTTGGAGAGAGATGATGAGGGATGTGCCAATTAATATCATGACATAAAACCTCCACCCTGATCAAAACGATCAAAATCAACCATATTAGACAACAATTAATCATGGAGATATAATTAGAAAACTGCGAGGTGCTGTATGGTGAGCTAGTGTCAAGAGACAGGAGAATGCAACCAGAGAGGGTAGTCGCAATGAACTGTTCCACCAAGTTGGGCCTGTGCTGCATTCCAGTCATCCGAATACTTGAAAGGAATGTGAGGTGCTGTATGGTGAACAATTGTGAAGGTACTCATCTGAAGTGAAAAATATTACTAAGCAAAATAAGAAACAAAAATCATCGAACGATGTCCAAACTGATTCGGACAGAGCACATTATTATGTATTTTACAGGAATTTGGCTTTCTAGGATGGCATAATAAATTACCCAAAAATGATAGACCAACCAAGGCATCAACCACAACTTTATCCAGCCAACAATCCCTGCCTTGCAGATTATCAGAGGCCACCCAATTCCAATGAATGCAAAAACAGCCGTCAGGCTTATCATAACCCGCTTCACCTCATGCTTTCTGAACTTCTTCAAATCAAAATGCCACATAAGCCTGCCCACGAAGAACAGATTATGCTTTCAGCATTTAATAAGCAAATAATTTTATGAATGGCTAATTATGGTATTCATCACCGCAGATTGATAATAAACATACCAGTGAGCAATAGACATCCAAGTTCGTAGTGGGCCGTAACCATATAACAAAGCCTTCCTCAGATTTGGGGATGCTTCAATATCCTCTTTCCACAGAGGGTGCCATGCTGTATCCTCATGCAACCTGCACAGATGAACAAGACATGCTTTTGATACTTACCCTAGACATACGCCAGGCTACTGCCACAATTTCAATTGCATACAACCGGAGGCAATGTAGCACTTGGAAGATGAAGCAAGCGAGAGTAGAGGTTTTGGCTCATATAACATTCTTAAAGCAACTAATATAGTTCAGAAATCAGAACACAAGTACATATTAGTTTTTGCATGATGCTGATCATGCTTGAATCGCCAAGGCTCGTAAGGATAAATAAGTGGCATAAAGGCAACGGTGCCAACAATGTCTTCCACCAGCTTATTTCTTGAAAATGACTTGTGAGCGCAATCATGCCCCAGAACAAACAGCTGAAAATAAGAGAAAAATCCGAATTATAGATGAAAGAGAAGAAGGATATCACACCATATACTCCTATATTTTGACGAAACTCACTCATATACCTTTGACCTTTACTTTTAACAGTCATTCAAGTGAATTTCATCAAAACAGGGATATCTAACTAATAAAAATAAAGGACAAGGATGTAAGTAAATTTCATCAAAATACATAGGCATATGAAGAGATATCCAAAGAGAAGATGGAAAAAAAAACACAAACAAATAACAGAGCTTCAGTTTCGACAACATTATACCCCTGTGGCAGCAGTTCCTGTCCATGCCCAAGCAAGAGGAAGAAGGTACCAGGGGGCCTTAGCAGTCAAGAAAAGACCCAATGCATAGGAGGACACAGTTATCAACACTGATTTCCACGCTTTCACATTATCGATCTCAAAAACCTAAGAATAACCACATGTTAGAAGTTAATACTTAAGGCCCTTGCCAATTCAGGAAAAAAAATAATCAAAGCATTTATAGATACCTTCTTCGGAAGGCTGCTGATGATATCTCTCATTGTAACATTGTCTGGCAGTGGTTCACCAATTTGCTGAAATCCATAGCTTTCTGCTAACTGTTTTCTGTATCCTGCATCGTATAATGGCGAAAAGGGAGTAGTTGGTTCAATTGGCACTGCCACAGCATACACATTCCTTGACCTCCTTTTGATTAATCTTGTTTGATGCTCGAGTCTAAATCTACCCAAGTTCAAATGTTTCACACAAGAAGATACTCCTGCAACAAGCAAATTTGACATTATAACAACAAAAGATGGAGAATGATATATGTCATTAAATAATATCAATCCTACAAACCCCACAAAAAATGCACTTGTTTTACATCATTGCTACTTGATCTCTTGATGTTTGGAATTAGGAAGGAAGGATATGCAGGGCAACAATGAGGATTTTTTATTATATTACTCCATCAGTTTCACAATAGAGGGTCTTTAATTTTTTACCAAACATATTAAAAAGTATTAATTTTTTTTTAATAAATGGTACACAAGTTGACTAAAATGCCCATATTAGAATTTGAACAATTTAACTGTTATGAGATACATGAATGAAGTAAAAGAGGGTAAATTAGGAAATATAACAATAAATGTTTGTTGGCACTTAGAATAGAACTTATATTATGAAACAAAAATGAAAAAAAAATTATAGGTTCTCTATTGTGAAATGGAGGGAGTATAATATAAATGACTGTTTGAAACCTAATAACGTACAACAAAATAATATATGCTAATCATCCTGGTTCATTAACTGGCAGTGATTTATTAATTTCATGTAAAGTAGTGGCTGCAACCACTAAGATATAAATTTATCACAAGATTAATAAAGACTAATTCAATCTCTTAGGCATGTTTTCCACAACTTATAAGACCTAATCATATTAGAAAAGCAAAATTGTAATAATTAAAAATAACAAAATTAATTATAATGATAATGATAATAGTAATGATAACAATGATAATAATAAGATTAAGAAAAATACCAATTCTTAACAATCACAAAAAATATGCATTATATTTGTGTCTTTCAAAATGATTTATGGATGTTTAATGTATATTTCATGTTTATATCAAATATGCTACTATGATTTATGCTTTTATATGTAGATATTGACCCAAAATTGAAAGATTCAATGATCATTGAAAGTGTGGCGCAACAATGGGACTAAGAATGCATGATTTTAGAAGAAAATGGATATATGACCATATATAATCGAAATTTCGACCATGATCCACTCAATATTTGGAAAATCTTAAAAGATAAAAGTTGTAGCTCACTTGATTAGCTTTCAAACACAAGTTGTATCACCTCATTTCGAACTCAAATGCAAATTGTTATGGCCAAAATACCAAATTCTATTTAAATAACAGCAAAATGGAGAAACAAAGCTGAATACGGTCTAGCCATGTTGTGCTACACATTCATGTTTAGCATCAATGTGATATCGTGTCTTTGCCTCCATAACAACCATGTTGGTTTTCAAGTTTTGTTTTCTCACACAATTTCAAGTGAGTTTTGACAATTACATTTAGATGATTCTTTTCCAAATCTTTTTAACGACATCTTATGGTTATTCCGGGAGGCTCTCTCTATCAGCTCTCCACTCTTTTATTCCTCTCTATTCTCCCCTCTTCTTCATCCTCCTTCTAGCAACTCTTAAATTTAGTTTTTTATTTTCATTGTAAATGTTTAATTTGGAGACTTGTACGACACTTGAACTTGGACGTTGTAGTTTCATCTTCTATTCTACTCTCCTTTCCCTTTTAATATCATGTTTTTCTATTTTGTAATTATGGTTTCTAATTTCATTATGCATGAGTAATATCTTACTCTAGGATTGAATCAAGTTCAATTTTGGCGTTCATTCAATAAATTGATCTAACTGCTGTTAGCAATTGCTTGATTTATGTTATTCAATTACAAGTATTTAATTGACTAGGGTTAATTCAATTGGTCCCTGATTTGACTAATTAGGTTGTTAATCAAGGAACTGAAAGGTGAAGATTGATGCTGGAACTTACTAACTGAACAGAAATTAACAAGTCACAAAAGTAGATGAGTGATTCTCAGAAATTGATTAATTCAGTCTATCGCTATGAAAATAAGTCCTTAGATTGGATTAAGCACAACACTAGTCATTGAAAAAGGCTAAAGGTTAATTTAGGTTAATCATTCCCTATGTATTGAGCAATCCGACGGATCATTGATTGATTTATCGATTCATGTTGGAATTGTAACTTAGGTTTGACCATAGGCTCATAATTAACTGATTGAATTTGCTCCTAGTGATTTTAAAGTCTTTGTCGTTTTTCCTTATCAGTACAATATTCTTACAATCGATCAGTTTAAATTGCCAAAATAATGGAAATTAGTAATTAATAACAAAGTTCACAAAGATACAACCTTCTATTGCTATAATGACATCCATATGCTTGTGCATTTGGACATACAATTATGATAATAATAATAATAGTATTAAAATAATAATAACTTTAAAATTTTTAAATGAATATCATATCATATCAAATAAGACCATATCATATCATATTATATCATATCAACCAAAACTATGAGAGAGAGATGATCGTCAAACATTGTTGTAGAGAATCTTGTGAGTTGATTTCAATAAAGAATTTACCTCTTGATCGAACTTACAAGTATTTCAAATTTATATGGACTCATCCTAAATTTACCGAGCTTATTTGTATGGGATCACCCTAAATCTGCTAAGCTTGATTCAAACTCATTGATATAGATTTGCATTTACTTGTAGTCCTTAATAAGTTTTATATCAAGGTATAGGTAAGATATTTATCATAAATCTACTACAAATCTATCTTTTATCTATAATATCAAGGGATCTTACCATTAGTTTATCTTTTATGATTAATCTGTTTTGATAAAAAAAAAAGATAAAGAAAATTCATAAAGAAAACTTCTAATTTGAATGTTGTTTGAGCTTTTAATCAATTCAATTTTATTTAAATCATTAGCTAATTGTCCCAACGAGTCTACATCCACTAGTTATGATATGTGAACTATGAGGACCCAATCTATATATATATATAAAGCAAAATCCATAGCAAACCCATGTTTCCCACCAAAGCACGAATATAGCCACAAAATTAGTCATATTTAGTGCGCACAATAATAAGGGAGAAATCTATGTATTGACTGCATTAAATAATCATATAGACCCGCACGGCCACACTGCTGCCTATTCCATAATTTTCCTTAAAACTAATACAATTTAATTTTGCATTTGTTTAATTGATAGCTTTGGTTTAGCCTAATTAATGATTAAATTGTGTCGCAAATAAACATGCTTCATGTAGGTATAATTGAGGTTATTTATATTTTTATTAAATGGAAAATGGGTATTAAATTTGGAATTTCATTTGTTATTTTATGCTTCGGTGATTGTTATTAATGTTAGTATTCTATTATAAAGAATTGAAGCACCAATATTATTATTGTCGGCATTATATTATAACTTGAAAATGAATTTGGTATGCAAAATTGGCTCTTAAAAGTCTAGTTAGTATTATATTATAGATTTGGAGTTTGAGACTACATTTTTATTGGTTTAGTATTATATTAATGTTAGTGCCATGTTAGTATCATTTATTTTATTTTTAGTATCAATATTATTGTTGCAAGTAATATATTAATATTATAATGACATTATATCTGGTATTATATAATTATTAGTATTACTGAAAATTAAATCTAGTATCCAAAATTGGATGGTAAAATACTAATACTATTATTGTAACTATTTTAATATTACTGGATATTAACTTGATGTCATATTGTCCTTAATATTAGTATTATATTTATATATTATATTATATACGTAAATTAAACCTAGTAGTAAAGAGTTAAGATGGGGTATTATCATCATCATCAATTTTATATTATTATTAGTATTACACTACTATTTTGTTAGTTTTTAAATCACATGCGATGCACACCTTAAAATTGGTAGAATTGTTAGTTATCCCTAGCTAGATGACCATTCCAATGCTTACTCTCTCTCTCTCTCTCTCTCTCTCTCTCTCACTCACTCACACACACACTGGGATTCAATGATCATTTAGGTTGTCATCATTATAAATTGGGATGCAATGATCACCCGGACAAGTTACCAATAAGCCCAAAAAATAAATTCTCAACAACCCAATGTAATCAAATAGAGCTAAGAAACCTCCCAAAAAATTATAAAGTAACAAGCGTTATAAGAAGTCCATTTGTTCTTCAATAATAGTGAGCCTAATATCCAATATTCACAAAAGCACCAACAAATAGGATAAAATACTTCAAACTACTTAATGACGTAATTTCTTATACTAACATACTTAAAATAATAATGTAATACAATGCATACTGCATGGATAAGTCAAATTCCTTCCACACTGTATTTCTAAAAGGTGAAACAGATTCAATAAATAGTCTAACCAAATGAACCCACCGTAAAGTTACACAACTCAATTTAAAGAGAAACACCCAATAATTATTTAATCTATTTTAAACAAATATAAAGAGTCAATTTACTTATATATGTGTTATGTTATTTGGCATGTGGAGAACAAGGGTCTTCCTAATCAATAATTTGCATATATTGCACCAAGCTCACATTAGGAAGGGTCATGCTGAATTAAAACTAACCATCACTCCTCCTTCATCTATGGACAAGCTGCCACAACTTGATCAACAAAACAATGATAATCTTATGAGTCATGAATAACAAAGCCAATGCTAATGCAAGCACTAGTGTTGGCAGCCAAGGGGGTAATCTGCAAGAGAAGAAGATGAAAGCTGCTAGAGCTAGTATTCACATCTCATCCATTTGAATCGGCCAATGGAGGCCTTATGATACTAGAATGTGGATAAAAAAACAGAGACATATATTGGACGTCTTTCAAAATGCTCATAAGGTTAGGTCTCCCGATTAGGGATGTAAACGGGGCGGGTTCGGGTCGGGTATACTATACCCGTATCCGTACCCGATAAGAAAATCCGTACCCGAACCCGAACGGGTATCCGCTAGCACATCCATATCCGTATCCGTTGGATATCCATTACCCGACGGATTATCCGTTTACCCGTTAATGGGTATTATCCAACGGATAAATCCATTATCCGATGGATAAACTCATTTATAGTTAAGTCAAATGACAATTTTAACCTTAATTTATACTATATTTATTTTAAATTTAAGGGTAAAAGAGTAATTATATATCGGGTAAACGGATATAGATATGGATACGGGTATAGTAACGGGTACGGATACGACGGATATTTTAATCCATCATCCATACCCGTTTATCCGTACCCGTTTAAGTATCCGTCGGATAAAATCCGTCGGGTTTCGGGTAAAACCCGCCCCGTCTACATCCCTACTCTTGATGGAACAATACCTCGAGAGAACTAATCAAACTCAATTAAATTGGTTCTATGGAAGATTTCAAGCACTTTTGGTCCAAGCCACCTCTGATCAAGTGAAACACCAAGTCAACGTATTCACATTACAATTAGTAGATTTGCTTTGAGTTAATATTGAGCTATTCAACCCTTTTTACCTCGTCAACCGAATAAAGAACTTCAAGAGCAAAAGTCCATCCAACGTAACCATAAGGATGACCCCCACCAACTCTAGTTCAAAACGCAAGCACGCAAACCTCCACTACTACCCCTCCCCTACTTTGTATGTGAGAAAACTCAAGGGAGCTAAGATGGTAGATTGAGAGAAGGGTCTATCCTTCAATCATTACTTTAAGAGCAAAAGTCCATCCAACGTAAACATAAGGATGACCCCACCAACTTCAAGAGTGATATAAAGAACTTCAAGAGCAAAAGTCCATCCAACGTAAGCATAAGGATGACCCCACCAACTTTGGTTCAAAATGCGAGCACACAAACCTCCACTGTTACCCCTCCCCTACGTTGTATGCAAGACAACTCAAGAGAGCCAAGATGGTAGATTGAGAGAAGGGTCTATCCTTAAATTATTACTAAGGGTTTTCATGAATCAAATATCCGGTTTTTTCGGATACCCGATAATCAGATATACGATAAAAAGCTTCGAATATCCAAAAGATCTAAGAAAAAGTTTCGGATATATAGTACTTTAGATTTGATCATAAATAATCCATTAAATATTCAACATTTTCAAACATATCAGAAATTAGAAATATCATATTAAAAATTATTTAATCGAAAGATAATAAATCGAACCAATATGATCTATTATTTAATTTGAATCTTAAATTATATTATATTCAATTAGTTATTTTACATTTCTAATGATATTTAAATATTTGATAAACATATCAATTCAAAAGTATATTTTTTCCAACAATAATTAATTTTTAGAATATATAAGCATAAATGTATATAATTTATCAGATTGGATATTATTTGTATATATAATCGGGTCAGTTATTTTATTCCAAAAAAATTATTAGATTGGCTATTTGATTTTTTGGATTAGATTAGTTCATTGAATATTAGATCATATGAACATCCCTAATTGTCACAAACACTTCACCTTAGGCCACAAATGCAAAAGGTTATTTTGGCTAAAGGTGACATATATATTTTGAAGAGACGAAAGAAGAGCTTCCTAGATTGTTTAAGGAACATGAGATATCATTACATGCGAGACCATGTAGTTACAAGCCACGTCACTCTACTATGACCTTCAAGATTCTGCGAGCACACAATGTTGTCAACCCCACTGCGACCCATTAACTTCCTTACCTACCCAGGTTGCAAAGCATGTCCCAAGTTTTGGAATATGTCAATTAAAGGAGATTAAGGTACAAATGTAAACAAATTGCTCGATCATATGCACTACATTGGATGGCTTCGTTGTGGTTGTGGGAATACATTAGTAATGGACAATAGGTCCCATCTCCCATGTCATGTGATTTCATAAATTTCACAATGCTCAAAGCCCTAAATTGGAAATGAATAAAATAACATGGCCACAAGGCGCCCGATAAGCCTTCTAAGTGTGAGTGCGAATAAAAGCAATGGTGGCTAATCGATGGGCTTAGCCTTTCTTGGGCGGGTCCATAGTGCCCGAGGCATAGGTATTTTAATTAAAAGGTCAAAGCACAACTCCAGGATTCATGGAATCAAATATTGATCGACATATGAACAATATCACTATATTGGAGAAACACAGTGCAATCAATATGTGCTGATACTCACCCAAGTTTACTGATATAAATCCAATATAGACTGATATTCTTTATAAAAGATGACACAACAACAATCAAAACACAATATTTTATAGTTCATGATGCTTCAACACCTAGACATTGTGACCGCAACTGTAATTGTGGCAGCAGCCGCGGTTTTGTTAACTACTAATATTATTCTAGTAAGGAAGTATTATAGTTGAGTTGTAATAGCAAATGTTGTTTATGGAAATCTTAGGCTTATAAAGCCTATATAAGGGGGTCTCTAATTCCTGCATAAAGACAGGTAGGGAGAACGAAGGATTTAATTGCTTAACTACCTTTCCTCTCTATTCTCTCTTCCCTGCCTACTCTCTCTCTCTCTCTCTCTCTCTCCTGCCTGCTGCACGCCAGCAACCGCCACCCCTCCTCCTCCCTTCTTCTCCTTGGAGCAACATCATAGGTTCCCAGGAAGCTCCTCCCTCTCTCCCTCCGTTGATCCTCACGTTACCTCTGCAACATTGTCCAGTGACTGAGTATATAACCCGCCCGTATGACATCTTTCTACCAAGCATTATGTAATCGCAATGAAATTACATAATATAAGTGGCAACGAAAAAATTGTAATATGCAAATACACAATGTTTAGCAATATGGGATGATTCAAAACAAAAGATGGATTCATCTAGCATACCGACATAATTTAACAAAAGCAGAAAGGTTTAGTAACAATTAGTATGTTACATCTAGCACACCGACTAATTTAACAAATAAACACCAGCATACTTCAACAGGACAGGGATAAAATAAATTTCAAAATCCATCCAATTGTTGGAAGATATACCAGATGCATAAAGGGGCGCGTATGTAAAAGTTGAAATAGGCCTCTGCTGCAATTCAAGGTCACATAATCAAATATTAGTTCAGATACAATGAATCAATCTAAAAGAAAAGAATATATCTTGACAAATATTCACCGTAAGAGAGAACATTGTTTCTCCACTGAAAGCCATAAAGGGCGGCCAGACAGGCAAGAGGGGATGAACTTATAGAGCAAAATTCCAATGGCAGAAAACTCAAAAAGAGACCCAAATAATTCCTTTCTTAACTGGCATGTGAATTACATGTGAAAGGTGTAAACGGGTGTGTGATTTGATAATTAAGCACCAAATGGGAGCTCGGTATAGAGCCTACGGCACCCACAAAAGATGGCGGACCATAAGAGCTATGGTGTCCCTTCAAGTCACTCGTTCTTGTTGACTGACTTCATTCTTAAAAGGTCAAGCGGCTGTAGCCGATAGGACTGATGAAACTGCAGAAACCTCTCTCAATTTTTATTTCCGCGTCTCCGTTGTTTTAAAATATATACACAAATCCCATTCTCGTACTGATACCAACAGCCGCACAAAATGTATGGACGGTAGTTTTAGTTGCGCCGGTCCAATTGCAGCCAGTATGCCTATTTCTCTACGCCGACCTCCGGGCAAGAGGAAGCGGAAGAGAATTGGGATTTGGGACGGATAAGTACTTGTTTGGATTGATGGGATAACGGCCTGTTTTGGATGGGTGGAGACAATCGAATTTAGGTTGACTTTTATTTCCAAAAGCTTTTAAAATAATTAATTATTATAAATAAGTAATTTTGATAAGTAACTTTAAATATAAACTTAGTTATTTTTGCTAGTAAATATTTTAATCCAGATTTATCTAATTTCAGCAATTTTTATATCATGGATTTAAAAATACCTTACAATATTTATCTATGATTTTTTTTTTATAATTTTATAATTTTTTAATGTATGAGATTATTTTTTAATATTTTTATAAAAAAAATTAGATACATAGAATTATTTATATAATTTATAATTATCATATTAAAAAATCATTTGTATAATTTATATTTTTTTAGTTATAAACATGGGGTTATCTTTATAATTTTCTAAATTTTATATAGGTACACATTATTACTTTTATAATTTATAATTCTTATTTATAAACATAATTTCATTTTTATAATTTTATAATTCTTTATTTTTAAACACAAGGCCATTTTAATAAATTTTATAAACATGTTAGGCGAGTTTGATGAACATATACCGATTTTCATAATTTTTATAACTTTTTATTTATAAACACATAGACTATTTTAATAAACATACAATTCATACATGAGGACATTTTTTAATATATGTTCATCAATTTAACCTAAATAGTTTATGTAATGAATGTAATGGGTTGAAAATAAAATAAAATAAATAAATAAATAAAGGATCATGATCAATGAATACCAACATGTTTATGTAATACTCCGAAATTTAGCTAAACCTAATCCCTAGTGATTTACTTTGTAACATAATACTAATATCTGAAAATTAATATTCCCACCTTACCCTAACTCTCTAACCCTAAAATTTTGGGCTAATCCGTTTGATCGATAATAAAACTATCCTAGTGTCCTAACCTAAATTACATTAGCCTTATTCTAATCAAAAACCCAAACCTATTATCTTCTCTTTTTCTTTTCCCTATTCTCTTCTTTCTCCTTTTTCTTCCTTTGGTCGGTCCTTCTCTTTTTCCTTTTTCCTCCCCCTTCTTCCTACATGTAACATTGTCCTTAGACGATAACTACCATGCCCCCATCACCCCCATCACTTGCCAAGCCACTCCCGGTTCCTACGGTCAAGGGTTAGGGTTGAAAATCTCACCCGATGGCACCCTCCCCTTCTTTGCATCTCTGCATGCATGTTTATGCATATATACACCCAATAATTAATGCTCTCCAACCATATTTTCTCCCTTCTTTTTCTATAGAAACTCCACCACCAAGTGCAACCTCACTCCTTACTCTTCCCTTCTCCTTATCATCACCAAAACAACCACAAATTCACCAACAACAAGTCCAACCAAAATACCTCCACCACCTTTGGTCACCTTTGTTATTCCTACCCCCAACCAATGGCCAAAATATCTAGTGCACCACCCCACCTTTCGACCAAACTCACATAACCCCCTTTCTTTCCTTCCTTGGTCGCAGCACCAAAAACTGAACACCACCCCTACCATTTAGCCACACCAACTACAGCTTAAGCTCCACCTTCGGCAAACCACACCACATCAACCCCTAGCAATGACACACAATGTCATTACTTTGCCCTTTTCCATTCATCCTCCCACAGTTGCTTTCATTCACCCTTCACCCCCTTTAGTCATTGCTCACTGCCTAGCAATGGCAGCTTGTGGCATTGCTCCACCCTTCCTCTCGACACCACCTACCATTCTTCTCCACTTGGTTGTATAAAGTTTTCCCGAATCATTCATTTGGTTATGTTTTCCTCTATTATTTTACCATCCATTCCTTTAGCTTTTTCTTGATTATGATATTCAATCCTAATGGTGTTCTATTGTGGTTTCTTATGTGATTTATTGGAGGTTTTGGAAGAGGCAGGATAGGATTTACATGTGTAGAGACTAGAGCCTAACTCTGTAAGGATACTTATCGTAGTCTAGGATTTTTGTTGCTAAGTGTTATGCATGATTTTTTGTGATACCATGTTATTACTACTATATGCTTAAATTAATGGATGTTAATGATATGATATAAGATTTGATATTGCATGATGGAAAAAATAAGTAAGCTAAGATTTTACCATATCATATGATAATATTATGTTTAGAAACCCTCAGTGTGATATATGGTTGTAACATGGGTTTTGTTGAGGTATGATGAGTGTAAAATGAGTATAATAAGGTATATCAAGGATTTGGAAATAATTTTACCAAAACATATAAGATCTGTATGAAATAAGGGCTTTTGTTATTGGTATTGGTCAATTTGGGTTTAATATGGAAATAATGGTGTTCTAATGTGTTATATGTTTTAAAATATGCAAAGTAGCTTATAGGAAGTGGTTAGAGAATAATAAATGGCCTAAGGTTAATAAAGTATGAAAATGACCTAATTTGGGAATAATAACCCTAAAAATAGAAGGCTATTATCACATGTATGAAATAGTATATTTAGACCATAAAAATTGAATATGTTGTTAAAATTAGTGCTTTGGAAATGTATATTGAATATGGTATTTGTTTGATCTCTATACAAAAAGTTATAATAGATTTGTGAAATTAAGGTTCATAAGCCCCGAAAATAGTAACTTTTGATATAGGTTTTTTATCACATATACGAGACCTCAGAGTTAAGCCTTAAAATCTGAGTATATTGATGATGATGATAATGATAATAATAATAATAATAATAATAATAATAATAATAATAATAATTAGGAAAAAAGGTACTAAGTTTGGTGGATAAAAGAGTAATGGAAGTAGAATTATGACTAAAAGATTAAATTAGAGTTTTAGAGGAAGATGAGGGTCTTAACCCTAGAGAACCACCTTATGATCTATGTAATGTGCTTTACATGCATTAAATATAGTATGTACTTTTAAAATCAATCATGAATAAGATATTAATTACTTAAAGTGAAAAATCACGTGATTCGGGTCGAGATATTTCATGGATTCGTTCTACCGGACGATAAAAGTGGCTCAAGAGCATTTTTCCTTGAAACATGCATCAGTTTATTCCAATATATTAAGAATATTATGGCCCTAAACTCAACGTGAAAAATAATACGATTTGAGATAAGTAAACTAATGGATAATATATTAATGAATTAAAGTAGAAGAGTACATGAGTTGGAACTGAAGTGTTGGGTTTGTTCCACTAGACAATAATAGTAATTTAGGTGTGTTATCTCTGAGAGGTCATATTGTTCAGTGGATTGGCTATTCCAACCGATTAACTGGCAAATCAGTCATAGTCCATGTACCAATTCTTAAGACATCAGAACTAGTGAAAACGATCTAACCAATAAAAATCATCCAGGCAAACTAGTCAAAAAATCGATTAGGAGCCGGTTAAATTAATATGTAGTTTAATTATTTTATATATATTTTACATTTTTTTTACTTGACATGTACCACTGGTCAGAAAATTCTAAACCACTGTCCGACCAGTCCAATCCACTAATTTGACCACTAAATCGGTGAACCGGTTATGATACTAGTTTGGTTTTTAAAATTATATTTTAGACCCTTCCACCAGTTTAAGAATAGTGGCTCATGAGTATTTTGTCTTGAGAGATATTGGGTACGTTTTACCAGAAGATAATAGTAGCTCAAGTGTGTTGTCCCTAAGAGAGGTGTTTCACACTGTTCCCCAGATTTAAGAATAGTGAGGTCACTGAACTCAACCTAAATAAAAAAATAAAAATTGTTATATCTAATAAAGAGGTTGGATTAGTACTTACCTTGTGATAATTTTTGTGTTTTGCATGAGTACTTATTCTCTTATATGAACACCTGTATTTAACTGTCTCATTAACTTGACGGTATTGTCACCTACTGGCCTATAATCCCCCGAAATTTTAAAAGTCTATAATTTAATAAATAACTTTTATTTGGGATAAATTAGCTTTTAAATCTATTTAATTTAATTATTTTATGGATTTTTGAATATATAAAATTGGATATAAATACTTAATAAATTAAAATAAATATTTTTTTATTTTATCATACTCTTTTTTATTTAATTAATTTTCCAAACCAATATTTTACTAAAATTGTCATTTTTAAACCCATATATTTAATTATATTAAATTAAATTATTAAATAAATCTATTACCCAAAAATATTACATTTTATTAGCTTATAAATTAAATTATTTTATTTTTCCCCCATTTTCCCTTTCTTTTTTTCCCTTTTCCTTTTCCTTCTCCTTTTTCTCCTTTTTCTCCTTTCTTTCTTTTTCCTTTTTCTTCCTTCGGGCCACCAGCACCTGGTCTGCCCTGTCTTCCTCGCCCCTAGGCCGCTGGCCCATTTCCTTCCTTCCTTCCTTGCCTCCTCTGCCCCCATCGTTCGGCTCAGATGCCCCCTTTGCTTTTCTTCCTTCCTCCCCCGCGCGAGCCCGACCTGCCTCCCTTCTTTCTTTTCTTTCCTTTCTCCCCCGACCGGGCCGGCCCACTCCCTTCTCCCCCTTCGCCGGCCTGCATACGCCCCCTTTCTTTCTTTCTTTCTTCTTCTTCTTCCTTTCCCCGACGTTGCACCCAATCGCCTCTGCCATCTCTGGCCACCCTACCTACAACCCTCCTCCCCCTATTGCTCTCCCTATCTCTCTCTCTCTCACACACACACCATTTTTCCCACCCCATCTCGACCCCACCACCTCTCCCTCTCCTCGCCCATGCCCTGCCATTCTCCTCATTTCCCTTCCCTCTCCCTGCAACTCCCATGCTCTTACCACCTTGTCGCCACCCTACTGAGCCCCTTATCCCCTCCTTTCTCTTCCTCTTCTTTTTCTTCTTCCCTCCCTAACTCATCCTACCATTTTCGAGCCTCCCATGTCCTTCCCTAGCCTTCTTTCTATCCTTTCTTCTCCTTCCATCGTCCTCCCTATTTTTTGCACCACCGCCGCATTCCACCGCTGCCACCGCCACACCAGCCACCTGGACCACCCCTCCCACCCTCTACCTCACCCCTGCACCACCACACCACCCCTCGAGCCACCCTACAGCCTCCTTCTTCCTCCCCTCTTCTTTTTCTCTTCTTTCCCTTCCTTCTCGGCAACCACCCCGCACCTCCTTCTTCCGCCGCCGTTACGCCACCTATGCCACCATCTGAGCCACCAAACCATTCCCTGAAACCTCCCCTACCACACCCAAACCTCCCTTGGCCGAAACAAACACCTGCAAGCCCTTGTTTTCCTCCTCCTTTTCCTTCCTTCTCATCCCCCTCCATCTGGGCAACCACCTTCGTAGCCTCATTGCTGCCGCCCTTGGCTGCCTTCAATCCATCCCCGACCACCACCTACACCCCCTCTCCACCTCTACATCCTTCCTTTGCCTTAAATCCTCCACCACCAACTTTCTTTCCTAGCCCCAAAATTATCTCTCCTTCCTCCCTTTCTTGCCATTTCGAACCCCTCCCCCTCTTGTTTTGCATGCAGCTCATGCTGCATAAGTAGTATGTGTCGTTGCATGCCTTGGTATATTTTTTTTAATAAATTTTAAGGTATAATAATATTTTAAGTTAAAGATTTCATTAATTAAGTGTTATAAAGTCTTATGCTTTGGTTTTTCTTAATTCTAATATAATAAACATTGATATTATTTTTAGGTATTGGTTTTGCTAGTCAAAGCTTGAATCCTTAACCGAAATACTAGTAAGGTTCAATTTTGCGGGAATTAAAGTAATAATTAAACCCCACTTAAATGCATGTATAAACGTATGTTAGTACATTAGGCTCTTTAATATATTATCATGCTTGATATATGTTGTTTAATATAATATATGTAGTTTCTTGTGTTGATTAATAAAAAGGAAAGCATGATAATTTATGTACTATGTGTGGAAATACTACTTAAGGAGAGAGTTTGGTTATTAATGAAAAATGTTAAGCACTTATCCATGATGTATTATGTTATTGTGATCATTAATGCATGAATAATATTATTATAAGCCCTAGGGGTATTTAAGTAATATGTCTTGTGCAAGAATGTGCCCTAATATGTGTGGGTGCTAATTAGTGTTATATTAAATATAATAGTTGTGGAGTTGGATAATGAGAATGGGGTAGTGTAATAAGGGGCAAATGGTAATTTTGTAAGTAAAGGGTAAAATAATAATTTTATAAATAAAGGGTAAATGGTAATTTTAGAAATAAAAGGGGTAAAATGGTAATTTGGTATAAAGGAAGGATGATATGGTATTTAATAAAGAAAATGGCAAATTTGATAATTTTGACAATGGAGAAGGGTAAATTAGTAATTATGATAATAGAGAAGAGTAATTTGGTAATATAACCAACTAAAGGGTAAATTGGTAGTTATAATAATGGAGAAGGACAATTTGGCAATTTAACCAAATAAGGAGTAAATTAGTAATTTTGATGATGGAGAAGGGTAGTTTGGTAATTATGATAATAGAGAAGGAAATTGGGTAATTTAACTAACTAAAGGGTAATTTGGTAATTTTGATAATGAAGAAGGGTAATTTGGTAATTTAACTAACTAAAGGGCAAATTGGTAATTATGATAATGTAGAAGGGTAATTTGGTAATTTATTCAACTAAAGGGGCAATTTTGTAATTATAACAAAGGAGAAGGATAATTTGGTAATCTAACAAACCAAATGAGAAATAAGATAAGTATAACAATTACGAAGGGTGATTAGTGACCTAATAAGTGTGAGAGATAGTTTGGTAACCTAAACCAAGTAAAGGTGTAGCTAGGAACAATTATGTGTGAGTTACGTGCCTTGTGTGCCATATGTTATGCCATATTGTGTACTTTATGCTTAATGATTGATCATTCGTAGCGCAACTTGGAGTGGATGTATGCTTATGTGACTTCCTTATGGCATGTGGATGATGATTATATATGTTGTGCATACGATATTATATGATGTGGCCCTTTAGAACATGCATGCTAGGATATTTAATGTGGTAATGTGGGATGGAAGGATGAAAAAGGAAAAATGGGAAAGTAAGATAACCAAGGGGAAGTAAGTTGGCTAATGTAGGTAGGAATGACCTAAATAATCCATGAGCTATGAGTGGATGAATAAAAGGGGATTTTAAATAAATTGAAAGAGTGGGAGAATCTAGGGTTTGCATGGGATGGTTAGAGTCCGTATGGGGGTGAACTTTATGTATGGAAAGTTGTCTTGGGATGCGAAGAAGGTAATGGAAGAGTTTTTTGGGTGACTGGAGGCTTCGGGTGAAAAATAGTACGTGAGATAGTATAAGGGTGCATAGGAGACTGAGTTAGGGTTTGGGAGGAAACCTTAAATTGAGAAGGTAGAAAAAGAAAAAGAAAATAATAAAAATAAACGAGGATGAGCGAGGTATGAAGTGAGGGTTGAATCTAAGGGTTGTGACGTGTGGGGTGTTAAAATAGTTTAGGTTGTGTGAGGCAGAAAAGGATGGGCCACATATGCCCAAATTAGGGTTTCTAGAGAAAACCCTAGGGTAAGGCGGTGAGTGGACTTTGGGGTATAAGGTAGTGGGCCTTGACCCACACACTTAGGAGTTGAGCTCCTAGTGTGAGTAAGTGGAATAAGGGAAGGATGTCGGGGCGAGTTAGGAGGTGCAGAAGTCTCAAGATATAAGGCAGACCCTCTTGGGAGGATAAGTGTAGATTGAGCTAGTCATGCATGTCTAGGGTGAAATCTGTCGAATAAGATATGGTAAAACACTAATCATGTAAAGTGGAAGATTATTGAGCATGGCCCAGACCGATCCACCGACATAATAGTGGCCAGGTGCCGGGGTGCCTTGGAGACCGAGGTGCCCTGGAGACCGATCCACCGACATATAATAGTGGTTAGGTGCGTTCTGCCTTATAAGTGACCGATCCACCGGCTATAATATTGGGGGGTCCCGAGCTCAATAAACCAAATCCTAAGTTTGATAAGACACATAAAAGATACTAAGTACTTACATTGGAACAGCATGAGAGTCGGGGCCAGATCGATCCACCGACATAATAGTGGCCAGGAGCATTTTGCCGTGGAGACCGATCTACCAGCATATAATAGTGGTTATGTGTGTTCTGCCCTATAAGTGACCGATCAACCGGCTATAATAGTGGGGTTCCCGCACTCGCATGGATATTTAAAATCCGAGAGATGATTGAATAATGATGGACTAATAGCTTAAGGCTCTAAAAGTGTCGATTGTTCATTATGACCTATTAATATTTGATTAAATTGTTAAGTATGTGAATGTACGAAAGTGAATATTATGTATGCACCATAAATATTCGACTGACTTGTTTAATATGCGGATGTATGGATGCGAATATTATGTTTACACATGTCGTAATGTATAAATATAGTGGTGTATCATGTGTTACATTGCAAGCCTATTTTTAAGTGTGTTTTAAAGGGCTACTCAATATCGTAGTATTGAAGGGTTTCATTTGTGGGGCCCCTACCTATTCAATGGGCAGTGTCCCTTGCAGGTCGTTTTCAGATGCTATTCAAGTGGGAAACGGGAAAGAGTGTATGGAATTACCCGGAACTATTAGGGTTTTACTTTGTCTCTTTTAAATTCATAGTTTCAATGTAATCGTTGTTTTTGTAACCACCATTGGTGAGTTCTATCCTTGTAAATTGTTATTTACGCTAATCTGATTTAAGTATAGCTAAGTTTCTCATAAATTGTATTTTATACTTTTACCTTAGCACTTGGTATTGAAACGGTATAAGTGAACTGGTCTGGTACTAAGTGTGGCGGTAATATCCCCAGAATTTATAGTTTTATTATTTTGCTTCCGCTAATTCTTTTTAATAAAATGAAATTTGGGTGATACTTATTCCCACAAGCGAATAACCCTCATGCTTTTGTGTAGATAATTAAGGACCAACTATATGATTTTACTGCCTATGATGTTCAATATGGAATAGAGTGATATTTTGTATCATGGCATAGACGTAGAGTTATGTTATCCAAAGAATAAATTTATACAAATACCCTATTAAACTCTTATCTCTATGGTGTCTCTTTTTTTTGTATTTTATCATTATACTCGGAGTTAATCTCCAAATGCCTAGTTATGTTTATAATGCTACTCTCATTTCTATTTACTTTGTTTTAATTTTAATGTCTTTAACCTTGTAATTGCTGTGAAGATGGTATGTTAAACCAGACTTACATCAATTGTGACAGTAACACTCAATATTTTTATTATAAGCATAGTTTTAAAAATCAGATTGGCAATCAAATCAATATCATAACTAGTTTATTGGTTTAATGGTTGAACCAGTGATTTGGAATGTTTAGACCGGTGGTATATTTTAAGTCAAAAAATGTGAAATACAAAAAAAATTAAACTACACATGAATTTGACCGGCTCTAAACCGGTTTTTTAACCGATCCACCAGTTTTCACTAGTCTGACCGGTTTTTACTAGTTTTGAGATCTTGAGAACCGGTACATAAAATATAGTTGGTGACCTGACTGGTTTATCGGTCGAACCGACCAGTCCAATTTGGTTTTTAATACTATGGTTCTAAGCTTATGTTATAATTTTTTTTTCAGTAGTAAAATTTGGGGTATTACAATTCAACATTAAACTGTAACACCCCCAAAATTCACTACTGAAAAATTTCATTTTAAAGGAAAGAAGTAACAAAAGCGGAATAAGAAAACTGTGAATTATGGGGATATTACTGCCACACTCAGTACCAGACCGGTTCACTCCTACTGTTCCAGTACCGAGTGATAAGGCTAAAACGGATTACCATCCAACAAAAGCTAATACTTAAAACAAGGATTCATAAGGAAGTTAAATAGTTCACAATATAAAATTCAGAGTATGCATAAAAAGGTTTACAAACCAAAGGGGTACATAGACAAGGTTCTCAAGGAACATAAAGTATCATACGACAAAACAGAACTAAAATAAAATGATATAGGGTAAAACAAAATGAAAAAGAGAGTCTGACCATGTCGCTCTCAGTCCCCAGGCCAAGTCTAGGCTCAACTCTCAGCCCCCCGATGCCTCGTAAGAGTCGTAGGCATCGAAGATATCATCTCCTACCTGCACAAACTCAGGTGGGTCCTCTGCTCGTGGGAATGAGCAGCACCCATGAAACGGGTGGTCAGTACGCTACATACTGAGTAAGGTAAAGATGCGCTAAGGCCAACATACAAAACATACAACACAGTATACATGGCATAATCACGTGAGCAACATGTAGTAAAATAGATGATAAAGGCTAGCTATAGTTGGTGTGACCGAAGCCGGCACGCAATTTAAACCCTCTTGTTGTCAATTGTAGCACTGGTAAATAAGGGTATCGTTCTAAGCCGGGGATTGAGAGGGCTCACCTTTATTTAATTAGCTTGAAAATAAAACTAAAACTAAAAATAAAAATCCTAAATAACACAGAATAAATAAATAAGAAAAATATTAATGGGGGTTATAAAAATAATAATAATAAAAGAAATAAATAAAATAAACTAATAATGAAAATAATAATAAAAACCGCAGATATAAGAAATATGTTAGGGAAATAAAAATCCACCACTAGACTAGGTTGTAATATAATATTTATCTCTAAGTCAATATTTAATCGTGAGAATGAGATCGACCAAGTTGCACACCAAAAGCAGGTCTATACACCTTATATTACTTCCCTTAATTAATTAATACGACAAAGCGTCAATATTAACCCTATTAAATACAAGCAGTATAGCAGCAACAAGCGGCTCCTATATTTAACTAGATTTAATGCATTAAGTGTAAGTGGAAGGCTGTCAATCTAAGTACCCAAACTAGTACAAAAAGCATGTCTAGCTGTATTTCCTTTTCTTGACCCACACGTATCGAAACGTTTTACCACTTCGGTTAGAATTATAAAACGATTAGGTGAATTGTTATCTAACCTAGCTGCAATTTATACATATAAATTCTAGTATATTTAGATGGTCACCTAGCAAGCAATTAATCCTACATACTGTCACTTATGAGGTACCAGAACAAGGCATGCACCAAATAAACTATATTTGACAGAATTATACATATAAACGATAGTAATTAATATAGAGTCAAGAAACAATCTCACGAAACAAAGAAAATAAAATTATAAGTCAAACCATAGTCTAGGGTTTCAATTCATTCCCTAACAATAAATAATCAGCCACTCATAATTAAAGAATTAATTACATAGGAATATATATCTAAAATATAAATTAAAAATAAAAGAAAGAAATAACCGGAATTTATTTTGGATAAAAGTTCAAGAATTTATTCAGATAAAAATTAATTTTATCTGAAATAATTCTACCGGTATAAATTCTTCCTCTAATTTTTCTTCCTTCTCGGCGCTGCCTTGATTTCTGTGCCAAATTCCTTCTTTTTCTTTTCCTTCGCCTGGCGGTTGACAGGGCTTACGTTGTTGCCTCGTTCCTCTACCGCGCGTCTTACTCGAAGTCCGTGCGACTTCTCTGTCGCACCCGTCTGGCTTCCTAGCGCTGAAGGCTTTGTCGAGCCTGTCTCTCTATGCGTCGTCCTCCACAGAGCCTCGGAAGGCTCTGCCTTCTACCTGTCTAATTAATGCTGCCCTTCCCTTTTATTAACGTTGCTCCCCATGCCACGTCAGCCCTTGTCTTACTTTTCTTTTCCATCGCCGCAGCTCTCCACGTCAGCCCTGCTGACTTTTCTTCGGTTGCATCTCTCTTCCGTGCTAAGCTGTGCGTCGAGGCCTGCTTGGCTTAGTTTTGCTTGTTCCAGGCCTTTGGGCCTTCGTCCTTCGATCGTTAGTCCAAAGGTTTTTTTTTAATTTTAAAATAAAACCTGTAAAATAAAATTAATAAAAATTAATAAATATTATCTTATTCTAAATTTACTTAATTTATATCATTTTAGCTCAAATAATAAAATTTATGCAATTTTTACCACTTAAGCATAAAACAATAATTATTTTCCTATATTAGCTAAATAAACTACCAAAAACTAAGATTATAAGGGTATAAAATGTGCCAAAATATGAACTCATCAATAGTCCGCATAGACTTATTCTTTAGATCTCCGGTAAATATAGAGTCGGTTCACAGCATAGTCTTTATCAATTCATGTGAGTATGGAAACCCCACTATTATAGCCGGTGGATCGATCGTGCAGGGCAAAATGCGCCTGGCCACTATTATAGCCGGTGGACCGGTCATGTAGAGCAAAACGCTCCTGGCCACTATTATTCGTCGGTGGACCGGTATGGCCCCGACTCACATGATGTTTCACTGTAATTACTTTGTGTATTTCCCATGTCTTATCGTTATTACGTTTGGTTTGTTGAGCACGGAATCCCCCACTATTATAGCCGGTGGACCAGAAATCATGCAGGGCAAAACACGCCTGGCCACTATTATAGCCGGTGGATCGGTCATGTAGGGCACCCCGTCCCTAACCACTATTATTTGCGGTGGACCGGTCTGGGTCCGGCTCAACATCTTCCCCTTTAAGTGATTAGTGTCTTAACATATCTTATTTGAAAGTATTTTACCCTTGACATGCACGGCTAACTATATCCACACTTATCCTCCCAGGAGGGCCCGTCCCATATCTTGGGACACTTGCGCCCTTTATCACACCTCGATATCCATTCCCCTTTACACTTACACATAATGAAAATCAACTCTTAAGGGTGTGGGTTGAGGCCCAACACCTTGTGATATCACACTCCACCCACTATCACTCTCTAGGGTTTTCCTTGAAACCCTAATTGGACCTATGTGGCCCAATTTCCTCTTGCCTTACTACCATTAATTCATTTATCGTCCAACACCTCATCTCATTTAAATTCAACCCCAAATTATATCACTTTACTCATTGATTTCGCAGGTGATCGACAAACCCTAGTTGTCCACTCAAAACCCTAGCACATTTCTTCCCCCACAAGTAATCTCTTTACTTTCCACCTAACATTACTTACTTCCCATGGCACCCATACTCATCCCTCATATATTAAATTTCCACTCTTAACCCATTAATCCACTCTTCCTTAATTGTTCTTACTTCCACATTTTCCCCCATATTAGGGTTTCCTCCCAAACCCTAATCAAAGTCTCCTATACCCCCTTACACCAACCTACGTACTATTTTTCATCCAAAGTTTCCAATCACTCTACAATTCTCCCCTTACCTTACTTACACTTTAAAACAACTTTTCTCACGTAAAGGTCATTTCCATGTAAACTCCATCCACCCCATGCAAACCCTAGAAATTTCCCATGCAAAGTTCACATCCCTCATTTTTAATCATAATCTCCTTTTAAATTTTCCCTCATGGATCATGAGATAATTAGGTCAATCTCATGTCCCCCTTTAGTCAACTCATTTTGTATTTCCCTTTTTTTATCCTTTCACCCCACATCATATTATTAATATCCTATCATGCATGCCCTAGAGGGTCATGTCATAAAATATCATAAACACAACAGAACAATCATTATACACATGTCATAAGGAATTCATATAAGCATGCCTCAACTCCAAGCTGCCCTACAAGTAATTAGTCATTAAAATCATATAGTACACAACATGGCATAACACATGTCACACAAAGCACATAACACACACATAATTGATCTTAGCCACATCCTTACCTAAAACGACAGCGGTCTTGGAGCACGTTCCTACGCCTCCTCCGGGTTTTGACTTGATTCACCTATAAGAGGGAAAACTATGGATTAACTTCCCTCTAACCAAATTGACTATTCTTCCTACCTTACCCTTATCACAACTTACTATTAGGGATAAAATAATAATATTACTTTTATAAGTAAAAGTAGGGTTATTATTCCTAAGGTAGCTAATCATGCTACTACTAATAAAAAGTAGGTCTTAATAGCTACAATAATTTAAAGTAATTATAATTATATTTATTATTGACGGTAATAGTTTCAATGTTACTAATAATGATGATAGAAGTAGTGATAGTAAGGTAGTGATATATGAAATATTAATAATAGTGACAAGGAACTAATAATAATAATAATAATAATAATAATAATAATAATAATAACCATAATAATAGTGATAATAGTAATACTAGTAATAATAACAATAATGATGTTAAAATAATAATACTAAAGTTATAGGCTATTAATAATAGTAATAATAACAGATATAAATATTTCAAAGTTAGGTTAAATAATAATAATAATAATAATAATAATAACATTAAGAATAATACTAATAATACTACTAAAAATAACTAGCATTTGTATAATAAGGGTTTAGGGGTTGGGGAGTTTAGAGGACCACCTAGGGGTGCTGGTGGCACATGTGGCAGCGCACGGCGCACAGCGGCGGCGGTGATGGGGGAGAAGAGAGGTGGAGAAGTGGTGGAGGGAGGAGAAAGGAAGAGGAGAGGCTGGCAGGGGAAAAAGAAGATATGAGGAGGTAGAGGAAGCTCCCCTGGTTGTTTTGGAAGGCAGGGGGTGCTAGAAGTGGCGGCACCGACGGAGGGCAGTGGTGCGAAGGGCTACGAGGCTCGATGGAGTGCTGATCGGGGAAGGGACTTTGCACGGTCGGGGTGGCTCGTGCAGAGTAAACCGAGGGATGAGGGAGGCTTAGGTTGGTGGAGGGTGATGCAATGGAGGGTTTCGTGGGTGGATCGGGCGACAGGGTGGCTGTCTGAACTAGGGATGTCGAAAGGCGGGCTTCTGGGCTGTGGTTTCAAAAGAGTCTGATGCTGGACTCTTGGGAAGTATTTATAGGCTGAAAATGGGGGAGGATCGAGAGAGGGGACAAAGGAAGGTAGGGGCAGGCGTAGACGGCACGCCGGCAGGCAGTGGCAGGTCGACGTGGGTCTGCCATGGCAGACCTGTTGCTTGGTCGAGTAGAAGGAAGGGGGCGGGAGCAGGCATGCGTGAGGTGTGGGGGTGGTCGGTCGGTCGAGGAGGGACAGACGGATGACTAGGAAGAGAGGGAGAAGGTGTGCAAGCGGCGTAGGAGGCTGGTCGACGCAGAAGGGGAGGGCGGCGATTTGCAGGTCGCGCGTGGGGAAGAAGGAAAGGGAAAGGGGGTTGGACCAACCGACCCAAGGGAGAAAAGAAAAAGAAAGGGGCGACCGGCCGGGCGGTTCTGGCGAAGGAGCAGCGGGGCGGGCCTGGCGCGCGAGAGGCCAGGGGTGATCTGGGCCGACGGGCTGGCCCAGTCGGGAGGGGGGGAGAAGGAAGAAAAGAGAAGGAGGGGAAAAGAAAAGGGAAAATAAGGAAAAGGGAAAATGAGAAAATAGGGGAGAAAAATAAATAAAATAACTTAGAGGAAATAGGTTGTAGTATTTTTGGTAGATAAACAATTTTTAAATAATTTAACTTAATATATTTTATTATATTAGTTTAAAAGGTAACTCTTAGAAATTATTGCTTTGAAACCTTATTTAAATAAAATGAGTATGATAAAATAGCAATTTATTTATTTTAATTTATTAAATATTCACATCTAATTTTATATACTCACAATCCTCAAAATAATTAAAAATAATTAAATTAAATAAATTTAAAAGGCAAAATCCTCAACATAATTAAATTGAAAAGTTTAAGAGTTAAATTATCCCTAGTAAAAGTAATTTATTAAATTATAGGCTTTTAAAAATTTTGAGGGATTACATAAACTATGAGTGAAAAAATAGATACTAAATTTAAATATTTTATGTGATGCATTTGATGAACCTAGGTGTTTGACGTGAGGAACTTATATGTTATATATTATGACCTTGGGTGTTTCATATTACAAACTTAAACATTCTATGTTATTAACTATATGTGATGAATCCATGTGTTTTATGTACTAAACATAAGTGTTGTTCGTTATGGACCTAGGTATTTTAATGTTACAAACTTATATTTTTAATTAAATTATGTGTTTTTTTATTAACTAATCACTATATAGAAAGTTTATATGTGCTTTAGGTGATGAACCTAAGCAACTCTTGTTATCAAATACATGTGATGAACCTCTGCATATACTATGATGAATATATCAATTATGTGTATTGAACCTATGTAAAATAAAGGGTTTCAAACTAATTATCTTGCAAAATAATTTGTTGAACTTAGATAGTAACTTGAACGTTATATGTATTGAACTGAAATTGTTTATGCAGTAAATATAAATTCAATATCCACCGAGCATGATGCTTATCAAGAGTTTATTGTATTACTATTGTATGAGCAATGTGGGAGCATCATTTCATTGAAAAGATAATATATTTTGTTGTATTAGAAGTATGGGAGTATGACTCTATCCTTTCTAAAAGAAAATATTCTGACACTTCATGCTCACAACTTGTAGTAGAAAATTTAAGATCATTATTAAGAGATGATAAGATGAATTCAAGCTCAAGTTCTTCTCGAAGGCAACAATCCAAGCAACGTCTTTGTCGTATTCATCTTCAAAGAACCTTAAATGTTTGATTGCTCATTTCAAGTTAGTCTATGTCGATGAATACACAAATAAGGAAGAGAGAGAGAGAGAGAGGAGGGTGTTTTACATAGTTTCATGAAATATGTTTATAGTGCTTTATTTTTTCAAATTATAAAAAATGGCCCTAGGAGTACCTTATAAAGTATTCTAGATATATAATATAAATTATCTAATATTGTTAAGTTAAAAAGAGAAAAAATATTAGTTGAAATTTGAAAGTAGATGTTTGAAATATAACATTGTTATAATTGACTATTATACCCTTCATTTATATATACTATTATTGACTAATCTTGATTATATTGAAAATACCATCATATATGTTTATTATTCATCAATATACTCTTATCAAAACAAAGCTATGTCATATTCGTAGCTAACCTCATACTTACCCACATAATGTTTAGAAACATTAACATACCATTATATAATTTATGATGGAGTTCCAAAAACTAATAGTAAGAGTGTATGATATGTATTTTTGTTTAGGGAAAAAATTGATAAGTTTTAATTGGTACGATAATGTCTCTATTTTACATAAATAATATCTCACTTTTACTTTATTTTCATTCTATTAACACTTTTAGTCTTATGCTAAAATATTGTTATAATGTCATGCTTTCATATGTTATTTTTGAGGTTTATTTAGTTATTTTAATGTATTTAGTTTTTTTGAATGAAAGAGTTTTTCTTATAATTATTTTATTAGGAGCATGAAGCTTTTTTTATATTGAATTAAATAAATATGATTACATGAAAATGCACATTTTCACTCATTTTATTAATTGATATTCATTTAATGTTATGTCATATATATCATATATGCTAATAAGTCATTAGTAATATTCATTTAATGTTATGCCATAGATATCATATATAGTCTTGTACTATGGTAATCATGTAATAACTCTCACAGTACCACATTACAATTTCTCAAAATATGTGACACCTCACTAGAAAATAAATTAAGTGACATAATGCCAAAAAAAAGTATTCTAAAAAATTTTCCTGCATGTACCAAATTTGTCTTCAATTATCAAATTTTCATTTCCCTTGATATTTTAATCTAGACATTTAGAGCAAATAATTCCATTATATAATTTTTGTTGTTTCATAAAGAGGTGTGGATGGTCGATTTTTAAACTCAAATATAATGGGATGAATAAAAATATGAAGAATTGAAGTTGGCCATAAGAGGAGATCTGACATGAATCCAAACTAACCGTTAAATTTAAGAATAATATGCTAATGATAGAGAATTCCAATGAGAACTAAAGGTAAGTTACAATGATGTAAGTAGAAAAGGAAATAAGACAAAACCAAACTTGCCTAATATTCTATCATTTATTTGGCATAGTTTACAAAGTTAGTGAGATTATATCGTCATCTGTGCAAAATCACAAACACCGGCAGTGGTGTCATACATGCATGGATGGCCAATAGTTCGTATCGACCAACAAAGTACAACATCACCCGTGCAAGAGAAGCATACAAAAATAATGGAATGTTCGTTGACACAATCATCAACATTGTATTTGTCACCATTACAAAAGGAAAATGAAGGCATTAAATGAAGACATGTAATAAATTGTATAAGATATTAACACGTAATTGATTCTTCTACTTATACATACCTTCTCTTCCCATATTGATGCACACACCATTTTTTTCTCATTTAATTTTTTTGAAACTTTCTCCATATTTTTGCTCATATGATCCACCTCACAACTACTTATCCTCTTTCGTTTGTTCTCATTTCTTTCCTTATTTGTAGCAACATCATTTTACTAAATTATTATTTGTAGGAAATGTATGAAAATTATTATAAGATTTTATATAAGTGGTCGCAATTGCCATAAGATGTATTAAGATGCTAAAAGATATATTCAAGTTCGAGAGTCTCAAATCTTTGATACCAAGAAATAAGCTTGAACCACTAAATCAAAATTTACCATGCATCAAATCATCAAGCAATGCTATTTTCAACTTTTTTTCTTTCTAAATGTATAATACCTAGGCTTTGCTAAAAAAATAGAGTAAAAAAAAAACTTTTAAGCGTAGACAAAAAGAATATATATACCGGTATTTTTCATATGTATTTCGATATTTATTTCTTAATTAAAAATATGTTAAATTTGATTATTAAATATAATATTTCGTATTATATGAAATGTATGTTTAGAGGAATGATATTTTTTTGACTATTAACTATTGATGTCGGCTATTTTATATTATTTAATAAATAAATTTATTAAAAGTAATATAAACTATAAAAAATTATGACTAAAAATAGTTATTTGAATTAAAATTACTTATTCCCATATATATGCAAAAGATATTAGTATTTAATTGGTACACAAACCTTTTATTTGATAAATGTGATATGATCACGTTAAAAATGCTTTTGTTCGTTTCTCAAATGCGTCGAGGCGAAACAATTCGGTTCAGGAACATGATTCAAGACGGTCGGATAAAAGGAAAAAAAAAAAAAAGGATTCACGGACCTTATAATGATAGCCTAATTAATCATGCGTTAGCACTTAGCAGTTAGCACAGCCCCGAGGCCGGTGGCCAAGACGAACGACTATGTGCGTCGGGGACAAAGCGTGCAGTCTAATCGTGACGTACACGTTGTGTTGCTACGTGCAGCAACACAAGGAACCAAGGGACTGAGTAAGCTACGCAACAAGCCAACAACACAAGCTGTGAGACAAAAATATAGAAATCAAGAGTAATAATCCACTAAAAATGCATTAGCGAAGCTCGCAAGTCATAAATCATAGGGTTTGGAATAAAAAAGTAAGATATTTATAAGAAGAAAAGGTAAAATAACGGCCTAAAATGGGAAAGGTCCAAAGGAATAATGAGTAATTCTAAATTCTAACGATCTCTCGCAGCAACATTGTCAACCTCATCGCAACTCCCAGATAGAGAAAGCGACAGAAGAGACAAGAGAGCCCCTTGGCTTCGTTTACAATTTGCATCGCCAACAAATTTCTATTATCGTCACGCAAAGCAGTTTTATCCTTCGAATTCAATCCGGAGACAGCTTTGAATTGGAGAGAGAAACATGGAAAACTGAAGTTTCAGCAATTCAATTACTCGTTTGATTGATCGATTGATTGTATAATATTCATCTGTTCCTTCCTTTCGTTAGTCTGAATATCGAAGCTTAGAGTTGGTTGCAGCTGAAAGAGAAGTGTGTCAATGAAATGGCATTATTACGCAAATTATTCTATCGGAAGCCGCCTGATGGTCTCCTTGAGATTTCAGAGAGAGTTTATGGTGATTTCTCCGTCCTCATATTCATTCATATTTACAATTTTCACTCAACTTTTGAGATTGAAGTCCAGTGGTTTTTACGTTAGTATTGCATATTATGAATATCCATTGACCTGCATGTGTATTTGATTTTGTGATGTGCTTGCTCTTAAAATTTTGTTTTCTATTCATGTTGTTCATATCTGTTGCTATTTAATGTTTTTTTGGAGAAATTATCTTCAATTTTAGGTGTTTTGCCGACACCGACCTTGAAGTCTATCATCCATAATGTTTGACTTATTCTGTTGTGTACTTGAGTTCTTTTTTGTTGATATGCAGCTGTAGAAAGATTGTTTTTCAAGCTGGCTGCCTAAATAGAACGATGATCTGAAATCGAAAATGAAGTAGAATTGAATGAATAACAATGTGGCATTGCCTTTTTAAAATGTAGGTTATTTGTAGGTGAATGCCGCTGAAGTTATCATAATTATATGTTAACTCATCGGCGATAATGAAATTGGTTTTGATGTTAGAAGAATACAATTCCTACTAGATTATTGAAATCTAGGCTTATTCTACTCTTTTATTGAATAATTCAGGCAGATTATATGTGTAACAAGATAAGCAAATAATTAGCTGAGCCAATAATCTACGGTGCCTAATTTCTTAGGGCGTAGCCTACAAATTCTACGGCGGATGTGTTTGTTTACTGGTATTAATACAAATTCTATGAAGAATGTGTTTGTTTACTGGTATTAATACAAATTCTAGGGAGAATGTGTTTGCTTACTTGTATTAATATTAATTTCATTACTTTGAGCAGCTCCATTGAATCTTTCACTTTGCTCCTTATAGTCCAATAACGTGCGACAGCCAAAGGATTTTGTTTGTTGATTACTGCTAACGTAGATAATGAGAAAGGAAATGAGAAAAATATTGGAAGAGAGATTTTGTGGTAGGTCTCGCTGTTTTCTTCTGCATATATTACGCTGAATCACCGCTACCGATCCCATTCTTTGAATCTTCTGTTCTTCACTTTTCCCTGCGCCTAATGGGTCCTTGGCTTCCTTCATGCTTGTAGTTTTTGACTGCTGCTTTACCACTGATGCTTGGGAGGAGAAAAACTATAAAGGCTATGTAGGAGGCATAATTGGTCAGCTGCGGGAGCACTTTCCCGATGCTTCTTTCTTGGTTTTCAACTTCTGTGAGATGGAAGCTGATAGCCGGATCTCAAAGATCTTGGCCGAGTATGATATGACCATTATGGATTATCCTCGACATTATGAGGGTTGTCCCATTCTCTCTATGGAGTTGATCCACCATTTTTTACGTTCCACTGAAAGCTGGCTCGCACTTGGCCCCCAAAATGTACTGTTAATGCACTGTGAACGAGGTGGTTGGCCAGTTTTGGCTTTTATGCTATCTGCACTTCTTATTTACAGGAAGCAGTACACTGGGGAGTATAAAACCTTGGACATGGTTTACAAGCAGGCTCCTCGTGAGCTTTTGCCATTGCTATCACCTTTGAACCCTGTCCCATCTCAACTTCGATACCTGCAATATGTTTCAAGGAGAAATGTTGCTTCTGAGTGGCCTCCATCAGACAGGGCACTGACGCTGGATTGTGTCATCATCAGATTAGTTCCTGATTTTGATCTAAAGGGTGGCTGTCGTCCTCTTTTTCGGATTTATGGACAGGATCCCCTCGATGACACTGGTAAAAAAACCAAGCGGTTATTCTCAACCCCGAAAAAAAGCAAAGTTGTGCGGTTATATAAGCAGGTGATATTAAAATCATTGTTATATTGTATGCTTAGACATTTTTTCTTTCTTTCTTTCAATATCATGGTTTATTTTTTTGCTATTTATTTCCCCATTAAATCCATGTATTTTTATCTCTATTTATTTCCAAATCTTTGGAAGGGGAAAAAATGAATAGATAATTGATGGAAGGTGTCTCTTCAGGCTGGGCTTGCACAGGCTCCGATGAGTGAGTCCATCACGTCCATGTGTTAAAGTTGTTTAATTTTGCATATGTTATGCTAGTGGAATTTCATTTAAATGCTCACGATCTCCTCCATAAACACTCATAGCTATTGTTGTTAAGAGACTTGGACCATTGGTAAGAGCTTACAATCCCCAGCTTCTTCTAGTATAGGTTTGTTGTTGGCATAGCCCACAAGGAGCTGTGAGAATTTGGGAATGGTTGGATAACTTTTAACAGGAGTCATTGTGTTGTAGGAACCCTCTGTTTTAAAATAAATTTTAGAGATATACTGAATTAGGGAGATTAATTCAAAGAACACGACAATATCATGCCAGAAGGGGTTGGACATCGTTTTGAATTTGTAATCTCTGCTATGAATCACATTCCACAAGATCCTTTTATGGGGAAGGCTTGACTAGTGTTTGCATGCCATTCTGGATTTGGTATCGGAATTCTTAAAATTACATCCCATAGACTGGATGTCCTTTTATTCTTCAATGAAACCATAGGCGTGAATTGGGTGGCTTAATAGAATAGTCATTTTTTTCTTCCTTTCCCTTTCCTGTCGACAGGGGTGATAGCTTACATAGCACTTGAAATGTTAAGTCTGTCTTTTAGAAATCACTTTGATATCGTGGCTTGTTCTGCTATTATTTTGTTAATTTATATACCACCCTAAAAAGGGTAAATGAAGTACAAAAAGTGGCAGATAATATGTTTATAAACTCATGCTGCTCTGGGTGAATGCAGTATCATCCAATCTGAGGTGCTTAATTCTGTCCATACATGTGCTTCAATAGTCACACATATGCTTTCATGTTTCTTTGTGAATCTTATTGCCATTCTCTTGAGTGACTTGAGGAAATGTGTTAGCTTCTGCAGACCCCTTTGTATTTATATAAAAATTATCCATTTGTATGTAAGAGGTCAACTCATATTCAAATAATATCATCTCTTCCAGATACTTAACATCACAATAGAGGAAGCTAGTGTTTTGTTGTTCTCTGTTTTGCTTTTGTAATCAACTAGACCATAGAAGTTGAATAAGAGAATTAACTGGGTAATTATCCCTTTTCTGTTGCCTTCAGACTATTCCTTACACAATAATTGAAAAATCAGAAACAAGTTTGGCCTGTTATCTTGATTTAAATACATAGAAATAGTTGTATTTGCATTTTCGGTCGTATTCATTCATTTTAATCCTCTTCCTTGTACGGTGGTGCCCAAGAGGGCAAGGTCTTTGTCTGGTCCAACAAGGGTACTATGGAGGTGCAACTTGCACACTTCAGCATTCTGGCTTTTCAAGTTCTCTCCCAGCATTAGTATGAATTGGCTTGCCTTGCTTAAGAGCTTGTTTTTATTAAAATTTTGGATGAAGACTCGTTATTGTTACTTTTCTCAAATACTGTAGATCAAAGCGATAAAATGATTCTGTAGTAGTTATCTGAACCCGTGCAATGTGAAGTATGGTATCAACATCTGTAACCATGATTATCAGTGCAGGCAGAAACTGAGCTTGTTAAAATTGATATCAACTGCAATATTCAAGGTGATATTGTGCTCGAGTGTTCAAGCCTTAATGATGATATGGAACGTGAAGAAATGATGTTTCGTGTTATGTTCAACACAGCTTTTATTCGCTCAAATATATTAATGATTAACCGTGATGAAATTGACACAATATGGCATACTAAGGATCGCTTTCCGAAGGACTTCAGAGCTGAGGTATGCCAATTTGCTCACTGATTGTTAGTTTGTAAGTTTTCTAAGTAACACTAAGTTCTTTACTTTTTTAATGTCCTTTTGAAAACCTATATATGTCACTCCCTTTTTTGGAATACAGATTCTTTTCTCAGACATGGATGCTGCTGCTTCCATTGTTGCTGCTAATTTGTCTTGTTTTGAGGAAAAGGAGGGTCTCCCAGTTGAAGCTTTTGCTAAAGTTCAGGAATTTTTTAGCCATGTTGATTGGTTGGACTCAAGACAAGATGCTGCACTAAGTGTGCTGCAAAAAATATCTGCATCACACATATCCCCAGAGAAGTTGGATGACAGAAGTGGCTCACCACAGCAAATTTCAGTTCTGGGGAATTTCAAGGAGGATCAGGAACATACAGCAGTACGTAGTAGTTCTCGAATGGCTCCAGAGGAACAGATTTTGCCATTGTCAGATGTATCAAGTCCAGAGGCATGTCATAAGATGGACACAGCAGATAATCTTACAGTTCAACAAGGAAGACAGCAATCTATATCTTATCACAAAGAACAATCAGACTCTCTGTCAACAACAAAAGAGGGTGTTCTGTCAGCTCAACAAATTCCACCTTCCTCCAGCAATAAAAATTATGTCAGCTTGAAAGGAAGTGACTTATCAAAGTCAACAGCTCCAGTCCCTGTTGGTCAGAGTCAACAAATTCCCTCAGATCATGCTTTCTTGTCCAGTTGTGGAGAGAAAACACAAACTTTTCAAGTTCTTCCATCTTCAAATCATGTTGCCGCCTCAGAAGCTACTCCAGCTCTTAAAGATGCTTCGAAGCTAATACAAGATAAATATCAGTCATCAACAGTTCCACCTCTAGCAGACCCTCTGAGATCACATCCACCAGCACCACTTCCACCTCTGCCACTAACTGCAAAGGCTGTTTTGCAAGAGCCTCCAAGCGTTGATGAGCCATCATCATCTGTATCACCACCTCCTCTACCTTCTAGTCCTCTAAGAGAGGAATCAGCTTCTTTGGCTGGACCACCACCTCCACCCACTCCTCCTGCTGATGCGAGCAAGGATTCAAGATTCAGAAGTGGACATTGTTCAACTCCACCACCTCCCCCTCCCCCACCTCCTAAAGAGGATTATCATTTTAGAGCCACACCTCCTCCACCACCTCCCCCTCCACCCCCAAGAGAGGATTCCAGCTTTAGAGCCACACCGCCACCGCCACCACCACCAACTCCCCCACTACCCCCAACACCACCTTTGCAAGATATATCATCTTTGCGATCTGGTCCTCCTCCTCCTCCTCCTCCTCCCCCTCCCCCAACTCCTCCTCCTGTGTTATCATTGGGAAAAAGTGAACCTCCACCCCCTCCTCCGCCACCTTTAGGCTCTTCATCTACTTCAGGTTCTATAGGCTCATCACTAGCACCTCCACCACCACCACCGCCTGTTGCCCCTAGTCCTTCGTCCAAGAATTCAGCACCTCCTCCACCTGTTCCTGCTGCACCTCCTCCAAAAGCAGGTGGTGCTCCCATCCCCGGGCCACCTCTTAGTGCTCCCTCCGGTCCTAAGGGGCGAGGTTCATTACGCTCCTTGGGTCCGAAGAATTCTCAAACAAAAAAGCTAAAGCCGTTGCATTGGTTAAAATTGACCAGAGCAGTGCAAGGAAGTCTATGGGCTGAGACACAGAAGTCTGGAGAAGCTTCTAGGTATGCTTTCATATGGAAGATGCAAATCTGACAGCTATGATTTGGCTTGCTTTTCTGGAATTTATAGACATATTGGAGCTTAATTTTTCCTTTTGAGTGACTTGCATCTAATAAACTCATACATTTTTGTTTATTTACTAGTAATCTCATACTCGTACATCTATTCATTACTTTTTCTGTTTGCCCCAGTGCTCCAGAGATTGATATGTCAGAACTTGAGAATCTCTTTTCTGCCTCTGTTCCAAGTTCAGATCGCGGGATCTCTGGTGGAAAGTCTAGCCGTGGTGTTGGAGCTCCCAAATCTGACAAAGTGAAACTGGTAAGTGAAATCTTGGTTCCCGTTAGTCAATAAGTGAATGTGATACTTTCTTAAATAACTCATATATTCTCTATTGTTTAGCTTGCATATTAATGTTTTTTCCGTTGGATCATATGTTGACCTCTTCACTGGGCTTGAGTGAGGAACCATCGATTCATTTTAATTGGCAAGCATCAGCGTTTCCCTGACTGCAGAGAATAATCCCATAGATGATCTATTTCTTGTCCTGCTTTTGCTATCGCTATTGTTTTCATTATTGTCCTAAGTGTACAAGCCTTATGAATTCTGTCTCATATACTTTTGACATAGGACCCACATCAACTTTGGTGATAGTTCTACTCCTTAGAGATTTAGCAAGTTTGGAAACAGTTTTAGGTAGTGGATGGTATGGGAGTAATCAGGGTGCGAAGGTTACCATTATACTTATGTCTCTTATATAGTGCTAGTATAGTGGGAAAACCTTGTGGAAAGAATATCTATTTTATTGCAAACAAAGATATAAATTGATTCTTCTCTTAAAAGATTTTACTTCATTCAAAGACACTATACAATAATCATGAAATATGGGAGTGTCATTTCCACTTCAATCACCACCATACCAAACACCCTCTTGAATATATTCCCATTTTATCTACTACAAGTTTTACATCCAATATTATATAGTGTTTGCTCTCTCTCTCTCTCTCTCTCTCTCTCGTTATTTTAGTCCAACATCTTTGGAATATTGTTGTGATAGGTACAATAATCCCAAACAATTAGTAAGGAAAGGACAGTTGAAGAGAAAATAGAGCCGCTAGACATGAGCCTTGATGATAATTATTAAAATTGAAATCAAATGCTTAATGTTGTAGATGCAATATTTAATGCTTAAGCACTAAATTGAAAAAAAAAATTGAATTATTTGGTGAAGACGAGTTAACTCAAAATTTAGAACTAAATAATTTCACCTTATGCCTTTTTTGGTTGAAAACTTGACAATTTTATATTGATTTTGGCAACCAAACTAGGTTACATGAAAGCGTGGATGAGAAATGGCAGATTGAGGCAAAACTAATAACATAATAGGGCAGTACAAGAGTTGGTATGGATTTGAATATCACTATCAAGTGAATACAAGAGATACAATTTGTTGTCAAGGTTAGGTTAGCAAATCACAGGAGAGGAGATGGTATATGTGGTTGAAGATTAGATAATCACCTTAGAAGGCCAATCTAACAATAAAAGATTTCTTAGGTTACACATAGACAACAAAGAGTGTTGTTTTTGCAACGCACTCAAGAGAAGGGGGTGAATTGAGTGTATAGGATCGATTAAAACTTTTTGTGGCTTATTTAAACTCGATGATCCTTTTTTTGTGGGACCTGTGGTGGGATCTAATTTGTAACCTAGTCTGAGATATGATTGTTAATCGATCATATAGATTGGGTTGTATGCGTTTTGTTAAAGTGTAAAATAAGTAATAAACAAATAACACATGGGATATTTACGTGGTTCTATCAACTTTGATCTATGTCCACTGCTAGCTCTAGCACTCTTTCAAATGTACTCCTAATTGAAGATTACAACAGTCAACAACTATGATCTAACTATAAACCTAGGCAACTCCACAATCAACTCTGATTGTGCACCCCAATCACACTGTGGTACTCTTGTACCTAATTCACTCTTCTTTTAAATAAATTTGTTTTTGAACTCTTGCTTCTTTCTATAAAAATATGTTTTTTCACTCAAATTACAAATATAGCTCTCTCTATGAATTTCTAAACTATGCTTGACTCATGATAGCTCTTTAGAAATCATGAATGTCCTTGTGTGACTTCGTCTCTTTTGTTTGCTCTTACGCTCACGCACTTGTTCGCTCACTTTTGTGCCCTATGCGTGGGTTGGACATCTTTCTCTAATATTTTGTCAATTTTCATTCCTTGATTTATGAGAATTTTTCCATCTTGATATGCACGTTAATCTTTGTTTTACCACTGTGATTGTGGTAAATGTTGATTTCTTTCCTTATTTTGTAGATATGTAATTTTGTTTTGGAAATATCTTGATCAAAGAATCTTTCCTTAACTTCTTCCTTTCTTGCTCTAGGAAATCTTTCCTTATAATTTATGGTTCTTTTTTCTATCCAGTGAACTTTGGGAAACCTTGATTATTCCATGCGTGTTCTTGATTTTGCTACATTTGTATCCGCGCGTCGCTTCGTCACCGACATATAGGGCTGTAAATGAGCTGAGCCAGTTCGGTATTCGGCTCGGCTCGGCTCGTTAAAAGTTCAGTTCGGCTCGTTTGTTTAATTAAACGAGCCTAAAAGTGAGGCTCGGGCTCAGCTCGTTTATTAAACGAGCCAAGCTCAAGCTCGAAAAAGCTCGGCTCGGTTCATTTTTTGGCTTTGGCTCGTAAGTTCGGTTCGACTCGGCTCGTTAAAAGCTCGGTTCGGCTCATTCGTTTAGTTAAACGAGCCGAGCCCAAACATTATTTTAGGCTCATTTAGTTAAACGAGCCGAACCCAAGCTTAGGGGTATTCGGCTCGGCTCGGCTCGTTTACAGCCCTACCGACATAATCCAATTTGTTCTTGGGTTAGCTCTAGGGTCTGATCCTATACTTGGGAGCATTCTTTCGCATAGTTAGTCCTTCTAGAGAGCTGTAACATTGTTTTTGGCACTTTGGCTTTCTAAAAGTCTTCTCACTTTCAATTTAGCCTTTTGTACCGCTTGAATATGATTGTTGTCTTATTCAACTTATGCAGGACCTATTCCTGGCATTGTTCTTAGATCTTGTGCTACAACCTGTTTTCATTGATTTTGTACAAGCAACATACAAATATATGGCTCAACACATACACATTCATACTCATTTGTTTGGAATCATCAAAACTCTAAGGGATTCAACAAATGCTCCTGACAAACAACTCAAGTTAGTTCCCACAAAATTTGAGTAAAGAAACGTATCAGGGGAACTCAATTAGGAAAACACAACACATACTCAAGATTATATGCAATTTATACACTAAAACACTAATTTTATTAGTCTTGTCAAGGCTAATTTAAGCTAACTAAGGTTTTCTATCTGTTATTTATACACTACTCCTTTTTTATATTTTCTTTTTTAAGAAAATTAAGGTAGATCAAGGTATTCTCTTCCCATTTTGGTATTATCGAAAAGATAGTTAGGGAGTGACGACACCTAGTTTCACTATCCTTGTTTTAGCAAATATATTTCTGTACCATGGTTAGTAAGCAAAGATTTGATACTAAACAAAATATCCATGTTCAACAAAGAGTAGTAACATCCAAAACATATAGAAAACCATTTACACAAGAATTAACAAAGATATGTTCAAAAGATTGTTTGCGATGATGGAGAGTAAGATGAATCATCATGTTCTGGTTGTTTAGGCTTAGTGGGGGCAGGGGTAGGATCTGCTTCTTGAGGGTTCTCATGATCCCATCTCTAGAACTATTTTTACCTTTAGTAGACCTGCTATCTAAGGGATTTGAGTTGGGGCTTACTGCAGGAACAACTCCAAGGAAAGTCCTTCGCTTCTGTATCTCCTTGTCCTATGACTTAGAGCATTTTATGAGCCCTTCCTTAATACTGATAATAACATCATGAACAACTTCTAGACAATTTATAACTATAGCAATCATGTGGGAGAGACTTGTCCTTGAGCTTGATCCAATACTTGATTTTAGCGTGACACCTTCTCCATCAACACTAAAACCTTTCATGCTCCTCATTATGCTTGATATAGCAACATACAAATGAATATCAGTCTCGATACATGATATCGGTCAATATTTATTTAATTTTTATGCGAAATTAGCGATACACGACCATTTTAGAACTTAACATATTTATCGGCAATATATTAGTTATTTGCTAATATGTGCCTATAGTTGTAGGGAAAAAAAATCATACCATAACATATAAAATATCTTTCACAATACTTCGATACTGTGACCACGATTGTAGTTTTATTGCCTGCTTGATAGTCATTCTACTCTTCCTTGACTTGCTTGTGTCAATACCAAGTGCTTGAACACTCTTGTCAGCTACCCACCATGAGGAATATCATGAGTGGGAGTATCTAACATATTTTCCATGTGTTGAATGATGATCGAAGGTAATTTTCTTCACCTTTTCATCCATGAAACTCATTAAGGTTGTGTGCATTACCCTTACAAAGTTTCTTCCTTGTACCCTCAGAATCAAAATTTTCAACAAAATCATGTGAAGTAGCTTAAACTTAGGACTTAGAGTGGTGGTTAGTTGCACATTGTCCTTGGCATAATTCCCCTTTGCCTTCCTTTCGAGTATTTTTCTAGGAGTGACTCTTGTCTACCAGCCAATCACCTTTCTTATACCCATCAAAGCCTTTATTAGGAATCCTTAGAATCCTTCCCAGTAGCACCAAGTCACATTCAATTTCTACTCCTCCTACCTTAGTACTAAGTTTCATAGTCTTTTTATAATTCAAAACAGATAAACCAACATAGAATTCATAACATAGATCATCATAAACTATGAATTTGGTCATCGTTAGGTCATACCATACTTGGTATTTGATCATTTCTTTCAATATATCTAATCCCTCACTATCTATTGAGTAGGGGGGTAGATCTTACCAATTAAGAGAACTTTTTTCTCTTTTATTTTGTTGATTAGTGCAACAATGACCGATCCACCTTTTTACCTTCTTCAGTTTAGGAGATGGGGTCTTCGCAACTTTCCTCTTCTTTGCAATACCCTTCCTCTTCTCCTTTTGTTCGGGCTCCTCCATCTATTTTTCGTTACCAAGCGAAGCCCTTCTTCTACTTAGCCTTCTCAACACCGGGATGGTTAATTTCTTCCCCCTTTTCTTCTTGTTTCTAGTGGACGGTGGAACACCAAGTCCATTGAGATGATAAACCCTTCAATAATGTGGACGGCATCTTCATTAGCAGTCACTTCCTTTTATGGATCCTGAAGTGGAACCTATTCCTTATTTGTAGTCTTTTCAATTGTGTCATTTGGTCTTCGGCTTGAATAGGGACTTGACCTTTGCTTTGCTTCTCAGGCTCTACAATTTCAGTCACATATTTCTTTGGTTCCCCATTTCTCTTACTTTTCTTTGATTTCCACCCTTGTTTTTTTGATTTCTTTTTAGGATTGGAAATCTTAATACCCTTGGGTTTCTCTTTCTTGCCAATATTAGTTTCTTTTCTTTGAGATGCATTCTCAACCGATATCTCAACTTCTGGTTCAATAAAGTGTGCGTCGACACTTTCTTGTTGAATGTCAGTAATAACAATACCCTTGTCTTTTTCCTTCTCAATTGCTCCCCATTTTGTAGATTATTGCTCTTTTAGAACTTCCTCTATTAATCCCATCTCAGTACGAATGTCTTGAGAGTTAGCAGTTCCTGAAGTAGGTTTAGGAGCAAGGGATTGAAGTGGTGTTGGGTTGAGTACGGTGGTGTTAGGGTCGATTTGGTTGTTTTATTGCCCATTATTCTTTGAGTGGTAGAGTAGGGTTCAAAATTAAGAGAGTGAATATAATGGAGAGGGTTGAGGAAGATTTAGTTTATAAGATTGTGATTGTAGCAGTGGAGGTGGAAATTGGTTTGAGTGTGGGTAGAGGTGGTTGTGAGAAGTTACGGTAGGAAATCTGTATGGGTGTTGTTTCGGGAAAGTGGAAAAATTTTGAACATTTTATAATAGCAGTCTTTGTGTAATGATAAGGGTTGTTCTGGGTTTTTGGTTAAAAAATAAAGCATCGACTTGTGATCAGATCTATCCGTTCCTCTTGACAACTTAAGAGTTTCTTATATTTAATACAAAATCTAAGAAAGATGACCGCTATAGGTTAATGAGATAGCAATGCATAGATATCCTTTCATTCACATCTCATCTGGCCGGTCATTAGGGGTTAAGATTAGCAAATTACTTTCTACTTATCATGCCAAGATCTAGCCTAATCTTCTCCACCTTATCTCTACTCATGGGCTTTATGAAGATATTAGCTAGTTGATCCTAAGTTTTGCAAAAATTTAGGTCGGCAGAACTTTTTCCACATTGTCTTTCAAAAAGTGGTGTCTTACGCCTATGTGTTTGGTTTTCAAATTTGCATAAGGTTCTTATAAATGTTTATGGCACTAGAGTTATCAGATAAAATGGGAACAATTTCACACGTCACACAAAATTCTTAAGTCGATGTCTAATCCACAATACTTGTGCACAACATGATGTAACAACAAGACATTCAAATTCAGCGGTGGATAGAATAATAGAATTTTACTTCTTTAAAGTTCATGAAATCAAGCAAGGGCCTAAGAAGTGTGCCACACTTTTCCTGTCTACAAGGAGTTTAGCATAATTTGCGTCCAAGTATCCTCTTAAATCAAAACTTCATCCTTTGGGATACCACAAACACAAATTATTAATTCATTTAAGATACCTAAAAAAAATACAATCTTGATATGTGATTCCTTAGGGTTAGTTTGGAATCTTGCACACAAGCATACATTATAAACAATATCAAGCCTACTAGATGTAAGATAAAAAATATATTTTTACTTAGTTTGATTGACTTTGATCTATATCCACGGCTAGCTTTAACACTCTTTCAAATCTACTCCGAATTGAAGATTACAAAAGCTAACAACTATGATCTAACTCTAAACCTAGGCAACGCCACTATCAAGTTTGATTGTGCTCCCCAATCACACTCTAGTACGCTCGTACCTAATTCACTCTTCTTTTGAATAAGTTTTTTTTTTTGAACTCTTGCTTCATTCTAAACACTTTTTTTTCACTCAAATTATAGGTGTTGTTCTCTTTCTTTGAATTTATAAACGATGCTTAACTTTTGATAGCTCTTCTGAATTTTTGAACGCTCTTATGTGTCCTCATTTCTTTTGTTTGTTCTTATGCTCAAACACTCGTTCGCTCACTCATGTTTCTTGTGCTTGGGTTGGACATCCTTTTATAGTGTCATGTAGTGGACCACTTCACAAATTTCTCAAGTCTTTCCATAATATTTTGTCTCAAATTTGTATTCCTTGATATATGAAAATTTATCCATCTTGATATGCACATTAATCTTTGTTTTTCCATTTTGATCTTAGTGAATCTTGATTATTTTTTTTCCATTTTTTTAAAATATGGAATCTTGTTTCAGAAATATCTTGGCCGGAGAATCTTTCTATAGCTTCTCCCTTCCTTTCTTGTTCTAGGAAATCTTTACTTATAATTTCAAATTTTTTCTATGAATCTTGGGAAATCTTTATTATTGCATGCATCTTCTTGGTTTTGCTACATTTGTATCATGACGTCTAAAATAATTTACGAAGGTTAGGTTTTGCGAACTAGGGAGGAAGATGTAATTTGGGCATAAAGATAGATCTAAGACGTGAAAGAAGATTTTTAGAACTTAAAAAGATGGGACAAAGGCATATCCAAAACTAATTATAGGTAAGAAATGACCAAAACAAGGGCAAGAAAGTTTGAAATATTTCATCCACAATACTTACCCAAATTGGGGAGATGATATCTTGGTGACTTATTTGGATCCTAGTCATGAAATTGCAAATCAAGTACTTGCATGGTTTTTGAATAAGGCCTTATTTTTTTTTTATAAAATTGAATTTTGATTCATTGAATATGTGATCATGTAATTGTTAACTTTGGAAATCTCATTACTAAGAGAGATGTGTTTATTATAACAATGAGTTGTTTCACAACAGATTGATCACAGGCGAGCATACAATTGTGAAATCATGCTTTCAAAGGTGAAGGTTCCATTGAACGAACTAATGGTAAGTCAATAGCACTTTGTTAGCTTACAAATGACCTTTTGCTTCCCCAAAAAATTGGCTAGCCACATTCATATTTGTTTGTAATTCTAGTAAGTTGCAGCCATATGCTTACTTTACAGTTTTCCTCAATGTGATATGTACAGTTTTTTTCTGGTCAAGATGTTTCACAATATATGGAGATGAATGAAACGAACACCATATGTTTGTATAGATGTAGACTGGGTACATGCCAGTTTTGACACCGTTGCTATTATCCTGCAAATTGCTTCACTTGTATCCATTTCATTTTCAATTTTAGTGTGTAGCTACATGTCCAACTGCTAATTTTCTTGAATACATGACAGGAGAAATCTGGATGCCTCCTTTTCTCTTTTCTTGAATTGATTAAAATGATGTTCTAAGGGTCAGAGTTCTATTTTCTTTATCTGATTTTGTCATATGATCTGACCGATCTAATTTGAACGATTAAATTGGACTCGACTAATTGATGCATATGAAAACAAATTGGATCATGCTAGATTAAGGTGGTTTAGCATCTTTTCCACCGAAATGAAAAAAAATAGATGGAGATGAGAAAAGGAAGATAATTTGATCTTTAAGTACCTCCCAAGATCAAACACTCACTAACACCACTTAAGGTTTAAACTCTTAGGATAAAGTATGTAAGATTGTGAAGGATAAAACTCAAACTCTTCACTTGAGTAGAGATTGGTGACTCTCAGCTAAAGAGGAGCAATATGCATCACTAAATATAAAAAAAGGATAAGGACTGGCTTGGTTACAAAACAAACTAATAGTTTCTTAATAGGACTTAACTAAGCTAGTTTGCTTCTAATCAATTCTCAAATCAGGTATGGTGGCTTTTGTGGCCAAACAATGAATGGACCAAGACAGCCCTCCCATACTCTACACCTGATTTGACTAGTCCCATAAGTTAAAAAGGTCTATCCTACAAATGAAAAACATCATCAAAAGTAAAAAGTACTTGTCAGGGTGCAGGCCTAAAGTACAATCATGGCATGTTTTGGCTCATCTTTCTGCCATAATCAGCTGCTACTTGTACTAGCTACTGCTTCCCATTTGGACTTAAATTTCTGTACCCAAATATGCCCCAAAAGCTGTCCATAAATGCTGCCACACTCTTCTAAAAATGCAGGCTGTTGCTGTCCTTGCTGCCTCCTTGTTTTCTGTGCCAAACAACTGCCAAAAATGAGAAAAAATACTGCTGCACATCTGCAAATTCTGCTGCTGATTGTTCTCCTTTTTGTGCTAAAAAAATGTCCTTGAATTCCTCAAAATTCTGCCACAAATCCCTTTTAATTCTTGCTGCTGTTTTCCTTCATTTCTTGCCTCAAAGTTGGCACAAAATTGCTGGAAAGTGGCTGGTTCTTGTGTTGATTGTATGCCTAAGGACCCTTTTTGATTTAAGGATGTTGAATTCTTTCCAATAGGGCCTTCCTAGAACAAATTTGACATTTGGCAAGGGCTCTTGATTTGTGTTTAGGACAACAATCAATTCATCATAATTTTTGATAGCAAAATTTAAAAAGATGGTGGATGCTATCACATCACTAATCTCATTATTAATTTATTATTGCAATTAGTATTTTTGTTTCTCTTAATAATAATAATAATACTAATACTGAATATGATAGGAATATTAAAAATAATATTATATGAATGATAATAATAATAATAATAATAATAATAATAATTAATAGTGATGATATTATGGCTATTACTATTTATTAGTACTTAACATTAGTATTATTATTACAGTTATTAATCATTATTCATAGTAACTATTTTATTATTTTGTTATTATAGTCGTCAGTATTACTATTATTATTCCAAGTATAATTAATCAGAATTATCATTGTTATAGTTGTTATCATTATTAATCATTATTGTTATTATCATTACTACTACTATCGTTGTCGTCGTTGGCGTCTTCTCATCTCATCTCATCTCATATACAATCTGACCTGATTGGTAGTGAACAAACCTCAAGGTTCAGTGCTTACTGGAAATATAGATTTGTACAAACAATATTGTAGTTAGTTAATTCTTCTTTCTTCTCAATATGATGCTTACCGAAATTCAACATGCAGAATTCAGTGCTTTCCCTGGAAGAATCTGCCTTGGACGTGGATCAAGTTGACAACCTCATAAAGTTCTGTCCAACTAAAGAGGAGATGGAACTACTGAAAGTAAGTAGCTCTCTAGCTTAAGGCTATGCTTGACACCACTAGCCGACTAGCCGATAAGTTAGTTTTAACCGAAAAGCAAGTCAAAAACAAATAAGCCAGATGAACTTTTTTTGTTTTTTTTTGGTGTGTGTGTGGGGGGGGGGGGGAGCTAGTCCTTGAAGCTGAAATTTGTTGAATGACATTAAAGTAAGCTACCGTTCTCTATTGGATGATAAATGAAAAAAATTATAAAAGCTAGAAGCTATGTGTTTTATTACTCAAAATACCAAACAAAGCTTTTTTTTTTTTTTTTTTTTTTTTTTTTTTAAATAGCTTTAAAACTAGCTTACACCCTTCCTAGCACATGCTAAGTTGTCTGTTAACTTTATAACATATTCCCTCCATCCCATATTATTTACAAGATATACTATCTTTAGTTGTTGAAATATTTCTACTTTCTCTATACGATCTTGATTTTCACACAATTGTTCAAGTTTCATGAAGAAACTCATTAATAATGAGAGTAAATGAAGAATACACTATAAGACTAATGATGTGGCATTGTAGTTGATGTTATATTGACAATTTTCAAATCCTTCTGAACATGGTACAGAGAGACTGTTAAATGCTGTTTACTCTATTACTTTTCTGAAATTGAGTTCCTGTTATTTTTGAATATGAGGTATGATTTCTTCTTCAATATTTTTGGTCAGAATTACACCGGAGATCCAGAAAAATTGGGAAAATGTGAACAGGTACACAATTTTTTCTTTTGATACTTGTTTTCTCTTGCATTATCCGCTTATGTTAAGGAGCCATCATAGTCTTACTACCACGTAAAAGAACAGAGAAATTTTTACATCTGAAGTGTGCAATACCATGTGAGTTGTTTTGGTATGCACCATGTGTTATATGTCATCAAGTCTGCCTATGTGGCTGTTGTATATGTAGCACATGTGCAGACTTGCAAACACGAATCATGCAATCAGAAGTACCTGTAAGATACATTTTGGCTGTTAGAGCAGCTTCCATGTTTTTTTTTTCTCTCTTTATGTTTTTTCCTGTAATTAGTTTGTGCTGATTTACATGGATCGAGGTATCCATGCACCGAACTTCTTGTGGTTTTAAGTCTAGAACATTGTTCTGCAATTAAGATTTTGTAGATGCATTCATGTTCTTTGGGATTGTTTTATAGTACATGGAAGTATTTTAAATTGTTTTAATACAGCTTCATTGACCAGACCAAATCAACCAAAGTGAAAGCATATCATACTAGCAGGGTTAGCCATGCTGATCCATCATCCAAACTGAACTTATTCATGAGTGGAATAGTTGCTGATAACAATTATAGGGACTCATCAAAGGATTTCGAAATTATAGGGAGAGGAATAGTTGTTGATTACAATTTAATTTCATTGAACTATGATAATTGTCTTGGTTGGACATAAGTATTGTTGGCTAAGTCTGGTGCTCATAGGCAGATTTTTTATTTATTTATTTTTTGGAGGGGGGTGCTTGAGATTAGTTTTTAGGTGGGTATGTGGCCTGTGTCTTGTAATTCTGCTTTTTTCTGCTGATGAATTATATCCACAGCTATGAAGGAAAAGATAAGGTCTCCGCAAATATCAGCCACCCTACTGTTATAATCAATCTAAACCATGAAATTTATCCTGAACAAATTGGCTAGCATCAGGGATATGCATATAAAAAGATCACTAACTGGTTTGGGGCAAGGAAACTAATGTCATTTGCTAAAATATTAACATTGCTCTAGGACCCAGCATTTTTTAGGATTGAATTATGCTGCATTTAACATTTGCCATCACCTATAAGCTGTTTCTGATGGAAATTTGTCATACTGTATGACAGTTCTTCTTAGAGCTAATGCGAGTACCAAGAGTGGAAGCTAAGCTCAGAGTTTTCTCCTTCAAGGTGCAGTTTCGGTGTCAGGTCAGATAAACAGATTCCAAAGATGGCACTCAACAGGAAACTAGCAAATAATTATATGTTTGTAATAATTTTAACTTCTCATGTTACAGGTCTCCGACTTGCGGCGCAACCTCACTGTTGTAAATTCTGCTGCAGATCAGGCATGTCAAGCTCTACAATACTTGCTGCGCTGTTTATGGTGTTGTTTCGATATCAGTCTTGTGCCAATGAAATGAAAGAAGGAGGATTTATTATTAATGTTTTTATTAAAGATTTTCTTCTTGCCAGACTGTTGTCTAATTATCCTGAAAATTCTGCTTTCCAGATCAGAAATTCAGCAAAACTGAAGAGAATTATGCAAACAATTCTTTCTCTTGGAAATGCACTGAATCAGGGTACAGCTAGGGGTAAGTTATGTTCATTTTTCTCTCTTCCCTGGTTTTATGTCATTCTCGTAACACAGGTCTCTTGTTATTGATCGATATTTTCTCTTTTGCGCTGGCTTGAGTGTTTAAATTAGAACAAGCCTATATAAAGTAAAATTTTGATCATATTAGAACAAACAAGATTTTTTTTTAGTGCTGAGGGGATTGCTAGGTTGCCAGTTTCTTCTAAGTTCTAACCCTAGGTACCGTGTGTCAACTTACCACTAGTGACGACTACACTGCTTTGTCCTGTACATGTCATAAAAGAGAGCTATTCTACTAGTTTTGGGAGTTTTGTAACACTTTGTTTGCAGTATGTTCTGACTTCATAACCGTTTTGTTGTGAGGTAATTGGATATTTACTACCGATTGAACTTTTGCTGTCAGGAGCTGCTGTTGGATTTAGGTTAGATAGCCTCCTGAAGCTCACAGAAACACGTGCAAGGAATAATAAGATGACTCTCATGCATTATCTTTGCAAGGTAAATCTTTTGTTCAGATATATTTGGTGTCTTTAGGAATCCTTTCTCGCCCTATTCTTTTGATAATTTGGTATATATTCTTGAATAGTTCTTGTTTTTGTGGGACTGGGTGCATCATATATACTTTCTGACTTGAAATAAACTTTCTGCACTCTAGTGTCCTTATGCCTTTCTTGTCTTATTCTTTCAATTCAGCATATATTCTTGAGTATTTCCTGACTTCATGAAATAATCATATCTTCTGACTTGAAAATTCGTTTGCAATTATTGCAGTCATGTCCATGATTTGCATAAAATTCAATGAGTTCCTCTAAGTGGCAACTTACTCATAAATATTGATTTTACAACTCACCATGTGCATAATGTTTATTAAACTGATAATAAGTTTGCTGATGTGATTTGTTAGAGACCACTACAGAAAAAAAAGAAAAAGAAAAAGGAAGCCACGAGTTAAATATAAAAAAATGAGAAATTCTGCATCTCATTGTTATGTGAATTTAAACGTGTTGGAAATTGTGTCATTTGAGGATTTGTGAATCTAACCTTAAGAATAAACCTTCGTATATACCATTTTCAATAGTTTAGTTGTGTTGCATCCATATAATATCTTTGCTGATGTGGCTAGTTAATTAGTTGGTTTCATTTACTTAGCTTTCTCTATTTATTTACTCATGCATCTATTTTAGGCATGCTTTTGTGTACTCGTTTACTTATCCAAGTAAGTGTTGTGGTTGTTTACTTATTAGTACTGTCTCTTTGATATTATTATCTTTTTAAATTTTTAAATTTTTATAGGTATTTATGCGTCCTGTTTTTATCTATTTATGTATCAGACTTGGTAATACAATTTATATACCTGTGTTACTAGTTAAGTATCATTGCAATTATTACATATACTTTTATACTACATGACGTTTTACCTTCCCACTACATATTTCTTTTAGGAAAAAAGATTTAGGTCATCTTAAAAATAATCTCTCACTAGCCCCTCAATCTATTAGAGGTGAGACTGTATAGTGCATGCACCATACCCATAGCTCCCACCATAGGATTTCTTATTGGCTTGTTGTTGTTGTTGAATTGTTGCTACTATTGTTTTATTTTTATGTGCTATGAGGTACATACAAGGTAAGATAAAAAATTAAAGCTATTTCAATTTGGTTTGTTTGATGATGAAGAGCCAAATGTGAGTATTCTTTATTATAATTAAATTGGTCCATCGTAGGTCTCTTTCGAGGTGTCCCATTGTTGTTGTCTAACTTTAGAGTCCATTTGGATTGAGGTTAGTCTAGGTTAAGTTAAATGAGGTAGATGAACTTAGATTGGATAAATGGAGGTGAATGTTTTAAAATATTGTTTTAGTAATTATTAGGTTAACCTAGGTGAATAAGCCATAACATTGTTTGTTTTGAGGTGAATGGAAAAATTTTATGAACAAGTTAACCTTAACCTCCTTTAATTACCAATTTGGTAGTTAATATTTTGGAGGTGAATGGATGTTAATTTTAACCTAACCTAACCTAGGTTTGGTCCCAAAATAATTTGTTAAATAGGGTGAACTAAAAATTAACCTCCATTAACCTAGATTAACTGCCATTCAAATAGGTCATTAGTCTTCAAGTTAGTTGTTGGTGTAATTGCTAAATTATCCAACGAGTGAAAATTTCAATTGGCAGAAGAGATCTTTTGTTATTTATTCTTGTGGTTGTTATGTTATCTTTGTGCCTTACCTTATTCATGTTGAGCTGTAGGTTATTGCTGAAAAGCTACCAGAACTTTTAGATTTCTCAAAAGATCTTACTAGTGTTGAACCATCAGCAAAGGTAATCTTGTTTGCATCATGCAAGGAACGCTTGCAAATTTTTTTGCAATATTGTTTCTAATCATTTTTTTATACTTGTTATCCAGATACAATTAAAATATCTGGCAGAAGAAATGCAAGCAATCAACAAGGGGCTGGAGAAGGTTATGCAAGAATTGTCCTTGTCTGAAAATGATGGTCCAATTTCAGATGAGTTTCGACAGGTGAGTGAACATAGAAGTGTTTGATTCTTTTCATGAGGGAGTAACTAGAATTAGTAGAAAATGTAGAGTAGATGTGCAAGTTACACAATTTCATAGTGGTATATCTATGCGTGCCTTTGATTATGTTCAATTTGGCATTAGATACTTAGCCATCTGCTTGTTCACTAGCTTTGATCATTAGTCATTTTAGAGACATAGAAACGTTTGTGGGCAGCATAGGGTGGCTCTTCCTTCAGAGGCCCTTGTGGTACTTGCTTAATCATAACCACTTTTCGAGGCCAAGTCAAGTCAACCCGACCCTAATGATGGCTAGCTGAGAGTGTCAGTTGTACAAGGTAGAGAGACGGGGACGGGTATTTCTAGAGAGAGAGAGTATATGGTAGAGAGGATAAAGCTTTTCACTTGGAAAATTAGATGGTGTGCCTAGGGGTATTGACAAACCAAGCCGGCTCGTGAGCTTTTTGGGCTCGGCTCGTTAATGGCTCGACTCGGCTTGGCTCGCTTGTTAAACAAGCTTAAATATTAGGCTCGAGCTTGGCTCGATTATTAAACAAGTCAAGCTTGAGCCTAATAAATTTGGGCTTGAGCTCGTTTAGAGTGCAAAAGCTTGTGAGCTTGGCTCGCTTACCACCAAAGCTCAAGAGTCGGCTCGTTAAAAGTTCGGCTTGACTCGTTAAAAGCTCGGCTCGTTTATAAACAAACCAAGCTCAAGTTTTATTTTTAGACTTGTTTAGTAAACGAGCCAAGCCCAAGCCTACCCCAGCTCGGCTCGATTCGGTTCGTTAATAGCCGTAGGTGTGTCCCCTTCTTGAAGGTGAGGCCTCCTACTCCACTTTTACATCTCTAGACCCCTGTTACATGCTAGAAAAATGCTCTTTACATTTTCTGCACTATTCTAGTTTGGAATCTTTCGCTAAAATATCTTCATTTCCTTATCTTTTCACATTTAAAAGAACACTCTAGAATACTCCCTTATCTTTCCTTTATTCTATCATATTTTATATTATTCTTAGGATCTCTTGAACCTTCTAGTACACACTAGAAAATCCTGAAGTATACTAGATCCTCTAGTACATTTCCTACCAAACCAAGCGTCTAGACACATATAGCTTTGTCTTTATCCATATCGTCGGGCTCAAAATTGTCACTTTGTATCAACTAACAATGCACTTTGCTTCCTCTATAGTTTTCAAGGACAGAAATGTGAGATGAAAAGCCTAAAACATTCTTGAAACATTGCATAATTTTTTGGCAAATTTTTTCTTCAAATTAATAAAAGATGAATCCCTAGAAACCAGAACCAGCATCTTTGTTGTCACCATGCCACCTCCCAAATTATTCATCCATGTTGCTTGTTTGTCACTACAACTATCTATCTATGGATGACATGTCAGCTTTGATAATCTACTTCAATTTTTACATGCATGCTTACCTTCCATGGTGGTGAAGGGGAGTGAAGCTGGGAGGGATAGAGAGGGGAGACAACTGAAAGGGTAAGTGAGGGGAGAGTTGAGAGAGATGAAGTCTGATTTTTGAGGGTAAGGTTTTTGCGCTTATATTTTTTAGGGTATCTAAGTGTCACATAATTAAAGTATAAAATATTAAATTTCTTCTAGTTAAAATAATATAAATTTATTGGTCACATTGTGAAACTAAGTCATGGGAAAGGTTGTTATTTGCAAGCCAAAAGACGTGTATGCATGTGTATCATACTATTTAGCAATTTTTGGGTGAGTTGCGATGCGAAATTATTGATACGCTATGGTTTTAAAATTTTATATTTATCAGCCAATAAATCCTCGGTATTAAGAATTCTTATATCTATTCATTTACTATATATATCTTTGACCAAATTACTAATGAATTATAATAAATTATTGCTATTTATTACTACTAAATAACAAGTCTTGTTTCATTCTAAGATAAATTTAAGGTTATTAGGATAATTTAGCATATTATGACTCACTTAAAATACTTCTAATATAATATAAAACACTAGTTTATTGAATATTTATGTTCAAATGATCAATAAATAATAATTAGAGTGTATAATGAAATAAAAATAAAAATTCACGCCACGATGATTGCGACATATAATTTATCTTTTGCGACGCTCCGACCACAAATACGACCGTGACCACAATTTTATTACCTTTTGTGTACGTAAATATAAATGTATGTAATTTTTGATCAAGTATAAATCTCTAATTCAATACACATATCATTTATTTTTTGCTTCGATCTCCTAGAGTTTTCTTTTACTAGTCTTTCAAGAGTTATCATCTCCTTACCAAATCCCCATCTGTTTTCCATTAATCCATATTGGATCCCCTAAACTCTTTTCTTGAATAGTGATAGGATGATGGTTAAGGAATGGGCAAGAACACAAACAAGTTGTCTTGAACTTGATGAAAAATAGTAGAATAAAAGGGAGCTAAAAAGGGAAATTTAAGAGAAAAGAAAGGAATTAGGAAGAGGTGAGGAACACTCAAGAGGTGGGGAGGAATAAGACTCAATCTCAATTATATGTAATCTTCAACCTAAAAGGTAACAATAGGGCTAGGATGATATATATAGAAATGTCCGCAAAAAAAAAATTTAAACCTAAAATGAAGTCCATGAGGTAGGAAAATTTCCCAAAAATTTAATCTTTTTGCTAAACATATCATTATGAAAAATATTGTCTCCTAATTCAATGTATTTTTTGGTATTATTCTCTTGCATTCATCTTAAATATTGCCATATCTATCTATCTGCTCCTTTTTACTGTTTTCTTTTACTTCACTGTCATAAATGATGTTTTGGATCATCACAAATTTAACTTTGCCATACATTGTTAGTATTTCTTTATTTTAGTTACACGTGCATTGTAAACTATTGATTCATAAACTAGTAAGTGTAAGCATAGTTAATAATCGGATGACCACCCAAACTAGTTATTATTTCACAGAAACCAACAAATGTGAAGTTCCAGGAGTGTCGAGATACTTTTCTTCTGTCATGACTGAGATTTCGTTGTGTTCTTAAGATGTTCCACTTATGCCATTATTGAACTTTTTTTCTTCTTTTTTTTCCCCATATTTTTTTAGAAACTGAAGGAGTTTCTGCGTTCTGCTGAGGCTGAAGTTAGGACCTTGGCATTACTTTACTCTGGAGTTGTATGTCTGAAGACTCGGGTTCCTTTATCTAGTGGCTTCTTTTCCATTCAGTTTTGTTACCATGAGATTCAACTTGATTTTTTTTATGCAGGGTAGAAATGTTGATGCATTAATTGTGTATTTTGGAGAGGATCCAGCTCGCTGCCCATTGGAGCAAGGTAGCTGCCTCCTGTTATCATATTATGAAATATAGATAAGGAAAACTTGAATTACTAAACATTTGTAGCTCTGCTTGAGTAGTTTCTAAGTACCCCTTGTGGCTTTCCCCGGACAACCGTTTATCTGTGTGGTTCTAACCACTTGCCTGTTCCATAAGCAAACTTCCTCGTCCCTGTCGTCTGTCTGGAAATAAACTTTCAAGGTCCCTCACATATTTATGAACATAATCTCTGGTATTTGTTGTCGTAATTTGTAACATTACTTCTTTGCATACCCAAACTTTGTGGCTGCACTCGTCTGATTTGACAACATTTTGTCATATCATCATACTTGGATCTTCTTGGCCCAATAAAGGTTTCTGTTATCTGTGTGCAACTTCGATATTCGAGGCATTAACATGACGACCTTCAGGTCCCATTTCACTTCTGTTGTACATTGTTGGCTAATTGAAATTTCATAATCTGCTGCAGTGATGTCCACCCTGCTCAACTTCCTAAGAATGTTTAATAAAGCATACGAGGAAAATTTGAAGCAGCAGGAGCAAGAGAAGAAGAAAGCAGAGAAAGAATTAGAAAACCAGAAGCTAGCCACTTCTCATGAACAATCAGATCATGTGATTACTAGCCCCAGCAAGAGTGGAAAGGTCAAGTGATTCACTTTGGAGATGCTTAAGTTGGATAGCCCTTCTCTCCCCCAGCCCATCCTTTTTTTTTTCTTGTTCATTGATGGGAGGGAGGTGCGGGGGTGTTGGAGTGAAGGCCTTGATGGTGTTTAGGATATTTGTGGTTTTGGCTGCGTAGTCGCTGGTTTGCTCTTGAAATGGTTGAATCCGTGTCAGGTAGGTAGGCATCACCCAAATGCTGACTTTGAGATTAGTTCTTAGGAATCATCTTCCTTCATAGGTTTAATTATGTGCCTGCTATTCTGGCTGTATCCTAATATGGCTGATTCCCTTTCTTCATCGCAACAACCAACTCGGTATCCCATTGCAGGAAGTTCAGTCTCACTATTGTATAGGATTTGAATTTTTACCTTGCAAATAGAACAATTTAGAAAGATAGGAAGTGTATTATATTTTTTCCATCACAATTTGGATAATTTTTTTTATCTTACCTAGCTTCTTGTTGAAGATAAGACAACTATGCGGGGTATTATTACTCGTTCTGCGGAAAGTACATGAATAAAGGAATAAAAAGGAGCTAGTTCCATCTCTTTCTCTTCTTGCTTTTTATTACTAAGCCATTCATTATGCTGTCACATGGATGGGGCCTTGGGGGTCTTGAGAACCTTTGTGCCTTGTTTGGCACGAGATTGTATATCTTCGTTTCCTTTTCTGTTCCACCTTGTGGTTGGCCCCTTCCTTTAGTAGTGGGGGTTGCTGGTAGTTTGGTACTGGGTTTCGGTAGCTTTATTATGTTGCTGCATGACACGGTGTGCATGTGAAGGAAAGCCCATTTTAACCTTGTAAAGGAAAATGAAGGAAGAGAGAGCGAAAGGTTGATGTTAGAGAAATTATAAATTATTCCGGGATTTATGATTTCGAGAATGAACCGTGGGTGCCCGACTGCCCGGACTGAAATTGAACTGAACTGAAACACTTGAAGGTTTCTTCATAGATGCGATTCTTTCTTTGGTTTGTTTCTGTGTTTTTTATTTGTTATTTTATTATTGTGCTCTTTTTCTTTTTTGTTTCTTTTTAACGAGACAGCTATGTGACTTTTGATGGTAATAACTTGATGTGTGAAATGGATCATACGGGTAAGGTATGTAATTGAGTAAAGTCAGATGTCTCTTGATTTTGGTTCCATTTGTGTAATGGTGATTTGGGTCAAGCTGATATTTCAAATTATGAAAATATCGGATCGAATTTAAATCTAACCAATTATATTTTTTCAGATTTAGGTTGAATTCGGATATATAGATTTCGAGTCAGATCGAGATTGGATAAGTTGAATTTAGATCTACATATTCTAAGTTGTATTGAGTTTGATTAATTCAATTTAAAATTAGTATTGGCATTGATTGTTATCAATTTGAATATAATCAATGAATTAAATTTTGTAATCTATTATTATTGTTATGACTATCATAGTGATTTTTATCATAATATATGTAATAATATAATAAATTACTATTAGTATTACAAGAATTATTATAAATACAATTATAAATATTATTATATACATAAGTATAATGATTCTTATAACAAGTATATACATAAGTATAATAATTAATATTATAATTATATACATAAGTATACTAATTCTTAAAACAATTATGATTATCATGTTAATTATAATTATTATTGTTATTAATATCATCTTTAGAAATATAATAATAATCATTATTAATAGAAATACAAATATAAATTTTACTACTATTATTATAATAATATATAATATAGTTATTATATTTACATATATAATTTTTATGTTTATAATAATAATAATAATAATAGAAATTTTTATGATCTAATGTGATTGATGCTAATATGATATTCAAATAAAGCGTGGAGAATAAAGTCTTATTAATTTTGTTTCATTTGTTATTATATGGATTGAATTTTTTGTTTGCATATTATTTTTATAATATAGTTTATTGGTGTTTATGTATCAATTTATATGAGATAAAATATTATCTTTGTGAATAATTTGGATTAAGTTTGAAATTATATCCGGATTTAAGTTGATTTTGAGTCAGATTATTTCAGATTGGGTAAGTTTGGGTCGGGTCATTATCAGATTTCTGTTCGAATATGCATTGGGTTCAAGTTGGGTTTCTTTTAAGTTGAGTTATTTTGGTTTGTGTCATTTCAAAAATGTATCACTATCAGATTAGTTAAAGTCGTGTCGTATTCTGATTGTTTCATATTTTCATGTTGAAATCAGGTGTAATTTTTAGGTTTGGATCAGGGTGCAAGTTGGGTGTTCAGATTGGTTGGGTTGAGTGAGCTTTGACAGGTCCAATAATAATTAATTATTAGTTACATTGTGTGCACGGAATTTGAAAATCTATATAGATCATATTGTACACTATATTTACACACCTTTTAAATATTTTTAAAATACAAGTATCTTTCATGATTTATATAATTTTAAGAACTAGTAAACGTATTCTTAATATTTATATTATATTCCTTTTATATCAAATAAAAAGTCATTTTAATAAATTGTAGTACTTTTTAGAATTAATAAAAGTAGCTTTGGAATTTTCCTTCTACCTAAGAAAATATTTAATGCATAAAGAATAAAATTTCATTTATACCTATTAAAAAATTTAATGTATAAATAATAAAAGAAAAAGGAGTCAGGATAAAAGCATAAAGTATATTTTGACATTTTTCTTCAAAATTACTTTCTCTTTTATATAATGACTAAAATGATCTATTTTTTTTAATACTGAGTGATTAATATTTATTTGAAGAATACCATAAAAATAAACGTATAGTAGGAGAGAGAGAGAGAGAGAGAGAGAGAGAGAATGAAAAATTAGGTTTTGATGTTTATGAATTAAAACATAAAGTTACATATATAAAAAATTCTTTTAAAAAAAATGGAGTATGTGATTTCTCTGTATTTTATATCTCCTATGCAGGTTAATTTTCTATTGGCTATAGTTGCATAAAACTTGACTATTAATATATATCATTAGCCTGTACTAGGTGCCAACTAGGTTATAAATGTGTAAGATGGCTAGTCTTTACTAAACACGTCGTGATTGAGTAAAGTCAAGCATAAGCCTTACTATTATGCTTGCTTGATAATGAGTTAATTTTGATTTTGGTACATTCAACTCATTATTGTATGAGTCTACTTGCACTCAGCATATATTTAAGCTTGTTACAGGCTTATCTATAAGGTCATCAAGTACATTTTGCCCGCAAAACTTATTGAGTTCTACTCATTGCTTGTTTATCTATTCATATACGCTTGAATTTACAATTGAACTAAGGAGTTGAGTCATCTTATAAATTTTTAGGTTCCATTAAAATTGTAGAAATAAATGAACCACGCTAGTTATCGAGTTTATGATTGAATGAGTCAAGCTAGTTTAATTTGTTTTAGCCATTTGAGATGTAATACCCTATTCTTTTATAACTTGCATAAGACTTATTTGAGTTTCAATAGGTTGATTTAAATAGGGAATTGTTTTATTTCAAATACTTTATACATTATTTAATAGGTTTGAAAGTGAAGTTATATTTTTGAAATTTTTCGTTCACAATTATTTTTTCTATTTCTTATGAGTTTATTTCCATGAGCCTTTCTAAGCCACCTTTGATCATTGAGCTTCTGCAATACCCTTCTTATTTTGGAATTCATCATATTTTTCTAGAGTTTCTTAGCCATTTTTAGACTAATAAACACAGGTTTTGATGAAAACATCCTATTCATAGCACTAGTGTGCCTTAAACACGTTTTTATCTCTAAAAGTATATTTTTAGCTATAAAAAGTTATAAAACTTTCATGATCACTAAATTTAAATTACATTGAGCTAAAAGTGATTTGAAAAATATTATATAATTATTTTTATTATTTTAGATCTTAAATAGTTATTTATGGCATAATTAGTCATCTAATCAGATGTTCCTTCATCTATTTGTTAAGAGACCTTTATAGTATTTCATTATTCGTTTAAGTTGATGTGAACCGCTTATTTGTGTAGCCTATGGCTTGTGCCACCCATTTTTTTGTCTTGATATTTTGTTAGGCATTTTTCTTATTTTATACACTTGATAAGATTGAGGTAAGGTTATTTATCCTTTCTTCTCTTCTCTCCTCTCCTCCCTAGTGGGGAGTGTCTTTTATCACCCCTCCTCTATTATTTCATTTTCCTTTTAGCTTATAAATCTTTAGGTTCATCTCATTGGTGCTTGATCTTAAACAAAAGTGGGTAAAATCTTTTTGAAAGTTGAAGAAAAAGCCTTGATTCTTCATTCTTTATCTCTTGCTTGAAGCTTTGCTTTAGTTAAATCTCATATAGTCCTAGTTAATAGATTTATATGTGTTTGTATTTTTTTTTGTATGATTTGTTTAAATAATGAACATATTAATATTTTTGTGAAAGAAAACATGAGATTGATGGAAGCATGAGTTTTGAAGGTTTCTAAATGTTCCTTAGAGTGACCATAAAAGTATGATATCATGTGGAGTTAATTGTTTTAGCATGTATGATCTTATATAAAGTTTTATGTAAAAAATGGACATTTTGGCCTTTTAGGAGTTCTCATTCTATAGAACAATTTTGTGATTCTTGTACTTTTTAATTAATTTTGAGTAAACCATTTTTTATTTTATGTTTCATGCATATCATGTTAGGGTTTGAGTATCTTTAGGCTTTTATATGTTTAATTGAATTTTTGTTAGCCTTAGGGCCATTTTAGTCATTCTACTCATGTTTTGTCATCTAAATAGAAAACATGCTCTCTTGGTGTTATTCCTATTGCGTTAACTATATAAAGTTTGGTACTTTGATTGTGTTCATGCTAAGTTTTATGTAAAAAATGATTTTTTGGTATTTAAGGGTATTTTGGTCATTTGATAAATTTTGTAGTAAAAATATGGTTTTAAATTGTTTATTTAGATATTATTGAGCCTTAGTATGAGTTATGTAAATTTTTATAAGTGTTTGCTTTTATTTGACATTTTAGGTACTTTTATTAAATAAAATGATAAAATAGGTATTTCACCAAAAGTCTTCATAGTTGACCATAGTGAATCATGGTTAACCATTGAGTATTGTCCATTGTGCTTTGACTTTTATGAATATGAAAAAGGACTAGTAGTGATACCCCATTTTTAGAAATATTAATTATAAATTAATAATTACGTGTGATTAGTTATAATTATCATTTTAGGAGGTTTAGTATTAAACGTGTTATTATTATTCGCAGTATTACGACGGTTTAGATATAAAAATAATCAGGTTAAAAAGTTGATAGAAATTAACTATTTATTTTAATCCTAGTTTATACTCGTACATCTTAGCCTAATTATTTTAAAAATAACCTCGACCTGTAACCCCAAAAAAATCTCAAAATTTTATTTCCGATTATTTTATATTATTCTGTTTTATTAAATCCATCTCAATCCCGATTATTTTTCCTGAATTATCTTTTGATCTGGTACCCTAATCTACCCAAAATAAACCTAAAATAAAAATAAAAATAAAAACTATTTTTCTACATAACCATCTAATCTCCTTGTCTCCCTCATTCCTTACTTTACTCAACTCATCACCTCACCTCCACCCTCTGCATTTATACATACATATACATGCTACACTCATGCACACTCCAAACAACCCCCAACCCCTATTCCTTTTCGGCTCACCCCTCCCCAAGCTAAGCCCAGCACCTGCATGATATACATACACACACATGCACTCCACCCCAACTAGCCCTCCACTTCCTATCCTACTCCCCTCTCTCTTTTTGTTTGGTTTTCTTTCCAACCAAACACTCCCCAACCACCCCGCAACACCACCACTAATTCAACCGCCGCCCAACCACCTTCCTCCCTTCTCCCTTTCCCCTTCTCCCCTACATGCACCAACCGTGCATGCACCCTTTCCTATAGCTCCCTATCCCCCTCTGCATTTTGCCTTCAACCAACTACATATCACCCTGCAACACTCAGCCCTTCCCTTCCTCTGTTTTGTTCTAATATCCCAGCCCCTTCCCCCTTTCGTTTGGTTCGACCATCCCAACCCCCAACAACTAGCTCACACCATTGCAACCCTGTCATCCTCTTCTTTCTCCTTCTCTTACAGCCCACCTCCTTGTCTAGCAGCATCGCTACCTTCATCCTTCACCATTACCACTCCCCAGCCCCGTCGTCCAGCACAGAACCCAACACCCAAACAACCCTCCGCATGCTCTCATCCCACACACACAACACCCAACCTTTGCAGCCACCAAACCCAACCCACCATTCTCCTCCTCCATTTTTCCGGCAACTGACTAGCACCCCCAACCACAGCTTCACCACCATGACAACATCAACCCGTCGCAGCCTGTCACCTAGTAGCCGTAGCTCCAGCCCTCCACCTTTGCAGCCCCTACACTTCCCAATCCAACTAGCCGATCACCATCCCACCATCCAACCGAGCCGCCCAGTAGCCTCCACCACTGCCTAGCCCAACTATCACCACCAGCTCCGCCGACCACCACCACTGCCGCCCTCTCCATCCCTTGCCTCACCCAGCCAACCTCCTCGCCTAGCCAGTAGCCCAATCCCCCTTTCTTTCGTGCATGACCCACGTTGCATGAGTTGTGTTGTATTTTAAGAAATTTGGTACCCATATTAAATGTAAAGGTATTTTGGTAAATTTTAAAAAATAAATATTTTTTATATTATAATTATTATTTTATCTACTAGATATTAATTCAGTAATTATGGTATTATTTTTAGGTATAAAAGTTGATTAGAAGAACCTAATAATTTTTAGTAGATACCACTGATTTTATGTTTTTGCTAGAATTCAGGTACTATTATACCCTACTAAAATGATAAATATTGCATGATAGCACAATAGGATTTTTGGTGTATGAAATATGTTAAGCATGATTTATTTTGATATAATTATGTGTTAATTATTATTATTATTATCATGAACAACGATAAAACGAGCATGTTATCCGATGTAAAATATTTTGGGTACTAAAATATGATTAAAATGATTCCAATGATGGGAAAAATATTTTGTATGATAATTATGTATAAAATAATAGGTTGAACATGCTTAGATATAATTGTGGAATAATTATTATGGATGTGTGCCCTAGGGACAATTTAGTCATTTTTGTGTATTATGATATTTATCCTAAAAATTATGTCTAATATGTATTATCTTTTATTGATTATACGATCATGTGTTTTGTACGTTTCAAAAGTATATGATAGGGTTTTGTATGCAGAAACAAGATTAAGGAAAAATGGTCTTTTGACATAGCTGGTAATTTAAATTATATAATAAATAATTAAATTGTTTCATTTTAGCCTTTTCACGATAAATTAATAAATAAAATGGATTTAGTATTTAAATGGATGATAATCTGATAATTATTGGCCTTAGGGGCATTTTAGTCATTTTTGGCCTAGTGCGCCCAAACATGAATAATTGGACATAGGATAACCTTAGACTTTTAGTAGGTTGACCTTAGTGTCGACTTTGACCTTATTTTGGACCGTTGACCTTAGGGTTGACTTGGATAATTGAAAATAAAGGAAAAATGAATAAGTATGGAAATGAGAATAATTATGCAATATGTGTTATCTATGATCACCTTATAAAAATACTAATACATAAAGTGGAAGACCTTGAGTTTGGGAATGGTTTCTCTCTAGGGGTAGCTACCCTAGAGACGAGATAGGAGTCCTCAATTTGTTGGGTTTCTAGTGTGCTGGTTGTGTGCCAATAAGGCCCTAGTCTACTCTATAGGTGACCTATGGGCCCTATAGGGGGTATTGATACTTAAGGATTAGGTGTCTAAGGTAAGGAGGGTATTATGTGCCTCATGCATTAGTATGACCAAAATGTTGTTATGCCTCTGGGTTGGATGGTTGGAGGGTACCATGATTCCTTATGTGTCGGTATGACCGGTGTACTATTATATCTCCGGGTTATTATTGTATCCCCCTCGAGTAAATAAAAATTAAAATGATATAATTTTATTGGAATGATTAATTATTATTGGATATTAGATTGGTTGGTAGCAGCCGTTGTGCCAACCTATAGTTTTGGGTAGCAGCCTATGTGCCTACCTGTAATTTCGGTAGCAGCTGTTTGTGCCTACCTGTAGTTTCAGTAGCTACCTTTGTGCCTACCTATGTTGGTATTATGCCTGTGAGTATACATATGACATTATGTATTTGGTTATTATATTTTACCTATAAGTATACCTGTGATGTTGTAGATTTTATCATACAGTACCTGTAAGTATACCTGTGGTGTTATGTATTTTATTATACTGTACCTATAAGTATACCTGTGAGGTTATGGATTTTATTATAATGTACCTATAAGTATACCTATGATGTTCTGTATTTGGTTATTATATTGTACCTATAATTATACTTGTAACATTATATACTTTATTATACTGTACTTGTAAGTAAACCTGTGATGCTATGTATTTTATTACACTGTACCTATAAGTATACCTATAATGTTAGGGATCTAAGTATATTTTACCTTTGAACATACCTGTGATGTTATGTAATTGGTTGGGGTTAATGATGAGACATGAATTATGTTGTAAAGGTTATAATTGTGGTGTAGAGTGGGTTTTGATTATTACTTCAGAGAGCATCTTGGAATGCTTAGTTGATAAGTGTTATTATACTCTAAATAAGCATGCATGAACAATATGTAGTATGGTGACTATTGCTTATCTATTTTGATTATTGTGTTTGGATCATCTCATGTATATCTTAATGTTTATACCATGTATTGTCATAATGCCTTATAGTTTTTGTAACACCCCCAAAATTTACTACTGAAAAATTTCGTTTAATTAAAAAGGTTTAACATAAGTGAAATAATAAAACCGTAAATTCAGGGGACATTACCGCCACACTTAGTACCAGATCGGTTCACTCCTACCATTCCAGCACTAAGTGCTAAGGCTAAATAGGTTAACGCCAAACACAAGTCATTAATAAAACAATGGGGGTCCATGAGAAGGCTCCCTCATAGTCATACAGAAATCAGAGTGCGGTTTAGAATTACAACCCAAAGAGTAAGTGACTAGAGTTTTTCAAAACATAAAGCACCGTACAATATCACATATCTAGAATAAAATGATACATGGTCCAATCAAAGAAAAACAGAGTATGGCCGAGTCACTCTTGATCCCCAAGTCAGGTCTAGGCTCAACGCTCAGCCCCACCTGATGCCTCGTAAGTGTTGTAGGCATCGAAGACGTCATCCCCTACCTGCACAAACTTAGATGTGTCTTCTGCTTGTGGGAATGAGCAGCACCCATGAAATAGGTGATCAGTATGCTACGTACTGAGTAAGGTAACCATGTGCTAAGGCCAAACATACAAAAACATACAACGCAACATACATGACATGGCTATATAGATAACATACAGTAACATAGATAATAAAGGCCGGCTACGGTCCAGTTAGACTTATTCTCTAGATCTCTAGTAAATATAGTCGTTTCACACCATAATCTTTATCAATCCATGCGAGTGCGGGAACCCCACTATTATAGCCGGTGGATCGAAAACATACAGGGCAGAACACTCCTGACCACTATTCTTGCCGGTGGATCGGTCTCCAGGGCAGAACGCTCCTGGCCATTATTATGCCGGTGGATCGGTCTGGCCCCAACTCTCATGGTGTTTCACTGTAATTACATAGTATCTTCCCATGATTTATTTGCAACTTAATGTTTGGTTTTTTGAGCTTGGGATCCCCCACTATTATAGCCGGTGGATCGGTCACTTATAGGGCAGAACGCACTTAACCACTATTATATGCCGGTGGATCGGTCTCCAGGGCACCTCGGCACCTGGCCACTATTTTGCCGGTGGATCGGTCTAAGCCTGACTCAACAATATTACTCTTTAAGTGATTAATATCTTATTTGTATCTTATTAGATAAAGCTTTCACCCTTGACATGCATGTCAACAACCCTCTACTTTTATTCTCCCAAATGGGGGCCCATCCCATATCTTGAGACTCCTACAATGAAATTCCCCGAAAATTTTTATTTTTAAAAAATTATAGTTAAATAAGGTTTTATTAGAAAATTTAATTTAATAATTTTTTTTAAATAAAAAGAAAATTAATTAGAGAAAATTAAGAAGAAGTTTATAAGTATTTTAATTAGGAGAAATTTGGGTATTTTAGTTAATTAAGGATTTTATTTTGAAAATTAATTAAATAAATTATTTTATTTAAAATAATAAGGATAAAATAGTTCTAAATTAATATTAATTTTATAAATAATTTAATTGGAAAAAATTAGAGTATTTTGCCAATTAAAATGGAATTTATGAAAAATCTTTTAAAAATCCTAAATTAGCCTAAAAAGGAATTTAAATATTATTATTTTTAAATATCCCAAATATTCTAATTAATTTAATTAACCTAACCTTCATGTTTTTATTTTTCCCTTTTCCTTTTTCCTTTTCTTTCTTCCTTTTTCCTTTCTTTTCCTTTCTTTTCCTTTCTTCTTCTTTTCTTTTTCTTCCTCAAACCGCCCGGTTCCCCCCACCTTTCTTCTTCTTCTTCCTTCGCACCTACCACTCCGACGCCGACCTGCAATCGCCACCCCGTCCCTGGTTTTTGGCCGTCGATCGCATCGTTGACTGACCGATACTCTTTTCCCTCTCCCCTTCTTAATCGCAACCCATTGAACTAACCAACTCTCCCCTTTTCCTCATGTGATTTTCCCCCTCTCCCTGGCTTGCGCAACCATCCCTGCCGTTGAATTTTGCCGGCCAAAATGACGCAGCCGGTGAGCCCTAACTGATCTGCCTCGATTCCCCGTATTTCCTTCAACCTTATCTCCTCCTTAAGCCTATAAATACCCCTTACCAACCCTGGAGTCGAGTTCTATTTTCGAACCCAAGAAAATCATTCATTTTCTCCGCCGCCACTTTAGACAACCATTATGCCGTCGTCGGCCAACCAAGCCACCCAATCTGCCCATATAAGCCTTCCTTGCATCATCCTTTACCTAACCAAACCACCCATTCCCCTCAATTCTTCCTGCACAAGTCGCCCCGGCTGTGTAAAATTCCCTTCCCGATCAACCCTCTCTTCAACCTCCGCCGCCCTTCAAACCACCATTAGCCACCTCTTTCACTGCTGCCGCAGCTTCTTTCGCCTCCTATTCTCTTCTGCAAACCACCTTCTACCTTCCCCTACCTTTCTTTTCCTCTTCCTCCCTCTCCTCCTCTCTTTCTCTCCTTCTTCCCCATTTGGCCACCGCCGCCGCCACCTTTGGCTGCACCACCACCCTTATTCTGTCCCTCTCTACCTGGGCAACCCTAAACACCCCAACTCCCACCTCCATTCTTCTTATTTTGTTCTCAGCCTTCAACGTTTCCCTTTTTCTTCTCTTTTTTCAGCCACCGCCGCAGCCTCCATGCACCACCACCGGTGCCGCCTATCACCACCAGCCTAAGGTTGAACCCTAGGCCCTCTCAACCCTTTTTCCTATTTTTACAAGCCTTAATTTATTTTATTTCATTTATTTGAATATAAATACTATTATTATTATTATGTATTATTATTATTATTAGTATTAATTTTTTTATTATTATTTCTATTGAGGGTCGAAGCCCTATTATATTTTTATTTCAATTTGTTATTATTATTCTTATGGTTTCTATTATTACTATTATCATTATTAATATATGATTATTATTATTTTTATTAATATTATTACTATTTCAAATTACTAATATTATTATTCCATTATTATTATTACAACTGCTTTACTATTAGTGTTTCTATTACTATTATTATTATTATTATTATTATTATTATTATTATTATTATTATTATTATTATTATTATTATTATTATTATTATTATTATTATTATTATATAGAGCTGAAACCCTATTGTGCCTATTTTAAATTATAGTAGTAGTATTATAAATATCAAGTCTTATTATTATTAATATTATCATTATTTTTAACATTAACATTTATTATTATTATTAGTGTTATTATTATTATTATTTAATAAGTTTATTATTATTCAATGTGGGGTAGAAACCCTACTTCATTTTATCTTCAAATATTATCCTTACTATTATCACCATTATGATTATTATTATTTTTCAATATTATTATGGTTTTTATCATTATTATTATTACTATTTCATTATTATCATTATTACTAATTTTTTTATTAATCTTACTAATGTTATTATTAGTATCATTTTGATAAAGGGGCAGAAGCCCTTATTTCACTTTGTTTTTGGAATAATGTCCTTTTCATTATTATTGTTACTATTATTATTCTTATTCTTATTAATATTATCATTCTTATTATTTTTATTATCTTTGTTATTATTATTTTAATATCATTATTATTATTATTAGGGTAAAGTTTTCAACCTTATATTATCAATTTTTCTAATATTACTATTATTTCTTATACCTTTAGCAAAGTTATAAATTTGTTAATGTTATTTTTATTAATATGTTATTATTTTATCAAAACCCTAAGGAGGTGTAGGAGCGTGCTCCAAGACAAGTGTCGTTTTAGGTAAGGGTGCTACTAAGGCCTTATGTGTGTTTATGTGCATTATGTGCTTCGTATGCTATGTATTCTATGTTTATCATTATTAATTATTTCGTATGTGGTATGACGTGGAGTTGAAGTATGTTTTTGCATTATTATATGGCATGTGTAATATGGGTATGTGATGAAATATTGTGGTATGTGATGATATGTGTTGTGACCTTGTAAGACATTCATGTGAGGATGTTAATGTGGTTTGTGTGGGGGAAAGGATGAAAAAGGAGAATGGGGAAATAAGTTGACCAAGGGATGTGAGTTGACCTAAGTATTTTAATGATCCATGGGTGGAAGATTAAAATGGAAAATTTAGGGTTTCGTGTGGAGAATCTAATTTATGGTTTTGTATGGGAGAATCTAATTTATGGTGTTATATTGGAGAATCTAATTTATGGTTTGTATGGGAGAATCTAATTTATGGTTTTGTATGGAAAAATCTAATCTATGTTTTATATGGGAGAATCTAATTTATGGTGTTATATGGGAGAACCTCATTTATGGTGTTATATGGGAGAATCTAATTTATGGTGTTATATGGGAGAATCCAATTTATAGTTTGTATGGAAGAATCTAATTTATGGTTTTGTATGGGAGAATCTAATCTATGTTTTATATAGGAGAATCTAAATTATGGTTTTGTATGGGAGAATCTAATTTATGGTTTTGTATGGGAGGATCTAATGTAGGGTTTTGGTATGGATGAATCTTTGGTTTGGTGTGGATTGAATTTAGGGTTTTATATGACAAAATCTTGGTTTTTGCATGAAAGAATTTAGGGTTTTATATGGATGGACTTAGGGTTTTGCATGAAAAGTTTGAAAGGTTGCATGGGATGTATAAAGTCTGCATGGGAGTGAAATTTACGTATGAAAAGTTGATTTGGGATGTAAGGAAGGCAACGTAAGTGTTGTTTGGGTGTTTGAATACTTTGGATGAAAACTAGTACGTGGAGCAATATAAGGGTACGTAGGAGATCGAGCTATGGTTTGTGTGGACAATTAGGGTTTGTTGTGACTGCTTAGAGTTTATGTGGTATCATGTGTATTTGGTGATTTAAGTGTAATTATGAGGGTGGAATTTATGATTTGTGATGTGTGAAGTGTAAAGAGAATGGTTCATGTATGTCTTGGGTGAAAGCTTCTGAATAAGATACTTAAGACATTAATCACTTAAAGTGAAAGATTATTGAGCTGGGTCCAGCCGATCCACCGATTAGGAATAGTGGTGTGGATTATTGTCCCCCAAGTGACCGATCCACCGGCGAATAATAGTGGTGTGGACTTTATCCCGCAAGTGACCGGCCCACCGGCAATAATAGTGGGGTAACCTCGAGCTCAATAAATACAAACTTGAGTTTACTAAGACACTTAAAAGATACTAATTACTTACAGTGGAACACCATGTGAGCAGGAACCAGCCGATCCACCAGTTAGGAATAGTGGTGTGGACTATTGTCTCGCAAGTGACCGGCCCACCGGCTAAAATAGTGGAGTATTCATGTACTTACATGGATTTGATAAAATACATGGTGTGTATCGACTTCCAATAAAATATTAATTAAATAATTAATTCGGACTATAAATGGGCCTTTATGTATCCACCCAAATGATTGTATGATATTATATTATCATGATGGATTATGTTCTTTTATTTCTTCTGTATTATTTATATGATTTTTTGTGCTTATGTGTCGGCCTTAGTGCTCGGTTACCTTGCTCAGTACGTAGCATACTGATTACCCTTTTCATGGGTGCTACTCATTCCCACGAGTAGTATGCCCTTCTGACTTTGTGCAGGTGGACGAGACATCAGGCGAGGTTGAGGGTTGAGCATGTTTTGGCTCCAAGTTCGAGAGAGTTGTGGCCGTATTCAGTCTTTATGTGATTCTATTTCCTTTTGTTATTTCTTTTGTATCGGATTTATCCTTTTTTATTTATTACCTTGCATTGAGTATTTCAATTAAACCTTTTATCGATTGTAAGATTATTCCCTCCGAGGAATTTTGGTTTCGCACTCTGATTATAAACTTTTACGCGTACTCTGATTTTTGCTGTATGATTCTTTTTAGTTCTTTTATGAACTCTTGGTTTGAATTTAATGTCAATCTTTTCTTTAGCCTTAGCACTTGGTACTGGAACAGTCGGAGAGAACCAGTCTGGTACTAAGTGTGGCGGTAACATCCCCAGAATTCACGAGTTTTAATTTAAATATTTCTATTGTAATTTCTTCCGCTTTAAAAAAAAAGTAGTGAATTTTGGGGTGTTTCATGCACCCCTTATCACGCCCTGACATCCATTCCCCCTTACACTTACGCATAATGGAAAGACCCAACTCCTAAGGGTGTGGATTAGGCCCAACACCTCATGACATCAACTCCACCTACTATTACCCTCTAGGGTTTTTTCTTGAAAACCTTAGTTGGACCTATGTGTCCCAACTTTCTCTCACTTACACTACCGTTACTTCATTTATCACTCTATACCTTATCTCATTTAGATCCAATCCCAAATCATATCGCTTTACCCCTTGATTCCACATGTGACCGAAAAACCCTAGTTGGCCACTTCAACCCTAGTACCTTTCTTCTCCCACAAGTAACCTCTCTCTTTTTCACCCAATATATCTTCTCTCTCATGGCACCCATACTCACCCCTTATAAAATAAATTTCCACTCTTAACCTGTACTCCACTCTTCCTTAATCATTTTTACTTCCACATTTTCCAGATTATTGCTTCCTCCCAAAACCCTAATTGGGTCCCTTATACACCCTTACACCAACCTACGTACTATTTTTCATCCTAAGTCTCCAATCACTCCACAACTCTCCCCTTAGCTTATTTACACCCTAAAACAACTTTTCTCACGTAAAGATCATCCCCATGCAAGTTTTATCCACCCCATGCAAACTCTCGAAGTCTCTATGGAACCCTAGAATTCCCATGCATGGTTCCCATCACTCATTCATTTTGGTCATTCCTTCCTCTTTATTTTCCTCTCATGGATCATGAGGTAGCTTGGTCAACCTCATATCCCCCTTAGTGAACTCACTTCCCATTTTTCTTTCTTTTTATCCTTTCATTCCCATATCATACTATCAATTGTCCTAGCATGCATGTCCTAGGGGGCCATATCATATGACATCAATATTACCATATATACACATCATGCTCATGCCATAAGGAAACATACAAACATACCTCAACTCCAAGCTGCGCTACACATAAAACAAGTTAATGACAATCATACGATACACGACATAGCATGATATATGGCATCCAAGACACACAAGTCACACAACACAAATGGGTCTTAGCTACATTCTTACCTAAAACAACGCTGGGCTTGGAGCACGCTCCTATGCCTCCTTAGGATTTTGGCTTGATTCACCTATAAGAGGAAAATACTATGGATTAATCTCCCTCTTACTAAAGATTACCATTATTCCTACCCTACCTTATCATACTCTACTATTAAGGCTAATAACGATAATAGTATTTTTATAATTAAAAGTAGATTTATTATTCTCAAAATAATTACTCATGCTACTACTAACCAAAATAATTCTTACTAGTCATCATGTTTTATGTTTAAGTAGTCATAGTGATATTTATAGTGTTAGAGGTAATAGTTTCAATATTACTAATAATAATATTATTATTAGTTTTAGTGATAATACTAATATCAACCCAAACCCTAGTAATAATAATAATAATAGTAGTAGCATAAGTAATATAAAAGTTGTGACCATAGTAATTCTTATATTAATAGTGCTAGTAGTGACAATAAGTTAGTGGTTATGAAATATTGACAAAATACAAGTTAACAATAATAATATATATAGTAGTATTAAATAATGATGATGATGATGATGATGATGATGATGATGATGATGATGATGATGATAATAATAATAATAATAATAATAATAATAGTGATAATATTAATAGTAGTTCTCATCTTAAGGATAATACTAATGAAGGTCCTAGAAATCATCTTAGTAGTAGTCTTAGTGATGATGTGGTCAAGTATAATAGAGTAATAATAATAATAATAATGATAGAAATATTAATAATAATATTAGTAGTAATGATAGTAGTAATATTAATAATAATGTTAAACATAATAAGGATAATAATCGAAAAGGGTAATAGTAATATAAGAGTCCCAACATTTACACTAATAATAAAAGTAATAATGGCCAAGTTAGTATTAATAATATGCGTAAGACAGTAATAATAATAATAATAATAATAATAATAATAGTGATAATAATCGTAGTAGTAATGATAAGATTATTAATAATAACAAAGATACTATATTAATACTAAAGTTGTAGCCTTTTAAATGATAATACCATAGTTATAATATTTCCAAAGTTAGGTTAGATTGTAAGAGTGGTAACATAATAATAATAATAATAATAATAATAATAATAATAATAATAATAATAATAATAATAATAATAATAATAATAATAATAACAACAACAATAATAAGGGTAATACTATTAATATTACTAAAAATTATTAACACCTATATATATAAATTTTAAGGATTAGGGAAATTAGAACACCACCTAGGGTTGGTGGTAGGACCAGTGGTGGCGCGTGGTGGCGACAGCGGCGGAGGTGGAGGAGGAAGAGAGGTGGAAATATGGGGTTATAGGCTAGAGAAGAGGGAATGAGGGTGTTTTTGAGGTGGTGGAGGGTGTATCAAGTGGAGAGGGGTGGAATGGAAATGGTGGTGGACGGCGACCGGAGCGGTGGCCAAATGGTGGTGGAAGGTGGAGAAGGGAGAAGGATAGGGAGGCAAGGGGAGATGGAGGTGTGGGGAAGTAGGGTGAAGTCTCCTGGTTGCTTTGGAGGGTGGAGGAGGTGCTGGTTACGCCAGAATTGGTGGCGGACGACAGCCCGAGGGGCGACGTGGGGTTTGTGCAAGCTGATCGGGAAGCTAACTTTGCATGGCCAGGGTGGCTCGTGAAGGTCAAATCGAGGAAGGGGGAGCTTAGTTCCATAGGGGGTGGTGCAAGGAAGGATTTGGTGGGTGGAGTTGGTAGTGGCGGTCGTCAACGGTGGTGGAACAAGGATATGTTTGGGCGGTGGCGCAAAGTTGGGGTTTCTGGTTTCTGGGCTGCAAAAATAGAAGCTCTGTTGTGGCTTCCTATGGGGGTATTTATAGGCTAATTGAGGGAGAAAACGACGAAGGAAGAAGAAGAAAACCGGGGTAGGTGAGGCAGGTTGCCGACCGACGGTGGCAGGCGGTGCATGCCCTACAAAATTACAGGGTACGTTTGGTCGGGTGAGGGGAAAAAGGAAAGGAAGGGCAGCACATGTGAAGAGGGAGAATGCAATGGTTGGGTCGAAATTGGAAAGTAAACAATGGGGGTAGGCAGGGAAGGATGGGCGGACAGTGCAGTCCGCGTGAGGAAGAAGAAGACAGGGACAGGGGTGGACTGGACGGTCTAGGGGAAAGAAAGAAAAAGAAAAAGAGTGGTTAGGCCGGGCGGAACAGGTGAAGGAGAAAGGGTGGGGTGGGCCTGGCCGCGTGGAACGGGGAAGGGAGGAGAGTTTGGGCCGTGGGCTGGCCCAAACCGGGGGAGGAGAAGGAACATAAGAAAAGTAGAAAGGAGAGAAAGAAAGAAAAAGGAAAAGAAAGGAGAAAAAGGAAAAAGGAAAAAGGAGAAAATGGATGGGTTGGTTATTTATTTATTTATTTATTTTGGATATTTAAAATTAATAATAATAATTATAAGAATAATAATTAAATTCCTTTTTGTATTAATTGGGCTATTTTGGGCAAATTTTCCTGAACTTCCATGTTAATTAGTAAAATGTCCAATTTTCCCTACATAATTTATTTATTATTTTCTCCTTATTTTGCCTTAATTAAATCTTCTTAATTTTAATAAGATAATTTATTTACTTAATTTTCCTAATAAATCCTTATTTTTCCATAATTCCTAAATTAGGATTTTGGGGTATTTTAGTTATTGTGCTTAGGTTTTCTTCTAATCATAGTTCAAATAGTATCTCTGGGTGTTCATTTAGTAAGTTCTGTTGTTTTAGATGAATTAATATGATTAGTACATGACCTTAATATAATTTTATTGTCTAAATGATTACTGTATATCAATCCTCGCATGTATACGTATATGTCTTATACAATGTTAGTTGTATGCCTTACATGTGTGAAATGCCCCGAATTTTTCTAATTTTAAAGATTATATTTAAATAAGGTTTTATTTGAAAATTTAGTTTAATAAATTATTTTTAATAAAATAAAAGGAAATTTATTAGGCAAATGAATAAGAAATTTTATAAATATGTTAAGAAAAGGAAATTTGGGTATATTATCTAATTAAAAATTTTAATTTGGGAATTTATTTAAATAAATTATTTTATTCAAATTAAGAAAGAGAAAATAATTTCAAATTAATTTTAATTTTATAAATAATTAAATTAAATAAAATTTGAGTGATTTATTAATTTAAAATGGAAATTTTGGAAAATCCTTTAAAACCCTAAGTTAGCCTAAAAAGGGGATTTAAATATTATTATTTTTAAATACCTCAAATATTTTAATTAATTTATCTAACCCAACCATCCTATTTCTATTTTTATTTTTTTTCCTCTTTCCTTCTCTTTCTTTCTTTTTCTTCCTTTTTCCTTCTTTTTTTTTCTTTCTTACTCTTTTCTTATTCTTTTTCTCGCGAACTGGGCTTGGCTTGTGGCCCAGTCTTCCTTCCCTTTATCCTTTCCTTCAGCGCGGCTCGGCCAGCGTGATCGTCCTCCTTCCCCCTCCCTCGTTGCGCCGTGTTTTGATTCTTTCTCCTACTCAAATGCGGCGTTTTGATCATTATATTTTTTTACCATTGCGCGATAGCCCCGGAACGCTGTTCTTTATCCCTTTTTACACCCAAAACTCATCGTTCTATTTAACGAACATAACCCTAACGCCGAACCGCCCGGTTTCCTTTCCTTTTTCTTTCTTTTCTCTCCCCGAACCGCCCGGTCCAACCTCCCCCATCTTCTTCTTCCTCCTCCAACCCGACGCCATAATTGCAACGTTCCTCCTTCCCTTGAAAATGGCGTCGCCGGCCACACGTGTCTTGATCGGCCTTTCTCCCTCCCATTCTCTTCCTCTCGACGCACACTTCGATTTGAAATGCCCCACTCTCCATTTCTTCCCCACGTTTGCCCCCATTTCCCTCGCGAAGGTCGGGAAAATTTTTGAATTTGTGCCGCCCGATCAACGGCATAACCAACCCTTTTTCCCACCGAAATTGATATTTTGGTAACCTCCACAATTCGAGCCTACCCTCCACTACTAAAAATACCCCTCGTATGGCTTGAAATCGAGCTTTCTTTTCCAGAAAACCATAAGTGCAACCGGTGCGCCACCGCCACTTTAAACGCCCCGTTCTCCACGGTTAGCCAACCTCGTCGCCTCTTCTTCCTCCCAAACTCTTCCCTGCAACACCCTCTAATTAACTAAACCATCTACACCCTTCAATTCTCCTTGCACGGGCCTCCATAACCATGCAAAGTTTGCTAGTTCTCTCGCTAGAAATTTCTACCCCGAAACCTTAAACCACCGTCCACCACCACATCCACCCCTTTTGCCACCCTCTAAACCAACCAATATCTCCTACTAAGTCACCACGAACCATAAACTTATTTAATTTTTCTCCTTCCCCCTTACCTCTTTTTCTTCATTTTCACCCCTCTTAGATCACTTTTCCGGCCACCTCGGGGCACCACCACCGATGCCACCCATCCCCTCCAACTCAAGGTGAAACCCTAGACCTTTTCAACACTTCCTTTCAATTTATTGATAATTATTCTGCTTTTATCCCAATTTTTAATGTTAATTCAATTATAATAATAATTATTATTGTTATCAACTGAATCCTAATTGCTAAATTTTGTTGACAGGTTTAGGAGTATTCTTGAGTTAGATAAATTATTATTCTCGAATTTTGGTTATTTAATGGAATTATTACATGTTTACTATTAATAATAATAATAATATTATTATTATTATTAGTGTAATTATTTATTTAATATTGTACTTATTTCAGGAGGGGTAGAAACCTAAAAATTTAATTAAGTCTCACACCTTTGCTTTTTATTACTATTATTAACATTTTTTAACATTATTACTAATTATATTATTATTATTATCTTTATTAACTTTTATATTATAAGTATATATATAATATTAATATCATTATTACATTTTCGAATAATATTATTATTAAATGGGGTGGTTTCGAAAGCCACCTTGTAATTTTAAGATTTATGGTATTATTAATATTAATATTCTACTAATAAGAGTATTATTAATAATGTTTTACTATTATTATTATTATTATTATTATTATTATTATTATCATTATCATTACTATTACTAATACTATTTTGGTGAAGGGTAGAAACCCTTATATCACCACCCTTTTCGAATGAAAATAGGAATTTATTTGTATTTTTAAGTAATATTTTGTATAGTTAATTATTGTGTAATATTATTTTAATTAAAAACCAAATCTTAGAATAAGTTAGAAAATAATAAAATTTTATAAGGGAGCCTAATTCTAGTATACTTTTATATAATAGGTGAACCCAATCAAACCCCTCAAGTGGAATAGGAACGTGCACCAAGATCGGTGACAATTTAGGTAAGGGTTTACTAAGGTCATTTGTGTGTTTATATGCATTATGTGTTTCATATGCCATGTATTCTATGTTTATTACTATTAATTATTTCGTATGTGGCATGATTATAGAGTTGAAGTTTGTTGGTGTGAATAAACCGTGGCATGAGAATTATGCGTATGTTTATGTCATTATTATATGATATGGCCTTAAGACATGCATGTTAGGGTTGTAAAATCATGATGGGAAGTGTAACAATGTAGTGTTGGGGTTTTCCATGACATGGCATGGTGTTAGGGTTTGCATGAAATGGCATGATGTTAAGGTTTGCATGGAAGCATGTCTATGTGGAGTTAGGGTTGCTTATGAATTAAGGTTTGCATGGAAGTATAGTCTACGTGAAGCTAGGGTTTGCACGCGGAGCTAGGGTTTGCACGCGGAGCTAGGGTTTGCATGGAAGTGTGGTATGTGGAGTTAGGGTTTGTATGGGAGATAGGGTTTGCATGGAAGTGTGGTATGTGGAGTTAGGGTTTGTATGGGAGCTAGGGTTTGCATGGAAGTGTGGTACGTGGAGATTGGGTTTGCATGGGAACTAAGGTTTGCATGGAAGCGTGGGTCATGTGTATTTAGGGTTTGCATGGGAGCTAAGGTTGGCATGAAAATGTGGTTTACGTGGAGTTAGGGTTTGCATGGAGTAGGGTTTGCATGGATTTAGTCATGCATGTATGGGAAAATGTTTGTGAATGAAAAATGTTTTTGAATAAAATATTTAATACACTAATATCTTAAAGTGGAAGATATTGAGATGGGACCAGCCGATCCACTGGTTAGGAACAGTGGTTAGGGTTTTTACCCTATGTGTGACCGATCCACCGGTAATAATAGTGGTTAGGACATGAGGTCTTATGTGTATCTGACCCACTGGTTATAATAGTGGGGGATCCCGAGCTCAATAAAGACAAACCAGATTGTTAATGCTATTAAAAGATACTAATTACTTACAGTGGAACACTATGCGAGTAGGAACCAAGCCGATCCACCGGTCAGGAATAGTGGTTAGGGTTTTACCCTATATGTGACCGATCCACCGGTAATAATAGTGGTTAGGGCATGATGCTCTATGTGTGACCGGTCTACCGGTTATAATAGTGGGGTGTTCCTATTTTCTCATGGATATGATAAAAGGCACGGTGTGTATCAACTTTTGATAAAAGAAAGATTCAATGATTAATCCGGACCTTTTTGGGCTTTATGTGTGGACTTGTTGATTATAAGTTATGGATTTCACTTTACGCTTCTATGTATCATATGTATGTGATCATTATCCTGCATGATTTAATGTGTTATATGCCGGCCTTAGTACTCGGTTACCTTACTCAGTACGTAGCGTACTGATCACCTGTTTCATGGGTGCTGCTCATTCTCACGAGCAGAAGGCCCGTCTAATTTGTTGCAGATAGGAGATACCTACTTCGATGCTACCGATGTCTACGGGACATCAGGAAGGGAGGAGTGATAGCTGGGTTGGATCAATCTCTAGAGTGACGTGGCCGTTTTCCTTTTTAAATATATAATTCATGTTATCTTTTATTATGTTTGAATTGCCGAAACAATTTTATTTATGTTGTTTAGTTATTATCTAGAAAAACAATGGTTGGTATTTCGAATTATGTAAGACTTGCACGTACTCTGATTCTCGTTTTTATAAAATCTGGATTTGTATGGTATTATTAATAGTATTTTTCTTAGCCTTAGCACTTGTTACCGAAACGGTAGGAGTGAACCGGTCTGGTACTAAGTGTGGCGGTAACATCTCCATAATTCACGGTTTTAAATTAAGTATTTTAATTTCTTCTGCTTTATAAAAAAAATTAGTGAATTTTGGGGTGTTACAATGTGTTCCATGTTTTTTTATCATATTAGTTTGGTATAAAGGGTTACTCAATACTGTAGTACTAAAGGGTTCATTTTTGTGGACCTCTGCCTATTCAATGGGCAGTGGACTTTGTAGGTCAGTTTTTGAGTCTAGGTGAAAGTTGTCAGTTGATTTTTGAGAGTGTAGGAATATCCGGTGTCTCTTCTGTTATCTGATCTCCGATTATATGTGGACTTTCATGTCCTCTTATAATTTCTCCCTTAAGTTTTGATAGACTGCTAATGTTGTTTTTAATTAGCACCATACTCATCTATTATTCTCTGTATCCTGACTTTTGTAATCATGTTATTTAAGTAAAGTAATGTTTTAGCCTTAACACTTAGTATAAGAACGGTAGAGGATGCTAGACTTATATTGAGTGTGGTGGTAACACCCATTAATTTTGTAATTAATGCTTCCGCAAAATGAAAATTTGTATTAGTAAAAATGGGGTTGTTACACTAGTATTCTAAAGTTTGATTTAGCATGGATAATACACAAAATTTTAAAGTGGCCCTTTTATGTGATTCCCCTTGCTTATGATTATTATATCTAAAATTGTTAATAAAGCCAGTGATATGATATATTTTGCTTAATTTGTGTTAAGGGTTAGAAAATACTAATAATAAAAGTGAAAGATTGAGTTTGGAATTTAGACAAATAGGGGCAGGGTGACTTTCAAGATATAGTTGAACATTTGTATGCATTTGTTGTATAGTTGTTTTATTACCTACATGTATTAGTTAGACCACTTTGTACTTAATACGTGTTCTACGGATCCTATAAGAGTATCAATACTTAAGGTCAGGTACCCTTATTCGACAAACCTTGGATTTAGGATTTTTTTTTCTCATTGAAAAGTGAAATGGGTTCATGTGTTATGGTAGCTTATGAGTGGTGTGGCATCTTTGTTAATGTTGTGATATGTTACTATGTCATGGTATGAATTTAGTAGTATTGTATTTTGTTCTTTTGTGGTATTCATGCCCTTGGTATTTTAGTGGTGTCATGTGAAAGGTTACAAATAAGTGATAAATGAAATTGATTTGTGTGATAATGTTGAGTAATTGAAAGAATAAATGGTTGGTCGTGTATGTTATCTTATTGTGAATATTTTCTATCACATGTGATCCATGTTTTATCTTATTATCCATGATCTATAGTGTGGTTGTAGCCGACACACAATTTAAACCCTCCTATAACCAATTGTAATATTAGTAAATAAGGGTATCGTTTTATATTGAAGATTAAGAGGACTAACCTCTATTTAACTAGCTCATAAATAATGAAAATAAATAAATAAAAACTTTAGATCGTACAAAATAAATAATAAGACAAACACAATTGTGGGGTTGTTAATTAGAAAATAATGAAAGTAATAAATAAAATAAAATAAAAAAATAATAGATAAGTGCAAATATGATAAACGTGTTATGGGAAATCAAAATCCACCACTAGATTAGGTAAAAATAAAATTATAATTTTAAAGTCATCTTTTAATTATGAGAAGGAGACTAACCAAGTTGTAAGCTAAAAGCATGTCTATACACCTTATATGACTTCTCTAAAAAATTAATATGATAAAGCATTAATATTAAATTATATTAAATACTATCAATATAGTAGCAACAAGCGACTACTATATTTAACTAGATTTAAAGCATTAAGTACAAGTGAAAGGGTGTCAATCTAAGTACCCATATTAGTACAATAAGCATGTCTAGTTATATTTGTCTTCTTTAACCCACACGTATTTAAACGTTTGACTACTCTGGTTAAAATCACAACGCTATTAAGTGAATTATTATCAAACCTAGTTGCATTATATATATATATGGCATATTCATATAGCCACCTAGCAAGCATATAATCCTACATACTGTTACTATAAGAAAACCAGAACAAGATATACACCATATAAATCATACTTGATAGAATCACATATATAAATTATAACAATTAAAGTAGAGTCAAAGAATAATATCATGAAATAAAGAAAAATAATATTATATCTTAAACCATAATCTAGAGTTTCAATCTATTCTGCAACAATAAATAGTTAGTCAGTTATAATAAATAAATTACACACAAATATATATATATATATATATATATATATATATATATATATATATATATATATAATAGAGAAAGAAATAACTAAAATTAATTATGAATAAAAATTTAGTAATTTATTCAAATAATAAATTATTTTTGCTCTTTTTCTCTCTCCCGGCTGCCTTTCTTTCTGTTCTGCGGCATTGACTCTCCTGCTTCTTTTCTTCAGCTGGCGCGTAACGCCTCCCCTTCCCTTCTATCCTCTTCTCTCTCTTTTTTCTATTGCACTGGTCCCCATGGATGCACGGGGACGGGGACGGGGAGAAACGGGGAAACGCCAAATTTCGAAAAATCAGGAAACGGAGAGGGGAGGAAATGACTATATATATATATATATATATATATATATATATATATATATATGTTTTTAAATTAGAAATGAGGGTTAGATAGTTTACATAAATTAAAAAATTTAGCCATTTCATTCACTAATATTAAACAACTAATATGAACAAATATATGGATACTTTATTATTATAATATTTTATTTTGATATCTTAATATTTAAGATTATTTTTACTTGACAACAATTGATTTAATATAGTACAAAACCACAATTTTTTTCCTTATAGCAATATTGTTGCTATTTTAAATAATAATGAATTTATTAATATTATTTCTAAATGCAACATTATAATCTTTTATGTCAATTAAATTACCAAATGCACAAAAATGGATGAAAATATCCTGGAAACTCTAAAAGTGGAATAATGAATATTCCAAAGTTAGGAAAGTTATAACAAAAAAAACCTTCAAGAAAATCTAGTTCTTTGCATTTTTGGCAAATTCTAGAGTGTAATAAAAAGTATAGAAGATTTTAAGTAAAACAACATTTATAAATTCCAAAAACTTATATAAAAAAGAAACCCAGCAATTTTTCATTTAGATATATGGGTTAGAATATATTAGGTCTTCTTAATATTTTGAACTATATTAAGTCAATGATAGTCAAGTAAATCATATTCCATATCAGTCATATTTTCTATTCCAATATATAGATGTGGCTCTTTACTTAATAATTAAATTAATTAAAAATCAGTCTTATTTTCCAATTCTAATCTGTAATAAAATAATATTAAATGATCATACATACATACATACATACATACATACATACATACATACATACATACATACATATATATATATTAATTATATTTGTTTGTGGTGGCCAAAGAAAGCTAGCCCATCTAACCTAATGGTCTCCAAGGGTGCTAGAACAGGTTTGGTCATTGCTCCTGCTAGAGCACCTCTGAAAAACTCTCTAGCCTCTCTGCTCTTGAGAAAATCCTGAAACACATAAAAGCATTTTTTTTCTTGTTAATCTAATGAACTTGAAAAAATTGACTAATATCTAAGACATATGATCTTACCATACAACCAGGGGCTTGCTAGCTTTTTAAGACCTATTAACCTTCAATTCAACTGCACCATATATATGCAGACTAAATTAGTCATAAATTGAAATTCAAAGTTTACATAACCAAACCAAGCTAGTCATAAATAGAAATTTAAAGTTTACATAACTAAACCAAAATAGTTATACAAGGATATTCAAAGTTTACATTACCAAAACATATTTCAATTTCATACTAAGTTACTAATTACCATAAACTCAAAATAGCTAGATAAAATATTCATCAATTTTACTCTCCTTCATGAGTGGCATCAACTAGTTCTACTTCTACTTCATCCTCATCGACATTTGTTTCTTCAAAGATCACCGCCTCCAACTCGGGTTCATCAAGAGAAAAGGAAGCGATATCAAGCAATGCAATGTCTTCATAAGAACTACAATCATCACCATAGATGTCCCACATCATTGATTTTTGTTTTTTGTATTGTGGAAGTTTTCTTGATAGAAGACGGTGATTGTTATAAAAAAACACCAAATCATCAGCACATGTAGGAAGAAATCTATTCCTCTTCATAGAATGAATGAAACCATATGTACTCCAATTACGTTCACTACATGAAGAAGAAGATACTTGACCGAGCAATTTAAGAGCAATATTTTGAAGCAATGGTGCACTTGATCCATGAACTCCCCACCAAGATTTTGGATCAAGAACATCTCTATCATAAAGAGAATCAAATTCTCCAAATGAACCATATTTAAGAGAAAAATTAGCAAACTCCAAATTAACCTTTGAACGATCTTCTTGGATAGGAAAAAGTCTTCTAAAACATTTGTTTCTTTCGATACAAATCTCCTCATCTCTAGAAGGAGCAAATCTAGTTGATTTATCATCTAACCAAGCATCACCATAATACCTTCATTGAAATGAGAAAATCAACAAAATAATATAAACTAAATATTAATTGTCAAATTGAAGAAACAAAGGAATATTTGAAAAAGATTATTGAATTAGAGAGTTAAGGTTACCTTGGATTCAATGAATATGCCAAGCAATGAAGAGGTGTATTACTTTTGGTCCAACAAGCTGTGAGTATGACATATATTACTTGAAAAAAAGAAAATATTTCTCCAAGTTCCTTACCTTCATGTTTATAAATGGAATTTCTCACTTCATCAATCATTGTATCCCACATTTCATAAACAAGGTAAAGGGTTGGTTTATCAGCATCACACTCTCTAATCATATGGTACATAGGTCGTGTGAACTCAAGAATATAATCAACTTGATCCCACCATAAATCATCCAGTTTTTGAAATACCCCAGAATTAATTATTTTGGAAATATGTCATTAAATAAAGATTTATTAGGAAATAAATTTAATTTATTATTCTATTTAGATTAAGAAGGATTATGTAGGGCAAATTAATAGGAAATTATAAATATTTTTATAAAGGAGGAAAATTTGGTCTTTGTGTAAATTAAAAAGGAGTTAGGAAGAATATTTTTAAAAGGGCCCTAAATTAGCCAAAAAAAGGAGGTTTAATATTTTTATTTAAATATTTAAATATTCTTATTCTGGGTACCCCAAGAAAAATACTCTAAATATTTATGTAAAACCAAAATACTTAAAATCTTCTTTTTCCTCTTTATTTTCTTTCTTTTCTTCTTTTTTTTCTTCTTTTCCTATCTTTCCTTCTTCTTCTCGCTGGTTTGGTCTGCCCGCGGCCCAACCCCCTCCTTTCCTTCTCCTTCCCCGCGGCCCAGCGCCATTTGGCCCTTCGATGCGGCAACCAGACGCAGCGTTTCATCCCTCCATCCGCTGAGACGCTGCGTCTCGTTTAATGAAAATAACCGTTGCCAAACCAATAACACGACGCAACGCTTTGATCCTCTACCCGCCGAAACGACGCATTTTGTTTAAAAACCTTATGACTGTTGCCAAACTGGCCGAATCCCCCTCTTTTCCTTTTTCCCCTGGACCGCTTGGTCCACCGCGCCTGTCGTCTTCCTCCTCGTGCCAGGCCTGCAACTCGCAACCTGCACCGCCGACAACCACCTGCTCTTTTGGTCATCCTCTCTTGCCATTCCAGTCCCTTTCCTTTCCCATTTCAACCCAACCTGCTCGTCCTTCCCCTCACGCATACTGCTCCCTTTCCTTTTCCCCATACCGAGCCAAACACACCCTGCAATTTGCAGGGCATGCGCAGGCTACCATCGCCGGTCGGTGACCTGTCGCACCTGCCCCGTGTGCCCTCTCCCTCCTTCGTCGTTTTCCCCCTCCAAATTGCCTATAAATACCCCCATTAGCAGCCATAGCCAGTCTCTTTTTTTTTTTGAAATAGCCCCGAAACTCTGCCTCACCGCCGCCCAAAAAGTTGAGCTTTCCGTCGCCGCCGGTGATCTCCGTGACAACCGTCACCCACCGGAACCTCCCCCGCACTTCCCTCTACAAAACCAAACCACCGCCACCCCTTGCCTCGCCCTGCACGTGTCGTTCCAGCCGTGCAAAGTCACCACCCTGAGCAGCCATCTCCAGCCCTTCGCCACCCCTCACGCCGCCTCCTTCCGCCACCCTCGCTACAACCAACACCTCCACCACCCTCCAAAACGTCCAGCAGACCTCCCTCTACCTTCCCATACCTCCATCTTCCCCTGCCTCCCTCTCCCTCTGTCTCCCCCATTTTCCACCACCCTCCACCACCTTCGACCGCCGTGCCAACCACCGCGCGCCGCCACTCCCAGCCACGCCACCACCCTCATTCCACCCCTCTTCACCTGCTACATCTTCCTCCACCTGAAACACCTCTCTATTCCCCCTCCTCTAGCCTACACCTTGATCTTTCCACCTCTCTTCCTCCTCCATCGCCGCCGCCGCCGCCTCCACGCGCCGCCGCTGGTCCACCACTGACCTTAGGTGGTTTTCCAACTCCCCCAATCCCTAAAACTATTTTCTATAAGTGTTAGTAATTTTATCTAATATTAGTGATATTATCCTTAATAATATTATTATTATTACTATTATTACTATTATTATTATTATTATTATTATTATTACACTCTTAATATTACTATGTATCATCCTTATTTTCCTAACCTTATTTCAGAGATAGTTAACTAGGGTATATTATTAAAAAGGAAACAACTTTAACATTAAGATGGTTATCCTTATTATTATTATTATTATTATTATTATTATTATTATTATTATTATTATTATTATTATTATTATTATTATTATTATTATTATTCCTATTATTGTTATTGCTCTTATTACTATCTCTATCACTACTACTAATACTAGATGTGGCTTATTATCATTATCTTAATACTATATATGATAGACATTTGAAACTTATATTACTATTATCATTATTATTATTATTACTATTAGCATTATCATTTCTATTATTAATGATACTATTACTGCTACTATTTCTTAAACCAAAAGTATTTTAGTAATATTGTTATTATCACTATTAGTACTACCTTTATCATTATCCTTATTTTCTTTACTAACACTGTTAATGATGACCTTGCCCATCATTACTTTTATTAATATAAACTTCTAAACCCTTAAGTTATTATTATCCAAAATATGACCTTTATCGTTATTATCCCTAGGAATAATAGTACTTTGATAATATTGCAACTATTATATTGTTATTCAAATCCTAACACTATAGTTGACCTTAGTCTTTAAAAAAAAAGATGAGAGATGTTAAGGTTCTAGCACTATAAACATTAGCGTTACTATTATTAGTTTTATTATTATTATTATCACTATTTTACTATGGTTAGCATGAACACTATAATTATAAGAATAGAGCTAATGGGTCTAATAATATAAGTGTAACAATAAATATTAAAAATAAACATATTTTGACTAGTAATATTTAGTATACTAATTTTAAGGTAAAAATCCTAGTTTTCGTATAATACTATCTTTAATAATAATAATCCTAATCTTAAACTAGAATAAGGGATGATGGTACTTTTGAGGGAAACTAATACTTAGTATTTTCCCTTTTATAGGTGATCCTAACCAAAACCCTAAGGAGTTATAGGAGCGTGCTCCTTGCCCGGCGTCGCTTTAGGTAAGGACGAAGCTAAGGCCCTTGTGTGATGTGTGACCTGTATGCTTTGGATGTTGTATATGCCATGCTATGTCGTGTATTATATGATTGTGGATAACTTGTCTTATGTGTAGCGCAGCTTGGAGTTGAGGTATGTTTGTATGTGCTTCCTATGACATGAGCATGATATTTATATATATGTATGATGTTTATGATGTGATATGATATGGCCCTCTAGGGCATGCATGTTAGGACAACTAATAATATGAATTGGGGGTATAAGGATAACAAGAAAGAAATGGGAAGTGAGTTCACTAAGGGGGATATGAGGTTGACCTAGTACCTCATGATCCATGAGAGAAAATTTAAGAGGAAGGAATGACCAAAATAAACGAGAGATGAGAACCATGCATGGGAGTCTTAAAATTTGCATGGGGACTTTGAGGTGTTTGCATGGGATGGCTAAATCTTGCATGGGGGTGAATCTTACGTGAGAAAAGTTGATTTAGGGTGTAAATAAGAGAATGGGAGAGTTGTGGAGTGATTGGAGACTTGGGATGAAAAATAGTACGTAGGTTGGTGCAAGGGTGTATAAGGGACCCGATTAGGGTTTTTGGGAGAAAGTGGAAATTTGGGAAGTACAAAGGTAAGAATGATTAAGGAAGGGTGGAGTATGGGTTAAGAGTGAGAATTCATTTATATAAAAGATGAGTATGGGTTTTCCATGTGAAAGAAGAGACTTTGGGATGAAAAGAGAGAGGTTACTTGTGGAAAAAGTAAGGTACTAGGGTTTGATGTGGCCAACTAGGGTTTTGCCGGTCACATGCGAGGTCAAGGAGTAAAGTGATACCCCTTGGGGTTTGACCTAATAAGGATGAGATGTGGGGCGATGAATGAAGTAATGGTAGTATAAGTGAGAAGAATTTGGGCCACATAGAGGGTTTCCAAGGGGAAAACCCTAGAGGGTGAGAATAGGCGGGGTCGATGTCATAGGGTGTTGGGCTTCGCCTACACTCTCAGGAATTGGTCTTTCATTATGTGTGAGTAGGGCTGTTCACGGTTCAAATATCCGATATTTCGGATATTTGATTGTCGGATATTTGAAATTTCGGATATCTAAAAATGATATTTGATATTTGATTTAAAACTTCGGATATCCGGAAGATCGGATATTTGAATTTTCGGATCGGATATCATCGGATATCAAATATATCCGATATTATTCGAATACAATTTCAAATATAAAAAAAATTTACCAAATGACAAATATATTTTATATTATCCGATTTGTTGAGCGAATGCTGAGCAAATATCCGATTCGCTTAGCAAATATCCGACTTACTCAACAAATATCCAATGTTAAAACTAAAATAAGAAAGGAGTGGATGGAGTATATCGGTATGCAGAGTATTTTTATTTTTATTTTTATAAATATCTAAAAAGGGATTATATTAAAAATATAATTTTAATTAAATTAAATTTTGCCTCAAATAATAAATAAAGTAAGTAAAAATTATACACAGACACATCTAAATTTATTTATATACAATTATATATAAAATAAAAAATTATAAAAAATATATAAATATTTTTTCTTCGGATCGGATATTATTTGTATTTGTCGGATCGGATATTTGATTTGTTTGACTTTTCGTTGATCGGATCGGATATTTGATTTGAAAAAAAAAAATCGGATCGGATATTTGTTTTTTCGGATCGGATCGCTTCGGATATCGGATCGGATAAGCAGATATCGGATAACATGAACAGCCCTATGTGTGAGTGTAAGGGGGAATGGATGTTGGGGCGTGATAAGGGGTGCAGGAGTCTCAAAATATAGGACGGGCCCTCTTGAGAGAAAAGCAGTAGAACATCGATGACATGCATGTCAAGGGTGGAATGTTATCTAATAAGATACAGATAAAACACTAATCATGTAAAGTGAAAGATTGTTGAGCCGAGCCCAGACCGGTCCACCGGCAAATAATAGTGGCCAGGAGCCAGGGTGCCCTGGAGACCGTGCCACCGGCAAACAATAGTGGTTAGGAGCGTTTTGCCCTGTATGATTTCCTGTCCACTAACTATAATAGTGGGAGATTTCGTGCTCGACAAAGCAAAGCAAGTAAGTTAAACCATGGGAAATACACTAAGTACTTACAGCGAAATACCATGTGAGTCAGGGCCAGACCGGTCCACCGACAAATAATAGTGGCCAGGAGCGTTATGCCCTAGAGACCGGTCCACCGGCAAATAATAGTGGTCAGGAGTGTTCTGCCCTGAGTGTATGCTTTCTGATTCACTGGCTATAATAGTGGGGTACCCGCACTCACATGGACTATTAAAAGAGTATGTGTGGAATGAATGAACTGTTAAGCAGGATAAAGAATAAGTCAACCGAAAAGTAACCATGCCTTATCATTTGTGTTATTGTATGATGCCTATGTGCCTGTTCTTGTGTTATATGCTCTACGCGTTCGCCTTAGCTCGTCTATTACCTTACTCAGTACGTAGCGTACTAATCATCCGTTTCATGGGTGTTGCTCATTCCTACGAGCAGAAGACCCCTCTGATCTTGTGCAGGTAGGAGACTGTGTCTTCAATGCCTACAATACCTATGAGGCATCGGGTGGGGCAGAGTGTTGAGCCTAACCTGACCTGGGGACCGAGAGCGGGTCGGCCGGGCTCATTTGCTGTTATCGAATTCTGCATTTCTATATCCCGTTGTACTTTGTGTTATGTTTCTCGTTTTGAAAAACATACTTTCGGGTTGTAATCCTAAAATCGTATTCTACCTTCTGTTTGATTTGTATTTCTTTAATGATTTATGTTAGTTGTCGACTCATGTTTTATGATATTTCGCGCTTGATTTTGATCGGATTTAGCCTTAGCACTTAGTACTGGAACGGTAGGAGTGAACCGGTCTGGTACTAAGTGTGGCGGTAACGCCCCCGAGTTTACGGTTTTTATCCTTCGGCTTCCGCTAACCCTTTGATTTAAACGAAATTTTTCAGTAGTAAATTTGGGGTGTTACAGTTATTCTTTCACAAACCTTGCTTTTCCAACGTTATCAGCTTTATAACACAACCAATCTTCACCGATCACCATTGTTTGAAGACTAGATCTTATAAGCTTCATTCTCTTTAAGGTAACAACAACTTGAGCGAAACGAGTATCAGCAACTGCAAGCAACTTTAACGCAGAAAATATATTGAAGATAGATAATTTCATGGAATGCATCATTATAAAATTCTTGATTTGTATAGCATCTCCATAAATTTCAGTTATCCAATGGCACTCCTCATATGTATCAATATTGTTCTCTACATTTTTTGTAGCACAAATATTTTTCAATGCAAGGTTAAGAGTATGAACAACACAAGGAGTCCAATAGATATTAAGATAAATCTGTTCAATGATCTCACCAGCCCCTTTTTCAATTTGATGCATTATCAGTGATGACTTGTACAACATTCTGATAACCCACATCCTCAATGACTTCTTTTATCAACTTAGAAATAAAGTGTTTATCTTTGATCTCACCTGAAGCATCAACGGCCTTTAAAAACATAGGACCCATATCACAAATCGCAATAAAATTTATCAATGGCCTTATATGTGGATCACTCCAACCATCAGACATAATAGTAACACCTTTTTCCCTCCATGTCTTCTTGATTGGTTGTACTAACCTCTCTATGTTTGCCTTCTCTTCTTGAAGCAAACTTGTTCTCAAACGATTATAACCCGGTGCATCATAACCAGGTAAATTATGGTTACCAGCAAAAGTAAAAGCTTCCATAAAAAAAGGATTTCGTGCCAAATTAAATAGAACACCACTAGTGTAAAACATTCTAGCAATCAATGCATCTAATTCATTACGTGCTTGACTATTGAATGCTTTCTTAATGGGATTGTTCTCAATTACCTTTCTCTTAAAAAAAGACATATCCATTGTCGAATTAGAACCACTTGAACGAGGTAAAGGCACATTCTTTGGAAGCATATCATCGGCTCTTGTCACAGCCTCTTTTTCTAACTTTTCCATCTCAATCTTATCCTCCATCCTCAATTTCTTACAAGTTACAATACCTTTCCCAGGAATATTCAATAAATGAGCCCATACTCTAGTGTAACTTCCTTGCTTTATTTGATTACAAAAGTTACAAGTCCATAAAATAGTCCCTCCTCCGCTAGTTTTTTCCCCTCTAGTAACATATTTCCAAAGAGGATTATCACTTTCATCCTTAGAAGATACACTAACACCAACACTGCCACTACCACCGGCACTAGTACTAGAAGCCATGAGACGGCCATCGCAGCAAAACAACACCACAATTCCAATAATCAATACCACAGTCCGGATCACAACACAATTCTAATAACCAAAACAATACCATAGCACCGGATCACAGCACAATTCCAATAATCAATACCAATTGTGCCAATATTCAAACCAAAGTAGTAACGAATAATTGGAATCAACACAGAAACACAACACCAAATCTTATCAACACATCAACACAACAACAACGAAAAGCAACAGCACGTTAGCGATATAGCACTGGATCACAGCAACACACCAACTTCGCAATACAGCAACACGGTGGACATCAACAACGAAGTCGCAGCGCAGACCACCAAATTATCAATAACCATAATCCGAACAAGCAATACCTGAACATAATTAATGGTTTAATAGATTAAATTGCGAACAGAATACAACAACAATAATTGTCCATTTACAAATCAAACAAAGGAGGATTTATCTTACCGGAATTAATTATATCTGAAGCATTATTGGTTGTGGTTTGAGAGTCACGATAGCACTGCAGCGCACAGCACCGGCAGCTGGCAAGAAGCAGCGACCGGCAATAACGACTGAATTGGCTGTGGTTGGTGGTGGTTGCTTAGGCCGAATGACAACGAGCAATGCTGGACGAAGTTTCTTTCGAGCGGCGGAGCGACAATCTTCAAATAACTGTGGAGATATTTTGGATTGCTTCCAACAACGAGCGGCGGCAGCTGGAGCTCGAGCACAACAACAACAATGGCGAAGGAGATTTTTCGTCGTCGTCGTGTAGATCGATGTAGAGGAGAGCAGAGGGTTTCGTGACTGACTTTCGAATCAAATGGGGGGAAGGAGGCAGCCAAGAAGCCAGGAAGATGGGAGGCCGTGTTTGGTTTGGCACCCTAATTCAAAACGACATCATTTTGGCGTCTTTTTTTTACTCGACCGTTTCCTACACGTTTTAGCATTTCAGAACCGTTTCCTATCCCGGGGACGTTTTGGGGACGCAAAACGGCTCCAAAACAGTCGTCCCCGTTTATCAGAGCTGGTCCCTACCTTCTCACTGACTCTCGCTCCTGTACTCTTCTACTCTCCGTGCTTCTCTTTTCTTGTTTCGCGTTTCTTTTCTTCTATTTCTTTGCTTTTCTCTTTGGCTGCTTTCCTTTGTTGGCTCTCTGTTGCACTCATGCTGTCTAACCCCTGCGCTGGTGTGTCTCTCTCATCTCTCATTTTTTTCTATTGTAGCCTTCACTATCAGTTCTGCCTTTGATAGCTCTCTTATCTTTTTTCTTTTCTTTTCTTTTCTTATGCCTGGCTTCTTGTTCCTTTACTCCTGCAGCTGTTGTGACCAATTTTTTCTCCTCTCTTGGATCATCTTGGCTCCAAAAATTTTTTTATCTTACCTACAAAATAATATTAGAAAGTTTAATAAATAATCTTATACTTTAAATTCATGTAATTTATATCATTTTAGCACAAATAATAAAATATATAAGATTATTATCACTTAAGCATAAAATTATAATAATTCTCATATATTACTCAACTAAAAGACCAAAAACTAAGATTAAAGGAGTATAAAATATGTAATCATCAATCTATTATCATATGTTAAGAAGAGATGAATATAAGTGGTTAGAATATTGTTGTTGTAATTATTGTAGATATATTATTGAATGTTAACCTGATGTGGATCAAGGTGGAGGGAAACGTTGGATTGATTATTCCTTGAGTTGAAGAATCCATCCGATTGAAACTTGAAGAAGAAAGCTTGGTTTAGTGCAGGTTATACTCGATGAAAGTTGCAAATGTGTCGCTGGTTACTTTGAATGATACAAATCATTCAAAGGTTCAAATGAAGAAGGTTAAACCCCAAGTTTTCCTTGATCTAAAGAGACTTGAAAGGGAGGATAAATGCAGGCCTAGCTGTGTAAATTTGGTGCTCAAAAAATTCTGTATTTTCCATTCTGCATTAGGCGTGTACAAGGAGATATATATAGGGGAGGGAGGTCGACGATTACAAGCCTTAAATCAGCTAAGTTCCCGTCTTAATTCAAGCCCATTTAACTCACTTGAATTAAGCCCATATAATACTTAAGCTTAATAATAATATCATCATCTAGATGATACTAATGACTGACATTACAAAGCCACACAATTAACTATGGAACATACATGAAATTACATCAAACCCTAGCTTACATAAAATACACTTAGGGTTTACAACAAGTTTAATATAACTAATGATAATCATCACCATATCTTGTTTTAGTGTCATACCATGTATGCTTTGAATGCTTTTACACTTAAGGTGTGTTAACATCTTCACCTTGCAAATATATAACATACCTGCAAGAATATCTCAAATTTTTTTCAATACCAAGCATAGACATATTATCAAGAACATTTAATATGATTGGCTCCAATATTAAGCAAGCTAATTCTTCCTTACCTTGAGAATCAATAGGAATATGAGAATCATTAGATGCTCCTGTATCACAACCTATGCTTATTTTGCATGTATCTTGATTCAAGTGTAAAGTGTGAGCATTTTATTACTATTAGTTGGGTATATTTATACAATACTTCACCATACTAATAATTTGATACTATCCTTGTGTATTTGTCTATGTGTAGGTATCTTTTTTATTTTCTCCAATTTTTTTGGGTGAACGGAGAATTAGAGCTTTTTAGTATGGCTCGTTGGGTACTTGGGTTTGGATCCTTGTAATCTTGTCTCTCTTCTTCATTTTGGTTTTTCTTCGATTATGTTGATGATTATAATTCTTTCATAACTGGATTTGTAGTCATGTATCAATCGTGGATGAGATGAGGACCATACTTGATCCCTATATATAAGTTTCATTTTACTCTTGCATTTATCATGGCTTAGGTATTGGTCATATTTTCTATGCATTGAATGTGGTAGTAACACACTGCATTTATTATTTTTAGCTGACTCAAATTATCTTTTAAAAGATTTTTAAAGTCATAAAAATTAGGATGCTACATAATTAGATATGATTGTTATGTTCCAATTATTCAATATGAATAGGTAATTATTAAAGTCAAACTCACCAACAATATGTATACCTTGTAACTTTACATGAAGGTTCCCACGTAAGCCTCTTTTTTCCCCTAAACTACTTTATCATTAGCTAGAGTTATAAAGGGGGGGTATCATAATACTTATGAGATTTTTTAACAAATAAAGACTAATATTATTATAATTCTGCCTCAAAAAAATATTATATAAAATGCTCAATGTTGTTATGATATGTTATCATTGTGGAAATGATTTCACCACTATTGTTATTAAAGTTTCACTATTATTACTATTGATATTTTACCATTATTTTTCTCATCTTTCACCCTTGTTATTTAATGATATTTCACTACAATTTCACTATAGTTTTGGTTATGTTTTACAACTATTGTTATAGTATTTTTCTCATTGTAGAACTAATTTTGTACTATTAAATTGATTTTTACTTATTAGTGGCATTTCATCATTAATACTACGAATATTTTATTATTATTGCATTGATGTTTTATTATTATTATTCATATATTTCATTATTATTCTTTATTGACATTTTGGTTGATGTTTCACCATTGTTGTACTAATGCTTTGTAATACTCTAAAATTTACTATTAAAATTTTCATTTTTAAGCAAAGTCTAGTCCATACTATTCATATACCAAATGTAAAGTAAAATGTTACAAAAAAATGAAAAAAAATAAAATTAAATAGATAAAATAGTGGAAGTCTTTATACAATAAACATAAAAAAAATGAGTATAAAGATTAAATCAAGATAATACAATAGAAGGAATAAAGAGAGTGAAACAAAATTATAAAGGACGAAGAGTTCAAAAATGAATATCTGGATCTAAAGTACATGGCACATATCACCTTTGATATTTATGACTCTAGGCATTACATAGATCAAACCCAAAGACCCCTTTGCCAATGGGGCTTCCTCAAAGTCTGCAAAGTCATCATCAAACACGTGCAACACACCGTCTACAAAAGTGTAGTATCAATATGCAACTCGTACTAAGTAAAACAACTTAAACTAGAAAAATAAAAAAAATAACACATAAGGTCACATGTGATAATATAATTATAGCATGTGAGACATGCGATACTCATACAATAGGATGTGATCATAGAATTATACTTACATTCATACAATAAGGCATGGTAATACATAAAGGTACATTGTCACCCAATGACTTTTTTCCCTTAGTCTTTTGTCGTGCAGCACTTAGCTTGCACACTTTTCTTAGTGCTTATTAAGCCATATTTTCCCAATACTTAGGCAAAAGTAAGGCCTAAATAAAAAAGGTAAAAATACTAACATAACTTAAGAGAGTAAGTGAGAGCTTTGTATGTAAGAACAGAGTTCTAATTTATAAATGGAGAGTCTTTTACAACTCTTGAATTGTAGTAAAAATGGTGTTCTCTATTTCTAGTTGAGGTCTCCTATTCCCATTTTGCAAAAATGAAAGATTCTATATTTTTTGAAAACCTAATAACTACAAGAGAATTCTATATATTTTCCTTTTAGGCCATTTTATCAATTTTATAGTCTTAGAAGATTTAGAGAGTTATACATCATCTAGAATGCCTTTAGAATATTACATAATCTTCTAAGATATTCTACTAGAGTGTATATATGACTCCAAAATATTCTAGAATCTTCTCGACAAAAAATTGAAAAAATTTGGCAAGTTGTGACAACATGCTAAAATAATAAGCAAAGGTGTAATATCATATAACAAAATACGATCATTACTAATGGACGCGACCATAATCCAACTAATTATTGTATTTCATTAAGTGATCACACCAATTACCATTATCAATTTTAGGGTAGAGATGCAACTAAGAATCCATTATAACTATTCTAGTATGTGAATGATACTAACTTTGGTTGTCCCATCCAAAAACATAACCAGACCACCATAACTATGGCACATAATGTGAAATACTCCAAAATCCTCATTTTTAAAAATTATGACAAATTAAGGATTTATTAGGAAAATTAATTAAATAAATTATTTTATTAAAATAAGAGGGAGTAATTAAGGAAAAATCAAGAGGAAATTAATAAATAATTTAATTGGCAAAGAATTAGGGTGTTTTGCTAATGAAAATGGAATTTAGGAAAAATATTTCAAAAATCCTAAATTAACCCACAAAGAGAATTTAATTATTATTTTATAAAAATATTATTATTTTTAAATATCCCAAAATATCAAAATATTTCAAATACCCAACCCACCTATTTCCTTTTTTCCTTTTCCCCTTTTTCTTTTTTTCCCTCTCTTTTCTTTTCTTTTATTTCCTTCCTCTCCTTTTCCTTTTTCTTTCCTCCCTTTTCTTTCCCTAATCATGGCCAACCCACCCCGTTGCCCAGACTTCCCCTCTCCCCCCACGCGGCCTAAGATTGTCTCTCCCCTCTTCTCTCCCTCACCAACTAACCGACTAGGTCCGATTTCTTTATTTTTCTTCTTTTCTCCCCGGACCAACCGACCGCCCCCTTTCTTCTTCCTTTCTCCTTCTCCCCCGACCCTCTCTCTCCCCGATGCCCAGCCCCTCCACTTCCCGACACAGGCACGCGGCCTCTACGCCACCACATACTGGCTTGCCGCCCCTATCCTCTTCCCTGTCACTCCCTCTCTCTCCTCCACCCAATCACAAACTCTCTATCTCCTCATGCATGCCTTTATCCCCTTTCCTTTTTCCCTTCTCAATCTGCCAAACCTGCAAAAATGGCAGGCCTATATAGGCCATAGAGCCGCTAGTTGGCGACCTACACGTATGCCGGCAACCTTCCCTCTTCCCCCTATGTTGTTCCCCTCATCCATGGCCTATAAATACCCCTCAACCAAACCCATTCAACTCTTTTTTCTCTCAACCCAGAAATCCGCACCTCTGGTCACCGTCGCCAGTTCAGCTACTTGTTATGCCGTCGTCGTCCAACACCACCACCCAAACTAACACCCAAATTACTCCCTGCACCGCCCTCTACTGAGACACACCCCTCATCACCCTCAATCCTCCCTACAAAAGCTGCCTTGGCTGTGCAAAGTTAGTCATTCGACCAACCTTAACCCAGTCACTACTGCCCTTTGCATCACCACTCCCACCGCAACCACCACTCCCTCTCCCTCCAAAATCACCAACAGACCATCCCCTACCTTCCTTTTCCCGTACCTCCCTCTCCTCTTCCCTTCCTCCCTCTCCACCACTCTCGGCCACCACACCACCGCAACCTGCGCCACCATCTCCACTCCAGCCCTCTCAACCTAGGCATCCTCCGCCACCTCAAATTCCCCATCTCCTACCTTAAACACCCCACTTTCCACCTTTTTTCCCTCTTTCCCCACCGCCGCCGTATGCCATCGCCGGTCACCACCAACCCTAGGTGGTACCCTAACCCTTAAAACCCTACTTAGGATGTCTTGATCCCTTTTTACTTATTTTATGTTATTATTCTCATTACTATTATTATTATTGTTGTTGTTGTTGTTGTTGTTAATAATATTATTATTATTATCATTATTATGATAATATGACTATTATTTTTATTATTATTAAGTGTAGCCTCGGGATATTTATCCCATTATTATTAAGGGGTCGAAACCCTAATTTTAACTATTATTATAATTATCCTTATTTTACTACTACTACTACTATTATAAGTGCTAGCCTTAGTATATTACTATTATTACTTTTGTGAAAATTAGGAATCCTACCCCTATAAATAGCACTATTTCAATTATTATTATTATTATTATTATTATCCTTAGAAATATTATTATTTTGTTAATATTAATATTATTATATTATTATTTTTTATTACTAACCCTATTATTAGCCTTAATCTTAATAATACTAGGGTTTTTATTACTATTATTATTATTATTATTATTATTATTATTATTATTATTATTACTATTACTATTACTATTACTATTACTATTTTGCTACAACTAGTATTATTACTATTATTAGAAGTAATAAAGCTAGTAGCCTTAATAGTATAAATATGGCTATAAATATTTATCATGAACCTATTTTGACTAGTAATAACCTAGTAGGCTGATTTAAGAATAAAAATCCTATTTTTTATTGTCAAATTTCTTTTAATAATAGTAACCTTAATATTAGAATAAAGTAGGAAATAATAGTATTTTTAGTAGGGGAAATTAATCCTTAATTTTTTCCTCTTGTAGGTGAACCCAGTCAAAACCCTAAGGAGGTAAGGATGTAGGTAGGGTCCTATGTGTGTTATGTGCCTTGTATGCCATGTACCATGATATGTTATGTATCTTATGATTATCATTATAACTGTTTTATATGTAGTGCAGCTTGGAGTTGAGGTATGCTCATGTGTTTTCTTATGGCATGTGTATAATATATGGTGTGTAATCAAAATAGAGGGAAGGGTTGGATCGGTTGTTGTTGTTTAGTTGTGTCAATCACAAGATTATGTAGCAGAAACACCTGGTTTAAATGTGATTAAACTCGAAAGAATTCAGGTTGAATGCTGGTTGGGTTTGAATGGTTGAAGTTGCATTCAACTTTGAACAAGGATGGGAAATGAAATGCCCAGCACTTCTGGGTAGTTACTACTCCAAAGGAGAGACAAACAAGTTCCTAACTTGGTAGATTTTGATTCAAATGATATTCTATTCTTCTTCCATTACATGTGTGTACAAGGGTATATATAGGAGGAAGGAGCTGGCACCTTAAGTTTAAACTAGCCAAGTTCCTACCTTAATTCAAGCCCATTATCCTACTTGAATTAAGCCCAAATAATACCTAATCTTAATCACAAATATCATTGTCTAAATGATATTACTGACTAACATTACAAAGCCATACAATTAATTATGATACATATATGAAATTACATCAAACCCTAACTTACATAAAATACACTTAGGGTTTACAACAAGTTAGTACAACTAATGATAATCATCACCATATCTTCTTGTTGTAAAGTATCATCCCATGTATGCCATAGTCTTGCATGCTTTGAATACTTGTACACTTTAAGGTGTATTAACATCTTCTTTTTGCAAATATGTAACATACCTAAAAGAACAACTTGAATTGTTTTCAACACCAAGCATAGAAAAATTATCAAGAATATTTAATATGATAAGCTACAATATTAAGAAAGCTAATTCTTCCTTACCTTGAGAATGAAGATGAATATGATAATCATTAGATGCTCCTACATCAACATGTATATGTTGTGATTATGATATGTTGTGATGTGGCCCCATTAGGACATGCATGCTAGGATATTTAATGTAATGATATGGGGTGAGAGGATGAAAAAAGAGAAATGGAGGGGTGATAGGTGTAAAAGAAGGATGCTAGGTTTTGGTGTGGCCAGCTAGGGTTTGGTGTGGTCAACTAGGATTTCATGGTCACACATGTATTTGGGGGAATAAAGTGAAATGATGAGGGTTGATTATGAGGGAGGTGATGTGTGGGGTGTTAAGACAACCTTAGTGGTGTGAGGCAGAGAAGGATGGGCCACATAGGCCCAAATTAGGGTTTTAGGGGAAAACCTTAGGGTAAGGAAGTTAGTAGACTTGGAGGTGTAAGGTAGTTGGGCCTTGACCCACACACTGAGAAGTTGGGCCTCCAGTGTGAGTAAGTGGAAGAAGGAAAGGATGTTGGGGTGTGTTAGGAAGTGTAGAAGTCTCAAGATATGGGACACACCCTCTTGGAAGGATAAGAGTAGATGGAGTGTGACATGCATGTCTAGAGTGAAACTTGTTGAATAATACATTGTAAGACACTAATCATTTAAAGTGGAAGATTAATGAGCTGAGCCCAAACCGATCCACTGGTATAATAGTGGCCAGGTGCTGGGGTGCTCTGGAGACCGATCCACCGGCATATAATAGTGGTCAGGTGCATTCTACCCTGTACGTTTCCGATCCACCGGCTATAATAGTGGGGGATCCCAAGCTCAGTAAACCAAAATCTAAGTATGATAAGACGTAGGAAGACACTAAATACTTACAGTGAAAAACCATGAGATTCGGGGCAAAATTGATCCACTAACAATAATAGTGGCCAGGAGCATTTTGCCCTAGAGACTGATCCACCCGCAATAATAGTGGTCAGAAGCATTTTGCCCTGTACATTTCTGATCCAACGGCCATAATAGTGGGGTTCCCGTACTCTCATGGATTGATAAAGAGCATGGTGTAAAACGAATATTGATCAGAGAGCTAAATAATAAGTTATTCAGACTATAACTTGGCCTTTATTTATTTGTAATGATTGTATGTTGTTTATGTGATCAAGCTTGTGTTACATGTTTTTGTACGCTTGTTCTTAGCTTCATGGCTACCTTGCTCAATACGTAGCATACTGACCACCCGTCTCATGGGTGCTACTCATTCCCACGAGTAGATGGCCCCTTTGAGTTTGTGCAGGTTGGTGATATTGTTTTTGATGCCTTCGATGCTTACAAGACATCGGGCAAGGCTGAGAGTTGAGCATGGACTTGGCCTGAGGATCGAAGCGTCGTGACCGAATTTACTTTTTGTGTTCTTTGCTTTTGTACTGGATTACTCAGACTTAATTTTTATTGTAGTGTAGGCTGTATTTCCTTTTGAGAAATTTTAATCATGTACTCCAGATTGTAAACTCTTTTTCGCGTGCTCTGATTTCTGCCTTATGAATGTTTCAATGCTTTTATGAAGCCTTACTTTGATTTTAAATTATGATGGTTGGTAATCTTTCATTAGCCTTGTGGTTAGTACGAGACCGGCTGGGGGCCGAGCTTGTACTGATTACGGTGGTAATATCTCCAAAATTCACAAGTTTTGATTTACTTACTTCCGTGGAATCCTTTAATAAAATGAAAATTTTTAGTAGTGAATTTTGGGGGTGTTATATAATAACTTAAGTATATAAACCCCCGATATGATCAAAGGTGTCTATAGAGTATAAAAATGTATCTCTAGACTTGGAAAAGAACCCAAGATCATAGAAAACAAAAGTGTTTAAGACAAAATATTCAAATGTAACTTGCATAGCTACCTTGAATGATACAAGTCCTGACTCAAGTACTTCTACTACTTTAAGTAATTAGTGTTTTATTTAGGAATTAGACGAACATAAAATTATGGCCCACATAGAAACACGGGATCTATAATATCCCAGAAATTTAAAACCTATAATTTAATAAATAACCCTTATTTAAAATTTTTTGAGTGTGTAAAAATGGATATGAATATTTAATAAATTAAAATAAATATTTTATTATTTTATCATACTCATTTCATTTAAATAATTTTCCAAACAAATATTTTACTAAAAATTACCTTTTTAAACCAATATATTAAATTATAATAAATTAAATTATTAAATGTATTTATCTATCAAAAATATTCAATAAATTTATTTCAAAAATTATTTTAATTTATTTTCTTCCCTTTTTCCTTTTTCCTTTCCCCCTTTTCCTTTTTCCTTTTCCTTTTCTTTCTCCTTTCTCTTCCTTTTTCTTTTCACCCTTTTCCTTTTCTTCTTTTCTTCTTCTTTGGGCTGCCTGACCTGCTCTCCTTCCCTCCTCCCCTCGCACTGGGCCTCTAGCCCATCCCCTATTCCTTCTTCCATGTGACACCCCATCCCATCTCCCCCTTTTGTTTTCTTCTCCTTTCTCCCCCCGATTGGGTCATCCCAACTTCTTTTTTTCTCTCCCCCTCCCTCGCGCGTGGGCCAATCTGTTTCCCTTTCTTTCTTCCCCTGCCCAGCTGGTGTGCCTCTCCCCTCCTTTTCTTCTTCTTCTTTCTCCTTCCCTCCTTCCATGGACCATCGCATGTCGTGCCTCCTGCACAACCTGCAACCGCTACCTCTGCCATTTTCCCTTTGTAGCTTGCAACCCTAATTTCACTCTCCCTCTCCTCCCCCCCATCCCTTTCCTCCCATTTTTGAACCAAACCCAAGCCTGCAACCCTCACCCTCATGCCTTACATTTTCCTTCTCCTTCTCCCTACAACGGCCACCCTAGAGCCTGCAACCAGCCACCTAGTTAGCACCCTACCTCCCCCCTCTCCCTATCCTTTTCTTCTTCTCTATTGCTGCATTTCTGCCCTGCTTGAGTCCTCCTTCTCCCTCTACCGATCTCCCCTTTCTCCCTTCTCCTCTTATTCTCCTCCTCCCCTATTTTTTTCTCTTCCGCCCTAACCATCGTCCCTACTGCCCAACTAACCACCGACGCCACCTCCCTGACACCCCCACCAATAGGGATGGCAATGGGTCGGGTTTGGGCTGGGTCCAGCCATATCCAGACCCAGACCCGTTTATATTACTTAGACCCATAATCGAATCAGACCCGTCGAGTCTCAAAAGTTCAGACCTAGATCCACCAGGTCTAGCGGGTAGAAGGGTCCTAAATGGGTCCGGGTATTTAAAAAAAATAATCTATGTAAATACAAATACATTTATGTTTTATATAACTTAATATGTATTTTTTTTTAAAAAAAAATCCTCCATGTGAAAAATAAATATATTAAAATAGTTACGTTAACTTTTTTAAATAGTATTTTAATGCTTTTAGAATACAATATTGTACATATTGCTTATAAAGTAAATATATAAAAATAAAATTAAAAATGAATAAGGAGCTCAAATAAGATTATGACAATAATGACAAACATACTACTAGTATAGTAGTATGTATTTATATATGTATATATATAAACACACGCACATATATACTAAACGGGTCTAGCGGGTAGGGTCTGGGTCTAGAACTATTGGACCCAGACCCAGGCCCATTAAGGTATATATGGACCTAAACCTGACCCAGACCCGTCGGGTCTAAAAATCATGGACCCAGACCCACTAAAAATAAGGCGGGTCTAGCGAGTCTAGGTCTGGTCCAAGACTCATTGCCATCCCTACCCACCAACCTCCTTGCACCACCCCATCACCCCCACTCGCTCCTACAACCACCTTCCTACTCCCTTTCTTTTTCTTTCTCCTTCTAGGCCTCCACCCTACACCACCATTGTCCGCTGTCGTTCTGCCTCTTCCTCCACCTCCAAAGCCACCAATCTACTCCCCAACACCTCCTCTACCACCCCACATCCTCCCTTTGGCCGAAAATCCCCTAGCAGCCCCTCCTTTTTCTCCTTCTTTTCCCTTCCTTCTTTTCCTCCACCAAACTTGCATCCTCTTGTCCCAGCCATGCAGTAACCGCCTCTGCCACCCTGAGCCGCCGATCACCGACCCTCGACCCTCGACCACCACCTACACCCCTACTGCATCCCTGCACCCAGCCACTACCCTAACTCCCCTCCACAAGCTCTCCACCCCACTCCCAAAACCCCATCTAAACCAAACCATTCCCTTCTTCCCACTTCTCCCTATTTGACCCCTTCTCCCTTAATTTCCTTACATGCAGCTCACGCTGCATGAGCAACATGATCTGCTACCCCCCTTTGGTAAGCCTTGAGGTATAATAATGATTAACATTAGTATGTATTTAATTAAGTTTTTTATATAGGTTTATTCTTTTGATTTTTCTACTTCTAATATGATAAATATTGATATTATTTTTAGGTATTGATTTTACTAATCAAAGCACAAACCTTTAACCGGGATACCGGTAATGTTTGATTATTACGGAAAATAAGATAACTATTATACCCTACTAAAATGCGTAGATATACGTATACTAGCACAATAGAATTTTTAATATGTCTATATGCATGATATATGTTGTTAAATATAAGGTATTTAGTGGCATGTGTTGGTTGATGAAAAGAAAAGCATGATAATTTATGTGCCATGTGTAGAAATGATATTTAAGGGAATGAGCCATGTTATTAATAATGTTAAATACATATGTATAGTATGATATGCTAATGTGGCCATTTGTTGTATAGATAATATTAATGTAAACCCTAGGGGCATTTTAGTAAATTCTTGTGTATGAAAGCATGGCCTAAATAAGTATGTGTGATAGGTGCTAATGTGTATTAATGATAAATAATAGTAGTTGGTGGTGTTGGATGATGGGTATGGAGCATGAATATTAATATTTTATGTAGTGAGGATATTTTAGTAAAATCTGTATAATAAGGGAAAATGGTAATTTATAAGAGTAAAGGGGATAAAATGGTAAATGGATAAGTAAGGAGGGCATGTTAGTAATTTTAAATGGAAAAGGGGATAACTTGGTAATTTAATAAAAGAGAAGGGTATTTTAGTAATTTAACATAAAGGAAAGGGTATTATGGTAATTTTATAAAGTAAAGGGGTAAAATGGTAATTTAATAAAGGAGAAGGGTATTTTTGGTAATTTGGCATAATGGAAAGGGTATGGTGGTAATTTTGTAAAGTAAAGGGGTAAAATGATAATTTAATAAAGGAGAAGGGTATTTTGGTAATTTGGTATAAAGGAAGGGTATTTTGGTAATTATGTAAGGTAAAAGGGTAAAATGGTAATTTTGTATAAAGGAAGGGTATTTTAGCAATTACGTAAAGTAAAGGGGTAAAATGGTAATTTGGTATAAAGGATGGGTATATTGGAAATTATGTAAATTAAATGGGGTAAAATGGTAATGTGATCAACCAAAAGGGCAACTTGGTAAATTTTAATAAGTAAGAAGGGCAAATTGGTAAATTAACCAACCAAAGGGGTAATTTGGTAATTTTAAATAAGTAAGGAGGGAAAATTGGTAAATTAACCAACCAAAAGGAAAATTTTGTAATTTTAATAAGTAAGAAGGGCAACATGGTAAATTAACTAGTCAAAAGGGCAATTTGGTAATCTTAATATGTGAGAAAGGCAATTTGGTAATTTAGCCAACCAATAGGGCGATTTGATAATTTAACAAGTATAGAGGATAATTTGGTAATCTAACACATGCAAGGGGTAATTTGGTAATTATGCAAATATGAAGGGTAATACGGTAAATTGACAAATAAAGAGGGGTGACTTGATAAATTTTAAAGACAAGGGGTATTTTAGTAATTTTGTAAAGATGATAGGGGTAAATCGGTAACTTGTGTTTAATATGTCGATGGATTAAATGAGTTTCATAATCACACATAAGTAATAGTAAATAATAAGGTAACGATATTCGGTAAGTCAGTGAGTCTCATAAGAGTAGGGCCTAACCTAAGGTTGGATAGATAATAAAGGGTGTGATGTAGTGTTTATCACATAATTATGCAAAAAGTGTCCGGTTTGTAAGTATGCATGGAAATGTATGTTAGATATGTTGAAGTACATGTTAGGGTTTGGTGTATGCCATGATCCTTAATATGGAATGCTTGATTCTATGGCCAATATATCTTTGTGTCTCTGGATTTGTGACCTTTTTGCTTCCCTCGAATTAAATAAATGGACCTGTTGAATTAGACATGAATAAAGTAATAATTACGTAAAGTGAAAGATTATTGAGTCGGGCTCAGACCAATCCACCGGCATAATAGTGGCCAAGTGCAAGATGCCCTAGAGACCGATCCACCAGCGAATAATAGTGGCCAGGTGTGTGCTGCCTTATATGTTTCCGATCCACTAGCTATAATAGTGGGGGATCCTGAGCTCAATAAACCAAACATGGGATATTAATAAATTATGGAAAGACATTAATCACTTATAGTGGAATACCATGTGAGTTAGAGCCAGACCAGTCCACCGACGAATAATAGTGGCCAGGTGCAAGGAGCCCTGGAGACCAATCTACCGGCGAATAATAGTGGTCAGGTGCATGTTGCCTTGTATGTTTTCCGATCCACCGGCTATAAAAGTGGGGTTCCTGCACTCACATGAATACAGTTCGAAAGACGATGATTGAATAATGATTAATTAATGGCTTAAGACAAAAAGTATTAATTAATGGCTTAGGTATATGATGGAATTGATAAGTATAGGGATTTTGCATTACACATCCTTTATCGTATGTTGTGTTGCCTTGTGTGTTGGTTATGGGGTTGGTTTTGATTTTCCTAAGCCCATGTATGATATTATCCTATGTTGTTATGTATTATGTGTTGCATGTGGGCCTTGCCTTTCAGTTTGGTATAAAGGGTTACTTAGTACTATAATACTGAAGGGTTCCATTTGTGGATCCCTACCTAGTCAATCGGTAGTGTCTCTTGCAAGAATATTGCATGTGCTATTCCAGCAGGTATTAGGTACGAGCATAAGGATTATCTAGAAATGTTCAAGGTTTACCTTTAACCTTTTTATTCCTTGTTCAACCCAATTTTTATTCTTATAACCACTAACAATGAGTTTTTATCTTTTGTGACATCTTTAATGCACTACTCTAATTTAAATGAAAGTGAATTTGTGTGAATTATATAGTAGTTCTTTTTAGTCTTAGCACTTGATACTGGAACGATAGGAGAAAACTGGTCTGGTATTAAGTGTGGCGGTAATATCCCTGAAATTCACGGTTTTTGCCTTTTGCTTATGCTATCTTCTTTAACTAAAATGAAATTTTTTAATAGTAAATTTTGAGGGTGTTATAGGATCACACCTCCAACAAATGTAATTCAACTCAATACATATGTGAAGCATATTGGGTCATGTTAGATTAAAGTGATTTAGGATCATTTACACTAAACTGAAAAAGAGAGAATAGAAGAGGGAAAAAGAAGGAATATCATAAATATGCACCTCATATGATCATATACTTCAATCACCATCTAAGATATTCACCACTTGGAATAAAGAGGGTAAGATCTTGAGAATAATTTGATAAAGTTCTTCACTTTAACTTTGAGTACTCAACATCATCGAAGAGAGAAAATATGACAGCCAAATTTGATTTTTTATTTTTATTTTTATGTGACTCTAACACTTTATAAGAGTATATTAGGTCCTATTTGGTTGCAAACAAACTTAAGTAGGCATAAGTGGACTAACTTGATTATAATCAAACTAACTAGTTACCAAAGAAAAGTGAAACTAAGTAGTTAAAATCTGACAAAGAGTACAACCAACTATTGATCTTTTGGTTTATAAAAATGAAGTGCAATCAACCCTCTCTTACCTTTTACAACTAATTATATAATGTACTACAAGTTAATAAATTTAAACTAATATTTAGGCATCATTAATTTAAACTAATTTTCATCATATTGTGTAGTCTGGGTGGGTGGACTCCACCTCTATCTCTATCTCTCTAAGGGAGATCTTGAAGAGACAGAAAACCCTCTAAAAGGAGTTCCACATTTTGAATAGACAATGCTATGGAGATAGTCAGCTGAGAGTTGCCAAGGCGAAAGATCAGCTTGAGAAATGTCAAAGGCTCATTTATGAATCCCCTCAGGACACAAATTTGTAGATGGAAGAGAAACATTATCTTGATGAGTATCACAAACGCCTTCATGACCTTACTAGTTTCCTCAACCAGAAGAGTAAGGTTTATTGGCTCACTATGGGGGATGATAACACTAAATATTACCACTCAGTCATTAAGAAAAGAAGAGCTCAGAATAAAATCCATACTATTATGACACCTGATGGGAGATGGGTTTTCGAGCCAAATCAAGTTGCTGAGGTCTTCGTTGAATATTATCAACAGCTCCTTGGCACCCCTACTACTACTTCTGGTGATATTGATTGTACTGCTATTCAGATGGGTCACATTCTTACACTTGATGACCAAATTCAGTTAACTAGGCCCTTCACATCCAAGGAAGTGAAAGATGCTCTTTGGAGTATTCCTACAACGAAGAGCCCTGGTCCAGATGGTTTCAATAGTGTTTTTTATAAAGCTACCAAGGATATCATTGGAGATGACATCTGTATGTTCATCTTACAATTCTTCAAATATGGCACTCTCCCTGTTCAGTTAAATGAAACTATCATCTCTCTGATTCCTAAAAGGAATGATGCCTATTCCCCCAAGGATTATAGACCTATTGCTTGCTGTAATACTCTATATAAGGTCATCTCTAAAATGATATGCTCGAGACTCAGTTCCGTTCTCCCTAAATTGGTAGATGAGAACCAGGGAGCCTTTGTTGGTGGTAGGTATATTGGACACAATATTCTTATTACCCAAGACCTCCTTCGGTTGTATAACAGGAAAAAGGTATCTCCGAGATATATGATGAAGATTGATCTTCAAAAAGCTTATGATATAGTAAGTTGGAGTTTCATTGGACATCTTCTCACATCACTTAATTTTCCACCTGAATTTAGAAATTAGATCATGGGATGTGTGACCAAGCCAAGATATTTTATTTCCATCAACGGTTGTCTCCAGGGTTATCTTAAGGGAGGTAAGGGTATTAGGCAGGGTGATCCGATCTCTCATGGGATGTGCGACCAAACCAACATAGGAAAATGCTCACGAAAGACAGGATCCTTCGTTTTGGAGTGGGTGAGGAATCCCCCTCATGTGTTTTATGTGATCAACATGATGAGTCCATTGAGCACCTGTTCTTTGAATGCAAGTTCAGTATGAGACTCTATGATGTCATTCAGGATTGGATTGGCAGTGACTTATGGCCTAAGCCTTATGTGGAATGGATACATTGGATTCAATCTCGACGTGGGTGGAAGATGGATGATGTAATTCTCATTGCCATTTTAGCAGCATTGATTTATTATATTTGGAGAGACAGAAACCTTTTCGTGCATACTTCTAAACGTAGTCCAATCTCCTGCACAGCTGATTGGATTAAACATAATGTCAAGACCAGAGCCATGCATCTTGCTAGGAAAAAGAAGGGGAGGATTCAAAGTAGTATTTTTGCTAGTCTAAGCTATTGAATGTTGGGTTCCTAAGGTATGGGTCTATCATACCTAGGCTCCTTGGTGTACAGTTGGTATATTTTTGGTTGAATTAATATATAGCAATTTTATACCAAAAAAAAATTGTAAAAAAGAAAAGTTAGACTTGTAGTATTTCTTGTGGAATATTTAAAGTACAAGAATGTGACAATTAAACTTAGTCTTCCTTCCAAAAATCCCTACCAACTACGTATGTTATGATGCTTTCCAAATGACCCTGGATTTATACCTAAATAACTCAAAAGTAATCCAATTTGTTGCAGGATTAGGCTAGATTGAAATTGTTGTTAGATACTATTGTAGTTATTGATAATTGCCAATTGTAGCAACTGCCAATATTTTTCATCCAATTACATGCCTAATAATCCTCAAAAACTGACCCCATTTGCCCACAGGGCAAGCTAAAATGGTAGATGCTACCGCAACAATTTTATCTTGAAGTGCAAGTCATTTTCAGCCTTATTTTATCCATCTAAAATTTAGAAATTTAGATGTTTGAATATGGTTTGTATGGTTCACCTATGTATCTAAATTAATATTTAAAAGTGAGAAAGGTTTTATGGCCTCCAAAATTAAGAAGATTAATCTACGCTAATGTGTGATCTTGTAACATGTTTTCTCCCTATATCAAGCCTTGATTAAAGGCTGAAATTAATGCCAGGAAACTCCAAAAAAAATTTGTCAACTAAAGCTTACAATCAACCCTAAATATGAACTTTTAAGCTAAATTTAGTTGTTATTGTTGTAGCTAAAACATAGGGCTATTGTTACTGTTTTGGTGGTCACCTTGGAATTATTTTGATTAGGGATGTAAAAGGGGTGGGTTCAAGGTGCGTATACCCATATTCGTATCCAATAAAAAATATAAATCCATACCTGAACCAAAATGGGTATCTACTAAAACATCAATATCTGTATCTATTAGATATCTGTTACCCAATGGATTATCCATTTATCCGTTAATGGATATTATCCAATGGATAAATCCATGACCCGACGGATGAACCATTTAGGGTTAAACCAAATGACAATTTTAACCTTAATTTATACTATATTTATTTTAAAATTAAGGGTAAAAGGATAATATATATACCTAAACCCGATGGGTATTTTTTTCCATCCTCCATATCTGTATCTGTATCTGTTTATCTATATTCGTTTAAGTATCCGTCAGATTTTGGGTAAAATCTGCCTCGTTTACATCCCTAATTTTGACCCCTATGGGCATTCCTTGATGCAAGGATGACAAAATTTTCATGATGTATTCCTCCTTGAATGAAATTGAGCTTGAAAAGGGGCTCTTGGTGTGTAGTTAAGACAACAACCAAATCATCATAATTTTCAAAACAAAAATTAAAAATGAAGGTTGATGTTCCTACATCACATATCCTTATTATAATTTTTATTAAATACATGTTTGATCCACACGGGATCAAGGGCCAAATGATTGCACAAAGGTCAACACTATTCCAACTAGAAAAAAAGCCCAATATTGCAAAAATTAAATCTAAAAGTCCATTAACTCTAATTATTGAGGTCAAGGGCTAGGGATAGGCAAATTCTCATGCGCATGAACTCATTATAGCTATCAAAGTCAATTTCATAGAGACAAATGGTTAATTACCAAATTTTATGTTTTAGACTAGCTAAACTTATGCATAAAATATAAACAAATAAAATTGAAGGGTTTATCGACAAAAATTAAATGTAATGACTAGTAGGATGGGATTCAATATATCAAGAGGTCGGGATTCTAGATTGCGGGCTCTACCACACATTTAATGCTTTATAATAAATTAATTTACTTCTTGATGTTAGCCTAAATAATAATAATAAAAAGGTGAATTAGTCTAAATTAATATAAAGCCTATTTGAGAATCTAAAGACCATGTCTAATTAAGATTAATTACCTATTTTTTTTAATTAAGATTAAATTAAACCCATTAAATTTAATTTTAATCCTATTCAAATCCCTAATGAATCTAGCTTACTTTCATTGTACAAGTTTCTTATTTAATTTTTAGATATCCAATATTAATTGTCACCTTTCGGTCCTTAATAAATTACTTCCTCCATATAAAAAAAGAAGTTACTATGTCATTTTGCACACTTTTTAAGAAATTAATAAAATTAGTCTTAAAATTATACTAATACCTTTCATTGAAAAATAGCAAAGCATTTAATGCATATATAATAAAAAAAAAGGTAGGGTAAAAATGGAAAATAGACTTCTACTTTGCTAATATGACTTTCTTTTTTATATAAAAGATTGATGATATAATGACTTTATTTTTGATATGAAGGGAGTTTTTAATATTCATAATTCCATGATCGAGTGAATCAAAAATTTTAAATAATAATAAATTGAGTTGAAAGATTTAAATTTTCACTAAGAAACTTCCCTAATTCAATATTAATGACCAAAATTTGGGTTCTTTTCAATCCTAGTCAAGAAATATAGTCACACATGATTGGAATTTAATAAAACATTAAATTATTATGCAAATATTAAATAATTTTCCAAATCAAACATAAGAAGAGATTAAATTAAAGAAAGGAAAGAAATAACTTATCTATTAATATAATTCTTTAAAATAGAGACCAATAATCTAATCTTGTACAAGAGATTCTTTATTTTCTTTCAATGATTTAACTATAAAACTAAGAAATAATTAGAGCTTAAGGGAGATCTAGAAAATGATTCAAAATCTAAACTGGATGCATATATATAAATCTCAAAAATCTAGCAAAAGATAAAAGAATCATCATGAAAACATGATCAAATCATGACCATGGAGTGTGCCCATGTTGTTGTAGAATCTACTTAGTTAGAGTTTCTAGGGCTGAACCATAGGTTTGTCATCTACCATGACAAGTGTGAGGGACCCTACACTAATTGATTTCAAGCAACCTTTAGTGTTTTGGCTATAACTTTTTCATCAACCTACAAATAAGCTGATTAAAGTTGAGTTGGATAGATAGCGAAAAGATATACAACTTTTATCTTTGAATTTTATCAAGGATATAATTGTATCATGACCTAATTTTTAGTTCTTCATGCTCATATATCCATTTTCTTCTTGCCATGCATTATAAACTCCATTGTTGCTTCAAACTCTTGGTTAACTTAAAATGCTCATTGAATATTTTGATCTTGAGACAATACCTACATAAAATAACAAAAAACCATAGCATTATCCTCAAGCTAAATAAAGAATATGAACCAAACAACCATTAATCTTACTTGAAAGATGCTAAAATAATACATATTTTATCTGTTTATAAATCAATGGTCTATAAGAAGTCAATGAGTAATACCCCACTCTTTTGGAAAACCTGACTTATCTAGAATTGATATTGGCAGAGATTAAGGTCCCTTATTTTGGTAATTTATCACATATTTGTAGAATTTTGAAACTTTAATAGCATTTTCAAAATGTTTTGTTTAAGAATCATTATATATTCTTACAAATTTGTGTTCTGTAAACCTTGTGAGCACTTTTGGCCTCTCAACTATTTTCAAATTATTATCTAATATATATATTGGATATCCTAAATTTTTTATGATTCTCCAATGCTTTTTCAATATGTCAAACTAAGTTGCTAGTAAAATAACAATATTCATGCCTCAATTAGCCTTATTTTAGTATTTTTGAGCTTCATTAAGCCCTTTATGGTTATCTAAATTTTATGAAACTTTAGGGATCATATTATGTATTAATTTTGATCTAAATATGATGTAAAAATATTTTAATATCATGCACATCATTTTTGGATTAATTCAAATAGTTTTATACCTTAAAAGTCACCAAATCGCACATTTATTCCTCAATTATTATCCAAATTTTATGATAATGCATATGAGCCCTCTCATTTTTTTTCCATATATTTTGTGTCCCCCTTTTTATAGGTATAAAAAAATTCTTCTTCATAGATATTTTTTGCAAATATCTTAAGGTTAGCATGTTTTTCTTCTCACTTCTCTACCACTCATTATTTTGTATGTGCCTTAAGGATAACCACTCATCTTGGCAACCAAATTTTGTAGATCATATCTCCTTCCAATCATGTTGCATGTTTAGATTTTTTTTTAAAAATTAAATCTACCTTTAGGTCCATATTTCCTTAACTTAATTCTTAAGTCTCTTACCATAGCAAGACTTGGTCATTTTCTCTCTTTTATCTTCCTCCTTCATTCTCAAACTTCTCCTATCCTTTATCCCTCAAATTTTGGTGGCCATAATGTTCATTTACCACCATTAATGTGGATTTATTTTTCTTCCAAAATTTAAGATAATTAATAATTTCTTTTCCTCTTCAATTCTTCTTCTTTGATTTGGTTTTAAGGATTATCTTTCCCTAATCTTTTATATGGAATTTCTAGGTTTTTCTTTGTTAATATTTTTAGTATTAAAGATTATTTTAAATATAATCCTCCAAAATCCTAAGTAAATAGATTTGATGATGTTATATGCTTTGGTTTTGAATTAAGCATGAAAGTATGATTTTGGTGGGTTTTGGTCAAATTTTGGGGGCTTTGAAGATGTTATTGTTTTGATTAAATTGATGGTACCATGTGGTAGATCTTGAATAATAGATGAAATTTTAGTGTAACTTGATTAAATCCGATTATGTTCAGTATGATTTTGGATTAAAAGAAAGTATGAAAGTTCTAGATGTGATATTGATCTTTTGGTGGCTTTGCTAAATTAATTGTACCATGTCATAGTTTGTAATTTGTAGATGAATTTTCATGAATAACATGCTTTGATTTGAGTAATTTTTCATGCTCTTATGTATGGTTGAAATTTTAAAAGGTTTAGATTTCCATGTTTTTCATGTTCATAATATTCAAAGTTTTCTTGGTTAATGTCGCCCTAATCACCCTAAGTAGAAGTTAATTTGTGACTAATCATTTTTATTATAAGTTTTTCAATAAGATGAATAATTAACCCAAAAATGACCTTATTAGTATAACTAGGGGTTAATGGTCAAACTTTGACCGCTGACAATTAGCTTTAACCTTGTAAATATTAAATGAATGTAAATAGTAATTCTCGGTAATAAAATATTTCTTATTATTGCGATTGAGATTTTTGGTATAAAATGACATTTTTTATCACAGAAAAATAGTGATTTTTTTTATCAATAATATATTTGATATTTTTGTGAAATTTTCTAAAATTGGTGTGAAACCATATTTTATGGTAGTTAAGCATAATATATATGATATTTTTGTCTTTTAGCTCTTTTGAGGTCTCTCAACTAAAAGTGGTATTTTCCAAAATAAACGTGATCAATAATATTGGTATATGGTTAATTTTAAATAAAAACACTTGGTTATGTGGGCCATATGATTATTTGGGCTTTGAAGCATTTTCAGGACTTTGGATTTAAGTGGTTTTACTTATTCTAGCATTATTTCAACTTTGTTGGCTTATGTGCCTCTAGTTTTGATGTTTTGGGTTATGCCCTTAGTTTTAATGGTCTGTTTTGATTTGGGATTAAGGTTTGGATTGGTTTTGGTTTTGGTTTGGTTTATGCCCTTGTTAACATGTCATTAATTTAACATTTGATTTGTTTTGGGGCTCCATACCTTATTTGACTTTAGATCCTTGGGATTCTTTTAAGTGGCTTTGGTATTCGATGAACTATAATTCATCTTTTGTGAATGGGGTATGGAGGTTGTGGTTAGATACCTGACCTTGTTAGAAGAAAATTGTTTCACTCCCTTAAGCGTCCATTTACCACTGCATGCAAGTAAACATTTATCTATATATAGCTTAATGAAACACACTTTACTTGTGCTAACCTTAGAGTATATCCTATGACCCATGAGATTTTCTTCAAATCCAAATGGAGATAAGACCATAGAAACATAGATACCATTCTTGGGAAGCAATTGTTTCAGCCTATACATGAATCTCTTAAGCTTTCATACTAAATTATCATCCACACTAGATTAGTAACCTTTACATTGTTTCATATGTACCTCTTCCTCCATCTCACCATTTGGAAAGGTTATTTATTGCAATTCAAAATCAAAATGAGCAACAAATGCCATAAACTTGTAACTGAACCCTTAGCATCTAAACTAGTATTGTACCTATGAATGTTACATTAAGAGTCCCTTTTAATATTAAAGACTTACTTAAAGCCAATATGCTTAGCTCCATCAAGGAACTACATAAGATATTGCATATCATTAAACTTCATAGAGTTCATCTCATCTTTTATACATGGTACCATAACTTATATTTATAACTAATCTTAACTTACATAAATGTCTTAGGATCATCGACAACACAAATATCACAATAAGATTCTAGCAAGTGCACATAGTCACTAGAGATTGTTGGTCTTATTTTCCTAGTAGACCTTCTACATATTGGTACAACCTCAAACATCATCAACAAACTATGGAGCCTCATTAATCTACTATTCACCGATGACATGTATTCAAGGTAAACAGTGAATAAAGTTCAATCCATTATATGAAGTGTAAGTCTTCACTACCATATGATCATTCTAGAAACTGTATTTCTGTTTTATCACTTCCACTAATTAAATCATGCTCAAGAAACTTAAAGTTCCGCAAACTCACAAATCTAGTGATATTAGATGAACAATAGAACCAATGACCCTTAGACCCCTCGGTATATCCAATGAAATGCCCACTTATGTTCATTAGGTATATCATCCTATCTTGTGTTTATATACCCTCACTCTAAATGGACAAATTCAAACATGCATATGTCTTGAATTTGGCTTCTTTGCCAGTTCAATGCACTTTGAAAAAAGAAGCAAAAGAAACCACTTGGTGTTGAGCACTACTGAAAAAAGCTATGAAACAAGAGGTTAGGTCTAGGCTATCACTTTCCCTTTCCATAGTTTGTTAATCGAAGACTAATAAAATGAATACTCTTTACAGCTTTTTGTGTTGAAAGAGTCACTAATTTTTCAAACTCTTCTTTTCCGCTCAGCTACGCCAGTCTTCTTTTGGGGTATATGGACAGGTAGTTTGAGAGTCAATTTCTTGTTCTAGTGAATCAAACCTATTATTTTTTTTCTACTTTACAGGCTTGACTTCTATCTTCCATTCCACATAGGCTAGCTTCCTTGCCTCCCTTGCTCAAAGGCTAAAGACATCACTGGAAAAAAAACTTTTGAATATATAAACTTGGTCATAGAAACCGTTTTTCTTATTGAAGGGAATTACTTCCTTTATAGTGATTTCAGAAACCACTATCTAGCTTGTACATTAAAAAAAGGTGAAAGGAAAACTCAACAGTCAAAAGAAAGAAGAGGAAATAGATATAGGAAGGTCCAAGGCCTACTCTTTTCCTGCTTTAGAGTTTTGAGAAAGGTGGGTCAGGAATAGAGGGACTTGGCTTGCCGGTAATCAGATTCTTTTTTGTCTTCCAACCCTTAAATAGCTCAAAAGTGCTATAAGCACAACTCTAATTGATATATACTTCAAGGTACATTTATATAAACATAATCATATTTGGTAGCTCAATCCACAAGAACCTAGGAAGAATAGACTTGCTAGATATACTATACATTATGTCCAACAATGTATTGTTTCTCTCTCTACATCACTATTGGGCAACAATATCATGCATTTGAAGAAACATACAAAGCACCATGTGCTTGTCCTTCCTCAATATACTTGTTATAATATTCTTCACCTTTATCTAGCTATAGAATCTTTATTTTTTTTACCATATTGTTTCCTTAGCCTTATATGCTTTAAAGGCATCTAATGCTTCATATTAATTATAAAACAAGTAAATATACATAAAACATGAGCAATCATTGCACCACCAAACCATCTTGCAACCCTTCCCTGCCTACATTATCCTTCCCTTACACTAAGCCAGCCACGCCTCTACCCATCTAAGCATGCCAACCAGCTTGTCGAGCCCCCTCAGCCAGTTATATACATATATATACCCCTTCTTCTCTACTCCTCCCTACTCCTTTCCCTGACTTTGTTCGGATTCAACACCATCACCTTGATCCACTTTCATCTACATCACATCCTCAAGCCAACACCACACCCAGCATCACCACTGTCCGAGCCATCCTTTCTTCTCCTTTCGTCCTTATTCTTCTTCTTCTTCTTTCCCTACTCAACTGACCTCTATCTCCTTTCCTTTCTCCTTCTTCCTCCCTTGGCTTTGCTATGTTTGGTGTAGGTTTCACGACCAATTCCACCTACTCACAGCCATACCTCATTTCCCCTACACCACGTGCCTAGAGCCTTGCCCCACCAGTTCCCCTTATCTCAGCTCTATCAACCCTTACCAACCACCACCGTTACCTCCTACCTTGCATCATCACCCATCCATGTCTTAAATATCCCCCAATGTCATCCTTTCATCAATGCCCATCTCCTCCATTTCTAACTCTTGCCTCACCTCCCTAAACCACACCCTCTCTGCCTCCACCGTGCCCTTTTCTCTACACCAAAATCGCACCAACACCACCACCCAACCATTTTTCTCCTCACACTGCCTACAACTTAGCTACCACACCAACCACCATCATTCACCTTCCACTCAACTACCATCTCCAGCAGCCTGCACCACCACCAAAGACTTTCTCTAGCACCTCTCCCTCATGCATGAGTGTGGGATTTTTTTAGCTTAATGATTTGAGGGGAATTTTAGTGATTTTTTACATTGATAAATATTTTTAAATAAATTATTATTTAATGGGTTAAATATTAATAAGGTTAATGTGGTATTATCTTTAGGTACAAGCAATTAATTAGAGGAGCCTAATAAATTTTAGTAGATTGCCTATAATTTATACTTTTGCCTAAAGTTAGGCAATCCATATACCCTTTTAAAATTTTAGATATCCCATGATATCAAATTAGGGTTTTGATGTATAAATTATATTAAGTATGTTTGTTATATTGTAATTATCTGTCTAAAAATATTAGCATGAAATTCAATAAAATGGAACATGTTATTTTGTGTAAAGTATTATGTGTATGAAATTATATTAAAATGGGTTTAATTCTAGAAGTAAATAATGTATTCATGTATATTCAATATGATAGCTTAAGCATTCTTGGTGTACTTTTAGCATAATTATCATTGTTATGTGCCTTAGGGACAATTTGGTCTTTTTAAGTGTACTGTATTATCTATCCTAATAAGAATACCTAATATATACAATTTATTATTAAGTATGGAGGTATGTGATTTGATGTTTTAGAATCACATGTTTTAGTATGGTTATTATTATTGTGAGTCCTAGGGACCATTTGGTATTTTTAAGCATATCATAATATTTATTCCGATAAGCATGCCTAATATGTATTTCTTGTTCTTGAGCATGGATATATGTGATTTTGGATGAATAAGATACTCGTGTTCAGGTTTTACGTGTTATATCATATGTAGGGGTAAAATAGACATTTGATGTATTTGGTAATTTAATAAATGTTAAATAATTTAATTATTGTATTTTAGCCTTTTCATAATAAATTAATAAATAAAATAAAATTAGTATTTAACATGGATGATAATGTGGTAAATATGGTCTCAAGGGCATTCTGGTCATTTTTTGCTTTATGCGCCTAAATGGGAATGATTAATCCTAGGATAGCATTGGGTGTATTATCATGTTGAACTTAGAATTAACATTGATTATGATTATCTTGAATAACTAAAAATGAGCAAACATGGTTAAGAATGGAGGTTAGACTTATTTATGTTTTATGTGATTTCGTAATCACCTTATTAAAATACTAATATTTAAATTGAAAGAACTCAAGATCGAGAATGGTGAATCTTTAAGGATAACCCACTATTGATCATGGATTTTTTTCTAGTGTGATTTAATGCCCCAACCAAGTCCTATATCTTATTTTATTTAGCTCTACGGACTTATAGAGGATATGCATACTTATGAATTAGGTGTCCTTCTCATTAGGGTATAATGCTACATTTGTGCGCCAGTACAACTAAGGTACCTTAATGTCCTTAGGTTGATAGTCAGTAGGATATTGCATTGTCTTAGTGTGCCAGTATGACCAATGTACCTTAATTTCTCCAAGATGATATGATATTCCCTCTAGTAAATAAAAATTGCAATAATTACTATTGGTTTGAAATGATTATTGGATTGGCTTGGTAATAGCCTTTGTACCTACCTCTGATTCAGTAGTAGCCTTTGTGCCTACTTGTGATTTAGTAGTAGCCTTTGTGCCTACTTGTGATTTAGTAGTAGCCTTTGTACCTACATATGGTCTGGTGATAACATTTGTGCCTATTTGTGGTTCACGAGAGTAACCTTTGTACCTACCTGTGGTTCAATGTTAACCTTCATGCCTACCTATGTTTTTGTAGTAGCCTTCGTGCCTATCTATGTTCAGTATTTACCTTTGAGCCTTACCTATAGTGTTATAGTTTTTATTGGTATCACTATTGAGATATGAGATACATTATGAAGGTTATGGTTTTGTGTTGAGATTAATTCTAATAATTAATTTAGAGAGCATCCCTTAGATGTTTGGTTGGCAATTTTTCGTATATTCCAATTTAACAAGTATGACCAGTATGTGGCTTTCGTAATATTTTTTATCTGATATGATTGTCGTATTTTGATTAACTCATGTATATTCTAATATATCATGTATTATTGTGATGCCTTCTATATGTTTCATGTAGGATTTTCATATTAGTCTTGTATAATGGGTTACTCGGTACCATTGTACAGATGGATTATGTTTCATGGATTATTTTGGGTTGAGAATTATGAATATCCAATGTTATGTCTGGTATATTTTGATCTGGATGTTCTTGTATTCTTAAGTCCTTATGTATCCTTTCACCAAGTTTTGTAACCGTTAATGTTTGTTTTATTCAAAATGATATTAATCTACCTTGTTCGTTCTAATATAATTCTTATATTTGCATTATTAATTCAAGTGGAGTAATAATTTTATCCTTAGCACTTGATATAAGATTGGTAGAGAAAAATGGACTTGTACCAAGTGTGGTGGTAACACCCTAGGTTTTTACTATTTTAGCTTCTATAATTAACTCTTTAAAAAAAATTAAGCCCTAAATATGGGGGTGTTATAGGTACCACCTCCCTTGCATCACCACCTCACCCCACCTTCCAGCTAGCTATGTGACACACCCACAAAGCCACCCTCCCCCCCCCCCCACACACACACAACCACACACTTGGTTGTGCCATGTTTCGAAACAACAAGCTTCATTGATGACAAGTTTTGTTTGGTTCAGTTTTACTCCATTTCCCATCCTTCTTTGCCTTACCTTTCCATGAATATTTTCCCTAATTTCTAACCATGTGTCATTCTTGATTTATAGGTGATTTTTTAATGGCAGGGGAGGAGGAGTAATAGAGTTTAATACATTCCTAGAGACCAATGACATTTTTGGTAAGAATACAAGTCATAGTTAGGGTTTTTAATTGCAATGTGTAAATTTGTATGAAAACTCATGTTTGGTATTATATATATGGATAATGACATTATGATTATATTGTTTTATTTTGTATTGTGTTATATGATAGAAAAGTGATAAATATGAAAAAATGTAATTATGTACATTGCTGGCTAAGTTCGATTTCATGAGTCTAGTGGGTTAGGTTGAATCATTATCTAAATTGAGCTATGATGTTTGCTCATATGTGTGTGTCTGTGTGTTTAAGTTTTTACTTGATGAGATGTGTTGGAGGTCAAAAAACCATTCATAGTGGGGCTCATAGTTTTTTTTTCTTTTGTAAAAATATGAGCATTTGTGTTACTTAAAGAAAATTTGGTCAATACGGATTAAATATGGAATATTTGGTATTTTAATGTGTTAATTGGTTCTAAATTTGCTAAATATATTATGTGGAGCATTTAGAGTAGTTATAAATGGCCTAAATCCAATCAAATAAAGAAATGGAATATTTTGAAAATAGTAACTCAAGAGGTAGAGTCATTATCGCATGTATGAAACGTTGGAGTTGTATTTTAATTTTTGGGTATGTTGTTAATATTAGTATTTTAATAATTTCTATTAAATTTGGCGGTTATATGAGTTTTATGGAAAAATTTATTCCTAATTTGTGAAATTATGGTTTTATAAGATTTTGTGAATAATAACCCTAGAGATAGGGTTGTCATCACATATGTAAGACATTAGAGTTCGAACTTGATATTTGGATATATTATCAATAATCATATTTTAGGGACATGCACTACATTTATTGGTAAAATGAGCATTATGAAAGAAGTGATGCTTAACTTGTGAAATTAGGGTTTCTTAGTGGAAATATGGATCTTTTCCTTGGGGAATTAACTGAAATCTATGTGGTTATTTTTTATGTGTTTCAAATAATTATGTTAATTTGGATTATGTCATTGCATATCTGAATGTGTTTTTACACGTTGATGTTGTAATCCCCCGAAATTTTAAAAAACCTATAATATAATAAATAGCTTTTATTTGGGATAAATTAACTTTTAAAATTATTTAATTTAATTATTTTATGGATTTTTGAGTATATAAAATTGGATAGGAATATTTAATAAATTAAAATAAATATTTTGTTATTTTATCATACTCATTTTATTTAAATAATTTTTCAAACTAATATTTTACTAAAATTATCCTTTTTAAACCCATATATTTAATCATATTAAATTAAATTATTAAATAAATTTATTACCCAAAAATATTACATTCTATTATTTTATAAATTAAATTATTTTAATTTCCCCTATTTTCCCCTTTTCCTTTTTCCCTTTTTCTTTTCTTTCTCCTTTTTCCTCCTTTCTTCCTTTTCCCTTTTTCTCCCCTCGGGCTAACAAGCTAGCCTCTTCTCCCCTGCGCTCCTGGGCCGCAGGCCTGTTCTCCCCCCTCCTCTCCTTCTTCTCCCGTCGACCGGCCCAACTCCCCTCTTTTCTTTCCTTCATTTCCTCCTACCTGAGACAGCCTAGTTCCTCTTTTTTCCCCGACCAACCTATTACTTCCCCCTTCCTTTCTTTCTTATTCTACGCCCCAACCAACTTGCCCCGACCTGCCCTTGACACCATGCCGAACACCTTGAGCACCATGCCCGACCACCACCTGCCACCAATTGCAACTCTCCCTCTCTCACCCCCGTCTTTTCCTTCCCATTTTCGGACCAACCAGCTCGCATGCCCTTTTCCTTCCTCCTCTTCCCTTCCCTCTCCCTGCCACCTGACCACCCCTACCACCCTACTGCCGCCTCGATTGGCCACCTACCCCCTCTTTTCTCTCCCTCTCCTTTTTCTTCTCATCACCAACCCTTCCTGCCTATATTTTTCAAGCCTCCTTACCTTCCTCGATCCCTTTTCTCTCCTTTTCTTCTCCTTCCATTTCCATACCTATTTTGTGCACCACCGCCTCCTCCACCGCTTCCTCCACCACACCAACCACCTGCATCGCCTCCTACCACCTTCTACTCCTACCCTGCACCACCATAATACCCCCTCAAGCCCCTTGCAATCCCTTATTACTCCCCTCTTCTTTTTCTCTCCTTTTTCTCCCTTCTCGCCAACCTCCCTGCAACCCCTCTGTGCGCCGTCGTCCCACCGCCACCTAAGCCACCAAACCACTCCCTACAACCTCCCCTACCACCCCCACACCTCCTTTGACCGAAACCAACACTTGCAACCCCCATTTTTTTCCTCCCTTTTCCTTCCTTCTGAGCCGTCTCCACCTCAACAGCCACCTTCGCAACCTTGCCATCGCCACCTCTGCTACCCTTGGCCGCCAACAACTGATCCCCAACCACCACCTACACCCCCTTTTCACCCCTACACCCTTCTGTTACCTCCAATCCTCCCCCACCTTCCCTCTTTCCTAGCTCCAAAGCCCCAACCTGAAAATGACCATCCCTCCCTTCTACGTCCCTACCTTCGACCCTTTCCCCCCTTATTTTGGGAGTTGTTTTGTTTAATTATTGAGGTATATTAATGGTTAAGTAAAGTGTGTTATTAATTAAGTTTTTATAAAGTTTTATCCTTTTTAATTTCCTACTTATAAAAAAATAATTATTGATATTATTTTTAGGTGTTGATTTTGCTATTTAAAGCTTGAATCTTTAACCGGGATACCGGTACGGTTTGATTTTTGCGGGAATTAAGGTAATCGTTAAACCCCCTTAAACGCATGGATAAACATATGCTAGAACGTTAGGATTTTAATATGTTATTTTGCATGATATATTGTCTAGAATATTATATATAGTTGCTTATATTGATTGATAAAAAGGGAAGTATGTTAGTTTATATGCTATGTGTGGAAATATTGCTTAAGGAAAGAGTTTGTTTATTAATGAAAATGTTGAGCACTTATCCATGTTATATTATGTTATTGTGACCATTGATCCATGAATAATATTATCGTGAGCCCTAGGGGCATTTTAATAATATATCTTGTGCAAGAGTGTGGCCTAATATGTGTGGATGTTAATGAGTATTATGTTGAAGTATAATAGTTGGTAGAGTTGGATAATGAGAATAGAGTATTAATATTACCATTTCATGTAGTGATGATAACTTAATAAATGTGGTGTAATAAAAGGGCAAAATGGGAATTTGCAAGTAAAAGGGGTATTATGGTAATTTTGGAAGTAAAAGGAAAAAATGGTAATTTTATAAGTAAAAGGGTATTATGGTAATTTTAGAACTTAAGGGTATTGTGGTAATTTTGGAAGTAAATGGTAAAATAGTAATTGTGTAAGTAAAGGGATAAAATGGTAAATTTGTAAGTAAAAGGGTATTATGGTAATTTTAGAAGTAAAGGGCAAAATGGTAAATTTGTAAGTAAAGGGTAAAATGGTAATTTTGGAAGTTGAGGGTAGTATGGTAATTTTAGAAGTAAAGGGGCAAAATGGAAATTTGCAAGTAAAAGGGTATTATGGTAAATTTATAAGAGAATGATAAAATGGTAATTATAATAATGGAGAAAGGTAAAATAGTAATTATGATAATGGAGAAATGCAGTTTGGTAATTTATCCAACTAAAGGGCAATTTAGTAATCATAACAAAGGAGAAGGGCAATTCGGTAATCTAACCAACCAAATGAGAAATATGATAAGTGTAACAATTTTAAAGGGTGATTGGTGACCTAATAAGTGTGGGAGATAACTTGGTAACCTAAACCGAATAAGGAGGTGGCTAATAACAACTACATGTGTGTTATGTGCCTTGTGTGCCATGTGTTATGCCATGTTGTGTACCTTATGCTTAATGATTAATCATTGTAGCGTAGCTTGGAATGGAGGTATGCTTATGTGAATTCCTTATGGCATGACCCTCTATGACATGCATGCCAGGATGTTTAATAATATGATATGGGGTAAAAGGATAAATAGGAACAAATGGGAAGTGAGTTGACTACGAGGACATGAGATTGACCTTATTATCTCATGATCCGTGAGGGGGGGAAAGGAGGTTATAATCAAAATGAACGAGTGATGTAATTCTTACATGGGAGATTTCTAGGGTTTGCATAGGGTGGATGGAGTCTGCATGGGATGATCCTTACGTAAGAAAGGTGCTAGGGTTTTGAGTGGTCAACTAGGTTTTCACAGTCACATGTGTAATAGGTGAGTAGAGTAATAGGGTTTGGGTTGAATCTAAATGAGATGAGGTGTTGGACGATAAAAGAAAGGTTGGGCCACATAGGTCCAATTAGGGTTTCAAGGGAAAATCCTAGAGAGTGGTAGTGAGAGAATTTGAATGTTATAAGGTGATGGGGCTTAACCCACACCCTTAGGAGTTGGGTTTTCATTATGAGTAAATGTAAGGAGGAATGGATGTCAAGGTGTGATAAGAGGCGCAAAGGTCCCAAGATATGGGATGGGCCCTCTCGGGAGGATAGAAGTAGATATGCATGTCAAGGGTGAAATACTTTCAAATAAGATACGAATAAGCCACTAATCATTTAAAGAGGAAGATTATTGAGCCAGGCCCAGACCGATCCATCGGCATAATAGTGGCCAGGTGTCGGGGGTGCCCTGGAGACCAATCTACTGGCATATAATAGAGGTTAGGTCTGTTCTACCCTATAAGTGATCGATCCACCAGCTATAATAGTGGGGGATCTCGAGCTCAATAAAACAAACCCTAAGTTACGATAAATCATGGAAAAAATACTATGTAATTACAGTGGAACACCATGAGAATCGGGGTCAGATCGATCCACCGGCATATAATAGTGGTCAGGTGCGTTCTTCCCTTTAAGTGACCGATCCACGGGCATATAATAGTGGTCAAGTGCGTTCTGTCCTATATGTGACCAATCCACCGGCTATAATAGTGGAGTTTCCACACTTATATAGATATTTATAATCTAAGATGATTGACTAATGATGGACTAATGGCTTAAGGCCTGGAAGTATTGATTTCGCATTATGACTCATGAATATTTGATGGACTTGTTAAGTATGTGAATGTTATGTATATGACTGCTAAGTATGTGAATGTTATGTATGCGTATCTCATCATATATGTATATACCTTTGTATCATGTGTTGCATTGCGGACCTGCTTTTAAATGTGTTTTAAAGGGTTACTCAATACCATAGTACTGAAGGGTTCCATTCGAGGGGCACCTGCCTATTCAATGGTAGTGTCCCTTGCAGGTCCTTTTTCAGGTGATATTCAAGTGGAAAACGGGAAAGAGTGTAAGGAATTATCCGGAACTGTTAGGGTTACACTCTTTCTCTTTTAAGTTCCTGGTTTCAATGTACTCATTGTTTTTGTAACCACCATTGGTGGGTTCTATCCTTGTAAATTGTTATTTATGCTACTCTTATTTAAATATGGGTTGAGTTTCTTGTAAATTATATTTTATACTTTTATCCTTAGCACTTGATACTGGAACGGTAGGAGTGAACAGGTCTGGTATTAAGTGGTGGTAATATCCCCAAAATTCACAGTTTAATATTTTGCTTCCGCTATTCCTTTTAATAAAACGAAATTTTTCAGTAGTGAATTTTGGGGGTGTTACATATGTTGAGATAAACAACAATGGATAAGACATTAAACACTTAAAGTGAAAGATTATGCGGGCCAAGACATCAGAGCAAGGTGTTGTGTCCATTCCACTGGATGATAATAGCGCCTCAAAAGTATTCTGTCTTGAGAGATACTTTAGTCGGTTCCACCCAATTAAAAATAGTAGGGTTCGTGAACTCAACATAAATAATAATATAATCTTGAGATAAATAATAATGAATAAGATATTAATCACTTAAAGTGAAAGATTATGTGAGCTAGGACCGAGGTGTTATTTCCATTCCACTAGACAATAATAGTAGCTTAGGAGCATTTTTCCCTAAGATATACTTCAGACCATTATATCGGTTTAAGAATAGTGGCCAGAAGAGTGTTGCCTTTGTAAATATGATGTCTGTTGCACCGGATAATAATTGTGACTCGATAGAGTTATGCTCTAAGAGGTGATTCAGTCTGTTCCACTAAATTAAGAATAGTGGGGTCCTTTAACTCAATGTAAATAAGAATGTGGGTTATGATTATATCTAATAATAGGTTTTTGGAATCAATTATTATCTTGCATCATATTATATTAATCTATATGCATGCTTATTTTTCTATGTGACATTATGTATTATGTGTGACCCTATTATAACTGTATTATTTTCTTATTCAGTGCATAGCATATTGATCATTATTTTATAGGTGTTACTCATTCTCATGAGCAGATAGCCCAGATGAGTTTGTGCAGGTCAATGAGGACCCATTAGATGATTTTTTTTTATGATGCTTTGCGTAGGGAGGAGTGATGATTTTATCATTATGGTTTAGGACTTAAGAGTTATCTTATCCAATTTTCAACTTTGGGTCAAATACCTTTTGGGACTATTAACTCAAATGTATCCCTTTGATGTAGTTTGGATATTGTACTTAGATTTAACCTCCAAACTATGTTTTGTCATGTTTTAAGTATTAACTTTTATACCTTATATTCAATGTAATGATGGTATGATAAGCCAAACTTATATCGAATACGTCAGTAACACCTAATTATATTTTTATTACGATTCTGCTAAAATGACATTTTTTCAGTAGTAAATTTTAGGGTAGTAAAAGTTGGTAATGGAGCTTTGTTTTTGAGTACCATACTTTGTTTTCAAAAAAAAATTATTTTCAAGTGATCCACTATTTAATTTTATTAGTCTATTTCATACTTTAAAAACTTGATTATTCGAACACCCGGATTAACTTGTGAGGAATCAAGAACAAGTATTCTAGGAGGCATATGAATGTGCTTATGTGTAATATGTGCTAGTAAGCTAGAAATATTTATCTTAACAAGTTTTCTATCTTCCAACTAGCTCACCATGGTCCTAAAAAATCGCGTAGAAAGTTCAGAGGACACTCTGAGGCCTTCATAGAGTTTGTTAGGCGTCTACCACTACCATTGCCACCTCTGTCACGGCCACCGACACCACCTTTGCATTACCCACAAGAGGGTATTGGAGATGAATAGCTTCGAAGGGTCATTGGTCATCACCCACCAATCTACACCAGTTAGGAGGATCTTGTCATCCTGGAGGGATGAATTCGGAACTTGGATCAGAATTTTGAAGTAGTCAATTGTCCACGAGCTTGGAAGAAAGGAATGACAACCTTCTTTCTACGGAGAGTTGCATACATATGGTGGGTGGTCTTCCGTGCAAAGGGAGGCCACTAATTAACACAAATTCATGAACTTTCAACATAATTCACATGCTAAGCCCTAATCACATTCAATAATCTCTATTTATGAAATTCCATGGATGATATACGTTATAATAATTATGTAATGCATACCTCTAGCCATTGATTAGATTTATGACACCGAAGATCACTAAATCACAACTAAAAAGTAAAAGAACAATCCTATCCCCTTTCTCTTTTACAGCAATGGCGCATGCTTATCATAAAATAAACGAGAATAGGGATCTTATATAATCTCCTTTAACAAATTGCTTGAATTGAATGGATATTTGAAGCCTGAATCTTCTTCTTCTTCACATGTATGTGTATATAGGCCCCTGAGGGAGAGAAAATGAGAGGAACCAATTTATTATCTTGAGAAGGAGTAGGATTGCAAATGAGTCAAGTCATCTTGCAAACTATTCGGCTCAGTTCATTAAAAACTTAGTTCAACTCACAACTCGTTTATTAAACAAGTGATGCTCAAGCCCAAAAAACGTTTGGCTTAGTTCATTTGCTTAGTTAAACGAGTCAAAGTCAAGTCTTATTTTAAGCCTATTTATTAAATAAATCAAGCTCAAATCCAGAGATGCTTAGCTTGGATCTTTTACAACCCTAATAAGGAGGAACATGTTTTCAAAAATAAAGACCACCTTGTGGGATAGCCCTCTATTTTTCCACCTTATACCCTTTGAGTTCAAAACTCAAGCCTGCCAATTCTCTCATTTTCCCATACACATGGTATGCACATGATACCTTTATCCTCATAAATACTTATACATCCTACACTATTTCTACCTACAAAAAATAGGAAGGGAGACAATGAGGTTAATTTACTAAGATGGCACCATGTGAATTGAAGTTTAGGGTCATATTTATATCTAATTTTATATAGACTATATTAAAGATTAATATATTTATAAAACATTAAAACACTTTATATATGTAAAATAATCATACTAATTATACAAAACTGAAAATATGTTGATACTAATTACATAACGTAATTATGGTTAGAAAAATGGGGTGTTAAATGTCTTACCATAAAAATGTTTTATATCGAAAATATAACAACATAGGTGTGTTTGTATATTAAAATCTCAGCAATATTCTAGTATAGTTATTTTATTTTTTTCAATTGATCAAATTTGATATAATCTATTTCTAAAAAAATTAAAGAAAATGAAATAAAAAGTTTAACTTATTGAAATATATGGCGCCACATTCTTTTCTTTTTTTTCATTTTGTGGCAATCGATTACATCATCCTCATTGTAGAAATTGTCTCCTCCATTACGCCCACCCTCTCAGAGTTCAAGCTTGGTCCATTTTTGGTGTGTTCGCGACGTTCGTTGGTTTCTTCTTCTATCGTTCTTTGTTTGTAAGTTCCCCTTAGTAGCGTCCTTCGTCTTATCAGGTAAAATATTATTCGCCATTTAGTTCGGTTTATTTTGTCTTTTTGGGTTCAACATCAGAACTATTACAAAAGTTAATTGTTTTTTCGTAAAATTTGGGTCTCATTTATGCTTGAATTAGTTGGTCTGCTTCCATTTTATGCTTATCCTTCTCGTGTGAAGTTATGCTCCAATAGTCGGTTCGTGTAATGTCTGAGAAAGAAGGAAAAAGATGAAACGGAGAAACATGATCTCATATGCCAAAATCTTCGTTGGACTGCTTTGTAATTTTCTTGAGTTTTTTTTTTTGCCACAGTAACTATTATTATGTGATGTTTAATTTTTGTCCTGCAGCTTGGTTGTGTCACTTGTTTGCAATCAATTATTTTGTTGATCAAAAATTAGAATTTATATCTAATTATGTCAAAAAAGAATTAATTACATATATATATCGGATAACAAATTATCTATCAGATAATAGACATCTATTAAATTTAGATAAATATAAAATAATAAATATTTAATTAGATTTGGATATGGTCCTCCGTCCAAACTCGAGTTATTTATATTTTTAGCCAACTTCTTCATTGCATGCATAATCAAAGGCTTAAAAAACTAATGCTTCTTACAAATACAATTCAAAAACGGATCAACGGCTTGCAAACAAATTATTTTTTTTAATGCTACCTAGGACATATTTGAACAATCTGTACTCACGGTGGTTTTTTTTTTTTTTTTGCCTTTTTTGAGTACAGATTTCAATTTTTTCCTTTACGATTACCTTTTACTTTTAGTCTTGAGGTTGTTTGTAAGATTCAAAACTATAAATTATACTAACTCCCATTCATATTAACTGTTATTTTAACAATATTTTTTCTTACTTGAAATAAGTGCTGGTTTAGATTTTTATTGTTAAAAAAATAATTTAATTTTTTAAGTTATCCCTACTCATTAAATATTTTTCCACTACAAAAACAATGTAATTAGATATATTTAATAAAGACTTAATTTGTGATTTGTATTTTTTCTTCTTACGCATGAAAATTTATAAAATAAAATTTATTAATTTCATTAATAAGGTGTACTTTCTTATTCGTGTGTACAATTTGTTGACAACCTTCTCACAATGTTCACAACTAATAGCTGTAAATAAGTTGAGAATAAATCGCATAATTTTATTTGGTATAAGAATTTATAGAATAAATACTATTTATGATTTTAAATACAAAAATATTAAGTTGTAAGTAAAATCGTAAATAAGATCAAACGTACGCCTCTAAATTTATGCTCAACTCATTTATTAAATAAATTCTGACTTAATTTATTTAATGAAATTAACGTGACGAATCAAACTTTTCAAAAATTAAACCAAGTCTTAATTTTTTTAATATGATGTTGGCTCGTTTAATAAATAAAAAATAATCTTTAAATTTAATTTATTTAACTAAATTAACCCGTAGAACCGAGATTTTAAAGGATCAAAAAACTGAGGTGGATCACGGCCTCACTTGCAAACAAACGCTCGCTAATTAGAATATGAGCTGGATGTTGTCAGCGATGCAGCTGAGATTCTCGTCTCAATGGTCCTTCCATCACCTAATTATTATATCCTTGGAACTGGTGGGGCGGATAAAGCGTAAGCTTCAAATTTATTCAACTATTAATAAGAAGAAATTTCGTATGACAGCAAAATGACTTCCAAAGTGTGTGGTATAATGGCGACGAAAAAGGTACAGTACACCACCTTATTGTCATCTTCTTTCTGTCTCTATTTTTTTAATGCATTAATTATTATATATTATTTTTCAATTAAAAACATAATTATTACATTAAAATATATTTATGATTTTTTAAACTAGTGTATAAACTAAAAAAAAAATTAAAACAGTTGGAGTATGATTTTTCGGATGAATAATTATCACTGTAATTTACCGTCAATGTATATACTACTAGTATTACGTACCAACGGGAGCGGGTCAATACTATATGATGATGCATTGCACAAACTCGTAGGAGGAAGAGTTAAGAGAGAGAGTTAGCGAGAACCTTTAGAAAAAGGGATCCCTAAGGGCCACGGCAGCAACGTTTGTTACAATCGCTGACCCCATTTCTTTCTCTCCATTCATAGCATCTCCGTAGAGAGAAGGGAGAAGGAATCCCAATGCTAAATCCCTCCAACCGCCACATCGTCGCCGTAAAGCCTCGCTTCCTATCCGTTAACAGGCCTGCCCCACACCCATAGACAAATGCATGAACCACTGTCATCATTGAATTTGACTTTAGCATGAAAAACCACAGTAGTATAGTGCTACCATCTACTTAATTGCCCTTTTGTAAAGAGAAATGGAGATTATTAGCAGTACTGGCACCACTGCAAGCGGTAATCATAAAAGGAAATCAACTCCCAGAGCAAGTACTAACAGCAGCAGTACCGGTACTAGTGTAGCCTCTGGTTCAGTTTGGGAGAGTAGAATGAAAATCGACGAAGTGAAAGGTGGAATCAAGGTCTTCAATGGCGCAACAGAAGATTTTTGTGAAGGGTCGGATCATAACGCCACTAACCAACAACAGCTCCAACGAGCTACATTCCCTACGAGTACTAGTAGACGGAAAAGATTACCGCCGTTGGGTACCGGGATTGTTGGAATTGGAAAGACGAAGACATGGAAGGCTGAGAATTCTGATCACAGAAATCCAAATCAGATTACCAAGGATAAATCTGAAATGCAAAGAAACTCTGCAGACGATAACAATGACGGTGACCAGAAAAGTTCAATTCAGGTTAAGAAGACGAGATCTAACGCCACTCCTACGGCTGCAATGAGTCCTAATTTAAAGAAAACGAGATCAGACTGTGGAAGGAGCTCGAAGAGTAACGCTCAATCTACCATTGCCGGTCGATTGAGGAAGTCAAAATCAGAGCCTAACAGAGCTATCAACAACAACATGGATGAATCGAGGGGACCTGTTGATTCGTCGAGCCAGGATATGGGTAGTGGGAGAAATGTTGCGTTTCAACTAACGAAGGTGAAGTCGGAGACTGAGAACAGTTCACCTCAGACAAGTAAAATAAGTCCAGAAATAAGCCAAAACACCGCAATCGGTGATTGTGATTCCGGAATTGTTGATAACGAAGAAGAGGAGAAGGAGACCGCTGATGCAGGAGGCAGCACAGCTGAATACGAGGCACTTAAGGAGACAGCTAATGGATCTGATAATGAGGGCTGTAAGGAGTTCGGCGTTTGTCAAGAGGAGTTGATCTCAGTTGGTTCGATCGACGTTGGTCAGGTTGAACCTGCTGTCAAGTTAGAAGAAGAAGAAGATGATGATGATCCCGATGGCGATGATGTAGAGTTTGTTGATGATGAGGAAGAAGATGATGAAGAAGTAGATGAAGAAATCGTGGCCGATCAGGCGAACAATTTTGATGACGTCATAGAAATGAACGGTGAAATGGAAATGAAGGATAAAAATGCATTGAATGATGTGAATAAATCGACGATCAGTCAGGTGAACAACAACGTAAATGCAAATCCATCATCTCCATCGCCGATTATCACCGGAAAGCAGCTTCTATCACCCAATAAACAGACCCTGAATGTACATAATTTCTCAAAGCCTCGTCCTCGTTCAACTCCAAGTATGTTCGATACTTGATTTGGACAATGGATCCGCCGTCACAAAACTACAGCACACGATTTACGAGTTGCTATGAATGATTTAATTGTGTTTGCATGTAGGTAGCGTCATTGATGAATCCCAGGGAGTGACTGCAGAAACGCATGGAAAACTGCAGAGCTTAGGTAAATTTTATTCCCTTTCCTCGAATTGATGAATGGATCAATTGCGTAAAATATTAGCAAGCAATTTGATTTTTTTGATATTGAATTTGTCTTATAGTACTCCATTAATTTGTGTCCTGATCCAAGTTAACAAATTAATGACATGTTTTGAGTGTGTTTTAATTAATGAATTTGGCCTTATGGTGATTCTGCAGTGGATTTAGTCATGTGGAGGGATGTATCGAGATCAGCATTTGTATTTGGGTTAGGAACATTTATGATTATTTCATCCTCCTATACCAAGGATCTGAATATTAGGTGAGCCGATCTTCTCCCCCCCCCCCCCCCCCCGTTCATTTCCATTTATGAAACTGACTATTTCGGTTTTGCAATTGGCGCCTGCGATAATTATCTATCTGGGTTTATTCCAAAGTGTAATTAACTGCCGGATATATGCAAATTTTTTGCAGCTCGATTTCTGTAATGTCCTATCTGAGTTTGATCTATCTTGGCTTAATCTTCCTCTACAGAAGCATTCTATGCAGGTATCTTATATAAATGTTGACTTACATGATTAGTTTCTTTGTATTTAGTATTTGGTTGTTGACTGTAAATTTATGCCCGTTTCCTTTCTGTTTGGGACTGATGGGTAAACAGGGGAATAACCGAAAATGCAAGTCATTCAGGGCAACATAATGTGTTAGGAGAAGAAGAAGCGATATGGATAATAAGATTAATCCTTCCATATCTGAATGAATTCCTGCTCAAACTTAGAGACCTCTTCTCTGGAGATCCAGCAATGACAATGAAGGTATATTACTACCTACTTAAGATTATACTATTATACAGTATTACTATCATCTACCCCTGCTTTACTAAAAGCTGCTTGTGTTTGTGTGAGGGGTAGGATTAGGTTCGGTTGCTTTGCTCTGCTTTGCTTTACTAAAAGTTGACTATAAGATGTCGAGATATAATTTGGTGTGGTTTGGTTAGTTGGCAGTGGCGTTGTTTGTTTTGGCACGGTGCGGCAGCTTCTTTACGATTTGGAAGATGGTCAAGTTGGGTACGTTATCTTTCTTTACTCCTTAGTCCTTACCAGCTACGGCCTTTATTTTATTACTATACTCTTTTCTTTTTCTTTTTCTTTTTCTTTTTGAATATTCTATCCATTCTAAAAATAAATTTCATTTAGTATTTTATAAATTATTTTTTAAAAGTAATAAATATACTTCTAAAATTATAAGAATATCCCTAATTAGAAAATAATATAATAGCTAATACATAAAAGAAGAAAAAATTAAGGCTTAAAATAAAAAAGTAAACATCGACTTTTGTAATAAATAAAAAGACTTTATTTCTAAAATAAAATTTTCTATTTAAGAAAAAATTAATTTAGAAACTGAGGGAATGATAATAAAAAAAAAGGGTGATATTGAGCCTTTGTGGAAATGCTGTTGTTGGTCGCTTTTCTTATTATTACACGATGCTTTGGAGTTTGGTCACCTTCATATAGTATCATCGTAATGATAATTGGTTCCTCCATTATAGTGCTGAATTAATTGAATCAATTAATTAGTATATCGAGATAGGTGAACTGCTAAATTTTTTTCACGACTTGGATTGATAACGACTAATTAGTTAAGCAATTATTACTCTTTTCATTTTATAATACAAAAATTAGTTTGGCTAACAATAATTTTTAAGGCTAATTATATGCAGTTAATCGTATTATTAAAATAGTATGTGTATTAGTCATTTAGAAATGCATATCAAATTGGATGGAGCTATTGTTTGATGCTTTTCATAAATTACATTTTACTGTGATACAATAAGATGGGTAAAATTAGAAATCTATCATTATTTAATATTTTTCGTACAAGATTTTACATTGTAAAACAGAATTAAAAAATTCACTCTCTATGCTCCACAAAAAAAATTGAGCATTTATACATTATTTTAGAAAAAATAAATATATATTTAATATTATAATCATACTTTTAATTGAAAATTAATATGACAATTAATGTATGAAAGAATAAATAAAAAATAAGAATGGTAAAATAATGAATAAGTATTTATTAAAATAAAATAAAATATAAATATAAAAAATTATCTAAAAATATTTTCTTTATAAAATAGAGAAGTGATACTTAATATTCCTTCCTTATAAAAAAGAAAGTCATTCTTTCAATCTATGTATTTTTTAAGGAACTAATAAAATTAGTTTAGAATTATAATTATACCTTCATTAAAAAATAATAATATATTTAATGTATAGGTAATGAGAACAAAAATAAGGATAAAAATGAAAGTAGGTTTTGACTTTTTTAATTTTTTATATAAAAATTAGAAATAAATAATTTTTTTAAATATGAAATGAGTATATTATAAATGGAACAAGTAATAAAAGTAGGAGCATGCAGCTTAAATTGTGGCATGGAAATTTAGAATAAATTAATGCTATAGTACATGTTCATAAATACTCATATAACTGCTGGGACAAATGAAGAGTGAAAGAGAGCTAATATTCTGTTAATTGCTGGTCCCTTGCTTCCCCTGTAATTCGTACAGCATATGGATCCATTAAATTAAATACTATAGGCAAAAATTTTGGGAGGGCCTGGTTTGGTAACAATAGAATTAAATATGTATTCTTTCAATATATATATATATATATATAGAAATAGGTATGGTAAATAAAATACCATTGTACAATGTTCTATTTTTTCTTTAAAAAAACATATTTTACTTTTATTTGACTTAAACACTCGAATAAACCTTCTCTATATGATATATCAAAATATCATAAAAGAAATTACAAGTGCATATACGAAGTTTTCCTCATCACCAGATCGATCGAACATCCCTTATTTCTTTACCGACAGTGTCGTGGGGTAAAAAAAGGCCGTATAAGTCAAAAAGCTTAACGATATCCAAAAAGAAATGCACTTTGTTTTTTGTTGGAATCAAAATGAGAGTAGACTGTACGCGTGTGGAGTTATCAGAGCAATCAATTTCGCAATTCTCAGTTCTCGCTTCTCGCTTTTGCTAGACGCTAGTTGGACTATTAGTTACTTCATGAGTGCACCGTGTGCTGGCTGCCGCTGCTGTTTGATTTGTGACTTCGCGTAGGGTATAATTATACGCCCAAAGTAAGATATATATGGTTTTATTTTATTTATATATAATCATATTTAATATATGTGTGTGTGTGTGTGTGTTATAAAAATTTCATAATATGAATACAAATTTAACATGAAAATAAAATTATATAAATTTATCTATAATCTATTTTATAAAAATGAATATATAATATTATTTTATGAAATTTTTCATATTTAAAAAGTTTATTTTTATCATAAAATATGTGCATTTTTATTATAAAAGACTTGTATTTTTCTAGGATGTGTGTGTGTGTATATTTTGTTATAATATGTATTTATAATTTATATATATATATCTATATATTGTTAAAAAAAATAAGTGTATTTTTATATGACTATATTCTGTTATATACATGAGTATAAAAAAAATACTCATGTATACTTTTTGATAAATATAAGAATAATAAATAATGTATAAAATAAAATAATATCATATATACCTTATCATGCATATAGTCATAGGATAGGATATAATTTGTTTTGTTTTGTTGCTCTGACGCATGTGCCTGGATATATACTATTTGGTTGCAGGATTTTTTGGAGTTTTTACCGTACCAAAAGTTTGCTCCTCATACTCCTCTTACCTCAAAGCACACGGTAAGATTTTTATACCCTCATTAACTATTCTTTAATATTTCTGCCACTGATAAAATTAGTGTATATATGTGTATAGCGTTTGGGGACCAGCACATATATATATATATATAATATATATTAGATAAATTTAATTTTTGGTTTGGCTTTTGTGTTTGGGGGATATAGGGTTACTGTACCACATGTATCATGCTGCGATATTTATACCATGTCGCTGTTAGTAATACTACACTATGGCACGTCCATATAAGCCCCGTGGCCCACGGATAAGGGACCAGCACAGCAGCCCTGGCAGTCTGTCCTTGTGGGCGCTGAAGAGCGCTACCACATACCTGAGAATTCCAGCGGTAGCATTCATTATCGATTCGCCTTTAAATCGACCGTTATCCCACGGGTGCATGCATTTCCTTCCTTGCTTTGATCCGCCACAAAACATCTGTGTTTGGGGACCCATCGTCTTAACGCTGCCCCTTCTTTCTCGGTTTTATGTTTCATAACAGCGATAACTTGAACCGACAGAAAGCCATTAGGACATACGTGTGTGTGTGACTGTGTGATGCGCGCTTGGCCTGTCAAAAATCAACTTTAGGTTTATTAAGCGCTTTTCTTATAAATAAAAATGATGCTATATTTGGTAAATAATTTGTATTAACTTATAAAAATTGCTCTTAATTTACGCCGTTTTCTAACCTACAATAAATTAATTATATACTTAATTATCTTGAAAAGTTACTTTGTTTAGGTATTTAAAAAATAGGTTTTGTTTTTCAAAAAATATAATATCATTATTATTTTGTAATATCTTTTTTTAGTACCAATAAAGCTGTTCGGCCCGTGCGTGGCGGGCCAGATCAGGACATTAATTGTTGATAGTGGATGATATATCATGTACGTGTTAGTTTTGTAGGTACATTTTGGATAAGGAGATTTAAGGATGCATGGGAGTCATGTTCCCACAAGAAGGCAGTTGCTTTTGCCATCTTTACCCTGGTTTGGAACTTATCTTCCGTAGTTGCGCGCGTTTGGGCTGGTAAATAATTAACTGACTTATGATCTCATGAATTCATTCGTTCATTCATTAGAAAACCAAACAAGCTTGGAAAAAGGGAGAAAAGAAAAAAAGAATTGATCTCTTCTCTTTTCTGTATTAATCGATGGCAGCTTTCATGCTTTTCGTGGCATTCCGATATTACCAGCAGCATTACATGATAAAAGATGAGCAGTGGGTTCATATGGATGGAATAGCCGACGGAGGAAGAGGTGCAGGAGGAAGAGGAGGAGGAACGGCAAAGGGGGCTGCTGCTCCTACTCACAATCAAGCACGGGCAAGACAAGTGGGAGTTAGACAGGTTGGACAATGGCGGACGGCCGCTTCAGCAGACCTCAGGAAACCAAAGAAGTGTGCCTAGAGAAAACATATAGTCTTATAATAAAGAATTATATGTATAATATATATATATATATATATATAGAGAGAGAGAGAGAGAGAGAGAGAAGCTGAATAGTATAGCCATCCATATATTTGGCCTGCTTAGGTATATATGCCCATCTAGTTTAGTTGAATTTCCGGTTGATCGGTTGAACAAAATAATCTGCTATCGCCCTATATAGAGGCAAGGCAACGTAAACCGTAAAGTACCATTGTATATCCATCTTCCTAACTGATGATTTGTCTTATATATTTCGTTTCTCTTTTCTCTCCTGATAGCAAATGAGAAAAAAATTATTTGTTGTTATTATTATTATTATTATCATCGTCGTCCTCGTTATTATCACTACGATTATTATAATATTTATTATTAATAACTTCATATTATTTTAATAATTACTATAATTTTATTGATCTGATTTAATCTATTCTAACTGATCTTATATGATATGATCTAACAAAAAATAAAGGAGAATATATCCTCAATTATATCATTTAATCTATGTGATGGAATATTAAACTTAGAAGCTTTTTGGTCGTATTTCAGACATGTCAAAACAAAACACGTTTTTAGAAATTTTATCGGTGATATATAATTAGAAAAGGAACAACGTGCCCGTGCGGGCGTAGCTCAGTGGCTAAGGCAAGGCAAATTGACACAAGAGGTTCAAGGTTCGATACGCGGCAGCCGCAGTGTGGGAGTTTCAATCCTCCAATGTGGGGGTGGCTCCTTGTGGGCACCGTGGAGTGGACCACCTTGTCCTTGGTTGCTGAGTCACCGTAGTTTACCGTTCAACAGCTGTCGGGCCGGCGGTTGGACCCCTGGGGGCGAGGGTTATCACCTTTTGACACAAGAAAAGGAACAACGTTATATCATACGACCCCCATCCCAGCCTCGGGATTCGCTATGGAAGACGCCCCAATGAACGTTGCTGTAACACCCTAGAGTCCAAACCGCATTCTCATGGTCCGTCAGTACCTTTTTTAAACAGGGCCCAATTGAGGCATGCGAGTAAAAGTAAGTCCCGTTCCCCTTTTATTTGATGTGTACTGATATGAATATTACGTACGTAACGGGTAAGACTTAGGATCTCCATTCCATATACGTCTTCGATCGCTATACTACCGTGGAATGTCCGGCATATTTGACAAGTGTGTCCCGTTGGATTGCATATATCATGCTTCTAGGCCTGTAAATGAGCTGAGTCAGTTCAGTATTCGGCTCGGCTCGGCTCGTTAAAAGCTCGGCTCGGCTCGTTCGTTTAATTAAACGAGCCTCAAAGTGAGGCTCGGGCTCGGTTCGTTTAATAAACGAGCCGAGCTCGAGTTTGAAAAAGCCCGGCTCGGTTCATTTTTTGGCTTTGGCTCGTGAGCTCGGCTCGGTTCGGCTCGTTAAAAGCTCGGTTCGGTTCGTTCGTTTAGTTAAACGAGTCGAGCCCAAACAGCATTTTAGGCTCGTTTAGTTAAACGAGCCGAACTCAAGCCTAGGAGTATTCGGCTCGGCTCGGCTCGGCTCGTTTACAGCCCGATGCTTCTAATGAAGCTATCGTCGTGCCCGACTTCTTGCCGAAGCAAACATATATGTGCTTTTATCATACTTCCACCATACATTACGATCTCATTAATTCTTTAGGCCAATTAGACCTGGAAGTAACCAAACGATACAGGTACCTGATGGCCAAACGCAATCCTCCGTAGCCATTTAAGCTTGTTCGATCTCAAGAGCGAGCTAACCGTCTGTCTATATACTATTCCTAATAAATCTTTCCAGCTGCTAATCTCAAGTGCGTAACTCTAATTAAATGGCTTGAATGTATGTAATCCTATATCATTGTCGGTCTTTGGGTCCAAGCTGTTGTGGGTCCAGCCCACATGTATTAGTAAAATGTGTATTTTGCTTTGTCCTAAGGAATGGGCATTTGGTAGCATTTTTACTAATCTTGGATTAAGTCCAACTTGGGCTTATTATTTGGGCTTCTTAATTAAGCATTTGGTATAAATACTTGCTTTACAAATTAGGGCAAGACATGAGAGGTGTGAATTCAGAAAGTCACACACAATTAGAAGCAAAAGAAGAGAGGAAGACAAAGAGTTGGACAATCGTGATTTGCGATTGTTCAAGAACAGCGTTCAGAAAATTATCGATCGCCGGAGTTTCCACCGTTGGATTTTGCTGAAATTTGGAAAGCTTGTTGGGGACACATAGGGCCTCATTTTGAACGGTTGGATCATCGTGGTGAGATCTGGTTTGTCTGTTATTGCAGAGGGACTGAATCGCTGATTTGTGGTGATATTCTTCACCTTTGATCTCTTCTTGTTTAAGCTCTTATGTATGTTCTTGTTGGTGGGTTGTGAATTGTTGTGAACTGATTTGGATGGTTCATTTTGCCCTCAATTTATCATAATAAGAGAAAGGAAATAGGGTGGACTCCTCAAACGTCCCGTGGTTTTTACTCTTCACATCGAAGGGGTTTTCCACGTATAAATCGTGTGTTGATTGGTTTATTTTTCTGATCTATTCATTTGTGCTTGCTGCCCATAATTGGTGATTTACTTTGGTGAATTATTTGTGGTAGATTTGGGTTATATTATTTGGTTGATTGTCTTGGTGTTGATCCTTGTGGGTATTGTCATATATTACCCGGGTCCTTTCAACTGGTATCAAAGCAAAGGTTTAATTTGACTGTTATTATGGAGTCTAGTAGTAGCAGTTCAATGGTTAAATTGACATCAACCAATTATTCCATCTGGAGACCGATGATGGAGGATTTGTTATACTGTAAAGACTTGTTTGACCCAATTGATTCAATCACAAATGAAGATGGCACCATTAGTAAACCTGCAAAACCTGAAAAGATGGAAGACAGAGATTGGGCAAAGATGAAAAGAAAAGCCTTAGGGACTATTAGACAATGGGTTGATATTAGTATTTTTAACCATGTGTCTCAAGAGTCCGACCCATATGATTTGTGGAAGAAATTGGAGGGTCTTTATGAAAGAAAGACCGCTCATAACAAAGCTTCATTAATCAAGAGACTTGTTAATTTGAAACTGAAGAGTGGAAAGTCGGTGTCAGAACATCTTAGTGACTTCCAGGACATCATTAACAAGTTGACTACCATGAAAATTGTTCTTGATGATGAATTGCAGGCTTTGTTCTTGTTGAGTTCTTTGCCAGATAGTTGGGAAACGTTGGTTGTGACTATTAGCAACTCTGCTCCGGATGGTGTGCTATCATTGGATGTGATCAAAGAAAGCATGTTCAATGAAGAGATAAGAAGAAAGGAGATGGGAGTTGATAATTCACAAGCTCTTGTTGTTGAGAACAGAGGAAGAGGCAAGAGTCGAGGTCCCAAAGGGCGTGGAAACTCAAAAGAAAGGTCCAAGTCTAGAGAAAAGGAGACTAGGACATGTCATTACTGTAAGAAACCTGGCCACTTGAAAAAGTTTTGCTACAAGTGGAAGAGAGAGTAAGGAAAGATGCAAAATTCACAAAAGGAGGGAGATGATAAAAATACTGCAGCAACCGCTTCTAAAAGGGATGATGAGATCGCTTTGATTTGTGCAACTAATGATTGTAATCATGTTGAGAGTTCAGATTCAGAGTGGCTAGTAGATACAGGAGCTTCATACCATTGTGTTCCCAAAAGGGAGTACTTCATGAACTACCAAGCTGGTGATTTTGGTAGTGTTAAGATGGGAAACCAGAGCTCAGCAAGCATTGTTGGGTTAGGTGATGTTCGTGTGAAGACGAGTGTTGGGTGCATGCTTACATTGAAAAATGTGCGTCATATTCCTGATCTACGCCTTAACTTGTTATCTCCAAATGTCCTTGATCAAGAGGGTTTTCGACATACCTTTGGTGATGGCAAGTGGAAATTATCCAAAGGTTCTATGACAGTTGCTCGAGGCGTGTTGTGTTGTTCTTTATACAAGACATACTTGAGTGTGTGTTCTGGTGAGTTGAATGCAGTGGAAGAAAAGAATTCTCCAAATTTGTGGCATCGAAGGCTAGGACATATGAGTGACAAGGGGTTGAAATTGTTAGCAGGTAAAGCTCTTATTCCTGTTGATAAAACTATTTCTCTTGACCCTTGTGATCATTGTTTGGCAAGAAAACAACATAGAGCTTCCTTTGCTAGGAAGTCTACTAGAAGGCAAGATAAGTTGGAGCTAGTACACTCTGATGTTTGTGGTCCTATTGAGCTAGAGTCTCTTGGTGGTAATAAATATTTTGTTACCTTTATTGATGATGCTACTCGAAAAACTTGGGTCTACATGATGAAGACAAAGAGTCAAGTTTTCGAGATTTTTCAGAAATTTCATGCCATGGTAGAAAGGGAGACAGAAAGAAAGCTAAAGCGTCTTCGTTCAGACAATGGTGGTGAATATACTTCTAATGAATTCAAGCATTATTGTTCACAACATGGCATTAGACATGAGAAGATAGAGCCTGGCACACCACAACACAATGGAGTTGCAGAGAGAATGAACAGAACCATTGTGGAGAAAGTGAGATGTATGCTTAGAATGTCAAATCTTCCTAAGACATTCTGGGGTGAAGCAGTACAGTGTGCAGTGTACTTGATCAACAGAGCTCCATCAATTCCTCTTGGCCTTGACATTCCTGAGAGAGCATGGAAGGGATGTGATCCCACATATTCACATCTGAGAGTTTTTGGGTGTAAGGCATATATGCATGTGCCGAAAGAACAGAGGTCAAAACTTGATTCCAAAACTCATCCTTGTGTGTTTGTTGGCTATGGTGATGAAGAGTATGGTTTTAGACTATACGATCCAGATAAGAAGAAGGTAGTGAGAAGTAGAGATGTAGTATTCTTTGAGCACGAGACGGGTGCAGAGCTTTTGAATACAAGGTACTCTTCTTCCTCAGAATTGTTATTTGATTCTACTGATGTTTCTTCTTCTACTACTTCTGTTGAGCAGCCAGCAAATGATTATGTTGATGTGATACCTGATAATGTTGGTGAGGTACAACCTAATGGTGGTGATGTACCAATTCATGATGATGGTGATCATTCAGATCACAGTGAGTCTTCATCTGATGAAGAAGAGCTTCATGAGGAAGAAACTTATGATGAAGAGGTTCATGAGCAGGGGGAGCAACCTACCCCTCAAGTGGAGGATACAGAGGTTCGAATGTCAGTTAGAGAGCGTAAACCTTCAACAAAGTATCCAAGCTCAGAGTACATTCTAGTCACAGAAGATGGGGAGCCAGAGAGTTATCGGGAAGTATTGTCATCTGATGAGAAAAATATTTGGCTCGATGCTATGAAGGAAGAGATGGATTCCTTGAAAAAGAATGATACTTATGAGTTAGTGAAGCCTCCCAAGGGCAGGAAAGTCTTGAAGAACAGGTGGGTTTTCAAGAACAAGAAAGATGGTGAGAAGATTGTGAAGCGGAAAGCCAGATTGGTGGTTAAGGGATGCAACCAGAAAAAGGGCATCGACTTTGATGAAATCTTTTCTCCAGTGGTCAAAATGACATCTATCAGAACCATGCTAGGTTTAGTTGCAAGTCTTGATCTTGAGTTGGAGCAACTTGATGTGAAAACTACTTTCTTACATGGTGACTTGCATGAAGAAATCTACATGGAGCAGCCTGAAGGATTTGAAGAGAAAGGGAAAGAGAAACTTGTTTGCAAGTTGAAGAAGAGTCTTTATGGGCTTAAACAGGCACCAAGGCAATGGTACCGAAAATTTGATTCGTTTATGATGAGTAATGGTTATAAACGAACTTCTGCCGATCCTTGTGTGTATTTCAGAAAGTTCCCTGGAGGTAAATTCATCATCCTTCTGCTATATGTTGATGATATGCTGATAGTTGGACAAGATGCAAATATTATTCAGAATTTGAAGAAAGACTTTTCCAATTCATTTGACATGAAAGACTTGGGTCCAGCAAAGCAAATCTTAGGCATGGAGATTGCTCGTGACAGGAAAGCTGGGAAATTGTGGCTATCACAAGAAAAGTATATTGAACGGGTGCTTGAAAGGTTCAATATGAAAGATGCCAAGTCTGTTAATACACCACTAGCTACTCATTTCAAGCTAAGCAAGAGAGATTGTCCTACAACAGAGAAGGAGAAAGAAAGTATGTCATCTATTCCTTACTCTTCTGCTGTTGGTTCTTTGATGTATGCTATGGTGTGTACTAGGCCAGATATTGCACATGCTGTTGGTTTGGTGAGCAGATACTTGTTTAATCCGGGTAAGGCTCACTGGGAAGCCGTGAAGTGGATTTTCAGATACTTGCGGGGCACTTCCAAATTGAGTTTGTGTTATGGAGGTGGCAAACCTATACTTGAAGGCTACACTGATGCAGACATGGCTGGTGATTTTGATAACAGAAAGTCTACCTCAGGTTATGTGTTTACATTTTCAGGGGGAGCCATTTCGTGGCAATCCAAGTTACAAAAGTGTGTAGCATTGTCCACAACTGAGGCAGAGTATATAGCGGCCGTGGAAGCAAGTAAAGAGATGTTATGGCTTAAGAGGTTCCTTCGAGATTTGGGTTTGAGGCAAGGTGAGTATGTAGTATTCTGTGATAGTCAGAGTGCTATTGACTTGAGCAAGAATGCAATGTATCACGCTCGCACCAAGCATATTGATGTTAGATATCATTGGTTGCGGAATGTAATCGAGGAGAAGTATTTGAAGCTGAAGAAAGTTCACACCGATAAGAATGGTGCAGATATGTTGACAAAGCTAGTCCCTGGAAGCAAGCTTGAAGTTTGTGGTAAGCTTGCTGGGATGAAGGTCAAGTGATCATGGAAGTGATCGTGTCTTCCCCGCATTGGGCTGGAGGGGGAGATTGTTGTGGGTCCGGCCCACATGTATTAGTAAAATGTGTATTTTGCTTTGTCCTAAGGAATGGGCATTTGGTAGCATTTTTACTAATCTTGGATTAAGTCCAACTTGGGCTTATTATTTGGGCTTCTTAATTAAGCATTTGGTATAAATACTTGCTTTACAAATTAGGGCAAGACATGAGAGGTGTGAATTCAGAAAGTCACACACAATTAGAAGCAAAAGAAGAGAGGAAGACAAAGGGTTGGACAATCGTGATTTGCGATTGTTCAAGAACAGCGTTCAGAAAATTATCGATCGCCGGAGTTTCCACCGTTGGATTTTGCTGAAATTTGGAAAGCTTGTTGGGAACACATAGGGCCTCATTTTGAACGGTTGGATCATCGTGGTGAGATCTGGTTTGTCTGTTATTGCAGAGGGACTGAATCGCTGATTTGTGGTGATATTCTTCACCTTTGATCTCTTCTTGTTTAAGCTCTTATGTATGTTCTTGTTGGTGGGTTGTGAATTGTTGTGAACTGATTTGGATGGTTCATTTTGCCCTCAATTTATCATAATAAGAGAAAGGAAATAGGGTGGACTCCTCAAACGTCCCGTGGTTTTTACTCTTCACATCGAAGGGGTTTTCCACGTATAAATCGTGTGTTGATTGGTTTATTTTTCTGATCTATTCATTTGTGCTTGCTGCCCATAATTGGTGATTTACTTTGGTGAATTATTTGTGGTAGATTTGGGTTATATTATTTGGTTGATTGTCTTGGTGTTGATCCTTGTGGGTATTGTCATATATTACCCGGGTCCTTTCAACACAAGCATCTTCCAGCAGCCTGCCTCTCAAGTGCAACCTCCCACTCGTTCTCCTCCCTCTTCCAGAATCCTCGCTTCCGAGGCATCAGAGGGCAAACCTAATTGCGCCGCCACTTCTAACACCTTATCCAGTGATCGGAATTTCTCTTAGAGACTGTGCGTGTGCAACTCCTCACCTATTCCATTGTCGGATATCTTGATATCCCTTCTTAACTTTTTTTATTTTATTTTTTCAACTGTACCCCTGCGAATATTTTTCAAAGCATGAGCGGACTTGGCATGAGGGGGGGCATGATCCTCAACTTTACCGTCTTTTTCGTTTTCGGCATCAACTCCACTTTCACGACCACTATATCCGCCTCCGACTGTTGAACACTGCAACCATCAATCCCCAGATCAATACCATGAGCATCTGGGAGAGAATCATCTTCAGTACCACCGGTCCTTTGATCGGCGATTGATTCAACCACAACAGAAATAACATTGGAAGTTGAGGGTCGCCTTAAGTTAACATTGGCTCGTCCCCACGTTTCCAAGGAGGCGTGCCATGGCCCTCTGCCACCTTGAGGTGATCCCGATCGTCAAAATTGGCGGCTATGATGATTTGTCCTCGGGGAGGCAATCTCCACTTCATTGATCCTTGAGGAGGCAAGTGACTTCCCAGCACTTTAAACAGCCTCTCAAGTTTATCGGAGAAATTATTACATGAACCCATGAGCATTTAAGTATAATTACTGTCTATTTTTAAAATATTTTCAAAAAAAATAATATATTTTTGTTATATTTTAATTTACTTATAATATATTTTTATAAATATATATTAAAATTTATTGACAATACATGATAATTATACTTAAATATAGAGATATCCAAAAATCTCCACCTCCTCGATCGTCTATTATTACATCTTCCAGTACATTTGGCTCTTCTTTTTCTGAAGCGATCTCCTCTGATCATTTATGCTTTCTTCATATTAAAAAAATAAATCATTCTATTAATTTATATACACCCTCCTTATTAACAAGAATGTCATTCTCTTATTTTACAAACTTTTAAAAAAAATAATAAATACAATCATAAAATTATACTAATATCTTTCATTAAAAAATAATAAAATATTAAATATATATACATATATAATAAAAAAATAAGAATAAAAATAAAAAATAAACTTTAACATTTTTAAACTAAATTTTTTTTATACAAAAATTTAATAATAGAATGACTTTTTTTTCTATACAAAAAAAATATTTTTTAAAAACCCAATAAAAAAATCTTAAAATTGAACTTACACTCTTTATTAAAAATTAATAAATTATTTAATACATATATAATTAAAAAATAAAATTAAAATTAAAAATTACATTTTAACTTTTTTAAAATAAATTCCTTTTGCATAAAAATTTAATAGTGCAGTAATACTCAATACTGACGGAGTATTTTTATTATTATTTTACAATCGCCGATTTGACTCCGCAAATTTTACACGAGATATGTGAAGTTCGTGCATAGCTCATACCCACGTAACGTATGACGTGTGTGTAGCCCGAGCATGAGCTAAGTTCGTACCTATGACCTCACACCAACTCAGCAACCCACGCTTGAGTTGCACGTGGAGTCGGTGCGCATAGCTCCCATTCCCAACCAGCAACCCAAAGCTTTTGTTCCGAAAAGCACCGCCCAACAAACAGCATCAAAGATGGTAGGTATCATCATACGCAATAAAATAAATCATTCCTATCTGTATTTCTAATTATTCCTTGATACCAAAAACACCAAGAAAAGCCGTGGAGCAACAACGGTGCCATGGCCTTGTACGAACATACAAGCGGAGAAGACTATGCAGTAGGGAGTATGCTCTACTTCTATAGGAAGTATGTTACCTGTCTATAACCTGCACCATTCCAGGAGCTCATCTACTGGGCTACCAATTGTTAGTATCAGTTTGATCTATACTACCGAAGCGGCGTTCAGCCAACTGCTTCAACAGAAAAAGTTGGATACAAGTATGATAAATAGTAAATCTAATTGCTGATAAATAACTGAGGATCACATCTTTCCAGCTCCGACTCTCGAACCAAACTTCATCTCTATCCCAACCTTAGGTAATCGAACATGCCACCATCAAGCGAGGTGGCTCACCTTCCACTTCCAACGAACAGACACTTAGCGGACGAGCATTAAGTGACCACACACTTCTCTAGGCACCGACTCGTGACTATAGTCTATAGCAGCAAGTAAAATAGTACAAATCATTTAAACTCTTTTGAAGCAGAACCTGTGTCACGTGAATGACAAACTGGGTGTTACACTTAGTATTTACACATGAAAATAAGCATAGGCTCCAGTACGGATACAAAAGACCAAGTGGTGTGAACTTTGAACAGTTGACAGTAATTCCCGTGAATCTCGACCGGTGGCAGAACAGGACCTTCAAGAGTCCGGTATGCTCAGGAGCAGAAGAGAATATATCCAGGCAGCACAAGCACTCAAAACATGATCAGTTACTGACCCATCTTCTTTTCCTGGGAGGACGTTCCTGTTTGACTTCTGAATTTGCAACTGTCTCATTTTGGGCAGAAGGGGGAGCATCAGTCTCCACTTTCTTGTTTGCTGGCACGTCCTTTTCGCTTGTTAAAGGAACTTTGAAGCGTTCGCTCCTCTTCTTCAACTTCAAAACTGTGTCCAGGTGTGGGTCCTCCACAGGCTTCCCTTCTACCCCAGCTTCTTTTCCTTCTGTGGGACGTGTATCAGCATCGACTTTATTGATAGGGTCATCTGGGACATTGTTGGAAATTCCAGAATGTCCATTACTATTTTTGTCCATTTCTTTAACCTGTAAAGAGGACAATGATTTCTTGCTTATATCGTAATCTCTCTCCTTGTGACTAGTCCAGCGTTCCAATTTTGACCGCCCTCTATTTGAAACTTGTTGCTCGTCACCTGATGAAGCATCTTCGCCCTGTTCTCCAACAGGGAGATGCTGCGCTGAAATCTTATTCTCTGCAATGACATGCTCACCTGCACCTGTCATACCAGCCTAACCAAGGCAAAGAATCTGTTTAAGAAAAACTCAATTCACCGGGATCTTAAGTGATAGAATACACACTATATGATAAGTTAGGAGAACCCCCAAATCAATTCATAATATGGCCGAGTAATGGCAATCACAGGAAATGTACCCATGCCAATTTTGGCATTTGGAGACGAAGTTAAGCTTACATGAGCTAATCTCTGGTTAGAATGCTATGTCACTGCATTTAAAATAGTATAAACAGTCTAAATATTGGTGGCACATATTTCAGAACAATTTTTAGTAATATTATCCATTGAATAAAAACTCTTGACAGGCATATTTTTTCCTTCATATAATTAGAAAATAAGATGGTCATGTTCAACATAAAACATACCGTGTCATTTCTACCACTTTTGTCATCTTGGTGTTTCTTGGATATTCCTGGAGTACTATGATGACTACCTTCAGTGTCTTTTAATTTTCTATAGGTATCCTTGTATTTCTTCTCATGCACTCTTTGACTCTCAGATGCATGGACAGTGCGATCATTTCGAGTACTAGATCTTTCTTGTCTTGGTCTTTTCTCCTCGTTCATTTGAACTCCACCTATGTATACATCTTCACTCCCCTTGTATCGCAAACTGCTTTCATCTTCACCTCTGTCCTTCCGCTTAAGCTTTTCTACAGGCCGTGTTGTGTCTTTGTATTTATGATCTTTATCATAGCCATTATACTCTTCCCTTGTTCGGGAACGACCAGGCCATGCTTTCTCTTCCATGGTCCGTCCACTTCTAGGAGCTCCATGTCCAACTTCTCTATCCCTTCTTGATAAATTATCTTCATCATACTGCTTGGATCGATGCCATTCATCCTTCTCTCTTTGCCTCTCAGGCCTCTCCCTCTGTAGCAAGCCTTCATCCTTGTGCCTAACAGAATGATAATCATCAGTGACGTCTCTTCTTGATTGGCCATCCCTCCTTCGTGGGTCAAAAACTCCATCCCTTTCTCTCTTTTGACGACTACTGCTCTCTCTATGAGCATGCAACAGTTCTTCTTTCTCAATATGATCCCTCCTCACATGCTCATCTTCTTTTCTTCTTCTGGCATGCAGATCATCTATGTCCTCATATCGACTCCTCAAGTGATCATCCTTCTCTCGATACCGCAATCCCACACCTTTCTCATGATAACTTCTCCAACCGCCATTTTCCAACAATTTTCTTGAATGAAGATGGTTATCTTTCTCAACTTTCTCATTTTCTCTTACTTTTCCCCTGTGCCTAGTTACCATTTCATCAACACGATCATGTTTTCTTGGATCCTCAACTCGAATCCTTCTTCCATATGGATCCTCATCTTGCCTTTGCCATATCACATCAGAATAATCTCTCTCTCTTCTCCTGTCAGAACTTTCAGATCTGACACGCAAAGGATGGACTGCATAAGGATCCCAATCTCGATCATACGAACCTTCCCTTCTTTTTCCCAACATATAATTTCTTTCTGCATCCAGTCTTCCATCACGATCTTTTCTCCGAAAGTTTAATTCATCTTCAACACGATGTCTCTTAAGATCACCTAGGTGTGCAGGACGCCCATCTTGAATAACTTCCTCATCAGCACCTTCACGCCACTTCAGATGATCTCTACTGCTTCCTGTTGCCTTGCTTGTCTCACTGCTTCTTGAAGCCTTCACATCACTTCCGTCATCTTCTTTCATAACCAGTGGTTCAACCCGAGATGTTAGCTTTGTTTTCCTCATGGTCTGCATCTTTCTTTTGTCCTTGTTTTCTACTTTTTCCCTTCCAGACTTTTTATTGGTTGGGACTACTCCCTCATCTGGAGTTGTCCCCTCTTCAAAACTTTTTTCTCTAGTATGGGCAGGTGACTGTCGCTGTAGAATGTGTTTTCTCTCAATGCTTTCAATTGACTCTTCCAACTGATCATCCACAGATTTTTTATCAAATGTATTCTCGCTCTGAGACAGACAAGGGGATCTCTCATGTGCTTTTTCTGTATTCCGTCTGACGAGAAATGATGTTATAACAAATCAGCACAATTCAGTGTGCAGTTTAAAAGAAAAGAAAAAAGGTATATGCAGCATGAAAGCAGTATCACCTAAATACTTCAATCAATTGTTGCATGAAGAACTAGCAGCAACGTAATGCCAGAAAAGTTAAGTAAATAGAAGCAAGAAAATAATAATGCCTAAATGATGCATTAAATGTTTCATATTTATAAGAAAAATGAGGAGACCTAAGGAACTCATATTCATTCTCTCCAAGTGCAAAATTCAGTCCTCAAGAGATGCCTGATTTATTATTATTATTATTATTGTTATTATTATTATTATTATTATTATTATTATTTCCTTGTTAGATAGAAGCTGCAAAAATTATGCACGTATATTAAGGCATACTACAAGAGACAGGAAAAATAAATAAAAAAGAAAAAGAAAAGTTTTTCCCAGAGAAAAGATCAATAGAAGATAAAGAAACTTGCCCACATACAGAACAATTGAGGTGGCAACTAAAGAATACAGGAAAGCCATGCATCAGATTTCCTGCGAAGCTATGTTGCCTGGACTCAGCTCATAACTGTGTTATAAGACACTTCAAAGTGGTTATGAGATGTGAATGAGAGACGTCCTGGCATACACCCTTTAGCTAAGGATGATAAGGATGGTAGATATCGACTGAAATATTTTAGGAGCTGCTAATTTTTAGGGATTGTTATTTAGTTAGCTAATTTTTAGGAATTGTTATTCGGCTATTATCTTTTCAATTTCATCAATAGCTTATCTTATTAGCAGTTTTACTTTTTAGTCCTAGAATTAATATTAAGCATTAGCTCAGCAACCATTGTATTCAGATCTGATCGAACAGTTAATTGAGATTAATAAAGTTCTTCCAATTCTTCCCTTCTTCTTCCCATCAGCCCTCTTCTCTCCTTCTCCTTCTCTTCCCTCTAATCCCTCTTCTTCTTCTTGTTCTACATCACATCGTATCTAAGAACTCTCAACATAGAGCAACAAAAAACATGAGAACCCAAAAATGTGAGAGCATATCCCATTCAGCCTTACCACAAAAAAGAAACATGAAATATTCATTTTTGAAGTTTGGCATGACCTTTTCCTTTACCCCTATTCTTCAGATAATTAGAACTCATGAACAGCACCACAGATCTCATAAACATTCAAGTCCTACAGTGACACGACAACATAGAGTGCCCTGGTGGACTAAATCACCCTGGTGCAAGTGTGATGTGGCAGAAGGGAGAATTCCATGAGATTGTTAACTAAATTATTTTTCTGCCTACGGATATATAAATGGCACATCTTTATAATTGTTTTCTATCCTATTCAGTTATGTGGACAGAAAATTTGTGTTCAGCTGTTGATTTAGACACAATGCTGAATCATGTAGAATGCTTCTTTTTCTATTTTGCCTAATGCAGCGTTTGGATTGGGGTGAATGGAGGTTAATGGAGATGAATCAATTGATTCACCCCGTTTGGGTATCTGGTTAATAATTTTACCTAGGTGAATCAAGGTTAAAGTTTTATCTCCATTCACCTCGATTAACCTCATTTTTATTAACCTCCGATTTCGGGGGTAACTGAAGTGAAAGTGAAATAATAAGTAAATTTTTGACTTAATAGGACCAAAATATCCCTCAATAGGACTTATTTGTTTAATACAAAGATATAAATGTCATTTATTTTATTTTTTTAATTTTATTTACCTCAATCCAAACAGAATTTTTAAAACATTCACCCACGTTAGGTTAATATCATCCAAACAGCAATTTAAAACATTCACCCCGATTCACCTCCGTTCCCTTCACCTAGGTTAATTTTCAATGTTTACCCTCACCTCGAGTCACCTCAATCCAAACGGAGCCTAAGAGAAGGGAGGGGAAACAGCTCCAAATAATCCGCTGAGCCAAGCCCAACCCACCCCAAACGTGAATAAATCTGCTTTTCTGTTTTTAGATTATTGTTATCAATGCATGAACCTAACAAATTCTATACATTACTCTCGCGCACACAAGATAGAAGCCATAAGTAATTAAGGAAACAAGAAAAGAATCTCGATTCAGATTATGACTCTAAAAGTTCCACTACATGATAAAAAATGAAGGCTCTGCAGATAAAAAGCGTCATTAACTTTCTGCAAACATAAAAGTTACAAGTATGTGATCAAACAAGATCATTTATCCCCTACTATGTTGCAGTAATGGCAAACTTTTTGCAAGCTCTAATCTAAAAGGCTAAAAATGCATAAATCAAAATCGTACCTCTCTCCATCATATGCATCAACCTTCTCCGTAGAATATGCAGGTGTGTGACCCCTAGAATCAGGCCGGTCCTCCCTCGGTGTTTCTGGAGGCAAAGATTCATCCCTTTCTTCAGCAGGCATATCATCAGGGAAAGAATTAGTAGATGGTGACCTCTTAGCTACACTACCTCCCTGTTTACCATCATAACTTTGTGGGTTTCCATCAGAATATTCATTCTCTACCACGACATTATCTTCTTCAACCACATTGGTTTTATCATCCTCCCCTGGCATGTCTTTATCTTGTACATCTAAGCCTTCTTTCCCAGCAGATGTGTCATCATCCTGGGTGTCCTGCAAGACAATCTATTTTCCCCCAAGTTTGTCAATTCCAACTGAACTAAAACAATTATGTCAAACGAAAAAATTTTAATAAGTGGCAATCATATACACAAGCATGCTTCACTTGCCTCAATAACTGCATCTGAATCACGCATCCTCGGAGGTCGAGTATCAACAGAAGGAAGTCTCTCACCATAACCAGTTTCAACCTGTATTGCTCTTCCAATTGGCTGAGACAGAATATGTGGTTGAGTTATTTAAACAGTTTTAAAACCAATAAGTTTCTATGAGAAACTAAAAAACTGCCAATATCTATTTAGGCCCTGAAAGTAGGACTATAACTGGGCAGAACTCAGAGGAAGGAAATAGTGGAGCAGAAGGAGAACAAAAGACAGCACGGCAGATGGCCAGCACATACTAGGGGTAGCTGAACACGTGCAGTTCCTTTTGCTTGGTCACTTTGTCCAACATCTCCTTTCGAATTATTTGGATTTTCTGCTGAAGGATCATGAATACCACTTGCTGCTGCCAATTCAGGAGGCAAATCAGGATCATACTCCTGAATAAAGGCAAAAAGAAGTATTAGCTTTTCGGCAAAACATAATCCAAGTGATTTCGGAGGCCATGCTATAAAACACCTGCTCAGTACGGCCACTTTCATACACATGAATCTTGCTTTGCATTGTAGACTCCAAGCGTAGTTGTTCCTGAAGAGATATACAGCATACAACTTAGCTCACATTTTTAACAATTACATCAAATATAAAAGTATTCTCACCAGCTGTTTGCGATACTCTTTCCAGCTCTCCTCATTCAAACCGAAGTTGAAAAAATCTGAGATATCAACCCCAGGGTACTTCCATGGCTTGTCTTCAAAGCTATCAGGTTCAACATCAAATATGCTCCTGAAAATAGCATAAAAAGTTCGATCATACAGAAATAAGAGCCTATAGTTAAAATTTACCTTTCTAACTTTCACACAGACTTAACACATTTGTTCACATGCTCAACATAAGGAAAACAAAAAATACAAAGTGCAGACGTGTAAAAGAATGTTTACAGGAGAGGAGTGGGTGAAGAAAGAATTGAAATAAATGCTCTCATATCAGTTAATCCTCAAGATGTACCTCCCTCAGTGAGGTCAAGATCCAGAGCGGATGGAGTTGGTATGTAACAGTTAAAGGAAGCAAGCTCTTCTACCTCAAGGTCTTAAACACCACCAAAACAAAATAGGAAGGTTCAGTCAACACCAGCAAAAACAACTTAATGTAGTCCTAAGAATTGTCACATATTTCTCTTATGTATCAATATCCTTATATGCAAGCATTAATGTCACTAGATACAACAGAAGAATATACGCAAAAGTACAGCCATTTATGTATCAGTATCCTTATATGCAAGCATTTATGTCACTAGATACAACAGAAAAATATACACAGAAGTACAACCGTGAAAGTGCACGTTATTAGTTATCCACTATAATCAAATCAACACAATAGCACAACCTTGCCCCAAATTTCCCCTCAACCCAAAGCTGACAGACCATCTGGATGTATTGAATAGATAAGATGAATTGACAGATTATCAATAGAATGTCATTTCACAAGGAATTAAAAAATGAAAGAAGCCAATTTTTGGTAGAAACCATTTATGGTTGATCTTGACGATAATATCCACCATTTAGGTACAACAAAGAACTAGGTTTGCACACTGCTGACCTAAACTAACATCTTTCTGCATCTGCTTCTGTTAGTCACGGGTGAAGGCCAGCCTCAGATGGCATGCGAGTTGGTAACCTAGATGCTATGGTATTACTATTTTCTAGAGTCAAGAGAGGAAAATGCTGCCAGAGAGGTGATGCATATTTAAGAAACAACAAGCAGATGAAAGTTCTCAACCAGGAGATATTAGGTTTAGAGCTTCAGATTCACCAAGTTCAAGCAGGATATCAGCGAATAACTCAAAGAATATTGGAACTTTAGCGGAGAAACAATACCAAGGAAAACATGGTGGCACCGTGTTGGACCACAGGAAGAATTTTAGTAAGACAGGTCCTCTCGCAAAATCCATCATCAAAACACACTTAAACAACTTCTATCATCAGGATTGTTTGTAAGCTATTAGCGTTCACACATTACCATCTAGAACTTCCATTATTGTTCCAGAATTTAGATTTACAATAGTGAATTTATCCCTTAAAAAAAACATTAACCTTATACTTCAGACAAATCACATATCAAAATAAGCCCTATCAAGATTTTCAGGACCCTTGAGAAAGAAACTATCTAAGTCAAACCTTGAGCAAGAATTCGGGGAACGGTTCACTAAATTCCTAGAATAAAATAACCATCTCCAACGGGCTAATGAAGTCTAAAGACATCATTAAGCACAGCCTCAATAGGGCAACTTGGACTAAATCCAAGGCAAAAATAGATACATATATAGGGATATATTCAGTGAGAACTAGCTTTCTGTGTGAGAATCAAGAACTTCTAATCTGGGCCATTAGATCATAAGTAAGGGATTCCAACCTGTAATGACACAATGCCACTATGGTATGCAATTAATGACTTTGCCATCAGGAAGGGAGAAAAAAGGAAACAGTAGTATTCTTGTAAATATGAGGAAAAAGGATTTGTGGCATTTTTGTCAATAAATGAAAATTAATCATCAATCTGAATATTAATCTCAAATGAATCATTTATAATCCAATAGTCAAGATTTCATGTGTGTCCCACTTGCAGATCTCATTTATAAAGAGGTCCTTGAGCTCTTAATCCATTGGCTAAGTGGGTTTTACGTTTTTATTTTAAAGGTTTTTCACATGATCCATTACTTATATACATACATATCACAAATAAAAACTCAGTTCTGCTTAAACTTGCAAGTATCACTTTTGTTTGTAAGACCTTATAACTCAAATTACAGGTGAATTTTGTTCAAAATCAATTGTTCCATGGGCCCAAATTATGTGCTAAATTATGACGTTCATTGTACACATAATTTTTGTAGCAATCAAAAATTCATGCATCATCATTGATTAAGTGATATTTTATCACACTAGCTATGTTGTTTAACTTATATAGAACATATTACAATCAATACAATGTCAATTTCATGTCAAATGTGTTCTATATGAGTGGTTAATAATATCCAACATTGCAATTCATGATGATCATATCCTATTACAAGTTATAAGAACATATAACACTAAAAAAACATCTTGCACACAATGAAAGGATCCTCAATCTACCGAGAAATTGTTGCTAAAAGCTACATTTTCAAAAAAAAAAAAATGGCACAACCTCAAGTTTTGTGACAATGTACTTCAAAGACAAGGAATAATACTACATAAATCTTCAGCAAATATAACACCTCAAAATGAAGAAAAAAACAAAAATATTCCCCATTCCCACAGAGATAATCAAGATTCAGAAATATCAACTAATGTTATCAAGAAGTGAAGTTTTATAGCCTTTTTTCCTAATATACCCTTATTTAATAAGTGTACTTAGATCTGTTCATTAATTATCCTACAATGAAATGGCACATGAGACAGATTTATCCACTTCAGTTCTTATAGGTTAAGTGGATTGTAATTTGAGATGAACGAAAAAGAAATGTGGGACCATATTTATCGGATGGAGGAAGTATTAACCATAATTGGCGAAGATCAATACTAGACGATACAATCTACATAAACGAATGGAGGAAATGAAAAACAACATGATAATAAACAGAAACACATACTTGTGAGATGGAAGAGTGAACTCCAAACCGCCGCCACGCCCTGACATGTTGCTTCCCCAAAACCCTGGATGAAAACCTTTCTGCATGCCAGAAGATCCCTTCATGCCAGACGGTCGCCATTCTCCTCTACCACGTCCAGGAAAAGAACTCATGTTTGCTGGTGGACGAACTTGACCTGCAGGGCCGCCAGGAGCAACAGGAGGTCCTCCAGGCAAGCCAGGCCTTACATACTGGCAGGGAGGAAAAAGAAAAGACTATAAATAATATGCCGACAGAATAGGAACTGTACAAGCAAAAAGATTGCAAGAAAGAATAATTGTCTAGTAGGCCCTATAACAGTAAATGGTACCAATAACTGAGAAGCGCCAAAATGTATATTTTCATGCACATGAGAATTTCAGGCAAAGTACATTCAACCCGAGGGCAGCATAACAGTAGCAGAACATACTGTGAGTTTGAGTTGTTACAAGCAAAAAACTAATAATAATAATACCTCCATATCAAAAAGCAAGTCCATGACAATTTTGTATAGTCACTTTAGAAAAGTCAAAACCTAATTTTTGCCTTTGCCCTTACTTTTTTTCTTTTATTATATATAAATTAAATGTTTTACCAATGAATGGTGTGAGTGAAATTTTGATAGTCCATTTATTAGTTAATAAAAAAGTGTGTATATAATTAAAATGTTTTTTTTTATTACAGAGGGAGTGAAAATAATAATAATACACCAAAAAAAAAATCTACCATGACTTATCAACATGAAAAGAAACTTATAGGAAAATACTTGCTGCTAAACAATAATCTATTACTTGTGATGATAACGATAATGACAGAATCCCAAAACGCAACAGATATCAATCAAGTAAACTAGGGCATAAAGAGAATATATAATAGCATTGTTGGTCACTCTTTCCTTCAGAACATGCAAGACTATGCTATTCTTGAGATACCAAGTTCAATAAAGAACAAAATGTGGCAAAATGACTATAAAAGACATGAAATAGCTTGAAACCACCTCCCACAAGGGGGAAATTTTAACTGGCTTATAGCCTACCTGATACATTTAGCAATTAGATTATTTTCACATTATAACTTCATATCAGCTAATGTGACCCATCAATTTTTGCAAATGTTCAAAACTATTCTAACCATATATCATGATATACTAGAAAGCATAAATAAATAAAAAATTAGATAACAAATCTAAAAATGCCAATATATATACCATGTCATCTTCATCTTCAGATAATATCTCTAACCGAGACTTTCTACTACTAAAAGTTTGTCACCTCATGAGAATCTCAGATTATCCTTATCTTGCCTTCAATCTAAATGACCAAAAGACACCATAGCGTGCCTATTTCTAAGAAGGTTTTTGTCATCCATGTGGTCACTTCTTCCGTATCTGTGGTGAAAGTGCCATGTCTTTCTACTAATGGAACTAAATTAGGAAGATATTATTAAGAACATAGTCCTTTGGGAGTGGTTCCCTACGATTTAGGTCTTTCATGAGCGACATTTCAATAATTCAAGATATAGACTCAAAGCACAATTGTCATCCATAAGCTGAAATTAAGATGGTTACACATTTTGAATTTGAAGAATGATGGAAAGTGGTTGTACACAAGGTTGAGCATTCGTATGAAGAGTTCACAACAAACATATCTATTCAGTTGGAGAACTGACTGCCAAGCTGCACATCCTAGACAACCTTGATACATTATCATGCTTCCAATCCTTCCTATAGAGAAAATAAAGAGCCTATAATCAAGGAGAAATGTAGAAAAATGAAAAGGGATCCAGAGGTTGGCATAAAATACAAATCCCCCCCCCCCCTCATCAGCAATGGGAACATCCCTAAGCAGAACATGTTGGAGAGTAATTTGTTAAGGCAGCTACAGCACCACGATTCTGAAGGCTTGAGAATTTATTGTGCATCCCGTAAGAGCTCAATGATGATCGGTGAGCTAATCATATAAAGCTGAACCATCATTGACAGAGTAGACGAAGAAGGTTCTGCGAAAATGATGAATAACTCTGGCTCCTTAGTTAAACCCAAGTCCTCATTCAGCCACAAAGCTGTAGGCTGTAGCTATTGCTCGCACTTAAAAGTGGTACCCGCACAGAGCAGATGCAGCAGCTGAAAATGGAGAGATACCCCAGTCTTTCTCCATATGTATGCTAACAGAGTGAAGGATTTCATATTATGTCAAAAAAATATAATCATCCAATAGATATAGGCATTAAATAACACAGTAATAGCTTGTTTGTTTAATATAATCTCCAAAGTTAATGAACAATACAAACAAATGGAATTCATTGCATATCATCACCTTGATCAACAATCATACATTGATACTTCATGTCGTACAACAATGACAAACCATCATTGATTTGTTTGTCAACAACTGCTACAACTAATATTACAAGGCATTCTCACTGAAGAGGGGCAGAAACCAAATCCGCAGGTACAACTCAAGGGTGAACAAACTTGACTGACCTTAAACTGGGAATGATATGGATGATAGCTGTAATTGCCGTAACCACCTTTTGGAGCAACTCCAGCAGCCCCATTGGTTTTACCGGCCTCTGCCGTATCTTTCCCTTCCCCATCCGCTGTAGGCCCGCCATTTTCACCCCAATCTTGTTCTTCTGTCGACTGATGCACAGCACCATCATCAGCGACGATAACTAGGTCGCCATCTTCATCCTCATCATCACTCCCCATCATAGCACTTCTGTCCTTTCCCATTGGTCCATGATTATTATCATTCAACACAATTTGCAAATCATCCTCGCTATCACTGTCCCAGCCATCAGCGTCACCACTGCCATCATCCCCTCTCGTAGCATTCGAGATTTCTTGGCTTTCTCTGACCTTATCAGAAGACCCGTGGATAGATGAACCAGCGTCGAGGCCAGGTATAATAGCCTCCGAACCCAAATCACCCATCCCACCATTATTATCTTCGATTCCGAAATTCTGATCTTTGAGAACAAATTGTACATCTTTTTCATCAGCTATTTCGTCTCTGGTCCTGATGTTCGAATCACCGTCATCTTTCTGATCGGGAAAAGCTCCGTTCTCGTCACCTGCAGCACCTAAACTGCAATCGCCGCTTTTGATAACCCTAGAGTGATTAATATGGACTGGCAAAGATGAATTCTTCAAATCCACACCTAAATCCTCCGTCGCTCTATTCGGTCGATCTCCATAAGTATTTATTGGCGTCAAATTAGGAAAAGAACCGTCGGTTACGTCGGTGTCCAGGTTAGATTCCTGCCTATGGGGTGCGGCCAATGGAATCTGATTGATAGCTTGATGGGAGCCGGTAATTTTGGTAGAGACAAAGCCGCATAGCATGTCTTCATCACCGGTTTGAAGATTGTTGTGACCGATCGGACGATTCGAAGTTGGAAACGTGGATGGTGAAGGTTCTTCCCGCTGTAAGGCGAAGGCTGAAGAGGAGAAAGGTCTCAGAACGTCAGTGTAAAGATCTCCAAATTCATCGTCATCTTCCATCGGAAAAGTGGAATGGATTTTAGTTGAAAAGGAATAGAGAAGCTCTAAGGATGAAGGGAGGAGGGTTTTGAGGTTGGAGCTTTTGGGAGGGAGGTAGGCCTCTAAGGCTACAAAAGTGCAGGTAAATATGGCTCATGGGTTTTAATCTTCAGCTGTTTAGTTGCCATACCCCAGCACTTCTCGCCCTAGTTTGACCTGAGTGTTGCCCTTGAGCGTTTTGCATTATGACTTATGAGTACCCCAAATTTTACTCTTTTTTTTTTTTCTTTTTGAGACCTCGAATTTTACTTGTTAAAGGTATAACATTTTTTTTTTAAATGCAAGGACCTATTTAATTTGTTCGGTCATTTTTTCTATTAAATATATCATAATATATGTAATAAATACATTTATAAGTGTATAAATAAAAAGCAATCACAAAGTTAATCGTAAGAATTGAACTTTTAAATTTTAAAAGATTAAGGATCACATTTTTTATTTATTTTTTGCTCATATAGCCTGGTGTTAAAAATTGAATGGATGATATCACTGATTTATTGGTTTGGATTGGTCGAACTAATAGTACATATTAAGTCAAAAAAATATTAAATAAAAAAAAATTACATAAGAATTTAACCACCTCATGACTTGTTTGTTGATCGGCTCACCAATTATCACCGGTCTAACCGATTTATAACCATTTTTCCTAATTATGAGTTTATCAGGAGTGGTATATGTAATCTAGTCGGTGACATGACCGATTTATTGTCCTGTCCAGTTAAATTTTTAAAATTGTGATATATAGTACTAGAAGATTCTTCTTCTTTTTTAATAAGTTTAGGGTCAGTGGGTTTTCAATAATTATAAGATATTGTTATTTTCTTAATAATTTAAAAGAAAATACATGAGATACCCATGTATATAAGCAAAAAACATAATAAATCATTGATCAAACTTGTGTTGTACAAATGTCATTGTGTTTAAATTTTAGTGCATGTGTTCCAATTTTATTACTTTTACTTTTCTAACTAAAGGCCTTAACTTGTCGACTAAATCTCTACTTTACCCTCAATCATCTACTATAGACTTCCAATTTTATTAAAAAACAACTAAATCATTTTTTATTGTTGTCTTCTCTTTAGGTGAGAAATAATTTATTTTGTACATCAAAAAAAATCAAAATGGCATTCAATAGCAATAACTTAATTCACACTCTTCATACAATGAAACAAAAATGTTATAAACAATTTGGTGCATCAAATTGAACTCAAAAACTAAATTTAACATTAAATAAATCATAACCTTGAACTTTGAGTTTTGGGCTTAGAAGGACATGAAAGTTCTACGTGGGCATCCTCCACCTACAAAAGAAGTTGTTATGTTCAATTTGTACTAACTTAAGATGGATTGAAAAGTAAATAATCAAATCAACTCAAGGTTTCTCTCTTTATAGTTCACTCCCTCTAATGGTGAACAGTCTTTGAGATTAGAATACTTATCTACTTAATTACATATAGCTTCAATATTGCTATTTCTTATTGTAACATCTCCAAAATTCACTACTAAAAAATTTTATTTTATTAAAAGTTAAGAAGAAGCAAATACAGCAAATTTCGAGGATGCTACCGCTATACTTAGTACTACGCCGGTTTTCTTCCACCGTTCCAATACCAAGTGCTAAAGTTTAAAAGGAAAGAATATATCTTACACAAGTCCAAGATTACAGTTAAGTTAGAGTAGTACGTTAAAGATATTACAAAAGATGAAACCCGCTATTAGTAGTTACAGGAATAAAATTATTAACACAATAAAATATGTAAGTTTAAAAGATAAACTCGGATACTTCCTGGACATTCCTTGTGCTCTTAACCCAAAAAGAACTTGAATAACATCTGCTGGCTAACCTGTAAGGAACACGGTCCATTAAACAAGCAAAGGACTATAAAAAAAAACCTTTTGGTACTGCGGTACTGAGTAACCATTTATACAAAACTAAAAGTTAGATTCCACATGCAACACATCATTTAAACATAAGAACAATAACATACACAATGTATAAAAATAAACACAACAAACATTGGATGGACTCATACTGTAAGAATCACATATCACAAAGTCCATAAACTTAACATTTCCAGCACTTACCAAGAAAGCATCTAAGAGAATCTCTTTGTAGTACAGTTACAAGTGTCCAACAATACACTCCATCCAAGACAATCACCAAGGCCACAATCATACCATAACATATCATAATGGTAAGATCAACATTATATGGACTTAAGCCATTAATTAAATATTATTCATAATCATCTTTCGAATTATATCAACGCAAATACAAGAACCCCACTATTATGGCCGGTGGATAGAAAATACTACTCCAGCACATAAAGCACCTGGTGTAATACCCTGTTTTTCAAAACCATAATTATAAATTAATAATCGTATAATTAATTATAATTATTATTTTAGAAGGTTTAATTTTAAAAATGTTATTATTTTTCGTATTATTTCGACGGTTTAATTATAAATTTAATTAGGTTAAAATTTTAATAGAAATTAGATTATTTAATTTAATTTTAGTTATACTCGTAAAGCTTATTTTAAATTATTTTATTAATAATCTTTTGATCTGTAACCTAAAAATAATTTTCTAAATATTATTCTCAATTATTTTACTCTTTCCTACCCTTTTTAAACCTATTCTAATCCAAACAATTTTTTTCGAACTATTTTTATACCTGATACTTTAATCTATCTAAAATAAATGTAAAACTAAATAAATAATATTTTACCCCATCGTATTATTTTACCCTGTACTCTACCCTCTACTTTGCCCCAAATATCTTTTCCAAATATTTTTTCTGTCCCGTTTGTCTATTTTATACACACATATAGACGCTACCACCTGTTTTGCAACTATGCACACATATACACGCTACACTTACACACGTTGCACACACACACACACTCCACCAACCAAACAACCCTTTTCCCCACCATTCCTACTATCAGACCCCCTCCAAATTCTTTCGGCTAAAACCAACCAAATAGCACCTCTACTTCCATTCTCCTCCTGCCTGCCTCGAACCATAGTCCCCGTGCACCTTTCTCCCGCCTTCGATCCCCAGCGCAGCCCCCGACCGCATGCAACACCCAAACAACCACCATCCCACCATCCCATCTCCCCTCCATTTTCGTCCGCCCCAGCAACACTCCCCGTCGAGCCAGCCTTCGACCACCATCACACCAACTCCTTGCTGCAACTACCCGCAGCATCGCATCAGCCACCATTCTCCCCCTCTCATCTCCCTCTCGACCCAGCGAGCCCAACAGCCCATCGCAGCCCCCTCTCTACATGCACACACATGCATATGTATACTCTCTACTCCCCAACCTTCTCCATTTCCCTACCTCCCCCATTGCCCAAACACCCCCGACCAACGCCCGCACACAACACCTCGCACATCACCACTGCCTCACCACCCTTCTCCTCTCCATCTCCTCCCAACCTTCAACCCTGCACCTAGCAGTTGTCCCTACTGCAGCCGCAACTCCAGCAGCCGCCACCAACAGCGCAGCTCACCAACCCATCCAATCCCTCGCAGCACCCAACTCCCTCTCTTCTCTTGGCTCCCTGTGGTTCGATCTCCCCACCCTGTCACCACCAACAGCACAGTCATCACCACCAGCCAACCCAACAGCAACCAAGGCAAATTCCACCCACCGACCACAACCACCCCCAGCCGCAACTCCACCACCTGCAGCCAGCCCCAAGCCCAACCCCCTTCATATGCGTGCATGGCTCACGCCGCACCGCATGCGCGGCGTGAGTTATGTGTAATTTTTTAAAAAAAATATTGGTACCCATTTTAAGTGTAAGGGTATTTTGGTAATTTTAAAAAAATATTATAATTATTATTTTACCTGATAGATATTGATTCGATAATTTCGGTATTATTTTTAGGTACGAAAGGTTGATTAGCGAGATCCGATAAATTTAGTAGGATATTGCTAATTTTATATTTTTACCGGAATTCAGGTAACCGTTATACCCTACTAAAATTATAAATATTGTGTGATAGCACATTAGGTTTTTCAGTGGATGAAATATGTTAAGCATGATTTATTTTGATATAATTATGTGTTAATTATTATTATCATAAAAACGAATAAACTGAGCATGTTATCTGATGTAAATTATGTCGGGTACGAAAGTATGATTAAAATGATTATAATGACGAAAAAAATAGTTTGTATGGTAATTATATATAAAATAATAGGTTGAGCATGCTTAGAAATAATTATGAAATAATTATTATGGATGTGTGCCCTAGAGGCAATTTAGTTATTTTTGTGTATTATGATATTTATCCTAAAAATCATGTCTAATATGTATTAGCTGTCATTGAGCATGTGAGTATGTATTTTGGATGGATTAAATGTGCGAACAAATAATTTTATGTGCAAAATTATGTACAGGGGTAAAATGGTCATTTGACATGTCTGAGAATTTAAATCACGTAAGAAATAATTTTTTATGGTGTTTTAGCCTTTTCATGGCAAATGAATAAATTAAAATAGAATTTGTATTTAAATAGATGATAATCTGGAAATGTTGGTCTTGAGGGTATTTTGGTCTTTTTCAGCCTAAAGTATCCAGATGTGAATAATTGAGCCTAGGATGGCCTTAGTATATTTTAATGTTGGCTTCGAACTTGACCTTGATTATTGTTGTCTTGAATTATTGGAAATAAGTAAGAACAGTTAAGTATGAGAATTGAATTTATCTGTATTCTATGCGATTTTGTGGTCACCTTAATAAAATACTAATATTTATAGTGAAAGACCTCGAGATCGGAAATGGTGGCTCCTAGGGTTCGCTACCCTAAGGACGTGGTTTAGCCCACGATTGATATGGATTTTTGCTGGTGTGCCTTAGTGCCCTAGTCAAGCCCTACATCTTACCCTATTCTGTTATGCGGACTAATAAGGGGTATGCATACTTATGGATTAGGTGTCTTTGTCGATAGGGTACTATGTTACCTTTGCGTACCAGTGCGATCAGGGTACCTTTGCGTCATTGGGTTGATAGTCGGTAGGATATTGTGTTGCCTTGTTGCGCCGATATGACCGGAGTATCTTTGTGTCTTCAGGTTGATTGATCTCCCCTCAAGAAAGTAAATAAAAATGAAAATGATATGATTGATGGAAATAATGATTATCAGATTATTGGATTGTTTGGTAGCAGCCTTTGTGCCTACCTGTGATATCGGTAGCAGCCTTCATGCCTACATGTGGTATCGGTAGCAACCTTCGTACCTACCTGTGGTTTCGGTAGCAGCCTCGGTGCCTACCTGAGGTTTTCTGTGTTTTTGATAGCAGCCTTCGTGCCTACCTAAGGTTTTTTGTGGTTTCAGTAACAGCCTTTGTGCCTACCTGTGGTGGTTTTATGTCTGTGAGCATACATGTGATATTATGGATCTTATTATGTTGTACCTGTAAGTATACTTGGGATGATATGAATCTTAGTAAATTACACCTGTGATGTATGTGATTGTTTGGGATTTATGCTGAGACATGAATTATGCTAAAGTTAGGTTTTAATTATTACACCAGAGAGTATATCTGGGATTGTTCAATAATAAGTTCGGTTGTTTCAGATGAATGAATATGAGTAGTTTGTGACCTAAAATGGAATTTGATTATCTAAATAATTATTGTATCTCAATCATCGTATATATATGTATATGTCTTATACCATGTTAGTTGTATGCCTCATATGTGTTCCATGCTATTTTATCATATTAGTTTGATATAAAGGGTTGCTCAGTATCGTAGTACTGAAGGGTTCATTTTCGTAGGCCCCTACCCATTCAATGGGCAGTGGACTTTGCAGGTCAGCCTCTGAGCTCAGTCAAATGCTGATAGTTCAAATTTGGGAGCGTAGGACTATTCGGTGTTTCTTTTGTTATCTTATTTCTGGTTGTATTTGGACCCTCGTGTCCTCCCGTAATTTCTCTCTCTAGTTTCGTAAACTGCTAACGTCGTTTTTAATTAGCAGTATTTATCTAACGTTCTATCTATCATGATTTATGTAATCATGATATTAATTTAAGCGGAATAATGATGTTAGCCTTAGCACTTGGTATGAGAATGGTAGAGGAAACTAGACTTGTACCAAGTGTGGCGATAACACCATTTGTTTTTATTGTTTTAGCTTCCTTGCTTAACTCTGTAAATAGAATTTTTTAGTAGTAAATTTTGGGGTATTACACTCGACCACTATTATTTGTCAATGGATTGGTCTCTAGGACAAAATGCTCCTGGCCACTATTATTGCCGGTGGATCAGCTGGGCCCGACTCACATAGTGTTCCGCTATAAATGATTAGTATCTTTTTTATGATTTATTATCATCCAATATTTGGTTATTAAGCTCGGGATCCCCCACTATTATAGCCGGTGGATCAAAAATACAACTTTAGGACAAGACGTACCTGGCCATTATTATTTTCTCATGGATTGGTCTCCATGAAAAAAATTTCTTGGCCACTATCATTGCCGGTGGATCGGTCTAGGCCCAACTAAATAATCTTCCATTTTAAATGATTAGTATTTTACCATTTAACTAACACATCAATTCCATTTACTTAACTCGAGGGGGAGATCACAAACCCAAAGACACACAGTACCCTACTGATAAATATACCTAATCCATAAGTATACATACCCCCTAAGTTAGTCTGTAGAGCTAAATAGAGTAAGATGTAGGGTCTGACTGGGGCACTAAGATGCACCAGTAAAATCTAGAATAATCATGGACTAAACCACGTCTTTAAGGTAGCGACTCCTAAATAGTCACCATTCCTAATCTCTAGGTCTTTCACTTTATTTATTAGTATCTTAATTAAGGTGACCACAAGAAACACATCAATCACATACTGATTTATTTTTATTTATTTTTGTTGTTATTAAGCAATCTTTATTAGTATTGTTGTCTCTACTAACTTAGACAGTCTACTAAGGTCGTCCTAGGTTCTAATTCTTATACTTAGGTACCTTACGTCAAAATAACCAAAAATACCCCTAAGGTTAAGGCTTCCTCTTATCATCTACATCTATTTTCGTCATAGAATTCATTTTTTTTATTCACATGCCATAATAGGTTATCGTATCATAATTAGACTACTAGGCATGGAATCAAGTGCTCTGCATACCAAATGATCATTGAACACATAAACCCTAATATGTACTTCTAGCACATCCAACACACATTTCTATGCATAATTAACAATTAAAGCCCCTCTTGCATGATCGTGAAATTAACATCATAATGCACCCTTAATTATCCATTCAACCTATACCATGCATTATTCTTATGATACTCGCTAATTTATTGAAATACCCTTATTCTTATAATATGCATGATTATACTTAAACAAGTGATACTAAGGCTATAAATCCTTATTATATTATTTAATACCCATTATGACTTATTAGGAAGGTTCATTAGATCAATTGCCATGTTACATGTAATTTATCAATTTACCCATTCTTACTTACAAAATTACTAAAATACCCCTATTGCTAGTATATTACCAAATTACCCTTTTTTACTTGCTAAATTACCAAAATGCCCTTCTTAATTGAGAAATTACCACTTACCCTTCTTACTTACAAAAATTACCACAATACCCCTTTTAGTTGAAGAATTATCAATCTACCCTTCTTACTTATAAAATTACCAAATTACCATTCTTACTTATTAAATTACCAAATTATCCTTTTTATTCATCAAAATTACCAAGTTACCCATTTCTCATGTCAAAATTGCCAAACTACCCTTCTTACTTATTAAATTACCAAATTACCCTTTTTATTCATAAATTACCAAGTTACACCTTTCTCATACCAAAATTACCAAACTACCATTCTTACTTATTAAATTACCAAAGTACCCTTTTTATTTATAAAATTACCAAGTTATCTCTTTCTCATGCTAGAATTACTAAATTACCTCTAACACATGAAATATTAACCCCGTGGTCCACATGCATCATCTAACACCACAACCCTTATTATTCATTAATACCTACCATGCAAATTTATTTAGGTCACACCATATGTACAAGTAAAATTACTAAAATGTCCCTAGGGTTCATATTAGCATTATTTCTACTACAAAATGCCATATTTACTTATCATGACATATACATATATCTAATATCATTATTAACAACACGACCCACTATTTACACACGTGTCATATTTTATACAATAGCATGCTTTTCATTCTATCTTTCAATATAACATTAAAATCATAAGATGCTTAGCAACACATAATATACACACAAAACACATCCAAAACCCTAATGTGTTAGCATACATAAATCCACACATTTTACTAGGGTATAACGGGTAACCTATTTCTACCAATAACTAAACTTTACCGCTACTTCAATTAAAAGCTTAAGCTTTGATTAGTAAAAAAATTATCTAAAAATAATATCAAAATTAGCATATTAGTAGTAGAAAATTAAAAGAATAGATTTTTATCAAAAATTATTATTAAATACATATTAACACTAACTATATTATACTTCAAAACTTGGTTAATTAAACTTATAATGTGCAACAAAACTCATGCTACATGCACGAAAGGGGGAGAAATGGGGTGAAGAGGAAAGTTGGAAGAAGGGGAAATGAGGTATCGGGTAAGGCGGTTTGAGGGAGTGGTGGAGGGGAGTTAGGGTAGTGGCTAAGTGCAAGAAGGGCGGCAGGGTGTAGCCATGTAGGTAGTGGTCAAGGGTCGAAGAGTGGCAGCTCGGGGTGGCAGAGACTACGGCGGTAGGGGCTGGAAAATAGATGCAAATAAGGGAGAAAAAGAAGAATGAAGGGGCTATAGGGAGATTTTGGGCAAGGTGAGGTAGGGAGGTGGTAGAGGAGGTGTTAAGTGGTCGAGGGGAAGCGGAGGAGGGGGAATGGGCGGCACAAGGTGGCGTGTATGGAGGCGGGCTAAGAGGATAAGAAAGGAAAAGGGGGAGGGCGTTGGTTGTAAGTGGAGGCTTAGGCTGCTAGGGGTGGTGCAAGGAGGAAGTAGGGAAGGCAGGGGGTCGTGTTTCTTGTTCCTTCCTTATTTCTTCATAAATTTCAACACAATCTTCCCTTTGATATATATTATTCATTTGTGGTCTTTTCTTCCATTCATTCCATATCTCTTGATGTGTTATTTGCTTCATTTTATCTTTCCATCGATTTCTCCTTTAAATTTCTTCATTTTTATCTTTTCCTACAAAATCTATCCAAAAGAGAAAACTCGAGAAAAGATTAAATCTTATAAAAATAATGAGAAATAAATGACATTTTTACTTAGAAAAATAACATATAAATTCCATATATCACTTATAGCACATTCATTTTACCGAGATCATTTAACTTAGAAAATAGAGCTTTTTTCTCTTTCCATATGAGATGAGGATCCTTTGTTACTTTATTTGCCACATCATATTCTCTAAAATCACATCAGGAACTAATATCACTACGAAGGGCTGGTATTTTATAGATATGCTTGCTTATTAGAGTTGATGAGATTTCCTATGGATATTCTTCAACATATGGTGGAAGTGGCGCAACACCCAGATACAAGTGTGATATATCAATCACGCTTGACTAAGACCTTCAAAAATGCTCAAGCACCACTTGAGGACCATCCTACAATACACTACTATTATTCAACCAAAGGTATGACAAGTTTGGCCTTAATGCCTTAGCCAGCATGGGGTATAAGAATGATGTGGGAGACTAATGAAGGAGGTTAGAGAATATGTTGCTCAGCTAACATAAGACAATTTGGATAACATAATTGAGGATGCTCAAAACACACCAAACACTATTGATCTTCCAAGTCCTTTAGTTAGTCTATATGGCTTACAGTAACACCTCTAATTTTTACTACTAAAAAAAAATGGTTTACATCGGAAGCATATAATTAAAATATTGGGTATTACCATCGTAATTAACATAAGTCTGGTTTACCATACCATTATTACATCAATCAAAAGGCTAAAACCATTCATAGTAAAACAAGGTACTTAGAAATGAGAGAAGATTTTATAAATACAAATACGAGTTTGGAGGTTAACTCTGGGTTATAATAATATAATACAAACTAAGGGATACCATGGATCAAATAGTGCAAAAGGTATAGAGTAAAAACATCATCCATATAATATAACTCTTTGCCTCAACACCCAGTACAGATAAAAGGTCACTCCTCCCCACACAATGCATCAAAAATAGCAAAATCATTCAGTTGGTTCTAAGAGACCTACACAAAGGCATCTAAGTCATCTACTTGTGGGAATAAGCAACACCCATGAAAATGATGGTCAGTAAGTTATGTACTGAGTAAGGTAACCATACTATCGATTCGGGGATATAGATAAATACATGCATTTGTAGCAGCTGATAAGTACACATACAATTTACAAAAATGTCTCACAAGGTATAAATTAATCCAGGCCTCTTTATAAATTATATCCATTTTTATTCTTTTATTTATTTTGATTTAAGGATCCCACTATTCTTAAACCAATGGAATAGTCTAAAGTTCCTCTTAGGGACAACATACTTGAGCCACTATTTTTATCTAGTGGAACGGATATAAAAAATATCACCTTGGTCCTGACTCACATATTCTTCCACTTTAAATAATTAGTGTCTTATCCATTAGGTTGCTCGAATCATATTCTTATTCACATATTTTGGTCATATTCTTATTCATGATTGATTCATAGGTATAAAATGTATTAAATAGGTAAGCACATCACGAAAGACATAAGGCCATTCTTTATATTTAAGATCCTTATTTTTCCAAAACCCTAATTTCACAATTTAGGCACAAGTTATCCCATATTGATCATTTACCCACCCAATTTAGTATATCTTCCACAATTATTATTATTATTATTAACATAGTTAAAATTAAAGGTTTAACTCGCACGTTTTACACATGCGATAATAGTTTTATCCTAAAAGTTACTATTTACAAAGCTCCCAAACCCTAATTTTATAGGTAAGTCATAACTGTAACACTCCCAAAATTTATAGTTGAATTTTTTTTGTTTATATAGAAAATCATACACCAAAAAAGGGGTGCTACCGCCATGATCGGCATAAGATTGACCTTAGACCAATTTCATACCAACCACAAGGCTAGAAATTTTAAAGGTATTAATTAAAGTAGTAAGTAAAACCACAATAGTTCCAACATTTCATAGATAAAACAGAGTGCGCAAATGTCATAGTTGATACATAAATAAAAGCGAGTACAATAAAACCCCTATGGAGGAAATAAAACAATGAATACAGCGATAAGAAAAGTAGGTAAATGTAATACCCTGAAAATTTGCTTAGCCTAGTCTCACGTCATTAATGTCATAATTTGATTTTAATCTCAAGAAATTTAATTTTACCCTTAACTTAATTTTTTAATCTCAAACTTTAACCAAATCTGAAACCTTGACTCAGATAAATCGCAATTCATCAACCAAAAATCAAAACCCGCTAAAATTATCGCTAATCCTATCCATTTTGGCTAATCAAAAATCACCTAAACTAATCCCTAAATCTTTTTCTCTTTTCCCTTTTCTTTCTCCTTTTCTTTTATTTCTTCTCCCTTCTCCCGTCAATCCTGGTGTGGATGTAGCTGGCATGTAATTTAAACCCTCTTATTGTCAATCGTAGTACTGAAAAATAAGGGTATCGTTCTAAACCAGGTATTGAAAGGGCTCATCTCTATTTAACTAGTTAAAAAAAAAGAACCCTAAATAACACAAAATAAATAAATAAGAAAAATGCTAATGGGGGTTATCAAATTAGAAAATAAGAAAAATAATAAAAGTAATAAATAAAATAATAATAAAAATAATGGATAACCGTAGATATGATAAATATGCTAGGGAATCCGAAATCCACCACTAGATTAGGTTAAAATATAATATTAATTTCTAAGTCATCTTTTAATCATGAGAAAGAGATCAACCAAGTTATACACCAAAAATAGGTCTGTACACCTTATATTACATCCTTTAATTAATTAATACGACAAAGCGCCAATATTAATTCTATCAAATACTAGCAGTATGGCATTAACAAGCGGCTCCTATATTTAACTAGATTTAATGCATTTAGAATAATTGGAAGAATTTCAATCTAAGTACCTAGATTAGTACAATAAACATGTCTAGCTATATTTCATTTCTTTGACTCGCATTTATCTAAACATTTTATTACTTCGATTAGAATCACACAACTATTAGGTGAATTGTTATATAACCTAACTGCAATTTATACATATAAATTATAGTATATTTATATGGCCATCTAGCAGGTAAATAATCCTACATACTGTCACTTATGAGGAAATCAGAACAAGGCATGCACCAAATAAATTACACTTGACAGAATTATATATATAAACGATAGCAATTAAAATAGAGTCTACGAACAATCTCACGAAACAAAGAAAAATAAAATCATATCTCAAATCCTAATCTAGTATTTCAATCTATTCCCTAGCAATACATAATCAGCGAGACATAATTATCGAATTAATTACACAAAAATATATCTAAAATATAAATTAAAAATAGAGAAAAAAATAACCATAATTAATTAAGGATGAAAGATTAAGAATTTATTTAAATGAAAAATTAATTTTATCTTAATTAAATTCTGACGGTATAAAATCCCTCTATTTTTATCTATCTCGATACCCTTGATTTCTGTGTAATAATTCCCTTTTTTTTGACTAACGGGGCTCAGCCCTCCATCTTTATTGTGCATCCTTGGTTTCTATTCATCGCTCTTCTCTTCTTTGCGTCGCTGACTCTGCTCCTTCTACGCTAGCGCCTTTTGTTTTCGTTTGCTGCATTCTGCAGCTTGTGCCTCCTTTCCAAGTCAGCCCTATCGAACTTTTCTTTATTTTCTTTGTTCCTCTCTGCCCTTCTCGGCCTGTGTGATACTCTGTGGCTTCTTTTATTCTTTTTTTAGCCTCCAGGTCAGCCTCTTTCTCTAACTCTGTTGGCTTTGTTTTTTTTTCATGGCCCACGTCTTCTGCACGGGCATCGTTTCTTTTGCTTCTTGTTCGTTGGACTTTAGGCCTTCGACCCTTGGGCCGTTGGTCCAAAGGTCCAACACCTTTTTTTTATTTATACAAAAAATTATACCTGTAAAATAAAATTTAATAAATAATTAATAAATAATATTATACTCTAAATTTATTTAATTATTATCATTTAAGCTTAAATAATAACATTTGTATAATTATTATCACTTAAACATAAAATCATAATTATTCACCTATATTACTTAATTAAAATAATAAAAGCTAAGATTATAAGGGTATAAAATATGTCAAAATATGAACTTATCAAGTCCAAACTGCAACAATTGGAATCGTTGCACCTTGCTTATGCAACTTGCACCCTCCCCACTTGCACCATCACCCATCACCTTTCTATACCCTCATCCATCATCCATCACCTTTCTCCTTCTTCTTCTCTTTCTTCCATCTTTGCAGACTAGCACACCCCATATACGCACCATGCTACTCTTCTTCTTCCTATTTCTATTATCCTTACGCAGTACTCACACACACAACCAACCCCATCACCTGCCATAGTTCCCAACACTTAACCATTTCTTCCTCTGCACCACCCTGCACCATTGATCGCACATCTCCCCTTCCCCAGGTTTCTTCCTTTCTTCCTTCCCCGATTCACTCCATACACACACACATGACCATATATATATATATATATACTCTCCTTCCTCCTCTGTGTTTGGCCTCCACTTTTATCATTTATGTGTCAAAAGCCACTACTCAAGCTCCCTCTTCCTTCTCCTTTATTCCTTCTCTATTCTTCTTATTATTCCTTCTTCTTTCCCTGTTTTTGGCCTGCATACCACCACCGTGCACCACCTCGGTCACCACTCACCACCTATTGGTCGGTGGACCGACCACCAAGGTCACCCCAACCTTCTGCAACACCATCGTCGCCAACCACTACCTCATTTTCCTTCTTCTTTCTCTCGTCCGTCGCACTTTTGTAGAGTGCATGGCCTATGTACGGTAGCACAGTTGTGTATGATCTTTTCTCTCAGCCTAGGTGTACACCGTTGTAGCACAGTTGTGCAACTCAACCTCGTCTGGTCATGCATGATCTTTTCTCTCTACCAGGGGCAACATCGCCTGTAGCATAGCCGTGCAACTTTCCAATTTTTTGTCATGCACCCCTATTTTTACCCCTAAATCTTGTCCAAACACCACCAAAATTTTACTCTATCTCTAACACACATTCATCTATACATCCACACATTTCAAGCTCCCATTTGACTATGGTTATTTGTATTTTTACCCTCTTTACAATGATTTATCCTTCGATTCAACTCTTCAAGCCTATCCATGATTTTTGTTATTTTCATAAGTGGTAATCTAGTAGCTTCGGAGGAGGAAGTCTAGGATTTACATGCTTAGAGCCTGGTGTCCTAGTTGGTAAGGATACTATTTGATATTTAGGGTTTATAGTGTTATTTTCTTGTATGGTTATATGTGTTTTTCATGATATTGTTGATAGATGATGTAACATGTGTTGATCATAATATTTTATGATGATATGAATATTATGTTGAAAGAAAGTAAGAATGGGTGGGAGATACCATTATGTCATGATTTTGTTGTGATAATGTCTTATTGTGGGAGTATATCTTATGGTATGAAATATGGGCTTAAGGATATTATGTTGTTGAAAGAAAGTAAGAATGGGTGAGAGGTACCATTATGTTATTATTTTGTTGTGATAATGTCATATTTATGGGAATATATCTTATGGTATGAAATAGGGCTTAAGGATATTATGTTAGTGAAAGAAAGTAAGAATGGGCAATAGGTACTATTACTATTTTGTTGTGATAATGTTATATTTGTGGAAATATATCTTAGGGTATGAAATATGGGTTAAATGAGTTTTGATAGATGGATTTAAGAATCCTCACGAGGTATGATGATAAATGGTAGACTTGAAAACTAATATGTGTGGAAGGTACAAGACTTTATAAAATAAATATTTTTATTCATGCTTAAGGGTAATTTGGTCATTATGGGATAATAAGAAAATTTTGGTATTTTATATGTTAAGTGGAATAAAATATGATAATAATAGCATCAGGAATTCTTGGAAGTATTGTTGTTATTTAGGATCCTTAAATAAATGAATGGATAATTTGGGGAAAAATATCTTATAATGATAATATCATCATTCCATGTATAAAATCTAAAAGTTATTTGGATTCTGAATACGTTGTTAATGTTTAACCTTATGAGGTTATCTATTGGAATTGGTAATCATTTAAATTTCATGGGAGATGTTATGAAAAATATATGGAATTAGGTTTTGGAGATTTCTTTAAGTACCACATTGGGATAGGATGATTAATGTATATGTATGGGAATTAGATTGTGCATTTTGGGTATGTTAATAATGATGGGATTTGGAGATGATATAATATAAGTTGTGTGGAACAACCAATATGGGAGAATGAATACTAAAGGGTGTGTAATTAGGGTTTGAAAGGACTTAAGGACTTGGAACTATGCTATATGTATATCTGTTTTAATATGTTCTATGCCTGAAAATCAATCTTGAATTAGATACTAATCACTTAAAGTGAAAGAGCAAGCGAGTAGAGCCAATGTGATATATTTTTCTACATATATATGTATGTATGTATTCCCTTTCTACTGGGAAGAATAATGGCTTGAGAGTATTTTACCCCGAGAAGATATTTTTAATTTCCGTTATATCGGAAAGAATAGTGGCTTGGGAGCATTTTACCCCAAGAAAGTGCTTCAATTTGTTCCACTGGATTAAGAATAGTAGCCCCCCTACTCATCGTGAGATGAAAATATAATGTTATAACCTATGGAAAAAATACTAATGATTTAAAGTGGAAGAATATGTGAGTCAGGAACAAGGTGATCTATTTTTCTCTCTCTCTCTCTCTCTATGTATATATATATGTATTCCTGTTCCACTAGGAAGAATAGTGGCTTGGGAGCGTTTTGCCTCTAGAAGATGTTTTTAATCTCCGTTCCACCGAAAAGAATAGTGGATCAAGTGTGTTGTCCCTAAGATGGTGATTCATACCGTTCCACCAGTTTAATAATAGTGGGGTGCTTGCACTCAACGTATATAAAAGAATGAAGTTGGATTATACTTAATAAAGGGATATGGGTCATATTCTGTCTTAGGAGATATTCCATTTATTTGGTTATTCGCTTATTATCTAATGTGAAAGCATGTGTTATTTATATCCCTACTTCGATAGTATTGTTCCTTTGCTTAGTACGTAGCGTACTAACCACCCGTTTTATGGGTGTTGTTCATTCCTACGAGTACGAGGCCCATAATCTTATATGCAAGTCTCAGAAGATCAGCTAGATGATTATATTGCCTATGATGCCCTATGCGGGGGATGAGTGACTTCATTTGTGTTAGGGGTTAAATGAAGAGCAATTGTTATTTGGTCAATGTATTTAACTAGATACTCTTTTTGGACTCTTGATCCATGGTATCCCTTCTTTCATATTTTGTATTGTTAATTCGGAGTTAGGCTCCAAACTCATTATTGTACTATAAATGTTCTTTTGTTTCTAATTTCCTTGTATTACTTTAAATGTTTTAGTCTTGTGATTGATGTAAGAATGGTTGCATAATCCAAAATTATGTCGATCACGGCGTTAACCCCCAATATTTTACTAAATTACTTCCACTGTAAAATGAAAATTTTCAGTAGCAAAAGTCAAGGTGTTACAGTAAAGGCAAGTCGGAACAACACCCTTTCGGACCCCATGACAAGTACAATAGGCTATCACTTAGCCCCACCCATAGCATCGTAGGTGTCAAAGTCATTACAGGCATCATCTTCTACCCGCACAAACTCAGGCGGGGTTGTTGCTCGTGGGAATGAGCAGCACCTATGAAAGGGGTGATTAGTACGCTACGTACTGAGTAAGGTAACCATATGGCTAAGATTATGTGAGTGAAAACAGGCAAATGATGCATACAGTACTTCATTCATGTTTACCATCATTATTAAGACATAGGCCATTATTTTCATCTTTACATATCTCCCGGATTATATCCACGTGAGTACAGAGACCTTACTATTATAGCCAGTGGACCGAAAATGATATTCTTGGGCAAAACGTTCTAGGCCACTATTATAGTCAATGGACCAAAAATTATCCCAACCTGGCTCTGACTCACGTCGTGTTCCGCTATAAGTAGTTAGTGTATTTTCCATGATTTATTACCATACAAAGTTTGGTTTATCAAGCTTGGAACCTCCACTATTATAGCCGGTGGACCGAAAATGATACTCCATGGTAAAATTCTCCTTGCCACTATTATAACTGGTGGACTGAAATACACTACAGGACAAGAAGGCTCCTAGCCACTATTATAGCCGGTGGACCGAAAGACACTTTGATCTGGGCCCATCTCGATAACATTTCACTTTAAGTAATTAGTGATTTAATTGTGTCTTAATCTACACACAACCCCAACCAGACATGCATGCCCGCCTAGGACTCCCGACTCACATCTTAGGCACTCGAATGACCCGATCCCATATATTGGGACCTCTATACTCCCCAAGACCTCGAGGCCTCTGATGCCACTTTCCCTTACTCACCATGAATCCAATCCCCCTATACATATGGATCCAGACCCACTCACCCAACTCTCCGCCTTGGCTCACCATCACCCATTAGGGTTTTCTCCTCAAAACACCCTAACCTGACCTATGTGGCTCTAACCTCTACTCATCATATGTGGCCCATGCTTCTCTCCTATTCCAACCCATCACACCACTCAAACCAAACCCAAGCATCATAACCTTAATTACTATCCTTCACATGTGATAGTAAAACCCTAGTTGGTTATCCCAAAACCCTAATACTTCTCCTTTCCTTATGCCATCCCCTCCATCCGCACACACTCCACACTTCTTTCCATTTGACTCACCCCTCATCACTGGACACCCTCCTAGTCTTAGTCCTTACTCCTCCCACTCACCATCAACCTCTCCACACACTTTCCCCACTTAGGATTTCCCCACAAACCCTAGACAAACCTTTCCTACACACTTCTAATAACCCACGTATTATTTTTCACCCATGGACTCCAACTACACAAAACACTCTTCCCTCACCATGCTTAACCCTTAAATCACCTTTTCCTTACCCCCATGTATATGTTAACCACCCCATGCAAGTCTTACACTTCCCATGCAAGATTTACTCCAACCCTTCATTTTATTTCTATTATCCCTTTATTTGGTCACCCATAAGTGTGACACCCCCAAAATCATTACTTGAAATTTTCATTTTGCGGAAGCGATAATTACAAAATAGTGGGTGTCACCGCCACACTCAACATGGTCTCCTCACCTTCCTTATGTCAGGTGCTAAGGCTCAAAACAAGTCAGATCAAACAAATGCGAGAGAAAATATGATACATAAACAAGGGTTTTGCAAATAAGAGATTATCCATACAATAAGATCATCTAAATAAATAAGTGACACAGGAGCTTGAGAAAAACAGTCATAAAAAGGGCACGCGAAGGTGCAACAATGGTTTGCCCTTACACTCATCCGTTCCACCACATTATTATAAGAAAAAGCGGGTTATAGGGACATGGACTACTTACTCCCTTAGTCTAACTAGTCGTTTGGATGATGCTCCTCAAAATCCTTCAGTCACTACATGCCACAAACGTACTCCTCTGAAAAGTGATAGTATCGGTATGACTTTATCATATTGAGTAAATCACAACGCCTCCACAGAGGTAAAATACCCACGTTGCACTTAAAATAAAAATAAGGGATTCTAACCAAATGTATATGACCACATGCAAAACAACAATATCATAATACGACCCCACATTACAGTTGACAACGTTAGTTAGATCAAAAGTTCCTAGCAAGGGTATAGAAAAACATGATTCGAAATTCACAACCATTTAAGGTATTAACAATCCTACTTTAAACATAACAGGGAATTTTGTTAATATTCCAAGCGATCCTACCATGTTCAAGCCAAGATTAATCCAATTATTACAGATGTATTATGGTGGGTGTCTAATCTAGTTATATTAATCGAATGTCAATTCTCGAGTGTAATATAATCTCATATCCAAGACAATGATCGTCGAGGAGGTAATACCAAATTAATTCACTCAATTTCGGGGCAAAGCTTGCTAAGGAAGCCACACAACATAATAGTCATTTATACTAAACCTCAGCACCCAAGTCCTTAATTACGCATATCTCTATAGGGTGTATGGAATACCTATAGAGAAAAAGTGGGCCCTTTGACCCAAAGGCCCAACTATGCACTCGAGGGCCTAATCTGAGGCACGAGATTCCTTTCCAAACTCAAGTCTTCCTCTTTAAGTGGTTAGCGTCTTCTGAAATTCCATGTTATTATTTCAAGAATACTAAGGTCCATAACAGTACAATTTAGCCATCAATCAATCAACCAAGTGACTACGAGGGTCTCCACGATAAATCAATCATCCAATTTCAAATCTAAAGGATCACGAGAGTTGCAATGATTCTAAGCCAACACGACCTAGGATTAGGTATCATGTCATAGCCTGAATAATTATCCAATTCCAACTATTCAATCCATTCATCTAATTATTTCCAAAATTATTCTGAGGCCAACACTTAAGTCAACTAGTCCAATTATTCACTTTGAGTCACACTTTTACCCTAATGACCAAAATGCCCTCCAACCCTAGCACAATAAAACCTCAGAACAATAAAAGGCATATTACCTCTAAGCATGGACATAATATAGTACACATATGCAACCCTAGCATGCAATCCTAGCATATCATAATATTCATGCAAATTCTATGAATAACTTTCAAATACGAATCATGGTATGCAAAATTTATGTTTCTACCCCTAGAACATGTGACACTTAATAATTACCATTGAAATATATTTATACTCTAAAACCAATGTGCTATACGTCCAAATTTATCTAAAATATCCAAGGAATACATTTAACTCATTAGTAGGTCTAGCATAAAACACGACAAATTTTTTATTGAACCCTAACCCTAGGCATGCACATTTTTCTCTAGCAAAAATCCGTATATATTGTCATAGGTATATACTCTAAATTTCAGAATACTACCAAAGCATGTATGAATTATTAGATGTTAACATGGAAACATATATTATTCTATACATCACAAAATTTACACAGAGACGAACTACTGCATGCTTTTATTTTCTGGTAAAAATACGAATTATTTGATATCCTTAGCCTAGCATAATTTTTATCCTAGACAATTAACCTATCATTTTCACACAAAATTCTACCATATACGGATTAGTTAGATTTACCTCCAAGCTATGAAATTAATACCACAGAATGCCTCTTCCAAGGGAAACTTAAGCAAGGTCGGGATTACCTAAATATTAATAACACCATCCACAAAAAAAAATATATGTACGCATTAGTATCTATACTAGATAAAAATCATTAGATAACCATTTGGGGAACTAATGCCAAACTAAGCTTAGGAAATTTTTATCCAAAGCTATGGGTACATGGCACCACCATATATCACACAAGCCGGGGGAAAGGGACTCACGCACGTTGGATGTTGTCGTTGCTTAGGTATGGCGACACACGAAGGGAAGAGGGAGGCTTGGCAAGGTCGAAGATGGTGGCACCTCAGTGGCCGGCTCGGTGGTGCAAACGGAGCAAGGTGGAGGGCTACTGGCAAGGTGGTTGCTCAAAGACTGGAAGTAGGAGGAGATGGTGAGGAGGGCTACACGAGGAGGAGAAAAGACCCGAGTGGAACAAGGGGGGAAAGGGTTGTAGTTCAAAGGTAAAGAAGAAAAAGAAGGTGGATGGGATTGGGGCAGGGTGAGGTGGTCGAGGGTTGGGCAGGGGGAGATGATGAGGGTGTGCATGGTGAAGAGGAAGAGGTTGCATGGTTTGGTGGGGGCTGGACAATGCTAGTTGGCTGTTGGTGCAGGTGGTTGCATGCATGGGGAGAAGGGGAGCTACATGACGAGGGTTAGAGTGTAGGGAGATTGCGTGGGGAAAGGGAGGGGAAGCTGGACAGTTAGGCTAGGGTGAGACTTGCGTGTAGACGTGGGGAAGAGGAAGGGGCTGCATGATTTGGTTGGGGGCTGTATGATTTATTTGGCTGCTATTGTATGTGTGGTTGGGGTTAGGTAGTTTTGGTTGGGTTGCTAACATTGGCAGGGTGCACGAGGAAGGGAGAGGAGGTGCATGCCGAGAGGGGGTGGGTCGTAGGTCAGATTAGGTTAGGTTTAGGGGTGCAATAATGATGGAGATTAGGTTAATAATTAGTTAACAAGTATAATAAATAAAATCATAATTTTTAAGAGTACGATAAATACTTAAAGAAGAATCCTACCCATTCCTTATTTTATTACTGCCATTATTATCATTATTATTATGATCATTAGTATTATTATTATTACTACCGCCCTTTATTACTTATAATATTATTCTTATGATTATTGTTATCGATATTATTTTAAGAGTGTTATTATTATAAGACTATTGTTATTACCATCCTTATTATCTTGATCATTATCGATACTATTCTTATTATCATTGTTATTACTATTATTTATTATTGTCTTTCCTCTAATTATGAATACACTAGCCCATATTATTATCACAATTTAATAATTATAGCCTTACCCACAATAATGAGACATCCAACCTAACATAATTCCATGATCCATTACATATGCTAATCAAATTTTAAGTTTTGAATATTTAAATTAGGGTTTATTAAAACGGAATATTACAATAAGTCATAAGGTACTTAGGCCTTTCTCACTTCTCCCTAATCACTCCACCCTCTTTATTTTCTTTATCTCCCCAAAAATTTATCACACCCCTTTGGCCTCCTAGCATGCATGTCATATTAGGGCAACAATACATAAGGCATATCATAAAATATAAGTCAAACCACCCATGTCACATATATCATAACACAGACATTGCTTACCTTAGCTCCATGTATGAAAAGATGCACTACGGGTATGTAGTCCATACTCACATATGATACAAGCACATAACCAAAACACCCATGAACACATAAACATACAATTTGGCTTAATCACATCCTTACCTAGATGGATACCGTGCTTAGAGCATGAATCCTATGGTTTCTTAAGGGAAGGATTTGGTTCACTTATATGAGCGGAACACTAAGGTTAACTTTCATCTTACTCCTTTTTCTCTTATTATATCCTAACTAGTTATTAGTAAATGACTACTAATAGTAATGATAATAATAATCTTAATAATAATAAGGTTAGTAATAGTAATGATACTAGCAATAATAGTAATAATAATAATAATAACGATAATAAGATTGATGATGATCACAATGACAATAATAACAATAAGGATAATAATGACAATTAAGAAAAATAAATTATACTTAAAGTAAAAGTAAGGGTTAGGGCACAACTAGGTGGTGGTTTAGAATGATGAAACTTTGGGGTTGGAAAATGGAAAGGAAGTGGTGTTTGCGAGGTGGTAGGTTCATGGATTAGAGGGGGTTGTAGTGGTGGTGGTGGGTGCCACGACGGTGACCAGATGTGGTCCTATGGAGGAGAGGAAAGGTGGGGGAAGGAAGGGGAGAAAAAGAAAATGGAGGGTATGGAGAGGTAGGTGAAGGACTTCTGGGCAAAGTGGGAGGAAGTGGAGGTGGTGGTTGCGGCGGAGGGGGCAACGCAAGGCGGTGCGACAGGGTGTAAAGGGAAGCTCGAGCTACCTACTTTGCATGAGAAAGGAGGGAAGAGTAGGGGGAGTTAGAGGTGAGGATGGGTCTTGTTTGGTCGGGGGTAGTGTAGGGAAGAGGGTGGGTGGAGGTGTGGGCGATGGCAAGGCATGGCAGCGACTGGGACTATGTCTGAAAGGGCAGCGGAGGATGATTAAGGGGGGTGTTGGGCAGAGGGAAAAGAAGGGAAATAAGGGCGATTTGAGGGTTATAGAGGAGGGGTGGAGAAGAGGACAAGAGGGATGAGGACAAGGGAGTAGGGGCAAGCGGATGCCGGCTCAGGGGTTGTAGGGTGCAGTCTTGTAGGTAGTAGGGGAAGAAAAAGGAAGGGAGAGGGTGCACACGAGCAAGGGAGTTTGGGGCTGGAAAAGGAAAGGGAAGGGATGCGAGAGAGAGGGAGAGAGAAGGCTAGTCAATGCAGGCGCAGGGATTGCAGGTGCGCATGGTCGACGATGGATGGGGGGAAGGAGAAGAAAAAGAAAAGAGGAAGGGGGCTAGCCAGTCGAGCAGGGAAAAAAGAAAAAAGGAAAAAAAGGTGGATCGGCCCGCATGAGAAAGAGGAGTTCTACTAGGTTGGCCCAGTCGTGGGAAAAAGAAAGAAAATAATAGAAAGAAGGGGGTGATGCATAGGGATGGCAACGGGGCGGGTACGGATCGGGTACCCCTTATCCATACCCGAACCCGATAAGAAATTTGATAACCATATCCGTACCCGTACCCGCATGGATATCCGTTACTGTACCCGTATCCGTATCCGACGGATAATCCGTTACCCAACGAATATCCGTTACCCGACGGATAATCCGTTACCCGACGGATAATCCGTTATCCGACGGATATCGTTACCCGACGGATATCGTTACCCGACGGATATCCGTTACCCGACGGATAATCCGTTACCCGACGTATAACCCGTTATCCGACGGATTAAAATTACCTGTTTATCCGTTTTTGTACCCGTTTACCTGTCATAATATATATAATTTACCTACAAAATTATTTTTTGATATTAAAAATTAAAATATATATATAAAAAATCCAATAATTCATCAACTTAGTAGGATTAAATGTAAAATGACAATTTAATTTCTAACTATAACTTATTCTTATATAAAAAGTTAAGGATAAAATGGTAAATATATAACGGGTAAACGGGTACGGATATGGGTAACGGATATCCGTCGGATACGGATATGGATACCCCGTACCCGTATCCGTACCCGAATCCGCCGGGCATTTTTCACCCTTACCCATATCCGTATCCATATCCGTTTATCATTATCCATTTCAATATCCGTCGGATAAAATCCGTCGGATTTCAGATATTATCCGCCCCGTTGCCATCCCTAGTGATGCAGGCTGGATGACGCAAAGGGAGGTAAGGGGAAAGTGGGCTGTGGTGACCCAAAAGGGAATAAGGGGGGAAAAGAATAAAAAAAATGGAAAAGGATATGGAAAAAGGAAAATAAAAAAAAGAAATAAAAAAGAAAAATAAGATGAAAATAATTTTTGGGAGTAGGGTATTTAATTAATTAGATGGTTAAATTATTTTAATAATTTAGTTTAATTAAAATTTAAAATATTAATTTAGGAGGATAATTTTAGTAAAATATGAGTTTGGAAATTTATTTAAACAAAAAGACTATGATAAAATAATTAAATATTTATTCTAGTTATTAAATTATCACATCCATTTTTATAAGTTTAAAGTCACAAAATTATTAATTTAATAGTAAAAAAATATTTAAATATTCTAATGACGATCAATTTATTAAATTCTAAGTTCTAAAATTTTGGGCTATTACAATAATTTTTTCCATAAGGCTCATAAAATTGACAAATTCAATATACATCCCTAAAATTTCAATATTAACAACATATCCACATTTCTCGGTCTAAATCTAAAGTTTTACACATGTAATAATAAGATTACCGTTTTAAGGTTATTATTCCTTAGTAGGGCATTTTCTCATTTTGGAGAACTTACGACATTCATAATCACTCCAATAACTCCACATGATATTATTAGCATATGTTAATCCTCCTACCATATTAAAATACCAACATTCCCATATTAACATATATTGACCAAAATACCCTTATAGATAGTCGAAAGCCCTTATTATACGGTAATCTTATATCCTCAATATCACGATTTCAAAATATTCCATTTATCATCATACATATTAAATATACTAATTTCTCTCCTATTATACTCTATTAAGCCCATACAACTCTTCTAAAAGTTATACTCATCCATAAAAATACAACCTAGCATAGTAATATCATATTAGCACATCTTTTGTTATTCATATGCTCTTCCTATCATATAATCCATATGATCATATTATATCATTAACTACTTGAATTTAACCATACAATAACAATATTATGATAATACACACAGACATACAAGCATTTAACACAAAACCCTAAAACATTGACTAGTATCCTTACAAAAACAACTCTGGTCTCTAAGCACACTTATCATATCCCACCTCCTTTGGAACCTCTTAAGTATCACCTAAGAGAAATTAATAAAACATAATTAGAATTAAATGATATAATTAATGAGACTTTAAGGTAATGGAAGGGTGAAAAAATAGGGAAAAACCAAACTAAGGTTTGAACGAGGAGGGGGGTTAGTTGTTTTGGCCGAAAGGTGGGGGTGAGGTTTGATGGTTTTGGCTAAAGGAGAGTGGTGGGATGTGATGTAAATGGCTAGAAGGTAGGGGTGATTCGGTGGTGTTTATCAAAGGGTAGGGGTGATGTGGTGAAAATGACCGAAGGTGGTAGGGGTGTTGTAGTGAAAATGGTCGAATGGAGAGGATAAGAACGACTGGTTTGGCCAGTGCTTGGGGGAAGGGTGTGGTGATTTTGTCTAGAGGATTGGGCGAGGGAATGAAAAAGGTTGACGATGCTAGGGATGAAGGAATGGAAAATGTTGCTTGTGGTGGTGTTAGTGCCACGGTTAGGCTCGTGTGATGGGGGTGATCTTAGGTGGTTTAGGGTGATGGTGAGGAGGGGGAAAGAAGGAGGGAGAGGCTGCATTTGGGGTGCAAATTTTTGATAGAAAATAGAGTGAGAAGGGGTAGGTTCAAGCATTAAATGTGCCTTATATATAAATACAGGCACATAGGAAAGGGGGGAGAGGTGGTGATTGGGGAAAAATTCAACCCCGACCCTAAAGCTGAGGAGGGGCGAGTTGATGGGAGTAAGGGGTAGGCTTGGCAAGGGAGGCGTGCACGCAAGAAGAATAGGCAAAGAGAGGACCAACGAGGGAAGAAAAAAAAACAAGGAAAGGAGAGGAAAAAGAAAAGGGGTGGGTTTAGATTTATGTTTAGGTTAAAATAATTTGGGTTAGGGTATTAGGATAATTAAATTAAATGATTATCCAGGATTAGGTTTGGTTATAACGGAATAAAAATTAGGGTTAGGTTAAGATTTAGGATTAGGGATTTAGGGTAAGATAGAAATATTAATTTTTTGATATTATAATTAAGTTACGGTTTTAATTACTCAGGATTAGGATTAGCTAAAATTTTGGGTATTGCACTTAAAATATAGGATTAATTTTCCTAACTCACATGGGCAAGCCATTATTACTAGTCTCCAATATCTTCTCATAGGAGGGGTCAGGCAACTTGAGAAGAAATATGTGTTTAGCGAATGTAGAGGGACCATACTCATATTACCTTCATTCTCTCATATCTCCAGGTTGGTCCACAAGCAGGGACGCATCAAATGTCCAATTCACCAACTCTTAAGCACATTGTTGATGATTTGGTGACAAGGTACACTATGGCTGAGATAACAGTTGGACTAGATGTGGATAGAGTTAATGTTAAGATTTGTGTTATAGTTGTTGTGGATATGTAATTTCCCGTTTATCAAAAATCCATAATCCATTCAATATATTTGGGAATTGTTTTTATTATTTTATTATTTAGAATATTTTCCTACATCCTTTACAAAATCAAAAACTCTTATTATATTTTTCAAACATTTTATTTTTACTCTGTAATCATTCTAATTGATTCGACTTCTATGAGACTTATGAGCCACTTTTAGCCATGTAAATTCTTTCAAATCATTACAAATTATCTATATATAAATTCCTCGGGTTTTTGTGAGTCTCATAACCATTTTTAACAAATTGAAATTTGATGTTTTGATGAAAAATGTCATTTTCATCTGAGTTAGTTTATTATGTTTGGAGCCTCAAAAAGAACTTTCTAATAACCTAAAATTTATAAAACTTCAAGGATTATTATATTTTAGTGTTATAAATATAAAAATGAATCAAAAATCATTTACCTTTATTTTTATTATTTACTTATATTTTACAATTTTTCATGTAAAATAAGCCATAAAAACTTAACTTTTGATACTTAAATCTTACCTAAATCATTTGTGATTTAATCCAAACAATCCATTCATGATAAGCATCAAAATTTGGCTCGTGATTTATCCCCAACTTAGTCATGAACCATCCCTTAAGCATGAATCATACCAACCAACTATTCTCTAATCATTACTAAAGAATTGTGCCCTAAGCTATGTGTATTCTATCTTATATTTCCTCCACTCCATGGGGCGAGCCAAAGATGTGCTAAACCCGCTCTAATTCATGTTCCTACCCGACGTATACACTCTTCCAACCATTTTTATATCATTTCACCTAGGCTACCATATATTGAGAGAATATTTCATAATCATTATAAGATTATGTACATTTAATCTTATCTACTAGACTCTCACTTGTCCTACTCCATTCAATGTGCATCGCTTCATCCACCTACCCCATTTGAATCCTAAAAAATGATATCATAATCTAAAGAGAATATTTGTTAAATAGTACACCATCATTACCTAAATACTATATTTTCACAAATTCACTCTATCTTACACTTCTCATGTCTTTATTGAATTCCATCTCATTCAATTCACTTAATCTTAGTTTGGGTATGCCATGAAACTTTCATAAGTGACTTCATTCCACTCTATCACATGACACACCCATCATCTTGATCCTCTACCTCCCACCAACTATATCAAAACAAACTTAACAAATTTTCTAGCTTTATAAGTTTGGTTATTTCTTTCCCACTTTTTTTATGTTATCTCTTTTATAAGTATGTAATTCTAATGCTTTCCTTTTTTTTTGTAGGTTACCAAGAAAGTCTTTAAAGGATTTAAAGCTTAAGCCTATTATTTAATTCTTTTATTATTAGCTTGAGCTCAAGTAAGATTATTCTTAGTGACTTTAAAACTTTACTAAAAAAAAGGTTTTACGAAAGCTAAATTTAAATGCAAAGTGTTATCACTATATTTAACACAAAGAGAGGTGTGCATTGCTATCATATAGTCTAAGATTAATATGAGGTTAATAAATCAAACTAAATGCATTACAAGGATCAACAAAAAACTTAAATGAAGGAATAGTAGGAAATGAGAAACAAGTTCACAAGATCCAAACTAATTCACCCAAACAACCACTCCAGAAAGCTCTAACTCTTAGCCTCAACTAGGCAAGATCGCAAAACAATAAAAGTACATGGAGTAGAACATCCAAAAAGCATAGTATTAGTACAATAACATACTAAGTAAACATATTATACTAAAAGTATATATCGCGCTCACACATTGCACATCTTCAGGGGTAAAATGGGAAATATGCTAAAACATGTAATCACCACTAAACATGAGAACACAATAGAACATGTGATTATAGTTAAACATCATAGGTGCAAATAATAATATGCAAATCAATATTACACAGCATATCATAGAAAGTATGAAACCATCGATATGAAAGATTGATTGCTTATTATTATTCATTAACAATTGCAATCACACAAATCCACTTCCACCATATCATGTGTCAATATAAAATGCCACTTAATCCATCGAAAGTCCAAGGTATGAAAGCAATCGAATAACACTAGTGATATAATACACTTTACTTAACATCTTATATTGTAATGGAATCGCGAGGTGATATATAACACCCTAAGAATTGCTACTATTTTTTTTAGCGGAAGCATCAACATAATATAGCGGGAATCACTACCACACTTAGCACGAGTTTGGTCCATACCCTTCTTATACTAATTGCGAGACTAGAATGTTATGACAAATAGCTCAAAACTTATGAATATATATATATATAGTAAAAGACTTTAATAATTTAGCATAATAACAAAGTACAAAGTATATGATTTATATAATACAATACATAAAAAGAGATAATGGGGATAAAAGAGACAAAGAGTCCCAAAGAGATATCCATAATCTAGGGCACATAATATGTGTGCCATCAGATAGATATAACGCTATGCCCTAACCCCTGGGTATAAACTCGTATCACTCCATCTAAGGAACCTTATGAAAGTCAACATGATCATGATCATATACTTACGACACAATGTCTACAAATGTATATTATTAGTACGCATTATGTACGAGCCTCGTGCAAAGAAAACAATAGAACATATAATAACAAGATAATAACATGCTTACATATAGATGTCAATTGAGAAGTATAAAACTTAACCATCAAATATAAAATAATGTAATACAAATGTATGAATATATGAAATTCATTGATTATTATATTTTATTATCATGATCACAATAATATACTATATTAACTTGAGGACGGAGACTTGAAGAAAAATAACAACTAATCTATTGCTCAAATGATGCTAGCCCTGCCTGATCTACCTAGAAATGTAACTAGAATACCAAATAATACGACAACTAATCACTTAAGTATGCATACCCCATATCAAGCCAACATATATCGTGACAACTATAGTGTAGATGAGGGCCTCTCCGAACCTCATAAGGCACTCGGGATCACATAATAGAAAATATTGGAATGGTATCAAATGAGTACCAAACCTGATTCGGATAGCTATACCGATTGGTACAAGTTCCAACTCAAGATCTTTTACTTTAAGTGATTAACGTTTTATTATAGATTTAGGTCAAACAATAGTAAAGGCCACAGAATATCACTTAATCGCCTTTGTGAACATAAACCAATTATTTTATTAAATTTTGATATCATCCATGCACTTGATCCATATAGGAATCAAGGCTCAACCATTTACAGTACAGAGTACCTATTAACATGATATAAAGCCCAATTGATTATGTGATGCATTAAAGCCCAAGGAAGTTTATTAAGGCATTAAATCCCAAACTAGATTATTAAAGCATTAAAGCCAAGTTTCATGCCACGAAAGGTCCAATAAAATTAGATCTTAATGTTTATTAACTTTAATTATTTAAGATAATGATCAATAACCAACATTTAAGTTAACCAAGGGTTTACTTATAAGACCGAATTAAATAACTAGTCCAAAAGACAAGTAAAATGACTAAAATATCTTTAAGGTATACTAACTACCTTAATATTAAGAAAGGTATACATGCTAAAATAATGATACTTAACCAATTGGATTCTTAGGATGAAATATAAATAAGACACCAAGATAAAATACTAAGATTACTCAATGCATCCAAATTTATCTTTCTCCTTTTCTTTTTCTTGCGTAATTAACTATTTTAATTAAGGTATATAAGTCTACTCATTAAATGTCACCCAAGTGTCAACTTATACATTTTAACTTATATATTAATATAATTTTCACTTAGTTCTCAAAAAAATTAGAATTACATGTAATTGCCATAATTTTCCTCATTCACTTAAAATTACATTAAACTTCTAAATTCATAACTTACTCTAAATAATATCAAGCCTTAACATATCATATACCAAATTTCATGTTAGAGACCCAATTAATACAATGTTTTAAAATTTTCAAAAACAACATGTAATGCTCAATATATCTATGGTTAAATTGTCTAAACCTTAAATAAATTCATTTCAACTCTAAATGATCCAAAATTCATAACCTAGCTTCTATAAACGATCATAAATACAATGGAATCATTAGATAAAATTAAAAAAAAAATTCACATAAAATAACTAGGACAATAGCGAAACAACTCGAATCCAAATATATTCATCACAATTCTGTCGAACATTCAACACGACTTCATTAAATATTTATCACATTTATAGCAGACATATAAGAACATATATCACAATTCATCTTCTCATTAAATTTTCATACTCAAGCGCATAAGATAGAAACATACACATGCCATAAACTATTTTCCAAGACAATATGTCATGCTTATAATTAAAATAAAGCTAACCATGCATAAAATAACATATAATATACCTAACACAAATCTTATTTTCAAATGTTAGTTTAGTTACCAAGATTCCTAAGCTCCCTAGCAAAGCTAAAATAAGGAATTTAGCAATTCCTTATCTAACCTACTTGGTCAACTTCAAGAATATATAAGATTAAAAATAGTTATATTAACTAATATTAATAAATATGTAAAAAGGAAGAAATTAATTGAAATAGAAGAAGTGAAATCACAAGATTACTCTTAAATATAAAAGCTTGGAAACCACCACAAAAAACAACCAAAACCACTATAGAATGATAAATCAACGTTTTGGAGGGTTAATGGAAAAGAAAAAAAGGATAAAAACGATGCAAGGCACAATTTTTTAGCTTAAATAATATGTAGTAGCAACAACAACAAATTCACAAAAGGATGGTTGCCAAGACAGATACGAGAGGAAAAAGAAGAGGATATGGGCACAATTTTCTAGGTAATAACGGTTCCCATATGAATTATAACATGCAAGGGACAATAGAAAACAAGAATATAAGGTAAAGAAATGAAGGTTAATGTATGGTAGCTACTACAACTCACAAAAAAAATAAGCTTTGCAACCGTTATGAAGATAGTCAGGGAGCAAAAGTTTGGTTAATATTAAGCTCGAAGGAGACCAATTTTAGGGATGAAAATGGTATAGAATTTTATTATGAAATGCAATCTTTTAAATGAAACAAAAATCAAAGGAAAGGAACAACCAAAGATAGAGAACAAGTTTCTTGAAGTTGGAAAGAATCCAACTTTGAAGTCTTGAAATTTTATGATTTTATGTGCGTTTTATAATGGAACGAACGATTTAAAAAAATAGAGCGAGATCTCATTTGGAGGAGTGCCGAGTGAGTTTTGGGTTTGATTTTAGCCTCACTTGAGTGCTAGGATTATGGATGTAAGAGATATATTAGGCTATAGTTGAGTGTGTAAGAGAACTTTCATAAAATCATGATTATGATACTTTGTGCACTTATTGGTTGAGAAAAAAGTAACCAAGTTACAAATCTAATTTGGTTTGGTTTGGAGACTTTTTAGGATTGAAATACTAGTTAGAGGATTGATTATAATTTATTTTGATTAACTAATTTACAAGAAAGTCTAATAATGGGCACTTATTGAAAAAAATATCAATTGAATTCTAAACATCATAAAAATTTATGAAAAGGTTTGGAATAATATTAGAAACTCAAATATATAAAAATATTTGGTATTAGAGTTTATTTGAAGCTCAATGGATGGAAAACGAGTGAAAACGACAAAAAACGAATAAGTTGCGGAAACACGTTTTTTCGTAGATGTACAAAACAAATAGCTGAGGGTTCGAATTATCACAAATTGATTCAAAATATTTTTTAGAAAATCAAATATATAAAAGTATTTGGTCTTGAAACTCATTTGATGACCAATAGATTAAAAATGATAAATGGCTAAAATTGTCTAATTAAGTGAACGGATTTTTCCGTGATTTAATAATTTGGAAGGAATGGGTGAAACATGAATGAACAAAATGTATGAAATTAAATAATAGAAATTATATAAATATTTATATATTTTGGAGATGTTTTATGAGCTTAATAGTACAAAGTAACTTGAGTTTGAGAAAATGGGGTATTACATAATCATTCATGTAAGGGTTAATGATTGTACTACTGAAATTCAAGACCAATGCTGCAAGGACCTTTGGCGTCATTCCTTGTTACAAGAACTAAGGACACTCTAATATTAAGTATCAATAGTTTCTATATGGCATATTAGTTGCCTATAGAGTAGAAAAAGGGGTGTAACTAACACGTGCTCGTGATATTACAACCAAAATATAGGAAAGGTATATAACTGCATGACCCTACCTTAGAGGTCATTCCGATGATGCACATGATGAACTATATACAACCACAAACTAACCCTTAGTCAATATAAATATATCTCATCCCTCAATCTTTCATTTTAAATTATTAATATATTCATATATATTTACCCTTATAAACACAAACATACAACAAATTACCACTTTTAAAAGCTACTATTTACACAAAATATTATTCATGCACATTGAATTACACTCATGAACACTTAAGTAAAAATTATCAATTATTCTCAAACATACTATTCATCATCAATCACTATTCATGTTACTTTGTTATTTCCAAGAAGTTAGCGATAAATGATGAATGGTCTACATGACCTTCAAGATCACACTATTTAAGCTTTTTGGTGAAATACCCATTTTACTCTTATTATATTACAATTAACTTAGAAATGGAAAAATAAATAACAAACAATTATAAAACTCCATGAAAATTTTACCGAAGCTAAAATATAGCAAATTGTACATTTTAACCAATAAAAACACAATTGGAATTATAGGAACCCCAAATACCTTAAAAATACATTTTGGGCATAAAGCCTAACATATAAGGAATTAAACCATGGCACTTCAAACACATATCATATTTAGCACAAAGAAAACCATGAAATTATGACCTTGCTAGAAAATTACAACACATATGTAAAATATCCAAACTTCCCTTAGAGATGCTTAAACTTGTAAAAATCATAACAAAGCTTAAACATAGTAAAAACCTAACCTATAATAAATCAAATTTTATTTGAAAACATCGGTGGATATAATGGAATTATAAAATTAAATTGAAAACAACAAGAATAAGCCAAAAATCCAAAAGGTTGAGAGCCATTAATGAGGCAAAATTCACATTTTTAGCATTTAAATATACAATACCATACAAGCACATATAGTTATATCTACTCAAATTATGGATGTATTTAACTATAGCACAATCTCCTACCAAAGAAGAATAAAAACCTTAATCAAGCTTTCTCCAAATCTCGACGTTCTTGCATATCTTAGAGAAAAAATAAACAATACTTTGTAAAAACACTAAAAAATCCAAAACAAAAAGGAAAAACAATCAAGAAAAAAAGAAAATGAAATAAAGTATTGTTCTCTAAGAATGAATAAACCTGAAAAGCAGAATATGGACCTTAACCCATCTTTGTTTAATTGAAACACAAGTGAGCTAAAACCTACATATTAGTAGCTAAAATAGAGCAAGAAAAATAGGAAGGAGGGAAATGAGGGTTTTTGGTTTAATGGCTGGTGTGACCGTAGCCGGCACGCAATTTAAACCCTCTTGTTGTCAATTGTAGCATTGGTAAATAAGGGTATCGTTCTAGCCGGGGATTGAGAGGGCTCACCTCTAATTAACTAGCTTGGAAATAAAACTAAAACTAAAAATAAAAATCCTAAATAAAATAAATGAATAAGAAAAATACTAATGGGGGTTTATCAAAATAATAAAATAATAAAAGGAATAAAATAAAATAAACTAATAATGAAAATAATGGGAAACCGCAAATATGAGAAACATGTTAGGGAAATAAAAATCCACCACTAGATTAGGTTGAAAATATAATATTTATTTCTAAGTCATCTTTTAATCGTGAGAAAGAGATCGACCAAGTTGCACACCAAAAGCAGGTCTATACACCTTATATTACTTCCCTTAATTAATTAATACGACAAAGCGCCAATATTAACCCTATTAAATACTAGCAGTATAGCAGCAACAAGCGGCTCCTATATTTAACTAGATTTAATGCATTAAGTGTAAGTGGAAGGCTGTCAATCTAAGTACCCAAACTAGTACAAAAAGCATGTCTAGCTGTATTTCCTTTCCTTGACCCACACGTATCGAAACGTTTTACCACTTCGGTTAGAATCACAAAACGATTAGGTGAATTGTTATCTAACCTAGCTGCAATTTATACATATAAATTCTAGTATATTTAGATAGCCACCTAGCAAGCAATTAATCCTACATACTGTCACTTATGAGGTACCAGAACAAGGCATGCACCAAATAAACTATACTTGACAGAATTATACATATAAACGATAGCAATTAATATAGAGTCAAGAAACAATCTCACGAAACAAAGAAAATAAAAGTATAATTCAAACCATAGTCTAGGGTTTCAATTCATTCCCTAACAATAAATAATCAGCCAGTCATAATTAAAGAATTAATTACACAGAAATATATATCTAAAATATAAATTAAAAATAAGAGAAAGAAATAACCGGAATTAATTTTGGATAAAAGATCAAGAATTTATTCAGATAAAAATTAATTTTATCTGAAATAAATTCTACCGGTATTAAATTCTTCCCCAAATTTTTCTTCCTCTCGGCACTCTAATTTCAGTGTAACAATTCTTTTTCTTTTTCTTTTATTCTTGCTGACTCTGATGGCTGGCGGCTGACGGAGGTACAGGGTCGTTGAGTTCCGTGCGTCGCTGGCGTGGTTGCCTCGGATTCCGTGCGGCGCGTCACTCTCCTTCTTGCTGCTCTGCCCTGCGTGCGTCGTCCCCTGATCTGTTGCGCTTGACCGAGCCTATAAAGGCTCTGTCGCGCACTCCCAGACCTCTCTGCCCACTCTGTTCTCTTTGACCTGCCACACGCTTTTTATAAAACTTGTGTGCCTTTGCCACGTCAGCCCTATGCTGACTTTTCTTCCTCGTCCGAGCGGCTGGCTTTTTTTTTTCTTCTTGTGCCGCGTTCTTCTTTCGTTCTTGTTTCGAGCCTTTGGTTTCTTGTTGCGGGCCTTTGGGCCTTCGGCCTTTCGCCGTTGGTCCAAAGGTCCAATCTCTTTTTTTTATTTTTCTTTTATTTAAAAACAATACCTGCAAAATAAAATTTAATAAATATTAATAAATAATATTTTATTCTAAATTTACTTAATTTATATCATTTTAGCTCAAATAATAAAATTTATGCAATTTTTACCACTTAAGCATAAAACAATAATTATTCCCCTATATTAGTTAAATAAACTACCAAAAACTAAGATTATAAGGGTATAAAATGTGTCAAAATATGAACTCATCAATGGCCTCTAAGAAAAGCTCCCAATACTTGGTGAGTGGTAATAATAAAACGATAAAGGTGTATGATATTTTAGTTAACTTAACAAGGCGTATAAAGAATACATAAAATAAAATAAAAAATAAGGGTGTTGGGTTTGCAGGTTAAGGACAACCAACATAGCTTAGTCCTATCCATAATAAAGTAAAATCAAATTTTAGGAATCATTCTAGATTAGGTATTTAATAAGTAAATGAATAAAAGCTTGAATCAAAAGAAAAAGCTATCCAAAAAGAATTAAATAAACCCACAAACAACAAAATTAAATATGTAATATTTTAAAACCATTTTTACTTAATATTATCAAAATATAGTGTTCCTTAAAATTACATAAATTTTAGATAGTTAAAAAATATCTCTTAGGGCACACTTACACACTAAATATAATTTTTTTAGGTCAAGACCTCATTTTATTATCTTGAAAATGAATAGGATACTCAGAAAAAAAGGGTTAAAAAATCAAATATGAGCAAATTATAAGGGTTTAGAAGAAGTTATGTGGCCAAAAATGGCTTGAAAGGCTTCATAAGAGTAAAAAACTGTAAGAAAGGGAAGGGAAGTTTGAATGAAGTATTTCAAAATTGTTACTCATGTTTGTAACCTTATAAGGTATTGGATAAAATAGGTAAAATAAGACAACTTTATTTATTGATAATAAAAATTATGAATACATAGGAGCTTTCAAAAAATGGAGTATTAGAGTTTTGCTTATGGAATTGTTGTGACCTTTGGTAGGTACTTCGCGGATGAGAGGTATTTCAATATATATATTACAATATCATCTTATGTGAACACCATAGAAGAGAATTGTGTTTAATGTAATACCCACGTTTTCACAAACAACTTTTTTCCCTTTAAAATAAATTTTGTGGAAGTTAAAAATAAAAACATAGGGTGCTACACCACATCCAACATAGAAAATGAACTATATATAACCAATCTATGACGCATGTAGGGCTAAAAATTAATTTGTATCTAGAGATCAGGCATGAGAAACTCTTAATTTTATAATAATACAAGATTAAAAAATAGTGATGAAAGAACAAAAGTAATAAAAAAATAGAGGACTAAAAGTCCAAAGAGAAATATATCCGGATAACCATATTCTAACGCCAACCCGAATAAACACTCACCACATACAATTACATTAAAAGCATTAATTCATAAATTAATTGGAAAGCAAGGCAGTGTCTTCTTATGAGATATGGTATCACCTATAAAAAAATGATCAATATGATACATACCGAGTAAGGTAATAATACGTAATAATAGAACAAGGCATGCATAATGCATATGAATCACATGATAAGATAGATACTATACACACGTGTATGCTCATGATATGAAATGGATAAAAAGAAAAACATATTAGGGTTCAACATTGGGTAATCATAATATTGCATTTACTTAGTCACGTTGAGATCAATGGGCCACTATTTCTCACTTTTGGAACGGTATCAAGACATACAAATTCCAAGGCAAAAAGCTCATGGTCACTATAATTATCTGGTGGAATAGATTATAACATGGTAGACTTAGGGCCACTCTCATTCAAATAAAACCAAGAAACACGGGTACTACAACAACCCATAAATAAATAATATAACTAGTATAGTTTGGTTTTAACTCACGTGATCATTCACTTTATTATTCATGTTTTATTAGACCATTAACCATACACTTAACACATAGAGATGCACCACTTGTTTTACTCAATATCATAGTATTTCCAATTATATTATCAATGTCTTATTATACGAGATAATTCATATCCTTCATTACATAAAATTTTGATTATCACATAATTCATACCTACCACATTTGTTATTATTTAAAACATTTAGAAACACATCGTGGTCAATCAAATTTTACATATTATGATCACATAAAGTAACAATAAGACATAAAGCAAGACAAAAATCACAATAAGAGACATTAACCGAGTGAAAATATCATGATGCCTTCACAAAAATCTAATTCACAAATGACTCATAACATAACTCCATATATAAGACTTAAAAAATACCAAATTTAACACAATGCTTCAATATTTTATAATAAATACTGTATCTAAAAAGTAGGATTAAACTCCAATGTTTCACACATAAGATACCTATTGTACCTCTAGATTTTTTAACCCATTTTAAGCTATTTCCATGTAATATTAGTACTCGTGTTAACTACGTTAAACCAAACTAATAACATATCACTTTTTTAACCCAATAACACTTGAACAACCTTTGATTTATATAATTAATCCAAAATAACCATTTTACCTTTATTTCACCTAAATAATTCAAAATTTATTATTAACATAATCCGAATAATACTTTATCAAACCTTATAATATTATATATCAAAGTTCGTGTAAAAATTTCATTGAATACATTGACATAATTGCATTCCACCAAAGCTCACTAAATTGACCAAAAAGTCCTTATGGTTGAATATGACATAATTCACCCGAATGTCAGCACTCACACGAGCTTCACCATTTACACATAATCTCTCACATATTATTAACCACCAAAATATGTAATAAATCATGAACTAAAACCACTCCCCGACCTAAAAAAATCAAAGGGTTCACCTAAAAATATATTAGGAGGGTTAGAAAATTAATTAAAATTAGCAAGGGAGAAGGTAAAGGAAATGATAAAGGATTTAGGAGTCATAAATGTAGTAGAGGAAGGATGGAGAAGTAGTGGAATTGGGTGAGTGGTAGTAGCAACATTTGTGACCGAATCACAACGAAAATCACCCCTAAACTCACCTCCAAAACACCAACAAAGGCTATAAAAGGAGGAAGGATAGTCTAATTTGTGAGGAGGGGGTTGTAGTGTGAGCAAAAAACATTGGATGAGGCATTTTTGCATGAGGTATGCACACATGTTAGGCAGTGATTGAGTGAGGCTTCAATGTAACTACAGAGAAGCACACAAGGAAGGGAAGGGCTAAGTAAGATTTTGATATAGGATGGTGTGTGGTTACGTTGATTGATGGCACAGGGAAAGGGTGGCTTGAGGTGAAGGCATTGACTGGGGAGTGATTACGTGATTAATGCACACTATTGGTGGTGGTTTGCATGATACATGCTAGAAAACATAGGTGTAACAGAAAAGGACAATCATAGACCATTCAGAGGGGGAAGAAGAAACAATAGAGGGTTGAATGATGAAGGAAAAATAGAAGAGGAGGACCACGTGTTAAGGAGGAAAGATCGATAGAAAAAAGGGAAAGTGAGGAGGAGGTTATGTGTGGGCTCGTGGTTGCATGAAAATGAAATGAAAAGGAGGTGTAAGGGAGGTAAGGCATAATAGGGGTTTGTAGTTGGTGTAAAGCAAAGGGTAGGGATGTAAAAAATGCATATTTTATCCAAAACTAGATGAGTTTTATATGACGGATACTTAAACAGATATGATAAATGGATATGGACATGAATGTGGAGGATGGAAGAAAATATTCGTCGGGTTCAGGTATAGATACGACTATGGGTTATCCTTATCCGTACTCATACCTATACTTATATCCATATTCGTACCTGCTTATTCGATATATAATTATTATTTTATCATTGATTTTAGAATAAGAACAATATAATATTAAGGTTAAAATTATCATTTGGCTTAACCTTATATGGGTTAATCCATCGGGTAGTAGATTTATCTATTGGATAATATGTGTTCATGGATAAATGGATTACCTATTAGGTAATTGATATCCGATCGATACGAGAATAGATATGTTAGCGAATACCCATTCGAATATGGATACAAATTCATATACATATTTTATTATTGGGTATGGATACAGGTATGGACATACCTACCCCAAACCCGCCCCATTTATACCCCTAAAAGTGGTTGGGGTGGAGTGTGCGACACTTTAATGAAGAGTGATGATGAGGTGAGATGTCGGGGTTTAAGTGTGTGAATGGACATAGTTGGGATTAAAACAAACTAGAAAAACATAATATGATTGGTAAGGTAAAGAGAGGCTTGTATGATAAATGACAGGGGTAAGGGTATAGTTTTCTTATTTTTATTTTTGAGACTAAAGTGTGTAGAATGGAGTTAACTAGGGTTAGGGATTTAAAGGACAAAAAAATAAAATAAGGGTTTAAGATTGATATAGATAATTAAGCAAAAGTTAAGGCTTAGGTAATGTTTGATAGTTAAACACTCAAAGATTAAGGTTTGGAAACTTCATATTTTACACGTAATGGTTACGGGAGTAAATATTGTGAACATATCTTAGGCTCACATGTGTCCTTTGCACGTTACCCATTAAAATCTCTTAGATAAAATTTAACATTGAATTAATTAAAAGGCTAAACAAAAAAGAATGTTGAATCATACATTCACGTTTACATTAAAAACCTAGTATGAAAAATATCTACTTAATAGCTTGAGTATTGAGGTTGCGCCCCTCAAGCATCTCACCTTTATGTTTTATGTTATTTTACTATATATATTTTAGTTTTTGCATGAATTAGGCAAGTCATAAAAAAAATTAAAAAAATTTGTTAGAATAAAATTGATTGACCAATAAAGTTAGTAAAAATGTAGTAAATTACAATAGAGCTAATCTTTTTTGGAAATATAAATTTTAGCACAATAATTTCATTGGTCTGAGTTTTAATTTGAAATAATGTTAGTAAACACATCCAAATCAATCCATCCCCGTAAACAATAACATCTTATAGACATAACTTATTCAAGACTGTTGAATAGAACTTTTGACTTCAAAAATTTTACATAATCTATTTTATTGAAAATTGTGAATCGAGGAAGAATTGTTTGGAGATTGTTCTAATAAATGAAGAAAATTTTGATTATAACATCCTAAAATTTTATAACCTTTGTTTTTCTAGTGTTTAGCCTTTTATTTAAAATCTAACCTTAAAATATTGGCTTAATTATTTTTTTCAATCCTTTTTTTCTATAACCCAAATAAAATTTTAAATAATTTATTTAAACTATTTTTACCTTTTCCTTTAACCCTCTCCCTTAATCGTTTTTTTTGGTATATTTTTTCTAATCGGGCACACTAATCTAACTAAACTAAGCTAAAATAAAATAATCCTAGTCTAGAATAACTCGTGTCATCACTCTAACTCGCGTAAACCCCCTTTATTGTCCCACTTCCTCTGCCACATAACAATCCTTACATCTTCCCCATATTTCATACATAACTTTCCTTACCATTTCTCTTTTACACCATCATTGATTACATAATACTCAACTCCCCCTCCATTTTGTTCAATTTTTCTAGTGCAACCCAAACCCATTTCTTTCTCCTTATTCTTCTTTCCACTCTCTTGTGCAACACCTTGTCCCATTTGAACCAACATCACCAACCTCTTCCTTGTCTATTTTCTCTGTCGGCAACTCACACCCCGACACCAACACCCTCTTGTGCCACCATCTTCACCTTCCTAGTCGTGCCCATATCGCACGCCACCACCATCACCCAACTCCACCATCTTCCTCATCACTCATCTCTTTCTCTCCCTTGTGCAAAACCTCGCTCTACCCTCCTCCTCTTACTGTTCGGCCCAACCAGCATGGCCTTCTCACAACGACTTCCCCTTCCTTGTGTCGGCCCCTATGGTGCTGCTGCCCAACTACATCAAAACCCACACAACTCCATCACCACCAATGAATGCCCAACTCCACCCTTCCAGCCTTGTTTTATCATTTGGCCTTCAACCCTAGCTATCCACACCCTTAATTCTTGGTTTTTCCTCATAGCTCATCATTATGTTGCAACACCACCCAACCCTCCGTTTTTCACCATCCGACCCAACCTCTAACACCCTCATGCTTCGTTTATTTGTGTGGTGTAAAACCCCCTAGTTGAGTGGTCAACTCATGCAGCCCAACCCTTTTTATGTGAGTGGCTCACCTTGGCTTCCCCTAGCTACACGTGCCCATGCATGAATTAGTAGGTTGGGTCCATGTTTTTTTTGAATTTTGTTGATTAAGTGTTTTGTTTGGTAGTTTTGACTAATGTGTTGTTTTGTTTTATATTTTTTAGGTAAAGAGGATGATTAGTGGAACCTAGTAATTTATATTAGGTTGTTTGTATATATATTGTTGAAAATTAGGTAACTCGTGCGCCTTACTAAAATGTTAAATATTGCATGATAACATATTTGGGTTCTAACATGTTAAGTTGTAGTTATTATTTTAACCATTTATTGTTATGTTGTATTTATTTTCCCTGATAGTGTTAGGATGAAATTATGTAAAATGAAGCATATTAAATTTTTATAATATCATGTGTACAAAAGTATGCAATAATAGGGTTAGGGGCATGGAGTAATTATGCATGTTGTAAATGTCTAATATAATAGGTTAGGCAAGCTTAGGCATATTTTTTACATGATTATTATCATCGTATACACTAAGGACAATTTGGTATTTTAAAACGTGCCATGATATTTATTCTAGCAAGTATACCTCATATGCATTATTTATTTTTTGAGTATGTAAATATGTGATTTTTGATGAATTCGATATGTATGTAAGGGTTTTACGTGCTAAATAATGTGTAAGGATGGGATTGTCGTTTGCCATGTTTGTTAATTCACTTGCATGATAACATATTTTAATTATTATATTTTATCATTTTCGTGTCAAAATATTAAATAGAATGAAATTAGTATTCAAAAGGGACAATAATGTGATAGTTATGGTCCTAGAGGTATTTTGGTCATTTTTTATATAATGTGCCTGAATGGGATAAATTGAACTTGTGATGGCTTTATTGTTGACCTTGATTATGGTTGACTTGAATAATTAGAAATAACTAAAAATGGTTAAATAAGGAGATTATATCTGTCTGTATATTATGTGGTCTCGTGGTCATCTTAGAAGAATATTATTATTTGAAGTAAAGCAACCCGAGATAAAAAATGATAATTCTTTAGGGGTAACTACTCTATAAAAATGGTTTAACACCTGATTTATTTTGGATTTTTCTTGTGCCTTAGTACTTTATGTAGGCCATATATCATACTATATTCAACTCTACATACTTCTTAAAGGGTATGCACATTTATGGATTGAGTGTTTTTATTAGTCAGGTATTGTGCATCTTTTCAGCGCTAGTGCAATAAGGGTATTTTAGTATCGTTGGGTTGATAGTTGGTAGGATATTGAGTTACTTTTGTGTGCTGGTATGACAGGAGTACCTTAGTGTCTCCAAATTGATATGATCTCCAATCAAGTAAATAAAAATAGAAGTAATTATTCGTTTGAAATGGTATTGGATTATTGGTCATTAGTTGCCTTTATGTCCTATTTAGGGTTTGTTAGTTGCATTCATACTTTATTTATGGTTCTATAGTTACGTTTGTGCTTACTTGTGATTCAATAGTTGCCTCTACACACTATCTATGATATGTAGTTGATTTTGTATCATATGTGAAACTTTCAAGTCTTAATAGAAACAAAATTGAATATATAAATATAAAAAATAGAATTTAAATAATAAACACTTACTATCAACATAATTTACTTATTTTTAACTTTTAAGTTCAATTCTTAATTTTTAGTTTTATTTAGTTTTATATTATGATTTAATTTTTTAAAAATAAAATAGAATTTAAGAAAACATTTTGTTTTGTTTAAAATATTAAATAAATAATAAAATACCTTAATATATTGTTTTCTTACTTATATTTCAAACTATTTATTTAATATAGTGTTTTAAAATTATTTGTTATTTATTTTAAATATATATTTCAAGTAATTATTTATTTAAATAAATAAGTTGAAATATAAGTAATAAAACACTATATTAAATGATATTATTTTTTATTCAATAATGTTATTTTTTTATGTTTTCTTATCTACTATTTATATTGTTCAAAAATATAATATACAAAAACCAAAAATGAAAATTTAAGATATTGAACTTAAGAATTAAAAATAACTAAAATATGTATATAGTAGGTGATTTTTATTCAATTTCTAATTTTTATATTTAAAAATTGAATATTTTTCATATCTAAACTTGAAAGTTTCAAAATTATAAAATTTAATTTTCATATTTTCACTTTTTATTATTTTTATTCCTATAGTTTTAGAATTTAAAACTACTAAAAACATTCTTAAGTAATTTGTTTTTTGGGCTTTTATAGTCTTCATAATTAGTTTTCATTTTATTGTTCATTTAAATTTTTTAAGTTTTCAAGTTTAAAATTTTAATTTATAAATTTTAAATATTTAATTTTGAATATTTTAATTTTTAATGTTGTATTTTTTTATTTTTACTTTTGATATTTAATTTTTGAACACAAATTAAGAAAATTCATTTTCTAAGACCAATAATATTTATTAGTCTAAGAAAATGAATGATATCGATTAAAATCAATATATGTATAACTAAATAAATTAAAATAATTAGGCGGCCAAACAGAGCCTATTTTTTCACCCCACACGCTGTCTCTTCCATGTTCTGCGATCTGGGTCCAAAACTCTCTCCCATCGCCGACGGTATCCTGCGATCTCCCATAATACCGTTTTTTTCCTTCAAATTATTAATTAATTCTCTCTTTCTTCTCTGTTGCTGCATTTGTCGCTGACGGAGCTATATCAAGAACGTAAGAGGGTAGTTGCCGTGCGTGAAGCGGCTTGGAAGATGGAGCTCACTTGTCGCTAGGTATTTATACTTCCATTTGACTAATCAGAACTATTGAATCGTGATTGTAATTGGAATTTGTGGTTTCTTTACGAAATATTTGCTATATTTGTTTGGAGCCGTACATGATTTATGTGTTGCTCATGAACGTTACCGTGTCTTATTGGTTAAGAAAGATGGAAAGTTACCATCTTCTTTTTTCCTTTTTCTTTGCTGTCTTGGTTTTGTACACGCCTTTCACCAATTACTGTTGAATGTGGTCTTGCTACCCTAGCTGGTATGGCTGATAAATTGTTACTGGAGTCGACGAAAATTTGTCGATAGTAAATGGCTCAATTTTGATGAATGGCGTTTTGTATAAGATAATATATTTATTTGAACTGAATTTCTGCATTACATAATCATGGTAGGGCAGTAGGTATTTATAGTTTTATACCCATAAGCTAACTACTTAAAGCCTAAATACTTGCAATTTGTTAGTCCTACTTTCATGGAGATAATGCAGCTAATTTTGAATTGGAGATTAACTTAGTTGACTAAGTACTCCTATATGCCCTCTTAAGATTGATGTATTGGATATAACACTGAGTTTGTGTTTAAGAAAATGATGCCTTTTAGAGGATAATGGTTTGGCAAGGATGACAGCTAGTTGATGACTCGTAAGTACATGAGAAACATGAAGTTGTTTCGTAGTGACTAAATCACGAACGAAGTGATGCAATGTGCTTCGTATGAGAATGAAAAACCAGATTAGCACATAGGTAGGTAGCACCAATGTTGTCAAAAAATAATTTAGGGGCAGCAACGGTCATGCCAAGCTCAGAAAGAAGATGTTGCAATCATAATATTTCTCGTGTTGTAGTGGCAATGGCACTGTACTCAGCTTTAGTTGAAGAACGAGCAACTGTGGGTTGCTTCTTGCATGACCAAGATATGACATTTGGACCAAAGTAAATCAAATAAGCACCAGTAGATTTTCGGTCAGACACATCACCGGCCCAATTTGCTTCACAAAACCCAAGAAGGGACTTGTTGGAGGACTTTGTAAGATGCAACCTATAAGAAATAGTGAGCTTAAGGTATCGCAGGACCCGCTTTAAAGCCTGCATTGCAGAGACTATGGGATGCTGCATGAAGGCTAACTTGTTAACAACAAATGCAACATCTGGGCAAATAAGAGCAAGATAATGAAGAGAACCAATGATGCTACGAAAATGAGAACCATCAGAAGAAGTTGCGGAGGTAGAATCAACAGGAAAATTAGTTGACATAGGAGTGTTCACGGGCTTCGAATTAACCATATTAGCTTTCTGCAAGATGCCCCGAATGTAGTGATGCCGAGTGAGAAATAAACCAGAGGCTGTGGGGATTATTTCTAGACCAAGAAAATGATTGGGAGAGCCCATATCCTTGACAGCAAGAGTGTGTTTGAAAGTAGTGAGAAACAAAGGAGAGTTACCAGTGAGAAAGAGATCATCCACATAAATGAGAAAATAGGTAGTAGTAGAAGCAGATGTATATATGAACAAGGACACTTTTAGCATTAGTAAAGCCATACTCCCGGAGAAACGCATGAAGGGTACAAAACTAGCTGGTTGAGTCATATAAACATCCTCAGTAATTGTGCCATGAAGAAAGGCATTGTTAACATCCATTTGTGAAATAGACCAACCATTAGAGAGAGCGATGCAGAGAACAAGCTTAATGGTTTGAGGTTTAATAACAGGACTGAATGTGTCCTTGTAGTTAAGGCCAGGCCGTTGGTGAAAACCTTTAGCAATGAGTTTGGCTTTGTAATGATTAATTGAGTCATCAAGATTCCTTTTAAGGCGAAAGACCCACCTATTACCTATAACATTGTAATGAGAGGCAGGAGGAACCAAAGATCAAGTGCCATGAATTCATCAGTTATTGCTTGCTGCCATTCTGGAGATTTCATAGAATGAGAGAGACATTTTGGTTCAATTGGGAGAGGAAGAGGGTATTTGCTAACAAGATTTAATTTTTTAGGTTTGTGAATGCCATTCTTCAATTGAGTTTGCGTGGGATGGGCAGAGAGAACAGGTGGAGGACTTGAATCATTAGGAGTAGCAGAAATGGGCAGGGAAGGAGAAGGCACTGAATGATTTGAAGGAGGAGTAGGATGTAAGTTATGAGGAGAAGAATGAGGTGCAGATGTCTGCAAAGAAGAATTGGAAAGAAACTTATTACAAGTAGTTAAAGGAGAGGAAGAGAGAACAGTAGAGCTAGAGGAGGAAGAAGATTTAGAGGAGATGTTAGTGAATGGAAATGTGGACTCAATGAATTCAACATGTCTTGAAAAATAGAATTTTTGCCGATGAATGCTACAGCAAATGTAAGCACTTTGAGTAGCACTGTAAGACGCAGAGGGTTAATCGAGGCTGAAGCTTGTTTGAAGCATAGGGTTTTAGCCAAGGGAAGCAAAGACAACCAAAGGATCTTAATTTGTTGTAGTTGGGAGCAGTATGAAATAGGTTATAAAAAGGAGAATTCATTTTCAAGACAGGAGTGGGGAGGCGGTTAATAAGGTAAGCTGCTATTTGTGCAGCAAAGGACCAGAAAATGGGAGGGAGAGAGGCTTGATGAAGAAGCAGCATGTGGTTTCAAGTAAATGCCTAGGTTTGCGTTCACACAATCCATTATCCTGTGGTGTATGTGGGGGAGTGGTAAGATGTTGAATACCATTTGCAACAAAGAATGTTTTAAGCTTTAGAAACTCTCCACCATTATCCGAGTAGAACGATTTTATTTTGCAGTCAAAATGATTCTCAACTATAGCTTTGAAATTGGGAAAGAGGAGTCAGGAGAGAAACATCATATTTCATTTTAAGAGGAAACAACCAGACATATTTTGAAAAATGATCAATGAAGATATCATGACACTTAAAACTATCAATTGAAGAAATTGGGGAAGGACCCTAGAGGTCCGAGTACACAACGTCTAAAGGTCTAGAACTAGTTATAGCCGAAACATGAAATGGGAGTTTATGACTTTTGTTGGCCAGACATTGAGTACAAGAGGAGAATGAATCTGTGACAGGAAGACTGTTGCGCTTGAATATGTGATGCAGAATGCGAGATGAGGAATGACCAATCTGTGATGCCAACATTGTGAGGATAGTGCAGTAGCACATGAGTGGACACAAGGAGAGAATAATGAGGAAAGACGATACATATGACCACCATTCGGACCTTGAAGAAGACTGTTCCCTGTCATCAAATCTTTGACATTGAAGTAGGAAGGAAAAAATTCAATGGAAATATTATTAGTGTTACAGAATTGAGAGACAAGAATGAGATTTTGAGTAACACCAGGAGCATAGAGGACATTATTTAAATGGATAGAGCAAGAAGAGATAGAAGAGGGAATTCGAGAGTGACCGGTATGTGTAATTGGGAGACTCATACCATTAGCAACATGCAACTGATTCTTGCTAGAATAATTTGATTTGATGCTTAAATTGTTAAGATCATTGGTGATATGGTGAGAGGCACTAGAATCTAATAACTACTCAGGAGGTGGAATGGCAGACTGATTAGCATACGCAGTGGGTTGAGGAGCTGATTTAATAAACTTCGTGTATTTGTAGCAAGCCTGAGTAGAGTGTCCCTTTTTGGAGCATAGTTAGCAGATAATTGGAAAGGATGAGTGACGATTGGAGTAGTGCTTACCTCTGGAAGAGCTGGAACGACCACGATGCATATAGTTGGCTGTGATAGAGGGAGAAGAATGGAGCATTTCATCCCTTTTATGATACAGCTCATAATCAAACAGTTTGACAAAGAGTTCATCAAACGTTAATGGTTGATTGCGAGTGCGGATGGATGTTGAGAAATCACGAAAAGTGGAATCCAATCCATTAAAAGTGTGATTGACTAAATCGAGATCATCTACTGGATGACCAATCAGAGACAATTCTTCAGATATAGAACGAATGTTCTGAAGATAAGCAGTAATAGATGCAGAGCACTTAGTGATGGAACTTAATCATTCCTTCAGTGACATAAGATGGGAACGAGAACGAGTGGTAAAGGCTCGTTCAAAGGATAATCAGGCATGGCGAGAAGTAGGAGCCGTGGACATAATAGCACGGGCTTCAGCATCACCGACCCTAAGAGTGCAATGTAGATGTATTTATCCTGATGAATCCATATGCTGTAATCTAGATTAGGAACATCCCTAGAATTAGAGGAAACAGTTGGAGCAGGGCATGGAGTGAGGCCTGTAACATAGCCATCAAGGGCATGAGCGATAAGGAGAGAATGATCTTGTCTATACCATGCAGGATAATTGGTAGAGTTGAGTTTAATAGGCAGTTGAGTTGTCGTATGAAACTCCGTGAGGACGGAAGCAGTGCTGGAAGAAGACTGCCAAATATGAGATGTAGCAGACATGGTAGAGAAGAGGATTAACGTGCTACTTAAAGCAGAAGGCAATCGGATACCATATAAGATAATATATATTTATTTGAACTGAATTTCTGCATTACATAATCGTGGTACAACAATAGGTATTTATAACCATAAGCTAACTACTTAAGCCTAAATACATGTAGTTTGTTAGTCCTACTTTCATGGAGTTAATGCAGCTAATTTTGAATCGGAGATTAACTTAGTTGCCTAGGTACTCCTATATTTTGTGCCACGAGACTCCACTAGCTGGATAGCAGAATGTGCAGACCTCACTGTTGCTCGTTTTGTGCCTGCATTATTATTGTAATGTTTGTTCATGTGTTGGACCTTTATTTTTGGTTGATACTTAACCTTGGGAAAAGTACTCCTCCATTACTAGTCATTATTTTTCTAGCTCCAATGAATGAATTTGTTTAGCCTACAGAAGAGCTGCTTTTTATCGTCTCTCTCTCTCTCTCTCCCCTGTTTCTTCTTTCTTTTACCTTTCCCGTGTGAATGAATCCAGGAGGTTGAGAAATTGTACTTGGAGACTCCTATTTCGTTCTTAACTTTAAGATATATCAACAGGGAGACTAAGTGAACTGTGGCTAATGTCTATGCCTCTAAGGCTTTGTTTATGAAATAATATGCAAAACCAAAATGACGGAAATGATGTATGTTCTCATTTCGATTATATGATTTAATAACTTCTATAATATTTTATCATACAAAGTTAAATATAGCTTTAAATTGTTTCAGAAAGTTATAAGTCACATAATTGGAATTAGTCTAGTCATCAAACACAACCTAAATGAATTAACGAATCCGTTAAGGTTACCTAGAAGAAAGTTTTATTGCTTTAAGTGCTCTAGCTCTTTTAAAGGAGAGATTTGAAGTTGAAAAGTGTTTATGAAAGCTTGGAAGTTTTTTAATTATGTCCATGGCTTGTTTAGGTCATTGATTTTGTGGAATGGGATGCTGAAATGAGGAAGATCCCTATTTGATAAGTATTTGGGGTGATAAGTACAAGGATAATAAATCTTGACAATTTTAAAATGACAAACTCTAGCAATTGGGGTGGAAACTTTGTCCTAGCGGTGAAGGGCCTTGCTCCTGCGGTGGTTACGAGGGTTTAAATCCCATCGGGGGCGTGCATTAGTTGGTGTTAGTGGTGAGGCGTCATAGGACTCCTTATCCATTTAAGTCCACCTTTAGGCTCCTAGGTTCCCCTCCCCCTATTCCAGCCTTCGAGGGCTCCCCCTCCCTCAAGTGTCCTACTCCCCACCCTGATCCTCATATGTATATATATATATATAAAAGACTAATTTTATCAATTAGTGTTGGGATCTAGGGTCAATTTGATTATCTTTGGGAATCCATTTGTTGAAAAATGATGTTGTGTATGTAAAGAACAAGATAATGAAAAAAATAACTTATTAGTGGTTTGTTGTGTTGTGACGGGGATCATTGCCTTGAAAACTATGGTGTTAATCAAGATCACCGCCTCGCCTCGCCTCCCTAGTTAACATAACGACCAACAGTCTTGTGCACTCAATATAGATGGCAATGGAACATACATATCAATGCCTAAAAATTTTGAAAGCAAGCAAAAGTTTATATACAGAGGAGAGGAAGAGTCAAAAAATTTGTGAGCAAAGAGTTTGATATATTAAAAACTATGATAAGAGATGACATTTATATTAAAAAAACCATCAAGAAAAGTGTAACCGAAATATTATTTCTCCCATTATTGCAATGCACTAGCGCTGGAGGAGGAACATTTTCAAACATTTGAAATTGTGGAGTAAAAATGGATCAAAATTGAATACTGAAATTAGTCCAAAAAGATAAGGGTGAAGCCAACTTTGGGTCAAAGACCCACACCCTGCTTGGACTGGTCGGACGACGATGACGTCATGTGCGTGAGCGATCCTTACCAGAGTCCACAGTCTCCATCAAAAAGTTAAGCAATTAGTTCAAACATCGCTATAAAGGAGGGGCTATAAAAACAATACAAACTTCCACAACTCCATCAATGTGGGACAACTAAAAAGCAGTAGCATCAACAAAAACATTGTTGTGCTTTTGCCATCGCCTTTGACAAATACAATTAAGTATTGGTCTCGATATAAAATATTGTTCCATATTTATTGAATTTTAGGTTAGCCGATGCACGTCCATTTCAAAAATTTCTCTATTTATTTGCGATGCATTTGTCATTTGTCGATATTTATTTAAAAAAAAAATACGCCCCGACAACCGCGACATATAAAATATCGTTCACAATGTCCTGATATCGAGATATTGAGACTGCGGTTTTATTGCCAAAGAAGGCATGACATTTAAATATCAACATCATATATAGTGAAGTGAGACAACAACCATGTGTAGTGGGTAACCGAATCTTAAACTTTCACGATTTCGTTTGAGACACCCACAATGCATGTTTCACCTGCATATTCTGCGATAATAAAACAAGTGCTATTAATGGCCATGTGCACAAGTTGGGTTCTTTTGAATACTCTTGAAAGACAATTTTAGTCTTTCCTAAAAGACAACCCGCCTTTACACTTCCTAAGTGAATCTATCAAGAGTGCGCCTCACAAGCACCACCAAATATGCTATGGATTCATTAAGAACATGTAAAAACTCAAACCTCATAAATATTAAGTGGTGAGTACATCTAGTTCGTCTAGGGTAATGAATGGACTCATTAAAAGCTTAAGCTTATCCTGTCCACAACGCACTACCACATGCCATAGGGTTAAGAAATGTAGTGTAAAAGTGTAATCATATGATTTCGTTTGACTATAAGTGGTTTCTACCATACTTTTCTTAATTCAAAGGCTTAAGCCCCATCCCCTTCAACGTTTTGAGGTTAACTCTTCTTGTTAGACCCTTTGTGAGAGGATATGCCAAATATCTAATTTGATAAACTCTAATTTGACAAATTATAAGTAGATCACATCGCTCCTTAATAGTAGTCTCACTGAACTATGTTTCACATGGAAATGTCTCTTTTTACCATTATGCAACATTGATGGTTGCTTGTGCATCATAGTGTAAAAAACTTAACACGTAAGATTTCCTTCACGAAGACACTTATACCAACAAGTTCCTTAACCATTATACCTTTTAACCAACCAACTCAAAGGTAATAATCTTTGACTCTATAGTGGAGTAAGCGATACACATCTACTTTGCTTAATAGGCTTTTATGACATAACTCGTCCTCTTAAGGTTAACACATAACCTATTGGTGGAACTAGCCTCGTCAATATTAGTACCCCAATTCACATTAGTGAATCGTTCTAAAATAATGGAAAATTTACTAAAATGCAGATACCAACCCTTAGTACTTTAGGCTTAGTTTGGATGAAGTATTTTGAGGAGAAATTTCATTTTTAAAGAGGATTTATAAACTTTTGTTACTTAAATACTTTATTTGAGTGCACTGAAATAGAATTTGGATACTTTTTATAAACTTTAAAATCCATGTTAAAATTCCACTAAATTAAAACATGGAAATTCTAAACTCTATTATGTGGAAAATTAGTATGTTTGCATAATTGTATGAGTAAAAATTAGAAAAGTATTTATAAATCATCTATAATTTTAAAAATTTTCGATCCAAATTCTCTATCTACACAATAAATTTATAAGAATATAATTTTAAAAGTTACTCACATTCGAAATTCCATCATTACCAAAATTCTGCCATTTGTGAAGTTCTCCAATTAAACAAAGTGTTAAGGTATCTTAGTAAATGACGACGTGCAGTCCAATGATCACTACCTGGAGATGTGAGTATAGCTACTTCGTTCATAAGCTATGTCAGGTCTAGTATAGTTCATAACAATTTTTATAATTTTAACATATTCGGCTTGTAAAATACTAGAACCTTGGTTCTTTTTCAATTGCATGCTATGGTCGTTGGGAATTTTATCAAAACAATCAAACTTTTTCAATTTTTTTAATGCAATGTTATTGACGCAATGTGAAGCTATTATTAGTTTTTTTCATCTTCACACCGAGAATCACGTCAGCTTCTTCTAAATTTTTCATATCAAAATGAGAAATAAAAATAATTTGGTCTTATTGACCGTATCACATTTGTGCCAAATATATTATCATACAATCATTTCCAAACATCTTGGAATAAACATAAGAATTAGATACATTCATAACATTACCATTGCTCACTAAAGTTTGGTTAAACTTTTCGTATCATACAATGATTTTCTTAATCTACACACTTTGTTGAACCACACAACCCATGCAACAAAATCGTGGTTGCGGCATCTGGGTGCCGCGGATAATATTTTATATGTTGTGGTTGTCGTGGCATGAATTTTCATTATTTTTCACAACAGATATCAACTAATAACGATCAATATTGGTAAATATTGACATATATGTGTTTTGCTGATATAGCGTATCAGGACCCTCAAAATCCGAGGTGCCTTGGCCAATTTTTGTTGAATGACACAACCCTCAAATTGATCCACATAAATTTCTTCTTTTATATTCTAGAAAAATTATTTTCACATCCATTTCGTGCATTACAAGCCCATGAATAGCGGCTAAGACAAGTAAAGAGCAAATTATGGCAATTTTAGTTAGAGAACAAGTATCAAAGAAGTGAACATCTTCCTTTTGCTTGTAGCCTACGACTTCCAATCTCACCTTATCTAAGATTCCATCATTCCTTAACTTTTTTAAAGGCTCATTTGCATTTAATTAGTTTACATCATCTAGGTAAGGCAACTAAGTGCCATGTGGAATTTGTCATTATTGATTCAAAATTATTAATTGTCTCTCTCTAGAAACGAGCATTTACAAAAGTTACAACCTCATCATAGGATTTAGGATCCTCCTGTATCATGTAAGCGGACACAAAGTCTGTATCGATCTTATCAAATTCATGATTTTCAACAAGAAAGGTAATAAAAAGTTAGGTCCAGAGTTAGTTTCCACCCTATGTCCTTTACTTTTCCTAGACTCTTTCACATTATTATTAGCAACATTTAAAGAGGAAGAAGGCAAAGATAAGGGCACAGAGGAAACATTATAAGAGCTAGGAACATCATGCAAATTTTTCCTCATAGAGAACACATTCTCAAAAAACTTTGCACTTCTAGATTCATATATGGAGTTATCACTCAAGCATAGGAATTTGTTTGTAGCATTGTTCTTGAAATTTGGTAAGCCAACCTTAGCCAACACCCCCATACTTTAAGAAATTTTATATTAGGCTCAAAATCTTTCCATATCTATAATTCATAATGTTTTATTTATCTTCTTACAAGGGACTCTATTTAAAACATGATATGCTAATAACACAACATCCCCTCGCATTTGACTAGAAGTATCAGAATCAACAACATAGCATTCATCATTTCTTTCAAAGTCCTATTTTTTCTCTCACCTACGCCATTTTGTTGAAGGGTATAAGGGGTACTGGTCTCGTGAATAATACCATGACTATCATATAATTCTTTTAGGAAACTAGTTCTATATTTGCCACCCCAATATGACCTAAGCCTCTTAATCTTATGGTTTAATTAGTTTTCAACCTTTAGCTTATATTTTAAGAATATTCTTGAGTCTTATCTTTAGACCTAAGGAGATAAATTTTGGTATACCTAGAATAATCATCTATAAAGGTCACTTAGGTTTGTTTTCCTCCTCTACTCACAATATTCTTAAAATTAGCTAAGTTTGTGTGAATCAACTTTAGGAATTCAGATCTCTTAGTAATAGGTTTAAAGGACGTTTTAACATGTTTGACTTCCACACAAATATGATACTTCCCAACATATCAAGTCTAACACATTAATGAAGTTCATACGTTTTAGTTTATCAATGGAATTCACATTCACATACTCTATTCTACCATGGCACAAAGAAACAGACTCAACAATGAGTAGAAGTAGAAGCATTTGCATTATTTGAAAGTGTTCGAAACAAATAAACCATTAGTTAAGTACAAGTACCCTTTTCCCACGAATATCCCTTTTTGGTCAGCACGACCTTATTAGCCTCAAAAATCAATTTTTGTCCAGCTTATGGAGCAGACTATCTGAAACTAGGCTCCTATTGTTAGGAGTGCACATAGATAAATATTTTCTAGAAGTGACTTTTGGAAGAGCATTTCCTTTCTCCAAAAATCTAGCAGTGGTAGAGTTACCCATGTAGACATGCTCTCCTTAGTAGCATCCTTAAATCGGTGGAAGAAACCTTTATTGGCACAAAGGTGCTTGGAAGTGCTGGTGTTCAAAATCTAATCCGTCTTGTTGTCAGTCAGATTCGCTTCCACCACCACAAGAGCTATAACCTCCTTGGTCATAAAAAAATTAACCTGTGGAGCAGGTGGTGCAACTACTTTTGAGTCTAGCTTTGGTTTTGCTGGCTTTGTCTTTTGTAGCACCGCTATGCCTTGTGATGTGTCTTCCCACAAACATTGTTAGTCACCTTTTTTGAATCTTGTCACTGTTTTTGAACTCAGATCAATTCTTTTTTCGGCCATTCTTCTTGGGCATCTTCTCCTTTTCCTTAGACTTGTTTGTAACAATGGCTGACTCGAATGTTCTTGTAGTCGCTCCAGAAGGGAGTAAATTCTTCAAGGGAACATTAGCTTGAAAGGTTTCACTGATTTTCATGCCTTCTCTTAGAACATTTGAAACAAGATTCTCAAACTCACGATCTTGCTCCATGACTAGCTTGTCATCCATCATCTGAAATCTCAATATCAATAGTTTGCCTACCACATACTTCTCGCTGGCCTCTTAATAACCATACCTACTCGTCAAAGTGTCCCACATCTCTTTTGAAGATGAGAATGCGAAGAACTTGTTACTTGTGTGAGGTAACAAGTGACCCCAAACCGTCTTATTATCCCTATTACACTTCTCTTCAGCATCTGCTCTTTTAGTAGCAGCAAGAACTGATGTGGTAGCAGGGGTTGCAGGGATTGGATCCGCTTCCATTCTAGCAGGCGGGTCCCTGAGCTATATGTAGTTTACCTCTAAAGGCTCGAACAGCAACTTCAGCGTTTGGGACGTCCTACTATAGTTTGTACAGTCCAGTGGTTCCACCTTTGACATATCTGATAATACTTTAGGAATATCAGCAGCCATAGTTTCAGAATAAAGCAATATCCAGTGGAGAATTGAGTCACTAAAACCCAACCACAACACTGAATTCACAATCCCAACCAACACAATGAATTCCTGCAAAAAAAAAACCTAAATTAGACCTACCAGAGTATAAGTTGGTAGCAATATAACAATAGGCAGCAATATAACAAGAACAAAAGTGGACCAAACAATGTGCTCAACAATAGTAAATTACAATAGTATCAAGCAGAAGTTGACCACAACGATAGCTGTTTAGTAATATCAATCAGATCATGAATTTCAAACAATATCCAACTCGAAATCAATAGAACAATGTAGACATGACAGCAGAACCATTTTCATTTGAATGAGCAGAATAACCAATTATGGTCAAACAACAATAGCATTGCAGAGTGGCAAAGAATGGTAATGACAACAAAGCACCAAATCCAAAAACCGAAACAAAAAATGCTACCTATACAACACTTTATCACTTCAGCATGTTGAAAAATGATGTTGTATACGCAAAGAAAAAAATAATGAAAAAAAAGAAAGAACCAATCAACAATTTGTTGTGCCGTGATGGAGATCATTGCTATGAAGCAAAAAATGACCTGATTGTGGTGCTTATCAGAATCATCACCTTGCTCCCATGGTTAACACAATGACCAACAATCTTGTGCACTCAAGATAGATGGCAATGGAATATGTAGATGAATGCCCATAAATTTTGAAAGTGAGCAGTAGTTTATAGAAGAGATGAAGAGAGTCGAAATTTTGTTAGCAGAGAGTTTAATATATTAAAAACTAGAAGAAGAGATGATCTTTATGAAAGAAAATCATCAAGAAAACTGTAACTGAAACATTATTTCTTCCATTTATTGCGGTGCACTAGTGCGTGAGGAGGAGGAACGTTTTCAAACGTTCGAAATTGTTGAGTAAAAATTGTATTTGCAAGACCTAATCAAAACTGAATATTAAAATCAGTCCAAAAAGATAAGGGCCAAGCCCGCTCCATATCAAAGACCCACCCACATCCCAGACTGGGTGGCGGCATCACATGCATGAGTTTGTGTGGCCCAGACTAGAGTCCATAGCTTTAACATTGCTACAAAGGATGGGGTATAAAAAAAGACAAAAAGTCCACTACTCCACCTATTTGGGACAGCTAAAAGGCAGCAGCAGCAACACAGACACTGCTTTGCTTTTGCCATTGCCTTTAACTTCGTTATCATTCCACATATCATGTCACTGTTGGTACAGTTATGTGTTTTTAGGTTCTCACGAGTCCTGTGGTCACCTTTAGGGATTTTGAATCTCCTACTGTGCGCATAAGGATACTGTCAGCCATTTTTGGATGAGTGAGCTAGTCACGTTCCAGAGATTAGCTCCAATTCTCCAACTATGTCTTAACAGGTAATTCATTGATAAAAGATGTATTTAATTTTTGTTTGTTACATTAGTTCTTTGTCCCGAAGAAGATTCAAAGTTGTTAAGCTGTTCTCGTGAAACTGGTGTCTTACGGTAGATTGAGGATGAAACTGCTTGTAAAATCTTGCTTTATCTCCTTGATGGTGGTCATCACTCATCAGGCAAAGAATCAAGGTCGAAGATAATCTGTGTTAAAGCTTTCCATTGCTTTCTGGGGCCATACCTTGGTTGCTTTTTTCACACCCCAGAATGCGGAGCTCTAATGGAGTATATTTGAAAGTGGTCAGCAAGAGCTAGAAATACGGGCTTGTGCTCTTAAAATGTCAGCTGCTCAAGGTTATGTGTATGTTTTGGCCATTGCTTATACAGTTTCAATTTTGTTAGGTTGGTGTTTGCTGTGACTCGGCAGACGACTGAGGGTTTTAGGGATGTGGGTTTTTGTGTAGAGAGAGATAGTAGATAAAGTTAGAGGAAGTGTATTTTACGAGTTGCCTTAATTGGCCGGTGGATATCTCTATTTATAGGTATAAGTACAAGAGGGGGTAGGGGTAAGGTAATGGGCTTTATGGGCCTTACGTTGTTAGTTCCAGCCCAGGTAGGGTTGGTAGCCATAACAGTGTTCTTATATTTGTGAAGTGATTATTTGTTGTTGGTATTACTTGTGCTTTGTCATTATTTCTATTATTATGTATTTATTTAGTTATTTATATGTATTGTAAATGTTTTTCCGATTAATAAATTTGTTTATTTTATTTGTTACTTGGACTACTAGTACCATCATCACTACTACTTCTATTCCGTCTTTTAAATACATATATTTTTTCTTTTGTCGATATTGCATCCTTTTTCAGAAAAAAGGTAGCACATTTCTATTAATTGTTGGCAACTATCTCATAAGCTAGTAGAGGTGAAGCTGTATACTTCCAGAATATTGGGTGGTAATGGTTGTTGATGCTGATATAATTTCTTAGCTTATGGATATTCTAGCTTTGCCGAATTTTTGTTAATTGATTCAAGTTAAAGTCTTTCTGATGATTTTATGTTTGACTTTGGTGAATCCTAAACATCACAAAGAGTCTGAATGGGATTATTGAACCATCAATGAATTCTGTACATCTTCTCTTAGAAATTGGTTTCTACTTTAGTATGCTGATATTGTGAAAATGCATTTGGATCTTTAGATATTAGAAATTGGTTGGTTAATTTGTTGATATATTTCGTAGTAAAAAGACCTGGCTCTCATATCTTAGAAATTTTAATATTCCATGGTGATTTCAGAAATAGGGTATTAAAAAGGTTCCAACTCCAAGATTCCTCTTCGCTTTCTCAATTAGATTAGTGTTTTTGCTTGAGAAACCTCAGACATAGTCCCTGCATCTATGAGCCTTACAAAAATTGTTGAGGAATCTTGCTCTGCAAAAATAATCATATCTCGAGTTTTTGTTGGTTATCTTTGTCCAGCTTTGTCCTCTGGGATTAGTATTATCACCTAGTCAGAGGAAAGGAATAAATTGCTATAGTTCTGGTGTTTGTTGATGATCAGAGAAAGATACAAGTCTTTGAAGAAACATGCTTCTTTATATCAGAGATCATCATTTTGTTTTTCCCTACTCTTAATTACTCAGGGGAGGAAGTTTACCAGAGGAGGAGCCAAGGTGAGAGGATGATTGGAGTAGGCAAGATCAAGCAGTACACTAATGTGCTTGATAGGCCCCTCAGCAAGGGCACGCAAGAGGTCTCCTCTCCCCTCTTCCAATCAGATCCATGCATCATTCCTTAAGTTATTACAGTTGAATTTTCATATTTCAATGTTCTTCTGAATCCCAGTAGTTCATTCTTTGATTGTTGCATAGCATGAGTTCCCTCTTGGATGACTATTGTTCACCGACTGACTCTTGACACAGGTCAGCTTGAGTGCTTTTGCATTCTTATTTTCTGAACTTGTGCAGTACAATCAAACACAGGTTGACAATATAGCTGAACTGGAGCAAAGGTGATCGACTGTTTTTTTCTAATTTCACCTGTTCTCCTCTTGTAGGACAAATCATTTTTTATGTCTTCTTGGGGTTAGATTTGTTTGCAGACTCTTAATTTATTTCTTGAGTGGGATGAACATGAAAGATTATTGGATCACCGTGTCAGTCCTGGGTTCCCTGAATGGGTTGCATTTGTTATAACTGTTTGTTTTCAATCAACTGACGATAAAGATTGATGTAATTGTTGGAGCAGGCTAGAGAATGCAGGCTATGCTGTTGGAGTACGAGTTCTGGAACTTATTTGCCACAGGGATAAGGTATTATTTTACCAAGTTCCTATTTATTGAAAATCCTTTTGCAGGTTACTGGTTCTATAATTCTATTATGTTTTGGTCTTTGACATTGAGAATTTTTATAAACTTGTGATTCAAATCAATTTTTGCTGGTTCTTAATCTACCTGTGCTCCTATCCAACAGAAAAGTTATCCCTTCTTCTTACATCAAACATCTCTTTTCTCCTTATTAATATGGCTCAGTAACTCTCATCTCTCATTCTATTCCTATAATAAGTGGTTAATTTTTCTTAATAATGTGATTTGTGATATATTAAGAAGCTGTACATTGCTATCTCTAGATAAGCTGGCATATATTTTGTAAGACTGGCAGAGCTTTAATAAATTAAGATTGCATTTGTCAGGGAAACAGAAGAGAGACTCGTTTGTTGGGTATTTTGTCATTTGTTCACAGCACAGTGTGGAAGGTGTTGTTTGGGAAGGTTAGTATAATGGTTCCTCTTGAATATTGGGTACTCTTCTAGTCTGGTTGTTATTGTGGTGTGGAAGTAACGTTGTTTGATAGGAAGACAGCTTTAATCAGTTAAGATCATAACCCCAATCGGTTAAGAATATAGAGAATGACAAGAAAAGGGTTGAAATGCTTCAGTGAATGAAAGGAAAATGGTATAACAGCAGTAGCAGATAGGAAAACGATGCTGACTGAAGTATTAATAGGAATTGGATCCTCAAACCTCCCTAAGAATACCACCCACTGTCTTCCTGTCTTTCCCTACTGGATTACGCCCTTAATGTAGTAAACTGACTTACTGAATTACAATGACTCGGCAATTCCCTAACTGGTACCCCTTCCTTTGTTACTCAGTATAAAAATGAACCTGCCTTCATAAATAATTGTGCCAGCTCAGATCACTTCTCTCAGTATCAGCAGTTCCCTAACAGCTCTAGCAGGCCTGTTCCTCTTCGTTAGGTAGGTATACACTAAGATGGGCCTATCATATTGTTTCTTCATTTTGTTTAAATGGCAACTGTAATGTGTTATGCTTTTCATATTATGTTTGTGGTTGATGGCATCGGTTTGTGTAGCTTGTTTACAAAGGCTGAAACCCATTGGTGCTTGTGAATGGAATTATGATAAGTTTTCCTTCCATGATCCCCTCTTGCCAATGCTGTCCCACAGAAATAACTTAAAAATGAAGTTAGTAAGAGAGACAAAAAGTAAAACGGTAATATCTGTTTTAAATTTTTTTCATTTTAATAACATTTTATAAATATTTTTAGTTAAAAATTACTGAAATGATAAATTTTGAATATTAATTTTTTAAGTTGAATTAGAAAAAAATAGAATATTGTAAATATATGCTTCATTTTTTTTTTGCAATTTTCTAGATATTTTTATTCAAAAAAAAGCAACAATATGGAAAATTCTAAAAGTTTTGAAGGAAAAAAATTTCAAAAATTCATGTTTTTCTAATTCATATATAAAAATAAAATATTCCATTTAAAAAAAATTATCATTCAAGTCATATAATACTAAAAATTAATAAGATGGTATTGAAGTGAAACAAAACATTTAAACATAGTATCTAAATGAAATTGCTTAAAACATGGTACCTAAGTAAAATTAGGCCAAATGTTATGGTATCTAATTGGAATCTATCAACTTCTCATCAGCCCCAGATTAAGGACTTCCAGATCCTGCCAATGTCAGAATTTGAACTAGGTTGTTATTGTTGTTACTGTAAAGTGCCTTAAAATAAATAAAAATGGTGATGGACATATCCAAAAATGTCATATGTCATTTCATTTCATATTCATTCAGTATATTATTTGCCAAACAGGGTTTTAATGTCAACTTTGATTAGTTCGTTAGTTTTCTTTTGAGGTCACATTACTTTGCACTTGGATGACTCACGCCGACATGTGGCGTAAATAATGCACTATTTTCTTGTTCCAATTTTGATGTCACCTCATGTTAGATGATCTGGTTGTGCAATTATTGTCATTTTTTTTTATTTAACCATAAAAAGAATTTTTTTCTACAAAATATTTTCTCGTAGCATCATCACTGACTTATAGGATGAAGCTATGATGTGAACTATTCCTCACATACTATTCCTGGCATCAATCGTCAATCGCATTTTGATCTCTTGATTCTGATTTTTTGATGCAACTTTGGCTAATATCAACTGCAGTTTGGAAAGATTTCATTCCCGAGTGTGCCAAATGCTTCATGTTTTGGTAACGGTGGGTTTCTACAGTAATCGAGCATTCAGTAGTCATTTGGCAGGCTGATATTTGTGGGCACACATTATTTTGTGTCAACTCTTCAAACCAAAGAAAGTCTTACTCCACTTGTTGAATTGTCTAGATAAATCTGTGAGTCCATTTGGCTCTCATTAAATTGCTATTAGGCATTATTTGTATGACAATGTCTTTGAGTTTTCACATAGGTCCTTCTGGATGGCCCCACCAAAAGCATTTGAAGTCTTCTGTAGTTGTGTTCATATGATCTTGGTTGTGTTTCATAGTCTCCCTCTTCCATTAGAGATATAACCACTGTTTTTATAATGAATGCTCTTGCATGTGATTTGTAATCCATGTTACCATCCTCACCGTATTTTTGGAACCATTACCACCTTTTTGATTGATGGTAGGTTGCTGACTCACTTGAGAAAAGCACCGAGCATGAGGATGAATACATGATTAGTGAGAAAGAGCTGCTTGTCAATAGGTACTATCATGCATACTTCTTCCATCTTTTAATGTCCTGGATCTTTTGGATCAGTTTTCCTGACCTTGAACATTTTTCCCATTGTTAGATTCATATCGATACCAAAAGACATGGGTACCTTTAATTGTGGGGCTTTTGTTGCTGGAATAGTATGGGTTTGTATTGCATCTTTGTCGTTCCCCTTGAACTTCTAAGTTGATAAAGGTTCTGATTTATTTTCTTATCCTCCTGAAGGGTGTCTTGGACAGTGCTGGTTTTCCAGCTGTTGTAACTGCTCATTTTGTGCCTTTGGAAGGTCAGTTACGGCCAAGGACTACTATCCTAATAAAATTTGCAGAGGAGGTAATTGCTTTGGGTTTATAGATGACATGTTGCATTTTTCGCTATGCAAGCAATTCATTTATTTTTCTTGCTGTTGGTTCCCATGGAATTTACTACTTTAATGTATTAGTTTTGAAAAATGGATGCATGCAAGGAACATATTCTGACATAAAATGTCATGTTAGAAAAGAATAATAGGAAGAAGAGAGCAGGAGTGAGGTGGGGCCAACGGAGAATTAGTTTTTGTTAGAAAAGAAATCTATTAGAAGAGACTAATATAAATGAAAAAGCATCGATACTCAGAAATGGAAGGAAAACACAATAATAAACCCCTGGATTTAGCCTTCAATTCCCTTACAAAAGGATAATTGATACATGGAATGGTTCCGACTTTAGGACCTAAGTTATTGGGAAATTGGGGAGTTAATTGAATATGTGTGCTTAGAATTGGGGTTTTTGCTCTTCCCTAAAGTAGAACAGGGGAAAAACAAGAGAGAAAAAGGAAAAGAGAGGGGGGCGGCAAGAGAGAGGTGAGAGCCCAGGAATTAACTTTTATATCAATTCTCTAAACTAATTATTGATGAGGCATAGCACCCTATTTATATCTAACACAACCTATGGGCTTGACCTTGACCCTTGTTAAATACGGTGGTTACATAAATTCCTAAATCTTAAGAAAAATATCTAAACAAAATCTCCTATTATCGATAATTCTAGTTTTCTCATACTATTTAGTTGCAAAAAGTTAACTGAAGATATTAGCTAATAGACTAATCTATGCTGCATGCAACTTTGTCGACTTGGTTTTCCCCGTTTCTCCAAAACATACATAAATGTACATTATATTTCGAAAAATTGCCGTTTTCTGTTTTCAACGTTCCCATTTCCCTTCACCATCCCCATTTGCTTGCAATCTTGATACTAATAATTCCCTACTAAAATCTAAAGACATTAACCAATACAATTTTCAAATTAAAGCATTGACCTTCCTTTCCCTCTTATTAGATGGGTTGTGTCAATACTCCCTCCCAATCAAGCTTGCCCTCAAGCTTGAAATAGGGGTATTGGTATGGAAACTGGAAAGGTGTCTCTTAGAATCCACCGGTTTAAGTTTGGAAAATGTGTCAATTGCTGATGCGGCTATCATAGAGGTCTATTGGTATGGTTGTAGCACTGGATTCTTGAGTGGTGGGCCAAGAAGTGTCAAGTCGAGACTAAAAGATAGGCAGCCTAGCAGGTAGGGTTGCTAGGATCTAAGGGGTTCAGTAGGTGGCTGTGGTGGAGAGTGTTCTGGGGCCGTATGCCTGTCATGTTAGAAATCTAGAATATCTTTGAGGAGCTTCCAATAACAATTAGACTTTTTCATCTTCTTATTGGATAACCTGGAGGCGGGCAAAATTGACTTGGCCTCCTAGAGGACTTGAAGCTTCTTTCCAAATACAAAACAAGTGCCCCCTAGATGAATGAAGACGATCCCAAGGTTCTGCTTGAACTGTCAAGAGATGTCTGGAAAGATATCCAAGTGTGGCAATTGCTTAACCATGGCTTTTTTAAGGTTTGAAGCAATTATCTGCTAGTATTCGGGAGGCTAGGGAGGCTTCCTTGCATTGGGCGAGGGTGACGGGAAGTTTTAGAGGGTTGTCTAGGCATTTTAGGTTGTAATTGGCCTTAGCATAGAGCATGGTTGTAATGGTGGGTATTTTGGGCGGTTGCCAACGAGGGTTTTGAGCATTGGAAATTGCGCCGATAAGATGAGCGGCACTTGGGCTCTGATCGAAGATAACAACTCATCTAAACTAATTTTGGGTGTTGTCACATAAGATGATGAAGGAATAGGGGTGGATGCCATGTCCTGTGGTTGGAGCTAGCCGCTAGTGGCTCCCTAGGGATAACTCACTAGAGGATGATGAAGGTGGCTAGGTGGTGCTCTGGCATGGGGGTAGGGGCAATTGTGGAGTGCTTTGGTTGGTGGTAGGTGGATTAGGGTAAGGTTTGGTTGAATTGGGGTTTTAGGGTTAGGGTGGTGAAATTGGGGTGACAAATGGTTAACGACCACTGAAAAAGGGTTGGTGAAGTTATTGGAGACTTTGTTATGGCTAACCCCTATGCTGATGGCGAGGATAGAATGGGAAAGAGCATGGGACAAGTGGTGTTGGTAGCGGTGAGGCATTAATGGTTTGGAAATGATTGCCGGTAGGCTGGGGTTAGTTGCCGGCTTCGACACCTTTCCAATTCGTTGTAGTCCAATATTGTTTTCGGACAAATTTTGCGTAACCCTTACTATTTAAAGCCTTCGTACAATTGGTGTTGTGAGGCTTCACCAACGATGTTAATGGCTATGTTGTGGCATTTGGATGAAGGCAGATAATGGTGTTGTGAAGGCCAATGCTAGAGGGAAGTGTCTGTGGATGGTAATGGATTAGGTATTCCTTGCATGTTACTCAATTCCAATAAGAAAACCCATATCCAAATCTAAACCTGAAATCTAATGGGTGTCAATTATGTTATCCATATTTGAATTTGCCAGGTATTTGATATCCGTTAGATAATGGATTTATTTGACGTATTTTCAATTACTCATTTATTTGGGATAAATTTTCTAATTACCCGACATGACTATCCAAGTTTTCATTAATTTTTTAACATTATAAAATATATTTAAGATATTTATATGAAAGGTCGATAGGTAATTTCATATCGGGTAAACCAATGTGGGTAAATATAGAAATATGGAAGCGGGTATGGTTTGAAGATTTCTTACCCATATTCATACTCGAACCCGGTGGATATTTTTTTTCTTTTTTTATATCTATATCCATTTATGTCTAGTGGGTAAAATCTGTTTGATCATTGTCCTTAGAAGTGTCTTCAATTCTGAAGTTTGTGTTGCTATATTGTCCGTTCTACGAAAGTATCCTCTAACGCTATATTGTCCGTTCTACGAAAGTATCCTCTAACTTTTGTCTCAATTTGGTTTGGTCCCGACTTGAGGATCTAAGTTATGGAGAAGTTGGAGAGTTAATTGAATTTGCGTGTGCTTGGAATTAGGATTCCTGCTATTTCCTATAGTAAAACAGGGAAAGAACAAGAGAGTGAAGGAGTAGAAGAGAATTTTATGCCAATTCTCCTAACTGATTATTGATGAGGCATAATGCCCTATTTGTACCTAATACAGTCTATGGGCTTGACCCTTATTAAATACGGTAATTATAAAACTCCCTAAACTTTTAAGAATAATATCTAAAGAAAATCTCCTAGTATCCATAATTAATTATTATTTCATACTATTTAGCCACCAAAAACACTACAAAAGATGTTAGATGATATACTAATAATTTCCTGCTAAAATATAAAGATATTAACTAATAAAACTTCCAAATCAAAGCGTTGGTCTTCCTTGCTCTCTTATTAGGACAATCTGTGGTTTGGTGTGGAAATACTGCTAGTTTCATAGCTGCTTCTTGTAGCTCAGTAACGATAATTATTGCAATTTCGTATTCGGCTTACCCTTTTTTGTGGGTTGTACTATGGTCTAGAAGGTAGGTTCGCTATTCATATCTACTGTCTGTTCAGATTGTGTTAAGGACCTGAGTGATGAATTTTCTATTAATAATGAAGCAAATATACAGGCGTTTGGCTCGGCCTGCATATGAGATTGGCATCGTCTTTGGACTATCTCGTGTGTGTGTGTTTTTTTTACCCCTCATTCTTGGTTCTTATGTATGTCTAAGGCATGATTGTGAGTCATCTGGTTTTCTTATTTATCCTGCTGTAGGTACTTCAGAGGGAAACAAGATTGGGCTGATGTCCTTTAGAAGTCTCGTGTTGTGCATGAATCGTTGTTTTAATCCTCGACCTCGGCTTATGGTATTTCACTCTATAAGACTTGAACTTTGTCACGGGATTTCTGTAGGCAATTCAACTGCTTGGTACGTGGCTTTTCCAGGCAGTTGTGGGTGATCTGAGTTAATGTTGATTAATGATGAGGATAAAAGGGAAATGTATCACGTGATTGACAAGTTTGAACAATGTTTGTAACGTTGATCGGTCTTGAGCATCCACTTTGCTTGGACCATAAGGAAAAAGATTTTTGTTGCATAAAAATAGATTACGTGCATATCTTTTTGCTCCTACCACATTTTGTTGGACTGCCTCTTGCGGGTTTGGAAACAAGAACAGTTGTCCCGTGTACTACTATTCCACTACACTTTTGTTGGATCATTGGCAGACCGGTGCTTTGCCAAAGTTCCCCAATGATGGAAAACTTTGTTTTTGACGAGTATTTTTACTCTCTTTTATCCCATGTTTTGTTTGAGTTAATAATTTGAGCTGTTTTTCCAAGCTAGTGGACTGTACTATGCACTATGCATGGCGCAGTCGGCGTCGAATGTGGGTGAGCCATAGATTTGGATGGGTCTACTCTTTTTTTTTTTGTTGAAGTTATAAAATATTTTTTCTTTCTTTTTGTTCAATAAACGTGGTTCTAAGTCCTCAGCAATGTGAACGTTCTCAAACGTCCACCACCGATCGTGTAAGTAGGGTGTTGATTTTGAGGTCACTCTATTTTTCCTCTGTGTATTTTTTTTGGGTTTTATTTAAAGGGTCATTTCTTATTTTTAAAAGATAGAAAAATTCGATCTTTCTTGAGCACCCTTGAATTGTTTGAAAATTCTGCAATCCGGGCATTGCTCTGCATTGTTCCAAACTTCTTGGTCGAGTGCAGCAAAAAAGGAGGTAGTGTGTTAAAGTTAGGGTCCGACTGTATTATTACTTCAAGGCAACGATCTATTTCGTAGCACAACAAAAGCAACACGGCTGTTAAGTTCTTTTCTCTTCTATTTTTCATTCTAGTATTTTGGTGTAATTTCTTATGTATATTGTCTGCATATTTAAACACATTTTATTCGAATGCATTTTTTTTCCTAAGGTACTATAATGTTTTTTCGTAAGTGATTAAGAATAAAATGTTAGAAATGCTAATCACTAATTATTTTAGGTTCTTAGGTGATTCTTAGTTGATTGGTAAACAAGAAAGGATATATAGTTATATTGAAAAAGGATAAATAGTTATATATTATACTAGATTGTTGTGTCAATTTTCATCTATTTTATATTGCTGAAGTGGTGCATTTAATGCTTGGAATAAACAAAAGGGTGTTTCTATTAGTGAGGAGCTTCTTTTTCATGGTACAAAACCGATAGTAGGCTTCCGTGCGTAGGCCTTTGATTTATATTGCCATATAACCAACCTTCCCATTCTTACGCATGAACGAATGCATTAGCTCTTGCACGAGCAGAATGTTTTCTATCTGTACTTTGCCCAGGAGAAAGCTTATTTGGGCGGGGCCTGGAAATATATGAGCTGTCCAAAATGGGGTGAATTCTATTTGTGAGGACTTTAGAAATGACCTTAATAGAGACATTTATCAAGCCGCCCGGATGGAAGCTAACTATACCTATTGGGTTGGGTTTCTTTGGGATCTGTTTAATGATCATGTCATTGGCCTCTCTTGGGACAAAACTAGAAACCCAAGTCGTTCGGACTCACTCAAAGAGTTGCTAGCCCACAACCTCCTAATTCTTCTAAAAGAAGACTTGTAAAGTAGGAGAGTCTTAAAATTACCCTATCCTCATTTGTTAAAGGAGATAGGAGGGGAGTCTAAAAATAACTTGTGGGGGTAAGGAAATAACTTGTTATTAATAAGTTGTGATCCCTTCAACATAAGCACCATCCTCAATGCTATTAGCAAACCAGCTTGCTTCCCCCAATTCCTCTAAGCAAGGGGGAGCAGTGACGAAGGCACATATGACACTTATCCTTAATAATAAATTGATCCTCACAACACCGTCTTCAATATGTTTCTTCTTGTGTGAGGTTCAATTCACATTCTTCTCCCAATTAGCATTCAACTTTATGAAGATACTCATTTAGCCTCCGCGCTTCGAGGCTATCCGCATGCCACACAACCTATTTTGCAATTTATTCTTCTTTCTTGAAACGATTGATGTTCTTGAGCAAGGATGAGCCGTTCCTCCAATTTGACTGCAAGAAATCCCCAAATTGAGGGTATTCCAACCAAGTAGTTTCGAAATAAAATAAGTGGCTATTGATGCTACCATTATTCTTTCGTGAATCTGTGCACAATAATAATGACAAATGATCAGAAGATTGCCGGGTGAGTTGCTACACTACACCTTGAGAGAATTGTAGCTTCCATCTAGGATTAGTGCAAACATGATCCATCCATCCTCTACAAGGTTCTTCTTTCAGAGTCTATGAAGTCCAACCAAGTGAACCTTGGCCCCTAGAAGCCCATATCCATCATATGAGAGGGTGCTCCCCGAACTTTTCCTCAACCTTATCTATCTGATTAAAGTCTCACATGATGTCACAGTGATAAGCATGTCAATCTGCTTCTCGTTTAAGAGGTTGCCAGAGTGATTCATGTATGACCAGATTGGGACTTGGATAGATGGTAGACAACAACCACAATGCCTGGCCTTGTTGTTATACCAGGGAATTCATAATTCACCTCCCACATGAAAGGAACTCAAGATTGACTTTGTCCTCTTGTCAGAGAATCCATATGCCTCTTGATAAGCTAATAACATCTACTCTCATAGCATTGGAAACACCTCTAGAGGAAATGACCCTGTAAGCCTTTTTCCAGCTTATTTTTAGCTTAATGAGAATAAAAATCCAAGCCTTAAACCTTTTAACCAAATCTCCTAAGTGACATGAGCAATTGTGTCACTCATTACTCCTTTTACATTCCAAATTAATTCTTGGATGTCATTGAAAGCATGAGAGACCAAAAACCTTCAAGGCTTACTTGAGGACTATACCTGTCAGCAATCTAACATTACCACCTTAGCTATCTCCACTTGTGCTTAACTCATCATCTCTATGTTTGATTAGCGCAACAAATTTAGCTCTCTTTAGCCACCTTGATCCCGGATTGGCTGGAGGGTGGGTAGGGATAAAGCTAGGAGTTTGTTTCTATAGAGCCGCACTATATAATGTGATATATATATATATATAATACTACAAATTTATATCTTTTTATTTAATATATATTATAGTAATATAAGAAAAAAATATTTTTATGTCATATTATTTATTTGTTTATTTACTTCTTCTATAAAGCACATTTTATTTGAAATATAAACAAGATACTTTAATATAAAATAACTATTTAACTAAATTAATCATCTAAATATAAACATACTTTATTATTAACGCAACAAATTTTATATATAACCACCACAACACATTTAGTTGTTTTTAAAATTCCAAAATGTATATAAATAGATACTTTATTTTGTCTCTTTTGTAATTTTGTCGATAACCATAACCAGATAAATAATAAATTAACAACTATTTTTTGGACTAGTTGTCGGATGATTAATAATAAAGCTCTATTTCTTTGTTAACTAATAATCAATATACATTTATTAGATAATAGTTCGATAAGAAATGATAATTTATCAACATCACAATTAGAATATAATAAATCTAGATCACACAATCTAATAAACAAAGCTTAAAATAAACCAAAAGGAAACCAAAAATAGAAATGAAAATTTTAACTTCAAACACTAATTAGTTTGACTTTTATAATATTCCAAAAGAACCATTAAGCTATTAATTTATTGTATTAAAAAGTGAGAAAATAATTAATTTTTTTATTAATAAATAATTAAATTATTTACAAGAAAAGAAAATACAAAGTCAAACATACAAACAAATGAATTGTCGTGGGCTAATCGTCTACTACTAGAAAGCGAATAAAAGTGCGGACTTGGTGCAAGGCTTAACGAAGAAGAAAAAATGTAGTAAAAAGGGCTTGATCCTATGACTTATAAAAAGAATCAAATCCTCTGCACCGCCGATCGAATAGTTTGATGTTTTTATCACCCAATACTATATATATTAGAATGAAAAATCACATGGGGTTAGTGACCTCATGTGTTCTTAGCTGGCTGGCTTAGTCCCTAATGGTGGGATGGCACTTGACTGCTACACACCTAAAGGCTGATTGTAATCCTATGAATATATGGATGTATCCCATATTGTAATATAAGTGAATAAAGGCATAGGCACATGTGTAAAATAGACAAATGTTTAGTTACAACCGATTTGTAATCAGTTAGGAGATTAGTTACAAATTAGGATTATATAAACATGATTATAGGTCTCATAAATTTAGAGTACTACATAATAAAACTAGAGACAACTCTTTGTTTTGTTCGTATCCTATATTTCTTCTCTCACCGCACCTCTAATGGTGATATCGTATAGTGATTTGAGTTGAGTTTTCATATGGTATTGGAGGCTACTCAATTTCTTTAACCTCTCTTGTTCAAATCATCTCGTTTATAATGATATAGAAATAATCCTTTTTTCTTATGATTTTGCTTATTCAGAAATTCTTATTTCAACTACCAGGAACAATGAGTTTGTTCCTTCCGTGACACTAGCATATCAGAATCCATAATACCTGACATCCGGGGATGATCCAGGCATGCAATTACTTGTAACTACCTTTAATGGATCAAATTTCTTAAATTAGAGTCATGGAATTCATTAGGCATTGAAACCTAAGAACAAATTAGGGTTCATCACCGGAGCTTGTGTAAAACTGTGAGAAGACATGGCAGAATTTCATTCTTGGATTTGATGTGATTACATGGTAGTTTGTTAGATTACTAATACTATGCAACCAAATATATTTGAATATTTTTCTTATTCTTCAACAACTAAGGAAATATGGGATGAAATTATAGAACAATTTTGTGAATTGAACGCTCCATTTATTCTCTAGTTAAATCGCAACTTGAGCCCTCTTACTCAAGACAATTTGTCGATTGTTGAATATTATGGCAAACTCAAGAACCTATAGGATGAAATCAAAGCATTTGATTCGCTTCCTATTTGTGAACGTGGAATTATACAGTGATGTACTTGTTCCTTGCTGAAAAGAATTGTGGAATGTGATGCAAGACACAAATTGATGCAATTTTTATTGGGCCTTAATGATAATTATGAGGCTGTTCATATCAATATCATTGCTATGGACCTGTTGCCATATGTTAACAAGGCATATTATACACTTTAGAGGGTGGAGAAGTAGAGACAGATCTCATTCAGAATTGGTTTTAATCAAGAATTCAATGCTTTTGTTGTTCATAAATCTCTAGGATAATATTACTCTAGTTATCAACCAAATACTAAAACCAGGGACTCTAAGAGATAAAAGGCCCAAACTAAGTGCACTTATTGTCATAAGAAAGGTCATACAGCTAACCAATGCTTCAAGTTAATTGGATTTCCTGATTGGTACAACAAAATGAAAGGGAAAAGCTCCTAACAAACTGGCTGCAATTGTTAGTGATACATGAGAGACCTTTGACACTTTCTTGGATTCCAAATCCATGCACTATCCCATGAATCTTGATAAAAATTCCATGAATGCCATCTATCAAGAGATAGTAAAGTCTATGCAGAATGGGACTTGCTTAGTGAGTCATGACAACTCTACTTCTTCATCGGCAAACTTTGTAGATACTTCTGCATTTACCACACTCTTTTCCTTCATTGATATGGATCATAGACATAGGGGATTCTAGCCACATGTGTTATGATGTTAATGCTTTATTATCTCTTCATAATTTTTCCTCACAAATCACAATTAGTCTTCCTGATGGATCACAACAATAGATGACCCAAGCTGGTGACATTCCACTGAACATGCACCTCATATTACATGATGTGCTTTACACTCCTTTTAAACATAATTTAGTGTGAGAAGACTCCTTACTTCATCCACTCTGAATTCTCATTTTACTTTGTCTCACTGCTTGTTTCAAGACCTTGTTTTTGATCAAGTCATAGCTACAAGGACTAAACAACATGGTCTTTACCTTATTTAGTTTCCTGGAAAATCTTTCAAATATTATTTACCTTATTCTCTCTTTAACGGTGCTGATGCTTGTAAAATTGACATTTCCATTGTGCATACTAGATTGGGGCATACTTCCTTATCTAGAATTAGATATCTCAACATGTGCAGTTGTAATGGAATTTCTTCTTTAGCTTGTGATGTATATAATCTTACCTCCAATTATTTTGAATTGATTCATGTGGATCTATGGGGTCCATATAAGAACCCCTCTAGATGTGGTGCTTCTTCTTCTTCTTCTTCTTCTTCTCTCTCTCTCTCTCTCTCTATATATATATATATAGTGGTGGATGATCATTCTCGTAGCACATGGACATTTCTTCTTAACAACACACACCAAGTGTCAAGTTTCATTGTTGGCTTTATTTCCTATGAGAAGACCCAAATCGGATAATCAAATGTGTCCAAAGTGACAATGGTAGTGAATTCCTTAACCAAACATGTGATTGCATATTTCATGAAGAATGCATTTTGCCTAAGAGAACAACTCCCCTACACCCCTCAACTGAATGGAAGAGTTGAGAGGAAACACAGACATCTCCTAGAGATTGCTCGATCTATTCGCTTTCATGCATGTCTTCCTTTACATTTTTGGGCGACTATATCCTAGTAGCTATGCACATGATTAAGCCTATTCCTATTTTAGTCCTTTCATGAAAAACCCCATTTGAAAAACTGTACAATCAATCTCTTACATATGGTTACTTGTGTGTGATTGGTTGTCTTTGTTTTTATCCATAATCCCACCTCTTATAAATTTCAAGCCCGCTCTGGGGAATGTATTTTACTTGGGTATCTGTGTGGTCAAAAGGCCTACAAGGTGTATGACTTGGAGTCCAAGTGGTCTTTTGTCTCTCGGAATATCATTTTCTAGGAAGACGTTTTTCTTTACAAATACAAAGGTCGTGTCCCATCATCTTCTGTTTCTCCTTTATTATCACTTGTCAATCCCAATTGTCCTATTTTTTCTTCCCTTATTTTCCTTCACATCCTAATGTGTTGTCATCATTTGTTGATTCATGTGACTCTTCTAATTTTTATCCTCCAAATTCTACCTCATCTACTCGAGAATTACCATCTACTTCAAGTCCTACCATTTTTCCACCACCAGCTCCTTGGCGTTCTACTATAGATTTTCAACCTCCCACCGTTCTTCTGGATTTATATTGTTCTTATCTTCCTTCACATAATCATTCCTCATGTTCATTTGTTAATTCCTCCACAAATCATCTCTCCCCATATTACTTGACTTCTTTATCTAATGTCTTGGTTCTTCATGAACCGCATACTTATGACCAATATAAGGGTGATTCATTGTGGGTGGAAGCAATGAACAAGGATTTATTTACTCTTGAGAATAAAAAGACTTAGGACATCACCTCTCTTCCTCCAGATAAAAGGCCATTGGTTCTAAGTGGGTTTTCAAAATTAAATGCAAGCTTGATAATTTGGTATAGGGATGACAATGAGTTAATTTTGGGTCGAGTTCGACTATACCCAAACCCAAACCCATTTATATTACTTAAATTCAGACCCGACCCAGATTCATTGGATCTTAAAAGTTCAGACCCAGACCTAGACCCGCCCGGTCTAGCGAGTAAATAGATCCTACTATTTTTGAATTTTAAAAAAATAATCTATGTAAATATAAATACATTTATGTTTTATATAGCTTAATATGTATTTTCTATTAAAAAATTTCTTCAACTAAAAAGATAAACATTTTAAAATAGTTACTTTAAATTTTAAGTAGTCTTTTAATGCTTTTGGAATAAAATATTATACATGATGTTTATAAAATAAATACACAGAAATAAAGGTAAAAAAATAAATAAGGATCTCAAACATGGTTATGAAAAAGATGAAATACATAATATTAGTATGTATATATATACACACACTAAAATGATTTGGGTCGGATTTGGATTTGAGACTATTGGACCTAGATTAATACTCAATTTAATATATATAGATCCATACCTGCTAAAAATAAGGCAGGTTTAGCGGGTTTGGGTCGGGTCTAGGACCCATTTCCATCCTTAGTTTGGTGGAATGCTACAAAACTCGTATGGTTGTTAAAGGTTATAATCAAGTCAAGAATATAGCTTATAAATATTTGTTTTCCCCTATTGCTAAACTGGCTATAGTTAGTGTGATTCTTACTTTAGCCACTATCAAATAGTGGCCTATTCGCCGACATTAATTGATAGATGAGATTTATTGATTATTTTCATGTCTAAAAATATCATTTATCCCTCATTTATTCTACTAGATTTAATCTTTTCGTCGAGTTTTCCTCATTTGAATAAATTTTACAGGAAAGAAAAGAATTGAAGAAATTCAAGGAGAAATCAATGAAAAGAAGAAATCAAGTAGAGAACACATCAAGAAATGCCGAATCAAGGAGAGCAAAGTTGGAAAGGGAACAAATACATCAAGAGAAGCTAAGCTGAAACTTTCAAAGGAATTGAGTGGAAGAATAAAAAACACGGGGGTCCCGTGTTTCCATAACACGGACCGTGTTATTAATCCCGAATATCGGTATGTAAAGCCTTGTCAGCAGAGCAGTTGGAAGAAAACACGGGGGTCCCGTGTTTCATAAACACGGACCGTGTTTTCGATTAAAAACGTGTAACTGCCACGCGACTTGTTCCTGATAAATTTGATATGAAAACAGAGTTCGGGGGGGGGGGGGAGGAGAAAAGAATCGAAAAAAATTTGGAATGTATTTTTCTTCCTTTATTCCTTTAGAACATACATGTAATGCACAATTCCAACCTTTGATCTTCTTGAATTCTATTGATGATTTGACATTCTGCACTTCAATTGATAAGTTTCCTCTATTCCTTTGTAAATTTCTGTATCTTCATTTTGCAGAATCTAATTAGTTTTTGTGTAATTTACTTGTGATCATTTCATTATTATCTAATTGTTGAAATAATAGAATTTGTGAATGTGTTATTGTCATTAATTTTTAATATTTCTGTATAATTGTATGAATTGTGAATATGCAGAAATTTGAGTAATTAGAACAGGGTAGGGTGAATTGAAGATGGAATCATAACTTAATTATCATTTCATAATTTAAATGTTTGATTCTAGATGAGGTTTGATTGAATTAATGGTTTGAATTGAATGATTTCATATCATAGATTAAGATTCTTGAACTGATTAGATTGATCACCTATTTGGTTTAGGACTTAGTCTTTGCTAAGACAACGAAATTAACCCGTAATTGTTAATTAATTTGTCTATAGTAGCAAGAAGACCATTAATTCGTGTAATTGCATGATCCGAGCTTTTGTGATTATGATTGTAGTTGGCTGCTTTCTGTTCATAATGCTACCATTAATTGAATCTAGTGTTCCTAACCTAGGTTATTAAATGGGTGCAAAAATAAATTGAGAGCATATTCAATTTATTAAGGTTGAGAGGAAGTATAGGAATTCGTTATTATGAATTTCCTAAGTCAACATTAAACTGTTTAGAATCATTCTTCTTATGTGAATGTATGTCATTTTAATTCCATCACCAATTCAATCCTCCCCTAATTGTCAATTCGTGATTAAAGACCTAGTATAATCGAATTTAGTTTAAGAATCAATGAAATTGTATAAACGGGTTTATAACATCAATAGCAAAATTAGTGATTAAAACGTCATTCCTTGTGGGTTCGACTCCTTCTTGCCATATACTACGTATTTGGGAATTAGGATTTACTTATTAAATTTGTTGTGCATACGACAATGCATCATTAATAATGCCTTCCTTCATGGTTTCTTGGATGAAGATTTCTATATAAAACCACCCTAAGGATATTTGAAGGCTCATCCAGGACAAGTGTGTCGGCTTTGTCATTCAATATATAGGTTAAAGCAGACTTCTAGGCAGCGGAATGTGAAACTCGCTTGGTGTCTCACCAAAATGGGTTTTGTTCAATCTAAAAGGGAATATTATCTCTTTGTCAAGCATGATTCAACTGATGTAACTATCACTTTGGAGTACGTTGATGATCTTTTGCTCATCGACACTAATCCGACGCATATTTGGGACACCGAATCAACACTTGATAAGGCTTTCACTATTAAAGATTTAGGTTTGATGTGTTATTTATTGGATTGAAGGTTTCCCGTTCTCATTCTGACACCTTTCTTCACCAAAAAATATATATCTTGAATATTATTTGGACCATTAGGATGGCCGATTGCAAAACTACAAGTTTTCCTCTTCCTTGTGGGCTAAAGCTTTCTATTAATGATGGTATTTTGTTGGATGATCCTAAATCTTATCTACGTCTTACTGGGCATCTATTATATCTCAATATGAGATGCCCCAATTTATCCTATGCCATTTAGAATCTCAACCAATTTGTCCAAAACCCCCCGTGTTCCACATATGCAAGCTGTTATGCATGTGCTTCGTTATTTGCATGAAACTGTTAATCTTGGCCTTTTCTACTCTGCCAACTCCTCTTTGGATTTATCTTCTTATGGTGATACTGAATGGGGTGCTTGTGCTTTTAATTTTTGCTCATTGATAGGGTATTGTGCTTTTCTTGGCACCTCTTTAATTTCCTAGAAAAAAAACTATATCGAAGTCTTCTACTAAAGTTGAAAATCGAAGCATGTCCACTACTTCGAGCAAGGTGGTTTGGTTGGCTGGTATTCTTGAAGATCTTCATATTTCTTCTTCATTACCTATTTCTCTATTTTTTAATAATAAGGCTGCTCAACATATTGCCGCCAACCCTATTTTTCATGAGCGAATCAAGCACATTAAATTTGATTGTCATTTTGTTCGAGATATGGTTCAATCTGGGTTCCTCCATACTTCCCTTGTGAAGTTTAGTATTTGGCTTGTAGATCTCATGATCAAACCTCTTGGTGCCCAACAACATGATTTTTTTTCCTCCAAGCTTAGCCTTGTTCGTGGTCCTCTATGTAATACCCTAAATTTTAGCTAACCCTAATTTCGAGTAATTTATATCAAAACCTAATTCCAATCTTGAGAAATTAATATTTCTATTCTACCTTAAATCCCTAATCCTAAATTTTAGCCTAACTCTAATTTTTATTCTAGTTTATTAATATATTTCCTTAACTAAACCTAATTCCAGATAATAATTTAATTTAATTATCCTAATACCTTAACCCAAATTATCTTAAACAAAACCTAAATCTAAACTTGCACTTGTTCTCTTTTTCTTTTTATTCTCTGTCCTTACATTTTCTTCCTAGTCGATTTTCCTTTTTCCTTCTTCGTTCCTCTTGCATGCACAACATCCCCTTCCATGAGCTGCACACACTACCTTCACCATCGCCCATCAACTCCCTCTTTTTCTATATGATGGGTTGCATTAACAAGATCGCCTCACCCTCTTTCCTCTTCCCCTTGTGCATGCATGTCTATACACACACACACCCACACACCCCATTTAATGCACGTAACTATCCTCATTCTCCCTCTGTTTCTTTCAAAAATTTGCACCCCAACACAACCTTCTTCCCTCTCCTTTCCATTGCTAAAACAACCCAAAAAATCCACCACTGGCGAGCCCAACCGAGTCACCAACACCACTACTGGCAAACTTTATCATTCCCTCATCCCATCCATCAACCAAAATCACCTCAACCTTCCCCCAAGCACTAGCCAAAACCAATGAAACCCACCCACCACCTTCGGTCAAACTCACCGAAGCACACCCACCACCTTCGGCCATTTTCACCAAAATTATCCCTCCACCTTTGACAATAATCACCACAATGCCCCTACCTTTTGCCCATTTCTATTGAAACCTTATCCCCCTTCCACAAAAAAAAAACCACTGAAACCTAAACCCCCCTTTAGAAGCCACCACCAAAGCCCATCCCCACCTTTTAGCATCTACCACTAAACCCCTCTTTGTTGCATAAGTTTTGGCTAAGACTTCCTTCGAACCTCAGTTTCATTTTTCCCCATTCTTTTGCTCTTCTATTTCCTTAACCCTAATTAATTATATCATTTAATTATAATTATGTTTTTTTTAAAAAAAATTTCTTAGGTGATATTCCATAGGTTCTGGAAGAGGCGAGATAGGATAAGTATGCTTAGAGACTGCAAACTTTTTTCCGTAAGGGTACTACTCGGTGTTTAGGGTTTTGTGTTAAATGCTTGAATGGCCATGTGTATTATCATGTTATTGATATTATATTGTTAAATGCATGTGTTTAATGATATATTATGATAATATGGATTTTATGATAGAAAAAGAGTATGAATAACGAAAGATGTGCTAATATGATGTTACTACACTAGATTGTATTTTGTAGATGAGTATAACTTGTGGAAGAGTAGTATGGGCCTAATAAAATATGATAAGTGGAAAATAATTATATTTAAGATGTATGTTGGTAAATGGATGATTTGGAAATAACGACATTGAAGATATAAGACTTTAGTAAAATAAGGGCTTTCGGCTATCTATAAGGGTATTTTGATTAATATGGGTTAATATAAAAAATTTAATATTTTAACATGTTATATGGATGAAAATATGCTAATAATGTAATTTGGAGTGATTGGAGTGATTATGAATGTTATAAGTTCCTCAAAATGACAAAAATGACCTAACTTGGGAATAGTAACCTTAAAACGGTAATGTTATTATCATATGTGTAAAATGTTAGAGTTAGACCATGAAATTTGGGTATGTTGGTATTTTGGGGATGTATATTGAATTTGGTAATTATATGATCATTATGGGAAGAGTTATGACTTACATGTGAAATTAAGCTTTTGGGAGCTTTGGGAATAGTAACTTTGAGACAGGGTTATTATCGCATGTGTAAAATGTGAGAGTTAGGATTTGAATTTCAGGTATATTATTATTAATAATAATATTTTAGGAAAAAATACTAAATTTTATGGGTAAATGATCAATATAGGAGGAGTTATGCCTAAAGTGTGAATTTAGGGTTTCTAAAAAAAATAAAAATAAGTATCTTAACCTTTGAACGGTCTTGTTATTTGTATGATCATGCCTCAATTGCCTTAATTATTTTTGTACTTATAAAACCAATCATGAATAAAATACTAACCATTTAAAGTGAAAGATCACATGAGTGGGGCCGAGGTGTTGGGTCTGTTTCACTAGATGATAATAGTGGCTTAGGTGTGTTGTCCCTGAGAGATGCTTTAGTGCATTCCACCGGATTAAGAATATTGGGCCTCTATACTCAACTTGAATAAGAATATGATTGAGATAAGAACTAAAGAAGAAGACATTTATTATTTAAAGTGAAAGATTACATGAGTCAGGATTAGGTGTTAGGTCCACTCCACCTGACGATAATAGTGGCTTAGGTGTATTGTCCCTGAGAGGTACTTCAAACCGTTTCATCGGTTTAAGAATAGTGGCTCAAGAGCATTTTTTCCTAAGAGGTGTTGGTTTCGTTCAATCGAATGATAATGGTGACTCATGCGTGTTTTTTCTAAGAGGTGCTTCAAACTGTTCCACCTATTTAAGAATAGTGGGATCTCTAAACTTAATATAAATAAAAGAGTGGATCTCTAAACTTAGTATTTATCTTGTATTGATTTTTGTACCTACAATGTATACTACTTTATGCTATGAATGCATGTGATTATGTGTTTTTCTGTTTCAATTGTATTTTTACCTTACTCATTACGTAGTATATTGATCATTTTTTTTATGAGTGCTGCTTATTCCCACGAGTAGATGACCAAGAGGTTTATGTGTAGGTCGATGAGGACCTAGTTGACAATTTTGCATCTTTTGATGCTTTGTATGGAATCAGAGTGACTTTGTGTATTAAGAATTTTGGGCGTAGAGTTATGTTATTAGAAGGATGGTTTTACCCGGATACTTTTTTAGACTCTTAGATCCATGGTATCTCATTTGTCTGTATGTTGTATATTGTATTCAGAATTAATTTCCAAACTTGTATTTATATTTATGAAACCTCTCTATTTTTTATTTTTTATATAAATTTTTTATATCTTGTTGAGCATTTGAAATCATTTTTCCTTATAATTGATATAAGGATGTGATGGTAAGCCAGACTTATGTCAATTACAATGGTAACACTCGATTTGTTTTGATTATATACTTTCGTTGTACAATGAAACTTTTCAGAAGTTAATTTTGGGGCGTTACACTCCATGTATAACTTGAGGGTGGGATGTGAATATATATACGTATCCCATATTGTAATATAAGTGAATAAAGACACAGGCACATGTGTAAAACAGATAGAGGTTTAGTTACAACCGATTTATAATAAGTTAGAAGATTAATTACAAACTATGAGTATATAAAAATGATTACATGTTTGATAAATTTAGAGTAATACATAATAAAACCAAAGACAACTTTCTATTTTGTTCGTATCCTATATTTCTTCTCATTGCACCTCCAATGGTGATACCATACAGTGAGTTGAGCTGAGTTTTCACAACTCCATAACCTCCTTGCTAGAGACGTCTCCACCCCTTGCTTAGAGTCATCACCCTTGGCTTGTAGCACTCTCATGTCCTTAGTGGCCACTATCATGTGGTTAGCCTCAAAATTAGGTTTAGTAATAATGATATGGGAGGAGTTGGAGATGCTAGCAAGAACTTTTTTTTTTCTCTCTTTTTATCTCTGTCATTACTTTAGTAGTTGTTAGGGGTGATGGCGCTGCCTCGTAGATGATTCCCCAACTCTATTAATGGTCCACGTCTCTCGTGGCTAGTTATCCGCAACCATTAATTCTTCCGAGAGGGCTTGGATCAATGGTCTCCTCTATGCCAATGTTGCTTCCAAGCGTATCAAACCATGATCCCCAACTTCCCATGTCATTAGCAAAAGCCTTCCTACTTTTGTGTTGATGTTTGGGGTGTTCAGTATTCAGTTGAAACTAAATATCTATATAGGATGGATCGAATATTATGAAATTTGGTCCAAGACTAGATTGGTTATGTCAATCTCTAGTTCTAAAGTAAAAAAAAATCAGTCTCATTCCTATCTAATTTGATCTAATCTTTCAATCAAAGACTCCTTAATATTTTAGCTAAAAAATAGATGTTTTTAATTATATATATATATAAATTAAATCCGGTCCTAATTTATTCTCTTTTCTCTATTTAAAAAAATTTCAATCTTTAACTTAGTTCCGGTCTAGTTTGGTCCAATTTTAGATGGTTGACTACCCTTAGGCACTACCCCTCTCAATCCCCATCATTTATCTTTCTAGAGTTTCCAATGATGCCCTAGCTGTACTTGTCTTTTGCCCGGCTTCTTCTAGCCCTTGCCTGGGAAACCATCCAAGGGCCTTATTCGGCGCCTTCCTCCTATTCCCTTGGAGCCTTCTCCTTGCAATAGATCCCAACACGAATACACGATCCCCCGTTAAGTCCTGACTCCTCATGTATCTCACACTCCTCTTTCTTATGGCCTTATCGACCACAGTCGTAACAGATCATTCGGACCACCTCATATTCAACATGTTGTATAGAGCGACGCAACTGAAACTTGGAGACCAAAGGCTTTCCCAAGTCAACTTGCACTGCCAGCCATGCATAACCTCCTCTTCTTAACTTCGGATGTTGTCATATCCACTTTTACGGGAGTTCCAAAGAGCTTGCCCATGCTATTAGGATGTTCTCCCTGTAATACTCAAGGGGCAACTCAGGGAGACGTACCGATACAGTCAGGCGTTGACACTCGCATGGCAAGGTCGAAATTCTGGCTCCCATCTGCGTACCGAAAGATAATGGTCCGTAACAACAATCCAAGGGCCTCCTGTTAAGACAAAATCATAATGCTCTTTGCAGCTAAAGCGAGCAATATAGTAACCCATGCCCATATCAATCAGGTTCAATGACTGGTTTAGGTTCCACATCTTGGTAAGCCTCTCCTGGTAAAATTTAAATCCTACCGACTTGCCTAGGAGTCTAATTACGAGGATAGTCTGCCACGACTTGTGCAGAGAAGCCTTCTCGTCCCTGGTAAGAACAGACTAAGGGATACCAGTAGTTACTTCCTCGTCTTAATCCGAATCCTCAACGCCAAAGTCCGAATCTTCTTTACACCAAGTATCCTCTCTCAGGTTGTGAATGTCCCTGTAATTTTTCAAAGCTTTGCTGTATGAATCAACAGAGGTCTTGAGGAATTCTGATATCTGGCGTTTCGATATGAGCTCGAAAAAAAAATAGTTGTATTCTGTTCTGTTAGTTGTTAGTCATTCGGTTATGTGCTAGCTAGTTATTCGGTTTATTGCAGACTATTACTGTTAGTTTGTGATTCACCAGCCACGGCTACTATATATAGTAGAGGAAGGAGCTGAAAAAATGATATGAAAACATATATATTCCTCTTCTGCGATCTTCTCTGTTTCTCTCTTCTCATCTATCTCTTACTGGTGTGTTGAAATTCGATCAATCCCACCTTCCTCAATGTGATCGATCCTGCTCCAGCAATATAACAGTTTTCGGTCTATGATCGTTAACTGTGTCAAATTCTATCGCGTCCTTGTTCGCGGACTGTTTTGCGTCCATTCCAACGGTGGCGATGTGCAGCGAGTGAAAGTTTAGTATTCAGCTTACATACGAAAACCGAAGCCAAAAAAAAAAAACATAGAATAGGAAAGAAAAACTTATCAATTCGGTTGCGTCGTGAATTGCTTCACTGCCCTGAAGCGAAAAACAGCCCGACCGAAGCGCAAATCGGGAGTGCCGCCTCGCCCCCAAGGCTCATGCAACTGGCCTCCGTTCGCGTGCGCTCAAGAATAAAGGCCTGGAAATAGCAAAACTTTGCCCAGAAATTTTTGACGAAAAACGGACAAAGAAGAAGAGAATTTTTTTTTCTATAACTGAATGTATGTATGTATATCGACGAAGACGAAAACCAACCCTTAAATAAATGAAAAACTGAAGAAGAAATCAAAACCGAACACCTAGTGAGATGGATGAACTTTCTGAAAATGTTCAAATAATAGCGGAAGACTCGGAATACTCATTTACCAAGCAAGAAAAAAAAAATTCTCAGCAAAAAGGATATTGGATCCGACTAGATCTATGATCCACACCCAGCCCAACACTAACTACCAAAACCAGCCCAGTATTTCATCTCAAACAACGAGTTAGATGGTGAGATAAATAAATTGGAAAATGCAGGAGCATCCCACCGATGTGGGACAATGAGAAACCACATAAAGGCAAAAGCAATTCTGGTTTGCCATTATTTTTGATAGCGAGTGTTGCATATTCACGTTATTGTCGTCGATTGTGCTCATGTGTAGAGGTGGCAATCGGGTTGAATGAGTGAGGTTTGGGTCGGATTATAGCGGATCGGGTCATTTTGAGCCATTGTCTTGTTTGGGTTAAGTTAGTTCTGGATCGGATCATTTCTATTCCAAGTTATTTCGGGTTAATTTGTCGGGTCGGCAACTTAGATTCAGGTCATTTCGGGTTAACTCGACAGGTAATGTCGGGTTGGTTTCAGGTCATTTTCTGGTTTATATGACTAGGTGGCTTCGGCCCGTTCGGGTCATTTCGTGTAATATGACGGATTGGTCCCGTTGTGTCCGAGTTGTTTTGAGTTAACTTGACAGGTCGAGTTATTTCATGCAATTTGACGGGTTGGATTTGAGTAGTTACGGTTTAACTTGATGGGTCGGGTCCATTTTTAACGCGTTGAATTAAATTTGAATCTAGGTAATTATCATTTATTATATTGTAAATATTAAAGACAATCATAAGATTATTATTGCAGATAAATGAATTAAGAATATTAGATGCACTTTATTTTCACAAGTAAATAGTACAGATATTTATAAATTTTAATAATAAAAAATATTATATGATTAAATCTAACAAATATATTTATCATTTATTCTTATTTATTTGATTACTTATAATATTTAATCATTAAAAAGAAGAAGATAATTTTATAAAATAAAGATAATTATAACAATACTATACAATGTATAATTATCATTTATTACATTGTAAATATTAGAGACAATCATAATATTACTAGTACAGATAAATGAAATAAGAATATTATATGTGTTTTATTTTTATAAAGGTAAATAATAAAGATATTTATAAGTTTTAACAATATTATATTTGATTACTTAAATATTTATAGATTTTACAAGTAAAAATATTAGATATTTGTCATATATTATATTTATTTGATTACATAAAATAATTAATTACTTAAAAAAAGATAATTTTATAAAATAAAGATGAGCATAATCATGCCTATATAATGTATAATTATCATTTATTACATTGTAAATATTAGAGACAATCATAAGATTAATAGTAAAGATAAATAAAGTAAGAATATTATATGTGCTTTATTTTTACAAAGGTAAATAATAAAGATATTTATAAGTTTTAATAATATTATATTTGATTACTTAAAATATTTATAAATTTTACAAGTAAAAATATTAGATATTTATCATATATTATATTTATTTAATTACTTAAAATATTTGATTACTTAAAAAAAGATAATTTTATAAAATAAAGATGAACATAAGCATAACTATACAATGTATAATTATCATTTATTACATTGTAAATATTAGAGACAATCATAAGATTACAAGTAAATATAAATAAAATAAGAATATTATATGTGTTTTATTTTTACAAAGGTAAATAATAAAGATATTTATAAGTTTTAACAATATTATATTTGATTGCTTAGAATATTTATAAATTTTACAAGTAAAAATATTAGATTTTTATCATATATTATATTTATTTGATTAATTAAAAAAATATTATTTTATAAAATAAAGGTGAGCATAACAAGACTATACAATGCATAATTATCATTTATTACATTGTAAATATTAGAGACAATCATAACATTATTAGTACAGATAATTGAAATAAGAATATTATATGTGTTTTATTTTTACAAAGGCAAATAATAAAGATATTTATAAGTTTTAACAATATTATATTTGATTACTTAAAATATTTATAAATTTTACATGTAAAAATATTAGATGTTTATCATATATTTCTTTGATTACTTAAAAAAAGATTATTTTATAAAATAAAGGTGAGCATAATAAGACTATACAATGTATAATTATCATTTATTACATTGTAAATATTAGAGACAATCATAAGATTACTAGTAAAGATAAATGAAATAAGAATATTATATGTGCTTTATTTTTATAAAGGTAAATAATAAAGATATTTATAAGTTTTAACAATATTATATTTGATTACTTAGAATATTTATACGTTTTACAAGTAAAAATATTATATATTTATCATATCTTATATTTATTTGATTACTTAAAATATTTGATTACTTAAAAAAAGATTATTTTATAAAATAAAAATGAGCATAAGTATGACTATACAATGTATAATTATCATTTATTATATTGTAAATATTAGAGACAATCATAAGATTGATAGTACATATAAATAAAATAAGAATATTATATGTATTTTATTTTTATAAAGGTAAATAATAAAGATATCTATAAGTTTTAAAAATATTATATTTGATTGCTTACAATATTTATTATGACTTCTTAATGTTGTATTTTTGTGTGGAAAAATTTGTTAGGATATCATTAATAAATAAGAATGTCGAAGATCAAAGTATGAAAAATAAGTACAATTTATAAAACACTATATTTTTAAAAGTTTAAAATGAATAATAAAATATGTATAATTTATTATTATTGTAATAGATTATGATGTTTGGTCGGGTCAATGTAGAGTCGGATCGGGTGAATATCAGGTTGTGTCGAATGCGGGTCGGGTCTATAACGGATCATGGGTTTGGATTAGGTTGGGTCAGGTTCGAATTGAATTTATTTTTATCGGGTTAATGTCAGGTCAGATTAATATCAAATCAAATTTAAATCGGATCGGATTGAATTGGACCGAATAGATCGGATCAACTTTTGATTACTAGGATTGTCTTCCAAGCATGTGTAGCCTTGCCGGGGTGACCCCCAACATCACAGGATTCACAGCTATAACAGGCAAGAACGTCGGAGGAGAGGAGGGTGACGGGACACGTTGTTAGAGCAGAGTTCAAATTTTGTTTGCCCAGGAGTCCTAGGAAAATATACCGGGCATAAGCACAATTATAATTTATAGTTCTGAACTGACCTTTTATTCTGAACTCAAATGATATTTTATGTAGAGATCCCCCCTCCCCCCATAATCAAAAATAAAATCTAGTCAATATTTTATTATATTAAAACTGATATTTTACTAATAATATTTATTCATAAAATATATTAATATTTTACTAAAATTTTACATATTTTTCGATGGTATTGTGCGAAATATATCATATGCAGTATTGCTTTCGCATCTTCCTCTCTAACCTGATCTCATTTTATTTTCATCAGACATACGTATATATACAACAACTCAATTTTTCTTTAGCATGTATTATATAGATATTACTACCTAGAAGCAAATTACATGTAGTATACAGATACTGCTACCTAGAAGCAAATTAAGCCACACACACAAATATGTACATATATAAAAACATATATGGACGGATCATCTATATATATATATATATATATATATATATATAAATTTATATGAAAAAGCTAGGAGATACATGAGGTTGCAAAATTAGAAAATATATTAATGGAGCAATTCATAGGTAATTCTGAAAATTATTCTTTTTGGTTTTTCACCAAAATTATACTAATATTTTATTAGAATTTTTTTATTAGAATTATATTAATATAAATATATATTTTTAGAAAAAAATCTGAAAATACGATATTGTTTTATTTTTTTTAATAATTCTTATTAAATATATTTTAATTAAAAAAAATCAGATGATATGGTCCTACGGTCATACCATACGGTGTAAATTGCCCAAGCGAGTACTAATATTTGTTCAGCTGATTCATTCAACCTCCCACTCCCAGATATAGTTTGACTCACTTCCTCATTCACTGTCACCCTCTATAGTGTCTCCGATTGAAATCACACATATTCCAAAATTTCCAATGGAGAACACCGGATCCGCTGCAAATCCCTCCCCTCCGTCCAACACCAACCTCCAGTTGTCGAAACACCAACCCCCTCAACCATCACCTCCACCGCTAACCACCGCCGCCAACCGCCGAGATTTCCTAACACACGTGGAAATCTACCTTGCAAAGCGAGACGGAGTGGATAAAATCTTAAAAATCTCCCGTTACGCCACAAAAATTATTCTCTCGTTCAATTCACTCCCTGAAACCCTCCCCTTAACGCACCGTCTTAAGAGCTTCGATTCTTCAGTTGGACTGAGTCGCAAGGCATTCCGTCTCGGAAAATTCATCCAAGATGTCAACGCTCTACGAACAACGCCTTTAGATCCTAAAAATAATCTCCGTCACTTCATTCTCACAATCCTATCTTACGGCGGCGAAGGAATCTATTATTTCGTCGAACAGTTTATATGGCTATCAAAGGCGGGATTAATCGATGGAAAACACGCGAAGAAATTGCAGAAAGTGAGTGCGTGGGCGGAATTCGTTGGGTATATTGGGAGTATAAGTTTGAAGATGGATGACCTGACGAAATTGAATTGTGATAAAGAGAAATTGGATAGGGGTATTGAGAGTGGGGCAGCGCGTGGGATTAATCGTGAGGCGGAGATGGAGAAGCTAAGGGGTCTGAGGCGGAAGATTGTGTTGAAGAAGATGTCGGTTGTTCAAGACTTGGCAGATGCGTTGATGGCGGTGGCGGATATTAGGGATGGTAAAGGGAGATTGGCGGCGCCGATTGTTGTGTCCTCGGCTGGATTGTTGTCTGCGTTGATTAGTACTCATAAGAACTGGGTTTCTTGTTGACAGATCTTTATTCATGGTTGAAGAATAATTGAGGTACAAAAAGTCGCCGGATTAATTTCGTATGAAAAATGTATGAGTTGAAGTGGGGAAAGGAAATGGTTTACTTGTTGCGAGACAGAATTTCCTTTGTCTGTATAATATCAATATGTTGTGAAATTTAAAATGCATGGCTTTAAGGTCCCCTCCATTATTATCTTGTTGGTCCCGTGACTGTTTTAAGATTTTTAGAGACAAAGGGTAATTATAATTTTGTTGGCTGATTTTGCTATTGTACACTTGTATCCTTATATCTAGTCCGATTAAAATATCTTGTTTATAAGAAAAGTCTTTTTAAAATAAAAAATATTTTTTTGTGATAAAAAAAATTACAAATACTACTCCAAAATTTTAACATCTATGACAAATAGTCTTCTATCCTAATATCTATTATTTAGCCCATAACACAAAACCTAATTTCAAAAATAAAACACTATACAATCTACTACACACACTACCGCTACTCAACTAAAATACTAAAAGTCTAAAAGAGCACTTCATTAAATTTAAAACCCTATCATGGCTTTTCTACACCGCGCCAACCCCCGACCGTTCTCTATTCTTTCACTTCTCAATACCATCCTCTTTATTTCTCTATGCCGATTTGTTTGGGTGATTGACAATTCATGTAACTACCTTCCGTATGTTAGATTCTTCTCTTCTTCATCTCTCTTAGATCTTGATTGCTCTATTTGATTCTCATAAATTATGTTCGTTGATTCTTCATTTGCAATTTTCGTTCTTGTTTGTTAGGGTTTTGTTTTTGTTTGTTGATTATTCTCTTTGAGGATTATTTTTCCATATAAGGTATTAGATAACTTTTTGCTAATTATTCTCTCTCTCTCTCTCTCTCTCTCTCTCTCTCTCTCTCTCCTTCTTCTTCTTCTTCTTCTGATTCTTCTTCTTCTCTTTGGCCATTTATTCTCTGTGGTTTTAGCGTTCTCGCTAAGTCGAGGGTTGTTTTCCTCCATGTTATGTTTCTGTATATTTTATTTATTTATTTTGTATACGATTCTATATCCTTTTCTTCTCTATTATTATATGTATAGTTGTTAGGGGTGTGAGATTATATGTTATGGTAAGATAAGAATAATTATGTCAGAGGAAATCTTGTAATCGTTATCCTAATTAATGATTATATGGTATATGTGTAGTTGTATCCAACAATTTATTGAATAACTATCCTTATTTATAATATAATAAGATTTAGACTTTTATTTGAACTTGAAAGTCACTGAGTTGATATAACTTGTGCAAACTTTTATTTGATGCAATTTAACAACTATAGTAGTTTCTTTAAGTTGTATCTGAGATAAAGAGAGGAGTTCCTTGAGTTGAGAAGAGTGAGTAGGAAAATTAGAGTTTGTTTGATTTGTTATCTTTGGCTTGTAACTCGAATCTTTAGATTGATCTGCATTTAAATGCCATATAATATGTGTAGTGAGGATCTAATTAGACCCAACATAGCTATCTCTGATTTATATATATATATATATATATATATAAACCCTCACACTGCTCCTCAGAAGTTTGGTTCACAAATCCTTGAAATATTGGGACATCAAACTTTCACATGCTTAATTTGCCTATAACTGATCACCAACCTATGCTACGGGACACTCACCCTTTGAAGTAGTATATGGGGTGAACCCTACTACTCTCATCGATCTCTTACCTCTTCCCATCAAAGTCCACACCAACTTTGAAGCATAAGAAAGAGCTAGGGCAATGAAGAAGTTTCATGAGCAGGTGAGGTAAACAATCAAGAGGGTGATTGAAATGAACAAAAATAAAGCCAACGAGCATTGAAGATAGTACTTGTATGAACCAGGATATCTAGTTTGGCTTCACCTTAGGAAGGAACGATTTTCTTCTAAAAGTGATGGTCCATACAAAGTTACTGAGAATATCGGTGATAATGCATATAAGCTGGAGCTACTAGAGGAAATGGGAGACATTTCAAATACATTTAATATGGGAGATCTACTTCCTTACATTCATGATGAACCATTCGAACACAAGGGTATTGCTTTTCAAGAGCGAGAGGATGATGCAGGGACATCCTCATTTGATGAACACAGTCTCATCATTAATTTTTCTAAGTTTGAGAGCCACAAAACTCTCTTTAATTTGACAAATTAATCATATTAAAAAAAACTATCAATGCAAGCCATGCAAATTGCAAACCTTGTCAACTCCTCCTTTATACTATCCACAAACCACCCAACAAGAGGGTATCTAAAGCCGTGTTTTTCTTAAGTTTTCCCCCATATTTTTACCCATATTACCTTAATATTTTAGCTATAAAAATCCACCAAAAAAAATATGCCCATTTTCACCCTTGGAAGCCACACAAATCAGCCACAAGTCCCTCTCATGTTGAATGTCAAGTCATTTTTAGTACTTGGAAAGAGCAATGCAAATTTGGGAAAGAACGAAGAAGACTAGAAGATATTTATTACTTCTTTTTGTTACTTACAAGATTAAAAGGACCTTGGTCTCTTTCCTTTTGAGTGTTATAGTTGTATATGAGTTAGAACATGTATTAATGGGTGAGGGAAACTCAAAATTCGCTCAAAACTTGCACCCCCATGACCGAAACTCATGAGCTGGAACTTAGGTAGATTTTCTCATTTGTTTGAGCTCTAATCACATGTATTAGTTGACTAAGTTGTAACTTTTAATCATACAATTATTTTATAATTATCAAAGATAGAATGAAAGAGAAGAAAAGTCCACTTTTGGCTGCTCATTTTCTCTCTACCTACCGAGAGCTTCTCCTTCAAATATCAAGTGTATGAGTTTGAAGATTTTGCAAAAATATTTCAAGATTTATCCTAAGATTTTAAAATTTAGGTGGTTCTTGGAAGTATTAATTCAAGGGGTTACCAATAATCAATTTTTATTCTCTCAAACCTCCCCTATTTCTCTTTTTGCTTTGGTTATTCTAAAGGTTATTGGAACACCAACACCTAGCAAGACTCAAGTTGGATCTTATATGCATCAGTCTAGTGATCACATTATTAGAGTTCGATATGGTGTGAGATGTGTGAGATTATCTACCTCTACATTGAGTACATTTCGGATATGTGTTGAGTAAGAGAATTTAGAGTCCAAGAAAATGTTGTGTTTGAACATTAAAATTAGGTGGAATTTTGCGTACATTATGTTGGATACAACTTTTAAGTTTAAGAAAGCATTTGATTTGATGAAAAGAGATAAGAAATATCTTGTTGAAATAGATAAGCTAAAGGGTGTGCCAACTAATGATGATTGTGAGCACGTGCGTATATTGCTTCTTCTTTTTTTGAAATATTTTTAATATATGACTTTGAGGATATTTGATTTTTTGTATGTCACGGGTAACATGTATTTGCAAGAGAATTGTGGTATTTTGAAAATGATTGGTGTTGCTAGATATGGTGATGATTTTGATATAAGTGTAATGGTTTTGGGTATGAAATTCAGATATGATAAATATTAGGGAAGTGATCAAAATATCAATGTGTTTCTACTTATTGCTATTATTATTGATCCTTTAAGGAATATGAGATTTGTGCGTTGGGCAATAAATAGGTATTTTGATTCTGAACTTACACTTGCCATGCATGCTAAGGTTAGTGCAATTTTAAAAGAATTATATGCCTTTTATGTCTCTAAGCTTGCATCTTCTTCAACCTCTAAGACATCTTCATCAATGAATGTAAGTGAGGCCACTTATGAGCATGGTGATCCGGTTGGCAGATAATTTGAAGAAATAGTGCTAGTTGAGTCTTCTTTACCTCTTGGTAGGAATGATTTAGACAAGTATTTAAAAGATAACTTGCTTGTGGTTGGTGCAAATTTTGATATTCTTGTTTGGTGGAGGAGTAGTGCTATAAATTAGAATGTTATTGCTTTGATGGCTGAGGATATTTTTTCTATAATAGTGTCCACAGTTGCATCTAAGTCTACATTTAGCACCAGAGACTGGGTTCTTAATCTGTTTCATAGTTCTTTGATCCTTATAATGGTAGAAGCATTGATGTGTATGTTGGATTATATATTGTCATCTTTGGATCATACTCAAATAAAAAGATGATTGAGGAGATCATAAACATTAAAGTTGGTCTTATATTATTCTTGTTAATGTCTTTTTTTAATAATTTTTTAATGTATTATTATTATCTTATTTATCTTTTCATATATAGTGAGTCTACTGCCTATTGTGTAAATTGATGAGTTAGATATTTTAGAGTTTGAAGACATGATAATACGATGCCTCTCTTGACTGAAAAATTATGTAATAGTTAAAATTATTTTAGCCTTTTAAGTATGGATCTATGGACTTAGGACTTTTTTTTAATCTATTTTATGGACTTTAGACTTTTGTTGTATTTGTTTTATGGACTTTGGACTAATCTACCATATAAAGTACTTTCTAGTTTTTATTTATTTATTTAAAAGAGGTTAAAGTAATCAAATTGCTATTTATTTTGGATATTCGGATACATTTATGAAGAATAATTATTTTAGGGTTTTGAATATTTGGATATCTGGTATCCAACCTTGAGTATTTGATTTTTAGATTTCCAGTCAAATATATAATTTTTTTTTATTGAAGACTAGGTGTTTTTTTAGGATATTTGGATATCCAGTTTTTTGAATATCTAGAGTTTCAGATATATGGTACTATTAGATATGGATATGAATATACTATATCTGAATAGAATGAATATATGAAAAATATCTATTTGGATACACATATCCATTTTTGATTAACCCTAGTTAGCACAATATAAAAACCTCCAACATACCATTATGTGTGAAAACATTAACCACTTGAGTTTATGGACTAACATTAGATGTTGAGGGTTAGTATGATATAAAAACCCCATATGTTGGTATGTGTATATGTTAGACAATTGAGTTTATAAAATACATTTGACATTGAGGTTTAACGCAATATAAACTCTCAAGTATCTCTGTGTGTGAATGCGTAAACAATGGAGTGTATGGATACTGTTTCTGGTGACTAATAAATCTAAAGGGGTTATTAACAATGGCTCGATACCTTCTATACTTTGTATATGTAAAAGTACCTCTTAGGGGTGTATACACTTAAGGATCATGCTACCTAGGTTGCTTGCTATCAATATGGTAGCAGGGCTTAGCATTCTCCTAAGAGTTTTCTCGGGTTGAACATCACCTAAGAGCTTGTTCGGGGACAAAAAACCCCTTAGTTTTGTTACGTTTTAGTTACCTTTTGCATAATCCTTTGTTTGAATTTTTTTGATAACATTATCTTTTAGATGTGTGTAACAAATTCTACATTTTCCTCCTTAAGAGATTGCATGTAATTTGCATTGGGTTGTTTGAAAGTGCAGGCATATGTAAATGTGATATGTGATTTCATGATTTGTATTTTAATTTCTCATAGGACTTAAATTTTACTAATTACATAACCGTAGTGATGCCCTATGTAGCGTTGCATCAATTTCAGCACCTTGAGGGAATTATAACTCTATTTTGCAGGTTATTTTTTCTTGTAAAGTCTTATCTAGGGGAGCAATGTTAGTCCTTGAGTAGGTTATTCATGTCTATTTTCCTTTACTATTTATTTGCATATGTTTCACGGGTTATTTTATAAAGCTAAAAATATGACACTTTTTTACTTATTGTTTTAATCAATATCATTTAAAGAGTTTTCCTCCCATTTCGATTTATCATTAAGTAAGTATTATATCCATCTCAGGTTGGGAGCAAACCACACCTAGGGTTGTAAATGAGCAAAGTCGAGCTGAATACCCCTAGGCTCGTGATCGGCTTGTTAACTAAACAAGCCTAAAATAAGGTTCAGACTTGGCTTGTTTAGCTAAATAAATGAGTCGAGCTGAACTCATGAGCCAAAGCCAAAAAACTGAACCGAGCCTCAATTTTTCGAGCTTGGGCTCGACTCATTTAATACACTAGTCCAAAAGTGAGGCTCGAGCTTGGCTCATTTAACTAAATGAACAAGCTAAACTAAGATTTTAACAATTCAAGCCGATCAAAATACCAAACTGGCTCAACTAATTTATAGCTCTAACCATACCTGATACCTTGAGGTATAAGAGTACTTTTATCCTTGCACCTGACATGGATTAAGTAGTCGTTATTTCTAATCTATGTTCAATGGGGTGACTTTATTCCTATATCATTTCGGCTTCTGTAAAAAATACATCCAAGATAAAATTATTTGGCTGTGAAAATGAGGGTGTTACAGGTGGCCTCCCACACTATTTGTGAGGTGCAGTCTCCCTTATCTCTTTTGACTAATGACTCTCCAAAATGTGGTTGGGTTCTGTTGTCTTGAGGGATTCCAAGAACCTATTTCAGGTAGGCTAAAAACGTGATTTAACCTTTCCATACACAACACATAATCTAGATTAAAAAGTATAAAACTAAGTTGACCACCTGCTACACCATCACCAACATCAAGTAGTATAAAACTTAAAAACTCTAATTTAATCCTTCTATATGTAGACCTATGAAACCTTATAAAATTTCCCCAACTAATTCCATTGAAATATAATAAACACTATTTTTTATCCTAAATTTTAACAACACACTATCATCTATGAATTTAGCAGATATAAATTTCTTAGGGACAAGGTTAGAAAACTAGACCTCTTGATTGACATTAGGGTAAAAAATAATGCGATAAGGAATATTGGAGAAGGTGAAGGTTTACCCCTTAAAGAACATATTTGTGGTTGCGCTAGTGGATTGGATGGTGTCACTTCACTAGTTTATCTACGCTTGGGATCCATGGACCACTTGGTTGGAATATGGAGAGATAAATTGAAAAATCTACACAAATTAGATGTTGAACCCTAATAAGTGCGTAGTTGTAGTTGAAATTCCAGCCATCTATTCCCACTTTTCACGTTGGTTGTTTCATGTCTAAACTTCCACATCTTCAAGCTTGAGACATCACCAAGCCTTGCATGTCACTTAGGTTTGTGTTTGGATCTTGATCTTGCACAATTATCAAAGAATGTGTTTTAGGATGAATAAATAACTTCAAGAGTGCCAAGAAAAATCTGAAGCATATCTAAGAAATATGTTTATATGTATAAATAAGGAAGCACCTACATTAGTAGGGAAGAGTGAGGGTGGCCGATGTGATGGTGGGATAGGTGATGGTGAGTTGTGAGAAGGGACATGGAGGTTCTTTAGGGTTATGGTAGCAATGTTGAAGAAGGAGGTGGGTTCTTATGGTTTGAGCATGTTTGTGCTCTTGAAATAAAAATCAACACATGATTCTTAACATGGATATGTCGCCTCATTTTCAGTATGTTCCTTGCTTTTTCATATGATTGAGTGGCTTGATAAACCCAGGTCGTATTGGCTCTATTCTTCACCTCTTTTTTTCTCTCTTTGTTGGCATTTTGACATGATAACTATGTCCATGCACACTCCTTGATCATGTTCATTATAGTATATCCACATTTCTTGACATTTTGAGCTTCATTGACCCTGAATCCTCCTTTCACATCTACCTAAACATCAATTGTAATCGACTAATCACATTTCAAGAACATTAAAAGAAAACACTAAAAAGAAAGAATAAATGAAAAGCTTCGGTTGCCTCCTAAGAAACACTCATTTAAGGTCATGATATTGATCCCTTATACAATCATGATGGTCATAGATTAGGAAGGGTAAGAGTATCCAACTTCTTTATTGGAGAACCCATGACAGAGTGATTTAACCTCTACCCATTGACCTTGAACATTCTTGTAGTATCACTTCATACTTCAACAACCCCAAATGGATAAACCTTAAGTGATTCAAATGACCTTAACCATCTCAAACAAAGGTTTTTTGGGAAGAGCTTGAGTCGAGAGTTGAATAAAAGCACATAACCCCCTTCTTTAAACTCTCTATGGAGAATATTTTGATGATCATGCCAACTCTTGTTTCTTTCCTTGTAAATCTTTGCATTCTCATATGCATCCAACCTCAATTCATTAAGCTTATTGTGTTTTGGATATTTCTCCTTTATTATACTTCCTCCAAATCCAAATGAATGCTATTGATATCCTAATGTGCCTGTGTTCTACCTCAACCAACAAATGAAATGATTTTCCGTAAATCAGCCTTAATGGTAACATAACTTAGCTTTTTGGATTAATCCCTTCTCAAATGACATGATTTTCCAATGTGCCTTGTGTTCCTTCAAATCATCAGACTCACTGAGTTGGATATTTCTCTGTTCTCCACATCCTTTAAATCCAAATGAATGCTCTTAATATCCCAATGTGCCTTATGTTCCACCTGAACCAATAAATGACTTGATTTTTTCATAAACCAACCTCAATGGTAACATCATCTAGCTCTATAGATCAATCCCTTCTCAAATGGTATATCATCTTCTCTGAGATTCCCTTCATTTTCAGATGAGTGATCTCTACTCGCCCACTTGTTTTAGTGTAACACATTGTATGCATAGTGTGAGTCACACCGTATTCCCTCAAAAGCAAAATTAGGACCTTATTTGCAAAATGATATCCTCCATCACCGATTACATCTCTCAGGACACTAAACTGAGGGGAAATGACTTTTTAAAACAACTCGATCACCACTTTCACACAGTTTATCAAAGATGCCAGTTCTTTAGCCTTTTGAGATGTAATCCACCTCTACCAGTATATACTTGTTGTTGCATGATGATGGAAAATGTCCCATAAAGTCGATCCCCTACATATTAAAGAGTTCAATTTCATGAATATTATTTAGTGGCATCTTAGTTCTTCTTAAGACGTTTCCCGTCCTCTGATAACAATCACAACTAAGCACAAATCTCCTTACATTTTTGAATAGATAGGGCCAATAAAATCCCATTGATAACACCATAGCATCAATCTTGGAGGTACTTGCATGGCCTCCATATAGTTAAGAATGTTAATGGGAAATAAAACCAATAACTTCCTCTTTGGGTAATCACCTTCTAAGTACCTCATATGCACAACACTTGTACAAACAATGGCCATAATAATAGTAGTGCTTAACATTTGAAAGGAAATTCTTACATTATTAGTATGACATATTTTGTGGTAACGTCCCATAATCAATGTAGTTTACAAAATCTATAAGCTAAGGAGTTTCAAGACTTGTAACAACAAACAATTTATCATTTGGAAATGAATTGGCAAATGAATCCTCATCACCTTCACCTGCATCCATCTCTTACCTAAGTCTAGAATGGTGATTTGTGGCCTCATTGTTGGTGCCCTTATTATTCTTAATCTCAAGATTGAATTATTGTAGTAAGAGGGCCCACCTTATCAAGCATGGATTTGTATCCTTCTTAGCCAATATGTATTTGAGTCTATGTGATTCTTGAAGATAATGACCTTTGATCCAATAAGATGTGAGTAGAACTTATCCAAGGGAAAAACAACAACTAGGAATTACTTCTCTGTTGTGGCATAGTTCATCTGAGCATCATCTAGTGTCCTACTAGCATAATATATGGCATAGACTTTCCCTTCTTTCCTTTGCCAAAGAATAACCCCAATTACATAATCACCCACATGACACATTACCTCAATTGGAAGACTCCAGTCAAATGGTCTCATCATTAGAGTAGTTGTCAAATATTTATTTAACTTGAACAAGGAAGGAAGTGGTTTTAGTTCTACCTTAGGTGTAACTTTCTATTCACAAACTAGGCCACTCTACTCCTTATCAACATCAGCCACCATCTCAGATCCTTTAACATAATTTGTGCTTTCATCAAGAAATTTAGCATAAGCAACAACTTCCTTGTCATTATCATCGAGTGCTTCATACTTGCTTGTCATCTCAGATCCTTCTCACTCTCGTCACTCACATCCTCATCATTACTTATCCTCACTGGTCTCTCTAGCTCTTTCCCACTCCTAAGTATAATCACATCAATGAATCTTTTTGGGTTAGCTTCAGGTTGTACAAGCAACATCCTAGAAGATCTAGAAGAAGATCTAACTTGTTAGGCCACTTGAGTGATATGATTCTCTAGAATTTTGGTGTGGGTGGCTAAAGAATCAACTTTTGAGGCTAGGTTCTTAATTATATCACTCACAATCCTATTTTGATTTTCAAAATCTTCATTTTGCTTATTCTGGAGTATCACAAAATTCTTCGTTAAGAACTCAAAGTTAGACTTTTGGGCAAAAAGGTAAGGGAGTATAGGCGCTTAAAGAACTAGAGGTGTAAAAATAGATTGGGGTGATAGGTTTTGGGGTGAGTTTTTGTAAGATAAGTTAGGACGATTTCTCCACCCTAGGTTGTATATGTTGGAAAATCAACCCCCTTTTTGATTAATATTAGTCACGTAATTAACATGCTTATACAACGGGGCATCAAGAGAAGGGGGATCACCAATCTGTCATTCTATAGCAAAATGTCCAACAATATCACAATTAGCAGAGCTAGAAGATATTGAATCCATGCTGATTTTCTCAAATTTATGAAATAGAGCATATAACTTAGATGTGATGTGGTTTAATGCACCTGCGTCATACCTCCCGCTCTTTTTGGGTGATAAGCCCTTACCAGACCATTAAAAATGGTTATGTAGCATGTCCTCTATGAGTTTTCATGTGTTCCACAGACTTTTGTTCATCAATGCACCTCTAGTTGCAACATCTATGGTCATCCTAGTGCTGCAAAGAAGATCATTGTAGAAGGTGTTAACTACAAGTCAATGATTTAATCTATGATGTGTACGCATCCTTAAAAGATCATTGTACCTTTCCCTCATCATATAACGAATCTCCTTATTTCTAAGTGAAGGTCATTATTTGATTCTTCAATTGGGTTTTTTACCTCGAGGGAAGTATCTAGCGAGGAACACTTGTGAGAGTTGGTCCCATGTAGTGATGCAACCTAATAGAAGTGATTGCAACTAAGCCCCTTCATTTTCTCTTATTGAGAAGGGAAACAATCTCATATTGATTGCATTGTCTAACACTCAATACATACTTAGGATGGCACAATACTCTAAAAAGATTGAGATATGAAGGTTTGGGTCTTTTGTTAGAGTACCCCCAAATAGGTTTTGCTAAACTATGGAAAGGAGTGAAGGCTTCAACTTAAAGTTGTAGGCAACAATTGTTGGTTTGGTGGTACTCAATTGGGTGTCAGGAATGGTTGGTGATGCAAACTCTTTCAAGTATTGCTCTTGGTTGCCTTAGTTTTCTTAGTCATTAATGATTGATTTTATATTTAGATTGCTATTTTTTTATTATGTCTACTTCTTGATAGCATGTTAGGTTCTTTCAACCTCATGTTCACACTCAATCAATTTCCCAAGTCATATGGATTGGGGAATACATGGGTGCATGCACAAGAAAGTAAAAGAACTACGCATATGTAAAAATAAAAATAAAAATAAAAGAAAACTCTAATTTAGTCAAATAATAAAATAATTTAATATTAACAATATCAAAACCCTTGTTAATGATACCAAAAACTTAATTGCCCAAAATTTTCAAGCATATATGGATGTCGTTGTAGTGGTACAATATTGTATCCTCATAGATTTTGTTGTTAATTGCCGATTTCCATTATTCGTGACTATATAAATCACTCAGAATAACAAGTTCAATTATAACGATATAAAATCACGTAAACGTCTGATGGTGTGAATTATAAATTCCAATTAATAAGAGAAGCTTAGGTTCAAACTTTAGTTATGACTCGAGTGTCACCTAACAAATCAAGTCAATCATCAATTGAATCACTTAATTCATCGGGAATGACTAGCTTATGATAACTATTAGCCTCTTTCGATGGCCAAAAATTGTGCTTGATTTAATCTGACAATTTATTTTCATCATATAAAAATAAATTAAACTCATTAAGTTCACATTAGTCCGATACGTTCTGGAGAGCTGTTAACATACTTTTGTGATCAATGAATTCACGTTTAATTACTATTTTTCGATGTCAACTTAACCTTTCAATTCAACTTAACAACCCAATTGAGTCAAATTAGTGGCTGATTGAAATAACCATAAGCAATTAGGTACTAGTAATTGACTAATGTAAATTGAAAAACTAATAATAATAACATAATCGATTCACAACCATAGGCAATCCTAATTTGATCCTAGAAAAATGACTATCCACACATGGTCAATCTTAATGAGATGACAACAGCCCATATTCACTATGTAGTCTTCGGTTATGTTTATCCTTATATTTATTCTAATTGAAAAAAATGTTGGAGACAAGATTGTATTAAGAAAATTGAAGTTTTCAAATTTCAAGGCATTATAACAATATTCATAATATTTGATATTTATAAAATCTTGACATTTATGAAAGTTTTTTTTTATATGAAAATTAGACATTAAATTTTTTTTTACCATGTCTGGTAGATCTACAATTATTGTTATTACCGTTTGAAATTATCAAATTCTATACTCATTTATATAAAACTAGAAGCTTTTTATGCCATTTTTTATTTGTTATGAAATTTGTCAAATTATGACTCCATATATTATCAATTGCATATTCTCTATTTTGTATTGTCCAAGTGTCTCACATTACTTCAACCTTATTTAATTAGCAATTAGTTATTTTCACCCTTCATTATATTATTGTAATTTCGTCCAAGAAAAACATTAAAAGAATAATAGATCGTTTATTTACTTTGTTACATATTTTACATGTTGTCGACGAATATAGTCATGCACACTAAAGTACAAAATGATATAAGCAAGAGCTCGACTATTTTTTCATTTATCTGGTCATCTTTTTCTATAACACATCAATTGCTTGTGGCTTTACTTTGCTTGTTAATTGGGGCATATCATTTTTATAATTATATAAATTTTGTTATATATATGTTTGTCAACTTTTTAATATATGTTCAGCATATACAATATGCGTGCTCATCACCAATTTGGTATATGTTCGATGCGCATTTGCTACATGTTCAACATCTATTTTATATACATTTAACACATGCACTACGTATTCAGCTAGTATACAAATTTTTTGACTTCGCAACAAATATATAATTATTTGTTCAGTAAGTATATAATTATATGTTCATCCTCTCAAATTCCCAATCCTACGCGTACCCTAACTCAAAAATAAAAGCCGGTGTACACTCCTTCCATAGCCTCTGCGGTCACTATTACTTCACGCATATTTTCTGCAACCATCAGCAGATCTCAGTAAATTAGCTCTAATGGCGGAAGGGTTTGAATCCCCTATAAGGCGAGCCAGAGAGTTCTTCGTATCTAGACACACCAATCCAAAGAAATAAAACAAAATTGTTGGTTATTCCGCATATTGGGGAATTCCCTCGGGGTGGGGGGGGGGGATAGTATATATATATCACGGCATATCTGAAATGAAGAGATGAGTGAGAATAATGGTATAGATGTTGCCATTGCAGATTCAACAATTATTAAAGCCCGAAATGGTTGATGAATTTACAAAATCAAAAGTTGTGTAGGGAGATGGATTGAATAGAACCGAGTACGTCTATGGTGCTTTATTTTTCATAATTATTGTAAAAAATGATACCGCTCACATCGTCACAGGATGCGCCAAATCTAGGGTATTATTTACGAACAATTTGCGCCGATACGGAAAGCTGCTATGCCGCTACGGCGCTTCTACCTACGCTTAAATTCTGTTTGAGTTTTATATAAACAAGGCTTTAAACTCTGACCCGTTAATTATATTGGGTAACAGACATTTTATTCTACTACTTTACATCTATATTCACGGTGATCGCTGTAATGATGACCCATTAATAAATCCAACAGTTCTAAATCATGTAAATTATTTTTTTATGTATGATGATGACTATGTAATTGACCCTTAAATCCTCATTAATTTTGTATGACTGGTTAATTAATATAAGGTTTTAAATTTAAATGTAAGTCTAGAGAAAGTAAAATTATTAGTTGAAAGAGAAAGGTTAAAACATAGACCTGGGTCTGGAGTACGCAGATCCGCACTTGAACAAAAATGACTACATTAGCTTATACTACACCTTCCACAGTTTACCAACAACTCTCTCCATTGGAAGGGACTTCAAGGAGAACGACAGGGTCGCAGATGTCTTTGCAAATGTGAAGAGGAGTTTGGTTTTGTGGGGTTCAGCAACGAGCCAACGAGGAGGCCAGATTCTGGTTCAGCGGGCCAAGTACAACGAAGAACTTTTTCCAGACTTTACGAGCGGACTTTGGGGACTTCCGGGGAGGTGGTAGCCCAGGCAAAAAGTGAGAGAGCACAATCATTCCGCGGGTGCATAACCTGGAGTGGTTTAGTAGGAGCCTGGTTGGTGGGGGTACGGCCAAAGTACGACTGGGCGCTGAAGATGTGCGGCATCAACTACCTAAGAGAGGTGTTGACCGCTTGGCGATAAGATTTTTGAACACCTCCTTTTACCTTTCCGACCAAAGATGCTATGGAGGTCACGCTTTAGAGATAATCGATAGTGCTTGGGCTATAGGGAATGGTACACGGGAGCGTCGGGGGGCATGGAATAAGGACCGAAATTCGGTCATGATGGGGTTCCTCTCCTCTCCATGCCTGCCGGTCCGGGGATAATTTCATTTTGATGTTGTAAATAGAATGGTCGATAGGTCCTCCTTGGGAACCGCCGAGAACGACTCCAATAGCCGACTTTACTTTTATAACAACTCCTCGGTGCTCGCTGCAGTTCTCAGATGTCTGCATGCAATCGATTCTGTCCAAGCGGTGGAATAATGAAGTCGATGCGGGAGGCACCGCCCCAAGTAGGAATTCTTAAAGTGAAAATCCAGTGGTGTTAATGATGCTTACCTCCATTAGAAAATTCACTACTGATAATAATGTGACCGTTGAGTTTGATCCTTTTGGGTTTTCTGTGAAGGATTTTCAGACGGGGAGACCCATAATGAGATGTGATAGCCGAAGTGACCTTTATCCTCTTACCACTTCTATCAACAATCAAGCTCTCCACTCAACCTTTGCAGCCATCTCTCCTACATTTTGGCATGATCATTTGGGTCATCTGGGTGTTCCTATCTTAGATGCTTTTAGGCTCAATAAAAGCATTGATTGTAATCGTATTTCTCGTTCTAGTATTTGTCAATCTTGTGTCTTCGGAAAACACATTAAGTTTGTTACTTCTAATTCAAGCACTTCTATGCCTTTTGATATTATTCATAGTGATCTTTGGACATCACCTACTTTGAGTTCTATGGGACATTGATATTATTTGTGGACTTTTCCGTTGGCTATAAAATCAGATGTTTTTGAGAAATTCTTAATTTTTAAAGCCCACATACTCACCCAATTTGAACGTAATATCAAAAATGTGCAATGTGACAATGGGAGGGAGTTTGACAATGGTCCTTTTTGGGATTTTTGTAAAACTCATGGCATGTCCTTCCGTCTTTCTTGCCCTCATACATCTTCTCAAAATGGGAAAGCCAAACGAAAAATTCGAACTATGAATAATATCACTCGTACTCTTCTTGCTTATGCCTCTCTTCCTCCTTTTTGGCATCATGCTTTACAAATGGCTACGTATCTTCTTAATATTCTTCCAAGCAAGCTTTTGGGAAATCAATCTCCTCTTCAAATTCTATATCAACGGGTTCCCTCATATTCTCACATTCGGGTGTTTGGTTGCTTATGTTATCCCTTAATTCCGTCAACTGCTATCACCAAATCGCAACCCCGGTCTACTCCATCTCCATGTGTATTTTTGGGTTATCCTTCGCATCATCGTGGCTACAAATGTTATGATTTATCTTCCAATAAAATTATTATTTGTTGTCATGTGTTATTTGATGAGCATGTTTTCCCATTTGTAAAGTTGCATACCCCTTCTCCTAATGCTTATGATTTTTTGAGTAATACCATTTCTCCTTATACTCTTCATCACATACAAAATCATTCCACTGTTTTGGACGGTCACCAGTCAGCCCAACAGACAGAACAAATGGCCCAAACACAACTTGGTGGCCAAGATTCCACCAACTCCCCTTCTCTTCTAAGCCCAGTCCGCCCACCTTCACAAAATGACAACCGGCCTTCCTCTGGCAGCCCAGATTCCACCGTTTCCCCTTCCTCAAAAAGCCCAACCACCTTACCTATCTCTCCAAGCCCAAATCCTACTCCTCTACATGCATAAGTGACCCAACAGCCAACATCTACTTCATCCCACATAATTTAGCCTTCCATGGTAACCCGAAGTCAAATGGGCATTTTTAATCCAAATAGAAAATATGCTATGCAGGCTTCGGTTACTCGTTCTCCATTGCTCGGTAACCCAATTGAGGCCCTTCATGACCCGAATTGGAAAATGACCATGGATGATGAATATGATGCTCTTATTAAAAATAAGACGTGGGAGTTGGTGCCCTGTCCACCTGATGTTAATGTTATTCGTTCTATGTGGATTTTTGCTCATAAAGAAAAATCTAATGGTGTTTTTGAGAGGCATAAAGCCATCTTGTAGGTGATGGGAAAACTCAGCAAGTTGGCATTGATTGTGGTGAAACATTTAGCCCAGTGGTGAAATCGGCTACGATTCGTACCGTTCTTTCTCTCTCTCTTTTTCAAAAGCATGGCCAATTCATCAGTTGGATGTAAAAATGTTTTTCTTCATGGTAAGCTACAAGAAACAGTGTATATGCATCAACCATTGGGTTATCGGGATTGTAACCATCCGGATTATGTATGTCTTTTGCGTAAGTCATTATATGGTCTTAAGTAGGCACCCCGTGCATGGTATAAGCGGTTTGTTGACTATGTCATCTCTCTTGGTTTCTCAAATAGCCACTGTGATACCTCATTGTTTATTTATCACAAGGGGACTGACATGACTTATATTTTTCTATATGTTGATGATATAATCCTTACTGCTTGTTATGATGCTCTCCGTTTGTCTATAATGGGTCTTCTTAGCTCAGAATTTGCTATGAATGATCTTGGTCCTTTGAATTATTTTCTTGGCATTGCAGTGTCCCGACATAAGGGTGGTATGTTTCTCTCACAGCGCAAGTATGCAGAACAAATAATTGAGAGGGTCAAAATGTCCTCTTGCAAGTCATCTCCTACTCCTGTTGACACAAAGGCAAAGGTTAGTGCTACTTCTAGTACTACATATGAGGATCTAACTCTTTATAGGAGTCTTGCCGGGGCTCTCCAGTATCTTACATTCACTCGACTAGATATTTCGTATGTTGTCCAACATGTGTGCTTACATATGCATGATCCGAGAGTTGACCATATGCAAGCTCTAAAGCGCATTATTCGGTACATTCAAGGCACACTTGATCATGGCCTCCATCCTTATTCATCTTCAATATCCTCTCTTGTCTCGTATACTGATGCGGATTGGGGTGGTTGCCTGGATATAAGACGTTCTACCTCTGGTTATTGTGTATTTTTGGGCGATAATTTGATTTCTTGGTCTTTCAAGAGACAACCTACTCTTTCTCGATCGAGTGCTGAGGTTGAGTATCGGGGTGTAGCAAATGTAGTATCTGAATCCTGTTGGTTACGAAATTTGTTATCAGAGCTACATTGTCCGATTAAAAAGGCTACGATTGTTTATTGTGACAATGTTGGTGCATTTTATTTATCGGGTAATCTAGTGCAACATCAACATACTAAGCATATTGAGATGGATATTCACTTTATACGGGAAAAGGTTGCCCATGGACAGGTTTGAGTTCTTCATGTTCCATTACGATATCAAATCGCGGATATTTTTACCAAGGATCTTCCGCGTGTTTTTTTAAGATTTTCAGGACAGTCTCAGTGTTCGTCAACCTCCCGCTTCGACTGCGGGGGTGTGTTAAGATATATATGTAAATATATTTTCTGTTATTAGTTTCCTATTTAGTGGCCATAGATTAAGCCTAATTATATGCAATGTATACTGTTTATATTCGAAGGTTTCAATGGAAAACGTTGAGGAAAATATTCTATTAAATAGGACATTAATGAAGCTGAAGAGAAGGCCATCTTTGTTAAATATATCAACAGTCCAACCATAAAATATCAAGACTTGGCTTGAAAGGTAGAATGCGACTAAATCACCATAAGAACATCGGAGAAGCAACTTGTGAGGGAATAACAAATCCGAAGCCATAGATCTTTCTTTAATAACAAATCCATAACCGGACATTCAGAAATTAATCGGACACAGTAACGAACAGACGCGCACACAAATGGTGCCAACGCCAAAAAGGAAAATGGTAGGTTAGTAACTTTGGATCAGCTCAGCTCAGTGGCACCACCACATCTAGTCTACTACTAAGTGTACCCATCTATTGACGTCATAACACATGCAACGTTTATTGCATTACTAATAACAGTAATTGTTACTTTTATAATATGAAGAAGCATTATGCACATAATTAAATTAAAAGAAACATTATATCCTAATAAAAACAATCTAATTCATAGTAGCAATAGTTAACAATAATAGAACAGAAAGTTCTTCGGCTGGTTCCTTTTCGACTGCCTGTTGTGGTTCATCGCAGTGGAATTCACGGTGGTTAATGGCCAAGAACACGAAGTTGATGGATGGGTCTGGAAAAGCCGGCCATCGGTGAGTATTGAGAAGTTCGAAATCTGAGAACAAGGCATTGGATGCGGGGAAGGTTGGACTTAATATTGATTTTGTTGAAGGGGATGATAAGCTTTTATTGTCGCCTTCGTCTCATCCTTTTCTTGATTTAGGTGGATGTCTCCACGATGGACCTAGTATACCTGATGCAAATTTGAGTGGGAATTTTGTGGATAGGACTGAATTACATGATCATTGTCCAACCCCTAATTCTGTTAATCATCATTTGAATTCAAAATTGATGTCTACACTTCCTAAGACTGTTGTATTGTCTGGATTGGGAGTTAACTGCACTGATACTATCAGTTTACCTATTAACTCCCTTGTATCATTGAATCATACTGCACTGGGTGTAGGGCTTGGAATTGATGCTAGTGTGAATCTTTCTAATCAAAACTAGATTCATCACCAATCTGGGACTGCCACAGGTGTTTCATGGAGAGATAGAGTAGCTTTTAATCGTAATCTACATCAATGTATGCCCTTAAATTATATGCCTCCATAGATTGAAGAGGGCCAAATTGTGGTAAATTTGGTTGAGGAAGAAGTGGATAACGAATTGGAGGAATGGCAGCATATTTTGATAGATTATATTTATGGTCAGGATCTAACTTTTAATCAAATGGTAGGCTTTGTTAGATCTTAGTGGAATAGTGTGGCTTCTCCTAAAATCATATGACATGATGATGGTTTCTTTTTGTTTAAGTTCGCTTCTGTTGCCGATTGTGATTGGATATTATCACATTATTGGTCTTTTTATAGCAAACATTTAATCCTTAAAAGATGGCAAAGGAAGTTGAAGCTCTCAAAATCTGAATTGCAATTTGTTCTATTGTGGGTTAAACTTCCTCAGCTGCCCTTAGAATATTGGTCCTCCAAATCTTTGAGTATGATTGCTAGTTTAATAGGGTCCTCTATTTGCACTGATGATATCACCTGCAGAAAGAATAGGATTGCTTATCTTAGGGTGTTAGTGAAAGTTGATATTAAGAAGCCATTGTGTGAGTCTATTTTGATTAGAGATCCTGATGGATCTATTATTACTCGATCAGTTATGTTCGAATGGAAACCATCCTTCTGTCATCACTGCCTTGGCCCTTCCCATAATGATTAAAACTGCTGGAAACTTCACAAGAAACCTGTAATTGCAGAGGCTCGAGTACAGCAAGAATGGAAGATAGTTAGGTACAGAAGGCATATTTCTTCTTCTAAGGATGGCTCTACAGATGAAGTGGATCAAAAGTCTAAGAAGATGGAGTATGCTCCTGGATCAGTGAAAGAACATAGGACTAATTCTTCTGTTTTTCCTAAGGATAATGACTCCAGGTGTCATGATATCCTTAACAGTGGTAGGAGTGTAAATCGGTTTCAAGCTCTCACAGATTTTACTGTCTTTAACAGTTCTCATGATCAAGCTTTTTCCTTGGATCAGACTCGAGGGCACCTTCATGGTCCAGGTGCCCATGATTGCTAGTTGGAATGTGAGAGGCATTAATGATCTATCCAAACAAAGGAAGGTTTGTGGATGGATAAAAAAAAGTAAGTGCTCCCTAGTTGGTTTATTGGAGACTAGAATTAAAGTCAATAAAGCTAATAATATTAAAGCAGGTTTAGTAAGAAATTGGATGTGGTTAAATAATTATCAGAGTCATCATAATGGGCGAGTGTGGGTGCTCTAGGTTCCGTTAGTTTGGTTTGTCACCCCCATTTCTTCCTGTGCTTAGGGTATATTATGTAATGTCAAGACTCTTGATGGGAAGGTGCAGTTTGTTGTGGGTTTTATTTATGCCTTCAACACTGCTTCAGGTAGGAAGAGCCTGTGGAATTGGTTAAAACTGAATAGCAGATCATCACATCCGATGATTCTAATGGGGGATTTTAACATAATCCTTCACCATTATGAAAAGCAGGGAGGGGACAATCCTTTTACTCAAGATATGATTGCCTTTTCTTAGTGCATTAATCTGTTGGGTATGAGGGACCTGAAGGGCTATGACTGTTTCTTTACATGGATGAATAAAAGGAATGGGACTAATGCTATTACTTGTAAGCTTGATAAGGCAATGGTGAATGTGTCTTGGCTTAATTTATTCACTAACTCATCTGTTACTTTTTACTCTCCCATGTTATTAGATCATTACATTGTTCATGTTCATACAGGATTCCAGTTTAACAAGAAGAAACCTTTCAGATTTAACAATTTTTGAGCTGAAGACCCTCAGTTCTTGGACATCATTAGAACACACTAGGATGGTCATTCAAGTGGTAATCCTCTGCTACATATTTTTAAAACTCTTCAAAGATTGAAACCTATTATGAAAGAGTTTAATAAAATTACATATGGATCCCTGGAATATAAACTGGAGGGAGCAAGGAAGACATTAGCTGAGACTCAACAGAAGGTGTTGCTGGATATTAAAAATACAGATCTCAGAACTGCACTGCATGAGTGTGAAGATCATTTCAACAAATTATCTGGAAGCTATGAATGCTTTCTAAAATAGAAATCTAAAATTCACTGGTTGAATGTGGGAGATGCTAATCACAAATATTCTTTGCTCGAATGAAGGGGAATTAAAATAAGAATTCTATTCAACAGCTTGAACTACAACCTGGGAATTTCACCTCTGATCCTGCTTGTATCTCATATGCTTTTCTTACCTTTTATAATGAGTTGCTTGGATCTAAAGGGAGTAACACAAGTTTGGTCAGCACTATAGTTATATCTCAGGGCCCTGTTCTTCTGGAAACTCACAAGTATCAGCTCCTCTCTCCTATTTCTTCTCAAGAGGTTAAGGATGTTGTTTTTGCTATTGGAGATTATAAAGCCCCCGGTATTGATGGTTTCACTGCTACTTTATTTAAGAAATCATGAAATCATAGGAGATTATTGGCAATGATATCATATATGAAATCCAGAATTTTTTCATTAATGGTTATCTTCCTCCCCAACTTAATATCACTTCTCTAACCCTCATTCCAAAAAAAAGGGAATGCTACCAAGGTAAGTGATTATCGACCTATTGCTTGCTGTGGTGTTTTATATAAGATCATTTCTAAAGTTTTAACTACCATATTACAAACCTTAATGCCTTATCTCATCAATCAAGCTCAATCTAGTTTTGTTAAGGGCAGACATATTGGTGAAAATGTTTTGTTAGCTGCTGAATTAGTTAGAAAATATTCTCAAAAGCATATTTCTCCTAGGTGTATGATTAAAGTTGATATTAAGAAGGTATATGATTCAGTTCACTAGGGTTTTTTGTAGCAAGTCCTCCATACTTATGGTTTTTCCCTTCAGGTTGTTAGATGGATAATGACCTGTATAACCACTATTTCCTATTCTCTCTATTTAAATGGTGAACTGACTAAACCTTTCATAGCTCAGCAAGGTTTAAGGCAAAGGGACCCCCTCTCTCCTTATTTGTTTGTGTTGGTGGCAGAATATCTTACAAGATCTCTCAAGGTTTTGTGGCAAGATAAGGATTTTAAAGGTCATCATAAATGTAAAGTTTTGAAGATTATAGACCTTACTTTTGTAGATGATATGCTCCTCTTTTGTAGGGGAGATTTGAAATCGGTTAATTGTCTCATCAATGTAATTCAAGACTTCTCTGATAGGTCTGGTCTTATTATTTACCCTAAAAAAAGCAACATATATTTTGGGGGTGTGGATATTGCAACTAAATCTCATATCTTACACCACACTAATTTCTCTGAGGGTAGCTTTCCCTTCTCATATTTAGGAATTCCTCTTTCCTTTGCAAGGCTCACAACTTCCCAGCTCCAAGGTTTAGTGCAAAAAATAGCAAAGAAACTTACTGATTTGCATTCCCATCTTTTATCTTATGCTAGCAGAACACAACTATTGAAGTCTGTTATTTTTAGTTTCCAACTCTATTGGTCTCAAGTATTTATTATACCAAGGAAGTTGATTCATCAAATTGAATGTATATGTAGGCAGTTCCTATGGATTGGGAAAATAAATTATTCAAAAAAAAGCTTTGTAGCTTGGAAGCAGGTCTGCTTACCTAAAAATTAAGGAGATCTTGAATTCATAGATATTTATCAATGGAATAAAGCGGTTGTGGGAAAGTTGCTTTGAAATCTTTACTACAAGGACTCCCTTTGGGTCAAATGGGTTCATTCTATTTACCTAAGTTCTCAATATTTGTGGTCATTTACCTCAGTTCATAAATGTTCTTGGCACCTGCAGCAAATCTTCAAACTCAGAAATCATTTTCATGACTTCTTCTCTAATACTCCGTTTGTGGACAAAATCATAAAACATGATGGATCCTACAGTATCAAGAAAATGTATTCAAAACAGGTTGATGACTAAGGTGAGATTGAAACAAGTGAATCTTATTGAGGATATGGAATGCATTCTGTGCATGACAAGACAGGAGGAGGACATCAAACATCTTATGTTTGACTATCCTTATAGTTAAGAAATTTGGATGAAGATTAAAAAATTCTTTAAAAGAAGGGATCATATTCAATCATGGGAGTCAAAACTCAAAATCTTAGCTAAAATCACAAAGCAGTGCAAGAGGAAGGGCATGCTCAAAGCCTTTTTTGTCACTTTTATAGGATTCGTTTGGCAAGAAAGAAATGCTAGAATAAGTATGACCGATGAAAAGATTGTATGATGCTTTGATAATCTAATTTAATTTGTACATATCTTTAATTTTGGTAGTAATAAAATTACTTACTTACCAAAGAAAAATAATCTAATTCTACAAATATACCCTTATGTTAAATTAAATACTCTTCACTCATGTGCTTGGAAAATAAATATTCAATTGTAAATTATCAAATGATTTTAAAATCTCATATGTTTTACATTGTAAAACGAAAAGAATGAATTACAATTCCACTATTTGACTAGACATTGAATAAATTATCATAATTAATCGCGGAATCAATATTTTCCAAGGATGAGTGCATTGAATCATTGTAGTAAAGTGGTGGAATAAATTTAAAACCTCATATAGACGGTAGATAATAAATAAATAAAATACAAAACAAAACAAAATAGATACATTCAGAAGATAATCATCATGACTGGATCATAGATCCATACGTAACTTCTAGGAACTCTTGAATAAAGTAGGTATGGAATGGACACCTCAATCAATACACATGACACTCGAAAGACGAGAATGACAATCAATAATACACAAGACACTTGAAAGTTTAGAATAACCATCTCCTAGAATTGTACAAAGAAACCAAATACTTCATAACGTGATGTAGAGACCATCTAAAAAATATAGCACAACAACAGGTAGAGACCATCTAAAAGTAGACATTCCTTATTAAAATATCACCCTCGGAACTGAAAATCTATATCCCAAAATATAACTTAAATGGGATTTGGTCTAATGATGAAAAAGAAAGGGCATAACTAATAGCACACATTGTAATCAATATCCCAAAATAAGTCGACATGCAGCATTAAGCAAGACATTATCTATATGAAACTCATAAAGAAGCAACATGGCATTCATACCAAAGGAAAAAAGGATTGGTACAAACACCTCTCAGGAAGCTAACTCGATTTGAAACAAGCCAGCCTTTGGGCACATTTTGTTTCATAGAACTCCACAAAGGCATTAATAGAAGAAATAGTAACAAATGATCAATCACGGGACAACATTGAGAAGCAATTGCCACTAGATTCCAAGGACACGCACACAAAATCAACCAAGACCATGGAAAGCATACCAGAATCAAGAACGGACTGATATATTGAATTCTTTCCTTTGCTATTTAATCAGCAAATCGAGAATCAATTTACTTCAGCATTTCCCTAATCAGGGTCTCTGAAAGTGATTTCAACTGAAAGGTTCAAGATCCAGAAACAGTTGCATTAGGAAAGAAGGGGAGCGAGAATTAGAAAAGTAGCAAAAACAAATATTTGAACATCGATATGAGCCATCACCTGAAGGAACAAATTGGCATCAAGAAAAACATTAAGGATCGACTTCACCAAAACAAAGCAAATCGAAGTTGCAGGATTCAATCTCTTACATTATTAACCTTGTGGATATGAAGGTCCAACTTTTCAACTTGAACATTGACCCCTACACCACAAAATTAAAGGTCTTTGTGCAATACAAGTTAGAAGGCCAAAAGACTAAGTTTCAAAATAAATTTTATTTTCTAAGATTTACATACTTTTAACAATATTTATTTGTATTTTAGGCATTATGTGATTGATCCTTTCAGATCAATATCAATAATTTCTATTAAAGATACAATCATTTTAGGATTTTAATGTTAAAGTTTTAGAAATTGATATTTATGGTTTCATATTATCTTTTCAGGAGTTCATATCATCATTGTAAGATTTCGTATAATCATTACAAAACATAGTAGTAATTTGGCTCATATATATTTACACTTGAATCAATGATAAATAAATGGCAGGGATTGATTTTTCTCCTACTGTATTCTCTATTCCTCTTCCCAATTCCCTCTGCTTCCCCTAATTACCCTCCTCTTTCTTTCCCGACTCTCTTCCTCTCTCCCGAATTCTCTCAACTTCTCCTAATTATCTACTCCTCCAACAAGCCCTCCACCACCCTGCCATATCATAAGTGAACTAAAACAGGCTTCTGCCGGAAGCTAAGGCAAAATTGCAAGCGGAAGAAGCAATAGCCAACAGTATCAAACAACCAAAGCACTTATAATATTTTAACCAACTTTAATCAACAATTGGGCAAACTAGCATGAAACACACACGTTCATGTGCGAGTGCCAGAGGAAGAGGCTTTGATAAACTCTGGTGATGTGACTACAATACAAATCATTTTAATGTACACAGAAATTATAAGATCATACAATCAAAAGCTTTTGATGAAAATGACGCAGCAATCAGGATAGTGAGGATTATGAATGTAACATAGATGCATCAATTGTCAGTACTCCAGGTAGAAATTCAGCACCCCAATAAGCACCTTTTTTCCATATGAAAATTGCACCAGCTAAACCTAAAATGCATCTCCTAACAAACAGTGGGACAACATATATTGTGTAGGAAGTAAAATACGACATCCTGGGTATAGCTAGCCTATGACTAACAGTAACTAGCAAATCTATCAAGCAAATCATAATCAAGACTTGAAGCCTGAACAGCTGTGAACACATAACTGAGGTTATAGCAGGTTACACTGGTGAAAAACAATTCAAAAGAGTAAGCACAGAATGAGTAGAATTTGAGACATCTAAGCGTACATGCCTTCAAACTAAAATAGAAGTAAAGAAGCCAGCTTTTTGCAAATTCTATTCAGCTTAGCAAACAGAAACTACAAATGCTGAGAACGATAAGGTTGGCAAAAAAATATACTGAAACAGAATATCAAGAGAAAACAGTAAGAGATAAGATGCATATGAAAGAATTCCTGGAAAAAGTAAGCATCCACCTTGAGAACCAAACCAGAATCAAGAAAACAACTAAACCATATTTGGAATATGATTTAAAAACATGATTATTTTTTGAGATTAGTAAGCTTTTGAGCCCCTTTTCAGTAGATGGATAAACCAAATGAAACTTTTGCCCACTCTTATACTGGAAACATGAAGCACCCATAGAATTGATGATTTTTTTTCTGGTACTTATAATTTTAAGTTAGGAATCTATGGCCAATTTGGGTCAAAATGCTAAGGCCGGGAAGCTATTCTGTGAATGGGGTTAACTAGTTCAACAAGCAGCTCCTTGAAGCAACTGCTCATCACACCTACAACACCTACGGTATATGATAGAAGATTTTTTTGTGGGCGGGGGGAGGGGTTGTACGGCATAAGGGATAAACGCATAATTTTAAAAAACACTAGCTGTTAACCAAAAGGCTTTTTTATTTTATTCATTTTGTTGCTTTTTTTACCCTTACCTTCTTTCAATTACTATGTTTGTTCTCAATAACAATGCCATACAGCAGTCCAACAAACTTCTCAAGTGATTCAGAGAAGTAATCTCGCTTCAACTTCATGAATAAGGCGGAGGTGAGCAAGCTATCAGAACCAGCTTGGTGACACATACCAATTCTCTCAATATTCAGCATCTCGGCAACTTTGCTCAAACCACCGTAAAGGCCGTTGCAGAACCTCAACATGTACTTGATGTCATAATAAACAGGGAAGTAGATCCTGAGGAGTTCAAAGTAACCAGCCTGAGTTTCAGGTAGACTCTTCCAGCTGAGCACCTTCAATAAGTAACCAAAATCATACGCACTGTGAAACGTAACCCAAACGACGCTGTCATTCAACACAACTCCTGATGACATGAGCAACTCGCTAAACCGCCGAGCATCCACACCCTTCTGAGAGTTCTTCTCAAAGTCAATACCGCATCGTTTCAGAAGCTCAATAGAGTCGATAGCATAGGCATCCTCATTGAGATTAAACTCGCGAAAATTAAATTGCCAGATACAATACTTTCCAGTCCCACAAGTAGGCAAATTCCCTTTCTCATCACTAAAAGTAAGCCCCAGCTGGATTAACTTGAGGAGATCAACGTTAGCCTTCAGCGCATGAAAAAATTGATCATTGTTATCCTTAAGAAGGGAGGCAAGGACAATGCCGGGGAACTCAGTATCCATAGCAATGTAAGGGTATTCATCAACAATATCTCGAATTAGGGCAAACTCTTGCTCAAGGTTATCATCCCAGACTTCCCTAATGTTAACCGAATCGCTCTTGAGACAAGACTCCGGCATTTCGCTACCCATGTGAAAATTAAGTTTAAAAGAACAAGTAGAACTCGAGCCCAGATGAAGCAATGTAACAGAACAAAATGCGTAACCTAAAATCTTATCGACCCAACTGTTCTGCAAAATTTCCCAGAGAATGGAAAAATACCCGGTCAGAAACTTACAGAACCAACGCAATGCAAGAATGAAATAAAATAAAGCCTCTAGGAAGCAGACAAACCAGAACAAGCCATGCCATGAAATAGATGGATGTATAAAGATCCTACCTGGAATTTCGAATCGCCGGCAAGGGTATTTCTAGGGTTTTCTCGGTGGCTCCAAAGAACAATAAATCTATTTCTTTTCTTGTTTTGGATTCAAAAAAAAGTAGAAGAAATGAGTTCTTTTTCTTTTTTCTTTTTTCCTTTTTTGAATTTTATTCAGAGGGAAATGAAGATTACAGAGAGAGAGGTACTACCACCCCCTCTGCTCTTCCACACATTCTTCTGAGTTACAGAGAGAAGCATTTTATAAAATGAGAAAAGGGAGCGTCGGATTGTCCGACAGGCAAAAGGCTTGTTAGAATGCTAACTCGAATTTTAAATATATTGTTTTTACTATTAGAAAATAAAACTTCACTATGGCACCAGCTTTCATAGCTCAGTTGGTTAGAGCACCCGTTTAGTAAGCGGGAGGTCTTGAGTTCGACTCTCAATGAAAGCAAAAATAGCTAATTTTCTAGAGTTTGATTATGATGTATGACTTTTTCCTCCCACCTAAATATGTAACTATGTTAATTAAATAAAAGACATTTGTTTGTGGGTTCCATTGAATGCTATTTTTTTCCTTATTAGCAAAATAAATAAGTAATGATAACAAATAATATTAGGAAATGCAAGAGTATTACTATTATGTTTGACATAAGACAAGTGTTAATTACTCATCCTATGTTCGATACAAGGTTAAAATCTATCTATGAAACTTAATCATCATCTTTACCAAGAGAAAAAAAGTTATCACAGTAAGTTATCCAACGTTAGATGAAAATCAAATGGTTTCACTAAACCAAATTATCTTTGATAAAGTTAGCCAAATAACATGAGATGTATCATTGGATTTGAAAATATTAACAAAGCAATATGAAGGTAGAATCCGGTTACAACACTATTTAAGTATAGTCCAACGCTTGAAAATTTATATAATCAAAGGTAAATAAAAAGTTCCCGAAGGACAAGAACTTTGAATAACCTAACTCTCTCAAAACCTAAGTTTTCAACCCGACAGTATGACATTCAATATCAAATTTGAATAAGAGATATGCTCATCATCATTAATGAGTCATCGCATGACCTATTTAATCATGGTAGTATTTGTATATGTCAAGTATTGAGTAAGTAAAAACTGCCTAACTTAGAGAGCACATGATGCATATAGAATCATGGTAAACTTGGGCGTGCAATAATCTTGGGAAAGCACACATGCAATGACAAGAGTGAAACATGCTCACATGGAATATCAAGATATAAATATTAATGGTGCATGTGGATATATGCGATAAATACAAAAATGCATATAAGACATGTGATATTTCACGATAAACATGTGATTATAGAATTTTGCTTGCAAATACATGATTACACATGACAACATATAGGAGTATGGGCATATGTAGGGTTGTTAATGAGCCAAGTCGGCTCGCGAGCTTTTTAAGCTTGGCTCGGCTCGACTCGCTTGTTTAGCTAAACAAGCTTAAAAATTAGGTTTGAGCTCGGCTCTATTATTAAAGAAGCCATGCTTGAGCATAATAAATTTGGGCTCGAGTTTGTTTATAGTGTAAAAGCTCGTAAGCTTGACTAATTTACCACAAAAGCTTGCAAGTTGGCTCATTAAAAGATTGACTCGGTTTGTTAAAAGCTCATTTCGTTTATAAACAAGTCAAGTTCAAGCTTCATTTTTATGTTTGTTGATTAAACAAGTTGAGTCCAAGCCTACCCCGGCTCGGCTCAGCTCATCAACAGCCCTAGGCATATGGCATATTACGAAATAATATTAAGGCTACAAAAGGGTAGTACACAGTGGTAACCACCGACAACTCATAATAAGGGTAGTATACAATGATAACTATCAATAATGGCACATAGTGATATCCATCCCAACCAACAATAGTACAAAACGATAACTACCAAATGATGGCACATAGTTGTGACAATCCCTAACTAACAATAGTACACAACAATAAATGTCAATGATGACATATAGCATGGACCATCCCCGGCTAACAGTAGTATACAATAATTACTACCAATGATGGCACACAGCAATGACCATCCCCAACTAACAACGATAACTACCAAATGAATAACATTTTATTTGAGAATTTAGTTCAACCAAGTATCAAGGTCCATAAAATAACATTGAACCACTTTCATCACACAATCCATTTCTTTTATTAAATTTCATTATTATACATGCCCTTAATCTATAAGAGATTAAAGCTTAATCCCTATGGCATTAAAGCCAACAAATTTATGACATAAAAGCTCAACATAAGGCATTAGGCCATTTAAATCCATACTTACCAATTTAAAATTTTCTAAAACCAACTATAATTGAAACTCACTAGAACATGCTCTAGAATCACTAAATATTCCAAAAATTAGCTGAAACATGCTAACCACATAATCACGCTTAAGATGAAACCAACTCGGCTCCAAAGTGTGTAATATACGTAGCCATTTCCTCCAAAATGTTCCAAATGACCTAACATGCAAGTTCTTACCCCAAATTCTACTAAACACTTCACATACTCATACTCATACAAAATAATCAAGAGGCATGCTAACATATGCTAATATTAAAATTATGGCATGAGACAATATTGGTAAAATAAATCACATAAAAACATACTTATCACCTTCAACTTCAAGAAAAAACATACATTTCAACCATGCTATGATTTAACCAAAGCAAAAGTAAGTAGAGACTTATTTGCGTCTGAAACTAGCTAAGCACAACAATAAAAAAGGGAAGACCATTGGCTTGAGGGTCCATGAAAACTCTCTCCTAGATCATATACGAACATTGTAGAGCTAAGTTAGGAAATATATATCTACCCTTACTAAGAAAATAATTCAAATACCACTAATCAATCCATAAAGAAAAGCAATAGCAAGTTTTTCTAGAAAGCAAATCTGAATACAAGATTCGAGAACAAACTCTTAAAAGATTTCAAGATTGAGTTTTTTTCCAAAATGAGTTCATTGAAGATCACTTAGGTCAATTTAAATCGATTTTGGAAAACCAGTTGAAGCAAGGACTATGGAGAATAAGTAAATTCCATCAAAATGAACTTAAACGGTTACATTTTACAACCAAAGCATAACTTGATCAATTTCAGATAATGGATCCAAATGGACGAGATAAAGTCATAATTAAAATTATTCAAAATCAAAACTAATAGTGAACTAAATAAAAGAGCCATAAACAAATAACTTTTAAATAACCATTTTTTGAAAATTAAAGTTTTTTAAACTCAGAATAGAAATAAGCTAATTCAAATCAATTACTCTAAGTTGAAGTTGCTAGAATGCAATTAAGGTCATTTTAAACAATTTCATAGAATTCAATTTAATTATAAGAAACTATATAAACAACCAATTGCATAATTTCATTTCCAAACGTTAGGGTTTTAACATGAAAATCTCAAATAATTTGATTTTGCACAAATTTCTCAAATTAAAGCTATCAAAACACAATTAAGCATATTTTAAGACGTATTGTATAATCAATTTATGAAACTAGCTTAAAATTAGACAACTCCAACTATATGGACATGTCTGAATTAAAAACCAAAGCCCTTAAAATTGAATAAAACAACAACAACTAATCCATCCAAATTACACATAATACACATATAAAGCAATCATATTAACTATTTTGGCATATCAAAAGCCAAATCACATAACCCAATTAAAATTGGAATGTAAACGTTAGAAATACACTAAATGATTCATGCTACCATGTGAATGATGGGGCTCATTTGATGCAAACAAAAGGGAGGTGGTGGAGCTAGAGTGGTGCACAATGTTGGTGGTGGTGGTGGTGGTTGACCATGTCATGTTCCTATCCTTTCGTTGCTGAATTGGTTGGTGACTACCTTACTCAATCGTTACCTTGGTGGTGGTGCAAGATCATTGTTGTCATTGGTGACAGTCAAGGAAATCAATGTCTGCATTGGTTGTTGTTGCCTTACTTATATGTTGACATTGCTGCTATTAGTTGTTGATGTGAAAGTACGCCACTTGGTTGTTAGGCACGTTAGTTAAGGGACATGGTGGCTATTGGAAGGGAGCATAAAAAAAGATGGAGGGAGTTGTCTTGACAAGTAGCTCTTATGTATTCCTCTTTTCTGGTTGTGTGAAGTCAGCAGTGGCATGAGACGAGGACATGCATGTCAAGATTTGGCATGAGGAATAAGTTACAAAGGAGAGAGAGGGAAAGAAAAGGGAGGAAAGGGACCAGGGGTTGATTCTCCTGTTCTTCTTTTTCTTTTTCTTTTTTTTTCAACTAATGCCAATTTATTTTAATGATTTTAAAAAAATATAAAAGAAATTTTCAGCCACAATAACCTTAATGAAAATTGAATTTAAAAAAATATGGGGTATTACATTTTACATCCATTACCTTTTTAGAGAAGCATATATGTATCATTTGAACAAAATGTAGTTGTGTGGATGAATGTCCTATGTGCTCACCTTATATCACATTACATTAAGTGTAATGGCTAAAAAAAACACCCAAATTATTAAACAAGAATGTGCATTGTACTAATTAATAGACATGAAAGTACCATATATATGTAGTGGAACAATAAGCGAAACCTCATAGCTCCGAACTCGTAAATATTGTTAGTGGTTCATCATTGTGGCCTATATATATCTACCTTTTCTAAGGGTAATAGACCACCAAATTAAGTTTGGCAATTTGCACCAATATTGGCTTAAAAATGGCAAGTAATTACACTTTGGCTACTCATGTGTATCCCTCACTCACTTACATATTCTCTCACATTCCTCTTTATATTATTATTTCACACTCACTCGCTTTCCATTCCATCTAATAGTCGTTGCTGCAAAATTGAGGAAACCATATCTTTCAAAATAACATTTTTATAATATGAAAGTTCCCTTTTCTTTCCAATAAAAGGCAATCATGTGATGAATTTTAGCAAATGAGGACATGAAATGATGAGTAGACTATTTACAATGCCAGAGTGAACTAATCAAGTCCCAAATGTTTATTATATGTATTATAGGTTCTTTCCTTTCAATTCAAAAGGATGAAACTGATAGTAGGTTGTCTTTCTTTTAATTTTATTTAGGAATAATATGTATTTTTCCTATTGTGCTAATTATTTTTCTTTAATTCATATATTGTCAACACATTTAAATTTGTTTGGAATGTTATTCACTCAACACCATCAAGTAAAAAGATACAATGACAACAATCGCAAATAATACATGTGTAGATGATGAGAATGGTAATTCATCATCTATAGTTCACTACTTCAAAAATAAAAATAGATGACAACTTATATATAATTATTACAACAAAAATAGACATATATAACTCATCTAGTAAAAATAGGAGTACCTAAGGAAAAGTAGTGTTATTGGGGGAGACTATAGATGGCTGTTATAAAATTATAACATTTATTTATAATGTCTCTAAAAATGGGAGTTTTATACTATAATCACAGTCTATACTAAATATGCTCTTCCCCATACCACTTTCTTCACTTCAAACTACTTCAATTTTTATTTTCACCTATTTACTCAAACACATAAGAGAGAATTTCCAACGACAAGAAGATTCTCCACCATTTCTTCCACTCCAAGCCTTCTTCTTCGGTTGTTTTCATCATCTTTTCCTCTCCTTTCATTGTCATATACTTACTTTAGGGATGCATTTTTTTCCTTCATTCTTGCTTAATGTTGCACAAAATCTCAAGTTCTCCATGCTTAAATAATTTTGTTTCTATGAAATATGATTACTCACTTTTACTCTTTAATATGATATATACCCTTTTAAAGTGGTTTCAAGTGTTACTTGGAGTATTGTATGGTTTTAGAATTTTACTATAATACCCCCTATTTACTTATAAATTTTTTTTGTTTGTGAAAGTATTAATTATAAAAATAATATGCATTATTGATACACTTAGTATAAGTTTGACATCCTCTATCATTCTTATACTAAGTGGTAAGGCTAAAATGTTACTTTCCTTAAATTAACATTTACAATGTAAAAACAAAATGGTGATTTCATTATAGATTAACATTGTCTTAGAAAATACAAAAGGATTAGGCAAAAGAGTTACAATATGACAAAAGGATAAATAATATGGGACATAAGAGTCTAATGATTATGCGGATTAAAAGATATCAAGGAGAACACCAGATAGTCCTAACTCTCAACCCCTACCAAAATCCATCAATCCAAATGCTCAAAGTATTCTTGTAAGGTAAACATTGCCTATTGAATAGGTAGGGGATCATAAAATAGAACCCACTAGTACTACTATACTAATTAAACCATTACACGTCACTAACATGAAAGAACACATGAGGCACATATATAGTAACATAACATAGATACATTAAGAAAATCATGTGATAATAAAATTATTAAAACTGAAAGAATCAAATTAATTATAAATACCAAGGGTAGGGCACTAAGGCAACTATAGATTCAACAAATCCAAATAAATTATAAATACCAAGGTAAGGCGCTAAGGTAATACTAAATCACATACCAAACTAGGTAGTGCACAACAATAGCTACTAAATCAATAACTCAGATCAATCCATTTATATTCTTACATAATAGTTACTTCCAGTTTAAATTTCGGAAGGGGGATATAATAATAATTAGAGACATAAAAGAACATCAGTCATACTAATGCATAACGTATTACAGTACCCTCCCAACCATCTAACATAGAGGCATAACAATAGTCTAGTCATACCAGTGCACAAGGCAATATAGTATCTGCTAAACCTAGGACACTTAATCCTTAATTATCAATACCCCTGATTGGATCCTTATGTTACCTATAGAGTAGAATAGGGCCTTAATAGGGCATAACAACACACCAACAAACCAAAATTAATTGAGGGCTCCAACCTCATCTCTTGGATAGCTACTTTAGAGAACACTCATTTCCAAACTCGAGGTCTTCCACTTTACATATTAATATTTTTTAAGGTGATAATAGATAATAGATATTACATAATAATTCACATTTCCATATTTAAACATTTCCCTTTATTTTTAATTATTAGAGTAAATCCCAAGGTCATCATTCTATTTTAAATCCACAATCAACACTAAGGTCAACCTATCAAAAGCCCAAGACTATCCTATATCCAATTATTCACATTAGGCTCACTAAGTTGAAAATAGCCATAATGCCTTGAAAATCCTAATTTTACCATTATTATCTAAATGCATTCCAAACATTATAATTATGACAATTTTTGATAAAAGGCTAAGTGAAATGCCCCAAAATATTTATTTTAAGAAATGTAATTAAATAAGTATTTATTAGGGAATTAATTTAATTAATTATTTTTATTGAAATAGGAAGATATTATTTAGGGCAAATGAGGAGGAAATTACAAATATTTTTATAAGGGAAAATTTGGGCATTTTGCTAATTAAAAAGGAATTTAGGAAAAATCTTTTAAAAACCTTAAATTAGCCTAAAAAGAAAATTTAATATTATTTTATTTAAATAATTATATTTTAAATACTCAAACTATTCTAATTAATTTAATTGACCCCAACCTACTTAAATTTTTCTTTTCCCTTTTTCCTTTTTCTTTTTCCTTCTTCCTTTTTCTTTATTTTCTTTCTTTTTCTTTTCTTTCCTTTTCCTTCTTCCTACCGATTGGGCCTGTCGCGGCCCAATCCTCATTTTTCTTTCCTCTCTTCCGCGGCCCATCGCTGGTTCCTTTCTTTTCTTCCTTCAGCAACTGAAGCGCTGCGTATTGCGCCTTTTTCCCTTGGAACTCTGCGTTCCATTTAAAATCCTTATAATTGTTGCCAACTGGCCGATTCTCTCTTCTTTTTCTTTTCTTTATTTTTCTCCCAGCCGCCCGGTTCACCTCCTTCTTCCTCCTTCCTTAATCCTCCTCTATCGTTGACCTGCAGCTTCGAGGCTCTGAAAATAGCCCCGCCGGCCACGCTTGACTTGATCGGCCGTTTCTCCTCTCTTTCTCTCTCCCTTGAATCGTAGATCAGCCTAATCTAACCCACTTCCCTTTTATTTCACGCAAAACTCTCCTTTTCCTACGCGAAAAGTCGACCCCTACCTAAATTTGTGTCGGCCGATTGACGTCGCTGGCTACCCCAAACCCTACCTACATTATCCTCCTGCCGACCTTAGAACCCTACCTTCCCCTCTAAACTCTCTATATACCCCTTGTTTGGTTGATTTTGAAACCTTTTCCCTGAAACCCTAAGAAACCTACCCTGTGTACCACCGTGACTTCAAACGACCTTTCCTCCGCCGTCAGCCAACTACGCCTCCACCTCAACCTACCTAAGCCTTCCCTGCACCGCCTTGTAAACTAACTGAGCCACCCATCTCCCTTGATTCTTCTTGCATGAGCTACCACGGTCATGCGAAGTTCCCTGCCCATCAATCCAAGTTTTTACACCAACAACCCCTTGCGCCACCATCCACCACCACATCTACTGCTATCACTGCCTCCTACACCATCCAAAAGCTGCTACTAATCTTCCTCCACCTAGCCATACCCTTCTTTTCTCCTTTCTCCTTCTCCTCCCCTCTTTTTCTTCTTCTCTTTATTTCGGCCGCCACCTCTGCCGCTGTGCACTGCTGCCACTTGTTGCGCCACCACCCTCACCTTACTCCTCTCAGCCTAGGCTACCACCAACACCTCAACCTCAACCCTCATTCTCCACCTCTTCTTCTCAAACCTCAACTTTGTCCTTTTCTAACCTCTTTTTTGACCACCGCCGCCGCCGCCGTGCACCACTATCGGTGTCACCCATCTCCGCCAACTCAAGGTGAAACCCTAGACCCTCTCAACCCTTCTCCCCTATTTATTTAAGCTTACCCTATTTTATTTAAAATTTTAACCTTTATTCAATTATTATTATTATTATTAATTGGTTCAAAATTAATGATATTATTTCTTGGCAGGGTTGAGAGTCTACAAGAATTATTTAGGTTATTAGTTTTGAATTATAAATATCATTAGTATTATTATAATTTTTATTATCATAATCATCATCATCATCATTATTATTATTATTATTATTATTATTATTATTATTATTATTACTACTACTACTACTACTACTACTACTACTACTACTATTACTCTTACTATTATCTATTTAGAAGGCTGAAGCCCTATTTTATTTAAGTAATTCGATTACTATCATTTCTATTATTAATATTATCATTATTATTATTATTATTATTATTATTATTATTATTATTATTATTTTTAATATTATTATAAATAATGGGTATTAATAGTATTATTATTATTATTATTAATGGTACCTTTAATACTTTAGGGTAGAGTTGAAAACCCTACCTTATATTACTTTTGGGTTAAGTTATTTCATTTTTATTATTACTATTATTATTATTATTTTTTTTTTTAATTCGATTATTATTATTATTATTATTATTAATGTTTTAATGATATTTTTAGTATTATTTTGGGTGGAGGGTAGAAGCCCTTATACCACCATCCGTTTTGAATCATATTAACATTATTATTAGCATTTTTGGTATTATTTCGGGTGGCTATTATTTGTATAGTATTATTTTATTTAAAATCCTAGTCTTAGGATAAGTTAGTAAATAATAGTATTTTTAGGAGGGAATCTAATTATAGTTTCTCCCTCATAATATGTGAGACTAGTCAAAGCCCTAAAGAGGTATAGGAGCGTGCTCTAAGACCGGTGATGTTTTAGGTAAGGGTGTGTAATATGTTTTACATGTCTTGGTTGCCATGTGATATGAAATATGATGTATTTTATGTGTATTTTTATAACTATTATATATGCAGTATGACGTGCAGTTGAGGTATGTTCATATGATATTTTATGGCATGCATATGACATGTATAAGTTCTGTTATAATGTGAATTGATGCGGCCCATAAGACATGCATGTAGGTCGTGGGATATGGTGTTATGGTGTGAATTAATGTGGGAGTGATCTAAGTATTATATGATCATGCATGGTGGAATTAGGATTTGCATGGAGTTAGGGTTTTCATGGAGTTAGGGTTTTCATGGAATTAGGGTTTGCATGGAGTTAAGGTTTGCATGGAATTAGTGTTTGCATGGAAATTAGGGTTTCACTAGTGAGCATAAGTTTTTGTATGAAAAAGTTTGCACGTTGTATAGGGGATATAAAGTTTGCATGAGGATAAACTTTACGTATGAATAGTCATTTTGAGGTGTGAGGAAGGTGATGAAAGGGTTGTTTGAGCATTTGAATGTGTTGCATGAAAAATAATACGTGGTATAAGATAATGGTTCATAGTAGACTGATCTAGGATTTTGGTATGGTGGTTAGGGTTTAGTATGGTGTTTGGGGTGCATGTGGTTGGGTGTGTGTCTGGTGAAGTAAAGTGTGTTAGAGAGGAAGCGAATGGGTAGGTGGTGAATAAATAGTGGGCTTGGGTCTACACGTAGGGAGATGGACTCTAATGTAAGCTTGGTAAAGAGGGAAGAAGGATGGGCTCAATTGGGGCCTTATGGGCCTATGAGTAAGACAGTTTCTTTTGGGGGAATTAAGTGTAAAGGAGGTTAGCCGTGCATGTCTGGGGTCTAAATTTTTTAATAAAATACTTAAGACACTAATAATTTAAAGTGGAAGAGAATTAGGCTGGGCCCAGACCAATCCACCGGCATAATAGTGGCCAAGTACTACAGTATCCTGGAGACCGATCCACTGGCGTATAATAGTGGTAGGGTATGTTACCCTAGTGACCAATCCACTGGCTATAATAGTGGGGGATTACGAGCTCAATAAACCAAACCTTACATTTTGTTAAGATATGAGAAAGACATTAATTACTTATAGTGGAACATCGTGCGAGAAAAAGGGCCAAAACGATCCATCGGCATATAATAATGGTAGGGAATGTACCCTAAGTGACCGAACACCGGCTAAAATAGTGGCCAGGAGCCGAAGTGCCCTGGAGACCGATCCACTGGCTAAAATAGTAGGGTTCCCATACTCGTATGGACTTGATAAAGAGCATGGTGTGAAAATAAATTCGATAAAGGATTGATGAAGTAATTAATCTGGACTATATTGGATCTTGGCATTTCCACCTGAGCATTCATTTATCTTTGTGGTATTATGTTGGACTATATGCTCCTTTATTATTATTTATCGTCTGTGTGAATTTTGTATGTTGGCCTTGTGCACAGTTACTTTACTCAGTATGTAGCGTACTATTCACCATTTTCATGGGTGCTGCTCATTCCCACAAGCAGGAGGCCCATCTGACGTGTTGCAAGTAGGTGATACCTTCTTTAATGCTATTGATGTCTATAGGACATCAGGTGGGGCCGAGTGATGATTTGGGCTGGATCGGGTCCTAGAGTGGCGTGATCGTTTTCCATTTTTGAGATTATTATTCTTGTTCTCTTTTAACTATGAAACTCCAGAAATAATTTTAATATTATAGCCATTTTTCTTTTTTGAAGAACTATCTCTAGTATTTCAGATTATGTAAAATTTATGCGTACTCTGATTATTGATTTGCGAACTTTAATTTATGTATTAATGTGTGATGATGGTAATGTTTTTCTTAGCCTTAGCACTTGGTACTAGAACGGTATGAGTGAACCGGTCTAGTACTAAGTGTGGTAGTAACATCCCCAGAATTTACGGGTTTTAAATTTAAAGGTTTTGTGAGAATAAAAAATGGTAAATTTTGGGGTGTTACACTATGAGACAATGATTTATAATATTTTAGTGCATAGGTAATTTCTATGATTTAGCAATCGAATATATTTTCCATTATGCACGCATTTAACAACTTACGTATACAAACCCTAATCATGCATTTCTAACGTGTCATATATTCCATGCAACATAAACATATAGGTTTATAGCATGATTCCACATTTAAGGTAACCATCATAACAGATTAACCCTGATCAGGCTTATGTGCAAACAAGCTACATTTTCACCCTAATTACAACATACAATGATAGCCATGGAACACTTAATATGGTATTGACGTACAATTTTGACAAGGTTGCATACCCTAACAAAATACTAGGTAGACAGACACTACCTTTTAGATATATCACATGTGTATATCTTATATTAAATAATAAGTCCAACACATGCTAATTATTTAATATCATACTTTTAGTTCACACCTTTTCATAATGCTTTTATACCTATGATAAAAATTTTGGCGTATAACACATGCATATATCCCTTCAAAATCCCATGCATAAATCATACCCTAAGCAATAGAGCGACATTTATATGTGACCACATAATTTCACATTTTAATAGAAGGGTATACTTACCTCCTATCCAAGTAATATAAATAAGTAATATTCACCAAACTAGCCTCCACTCAACCTATTCAAACACCTTACATTAAAACAACCAAACACATTATCAATTTAATCTGAAACCATCAACTAATTTACAACAATCAAGCATACTAAGTTGTGTGAGGTTAACACTTCACAATGGTAGAAGGCAAGAACTCATGCCAAGAAGGGAGGACAACAATAGGAGTTCACACAAGGTAGGTTGTGTGAAAATCACACGGGATGAGCATGGTTGTGTGAGAGAAATATCAAAGGTAAGATCTTGCATGTAGCACGTGCACGAGTTGTGCATGAGGCATGTAGGCTTGTGAAGAGAAAATAGGAGAGAAGTGCATGAGCGGTGAGAGGGTTGTGCATATGTCATATGAGAAAGGCATGACTGAGGCATGAGAGGGGTGTACATATGTGTGCCTCAATAAAAATCAAAATAGGACACAAAGGGGAAAGAAAATATATACTTTAAGGTGGTGGTGGTTGGGAAATGAAAATGGTAGCTAATGGGGAGGTGGTGTTTGTGGTTTATAGGGGAAAATGGAGGTAGTTGGTGGTTGTTGGAGGTGAGGTGGTGCGGTGATGGTTAATGGTGGTGGTTAGTGGTGATATGAATGAGAACTAGAGACATGGAGAAGGGAGAAGAAGAGGACGAAAGAAGGCAGATGATTGGATTGAATCAATCAAGACAAGAGGAGGGGTGATTAAAATGACAATGGCATGAGAATGGAGAAATTAGACATGCGCGAGGAGAACACGGGGTAGAGGAGATGTAAAGGAGAAAAATGTGCCAAGGGAGGTGGAGGTGGGATATGTAGGAAAAAAAAAGAGTCATAATAAGGTATGGATAGTAGATAGAGAAAGATGAACTAAGAAAAAACATCTGGTTTGAAGAATAATGGTTCATTGGTAAAATAGTTACCAATCGGGGTCCCAACTATGGTTAAAACTAATAACCCAAATTTTATCTATATTTTAACCTAACTAAATTTATATATATAGTATTCCATAGTAGTATACATAAAAAACAGTACATTTAATACAGATCATATTAAAATAATTATTATAACTAATTACTAGCTTATAATTAGGGTTTCTACAAATGGAGTATTACATATATAGTTTTTTATTTTCTTATTTTGTAGTATACGTGTTTTACATGCTCTATTATTTGGTTAGTTGTTATTGTTTTATCAGTAAGGAGGATCAAATACTAGTTGTTACTGGTTGATTATTTATATGCTTTATTACATTGTTGCCATTGATTTGAGTGTTGTTTGGGGTGTAGTTTATTGTCATTTGGTTGTTGAATTTTATAGTGATTTTATTTTACTTATTTTATGCTAAACTAATTAAGAAAAAATTTGTGAAATTTTACTATGTCTTATCTAATGATATCTTGGTGGGGCTTAGAATTTTAAAATAATAGTAAGAGAAGATAACTTTTGTAGTATTGCTTGCATGCTTGTGTGAAAATAGGAAAAAAACCTCATAAATTCATTATCAATATCCAAAAAAAAAATTACTTATTTGAAAAATTTATGTAGGTATGACATCCCAAGATGATAAAGAGGGAAATGTGCAAAAGGAATGAGAAGGAAGGTGCAGATAAAGAATGCAGGTAAGTTAAGGCATAAGTGTAATACCTCAAAATTTTACTTAGCCTAATCCCGTGTCATTAGCACCCTAATTTGATTATAATATCAATAATTCCTATGTTATTATTAACCTAACTCCTTAATCCCAAAAATTTAACCAAATCCAAAACCTCAACTCGGATAAACCGTAATTCATAAGCCAAAATCAAAACCCGCTAAAATCTCCACTAATCCTAATTACTTTGGCTAATCTAAAATCACCCTAAACTAATCCCTCAACCCTTCTCTTTTTCTTTTCTTTCTTTCTTCTCCTCATCCCGCCAACCTCAAGCTGCACTTTTAAATTGTTCCAACTTGCACCATCACCTTTCTGCACCCTCACCCATCACATTTCTCCTTCTCCCATGTTTGTAGACCTGCATGCCCCCATACGCACCACCCTATCTCCCAAAATCCTTTTTATCCTTTTAATCCTTACGTAATACCTACATGCAACCATCACCACCCTCACCCTGCTACTACTACCCTACCCCTAACCATCCTCTGCAACCATCACCACCATCATCACCTTACAGTTGCAACATCACCATCGCACACCACCATCTATTCTTTTTCTTCTTCCCTAACTCACACCACACACGCACACATGTATGTATGTATGTATATATATATATATACACTTCACACTCTCCTTCTTTCTCTTCGGTTTTGCCTCATTCTTCCCATCTTTGTGTCAAAGAGACATTGCTCGAGCTCCCTCTTCCTTCTCCTTTCCTTCTTCTTCCTTCTTTCCCTATTTTTGTCTTGTGCACCACCATTTCCACCACTTTGTACCACCTCAGACACTACTCGCTACCCATTGGCTGTTGGATCGACCACCAAGGTCACCCCAACCTTCCCCTCACTGTCATTGTCCATCACCGCATACTGCCACCTCTTTTCCCTTCTTCTTCCTCTTGTGCGTCGCAGCATTTTAGAGTGCACGACCTGTGCACCGCCTGTTGTACGGTTGTGCAACACTTAAATCTCCTACTACACAGCCTTGTAACTCTTGCACTGCCTGGTTGTGCGTCTTTTCTCCTCTCAATCTGTTGTGCATAGTTGTTGCATAGTCGTGCAACATATTTTCTCTCGACCAAGAGCTACACTACTTGCTGCATAGCCTTGCAAATTCTTATTTTTGGTCGTATACCCCTATTTTTACCCCCAAACCTTGTCCAAACACCATCAAAATTTAATCATAGCTCCACAACACATCCCTCTACACATCCACACATCTCAAGCTCCCATTTGACTATGGTTATATCTATTTTTACCCTCTTTACCTTGATCTGTCCTTTGATTTAACTTTCGAGCCTAACCATAATTTTTATTTTTTTTGTAGGTGGTATTCCATTAGCGTCAGAGGAGGAAGTCTAGGGTTTTGCATACTTAGAGCCTAGTGTCCTAGTTGGTAAGGATACTATTTGATGTTTAGAATTTTTGGTGTTAATTGCTTGTATGATCATATGTGTTTTTCATGATATTGTTGATATATGATGTAACATGTGTTGATCATGATATTTTGTGATGATATGAATATTATGTTATTGAAAGAAAGTAAGAATGGGTGAGATGCACCATTATGTTATGATTTGTTGTGATAATGTCATATATGTGGAATTATATCTTAAGGTATGAAATAAGGGCTTTAGGATATTATGTAATTGAAAGAAAGTAAGAATGGGTGAGAGGCACCATTATGTTATGATTTGTTGTGATAATATCATATTTGTGGAATTATATCTTATGGTATGAAATAAGGGCTTAAGGATATTATGTAATTGAAAGAAAGAAGAATGGGTAAGAGGCACCATTATGTTATGACTTTGTTGTGATAATGTCATATTTGGATAATTATATCTTATAGTATGAAATATGGGATTAAGAATGTTATGTTATTGAAAGAAAGTAAGAATGGGTAAGAGATACCATTATTATTCGTTGAGATAATGTCATATTTGTGGAAATATATCTTATGGTAAGAAATATGGGATTAAATGAGTTTTGATAAATGGATTTAAGGATTCTTATGAGGTATGCTGATTAATTGTGGAATTGAAAAATAATATGTGTGGAAGGTATAAGATTTTATAAAATAAGGGTTTTTATTTGTGCTTAAGGGTAACTTGGTCATTATGGGATAATAAGGAAATTTTGATATTTTATGTGTTAGGAGGATTAAAATATGATAATAGTAGTATGAAGAATTCTTGGAAGTATAATTGTTATTTTGGGTCCTTAAATGATTTAATGGATAATTTGGGGAAAACCATCCTATAATGATAATATCAATATTCCATGTATAAGATCTAGAGGTTATACAGAATTCTGAATATATTGTTAATATTGACCTTATGAGGTTATCTATCGGAATTGGTAATCATGTAAATTTCGTGGGAGGTGTTATGACAAATCTATGGAGTTTGGGTTTTGGATATTTCTGTGAGTAATATATCGGGACGAGATTATTAATGTATGTGCATGGGAATTAGATCATGCATTTTGGGTATGATACTAATTATGGGATTTGGAGATGATATAATATAAGTTGCATAGAATAATCAATATGGGATAATAAATATTAAAGGGTGTGTAATTAGGGTTTGAAAGGACTTAAGGACTTGGACCTATGCTATGTGTATCTCTGTTTTTATGTGTTCTATTCCTGAGAATCAATCTTGAATAAGATACTAATCACTTAAAGTGAAAGAGCATGTGAGTAGGGCCAAGGTGAAGAATTGTGGCTCGGGAGCGTTTTTCCCTGAGAAGGTGCTTCAATCTGTTCCATTGAATTAAGAATAGTGGGGTCCCTACTCATTGTGAAATAAAAACGTATCATTATAACCTATGGAAAAGATACTAATGATTTAAAGTGGAAGAATATGTGAATCAGGACCAATATAATCTATTTTTCTATATATATATATGTATTATCGTTCCACCGGGGAGAATAGTGGCTCGGGAGCGTTTTGCCCTAAAAAGATGTTTTTAACTGATATGGTTATCCGGATATCTCTATCTATCTTTGGACTCTTTGTCCTCTATTTTTACTATTTATTCCCTTCTCTCTATTTTGTATCTTGTATCACTGTGGAATCGAGTGCTTCCCACAACTGATTCCTAAGTATAAGGTTACTTTTGTCTTGCACTCGATGTAGATTGTGCATAGGAAGTACCTCTTCTATATTGGATGTGGCATGACACCCCCACATTTTGTGTTTTGGCTTCCGCCATTAACTCTTTAAAACAAAAATTTGAAGTTTCAAAATTTGGGGGGTGTTATAATAAGGGAATTAATTTTGTAGTTTATGGGTTTACTAGCGAAGGGGTTCCAACCAACCAGTTAGAATTAACCATATTATATAAGTTATGTGAATGCTAAAACTTATGTAGTGGCTACCATCACTATTTTTTATTGGATAATGATACCTAATAAAATGAATGAGAAGCAATGGGCTAATACAAAGGCATACTGAACAATATACTAGTAATATTTATTACTCTCGTGATGTAGCGTGGTTTTGATGTGCTTGAATATTGTAAGATAATTATACTTGAAAAGTGTGCTAAATGTTGGAAAGACTTTAAGCTTGATTTAACATGTCTTTACATGGCCATTGAGGATATAATTTACCAATCATGACCACTAGGAAATTATTAGTCCATGATCACACCCCAATGATGGGATAGATTTGTTGATTTAAAAAGTTAAATGAAGCTAAGGTATCTGATTTTTCACATTATATATTATGCCTTAAGTAATACTTATAATCATATATACTTTAATTTTCTCTATAACATATATGTTATCGATGATAAAAGAAGAGAAAAAAAGCAAAAGAAAATGTGAAGAAAAATATTTTACCCTTAGAAGAATTTGTGTGTTAGCCATGATACAACAAGAAAGGAGTTGGTGACGAAATAAATTAGGTCATTAGTATAACACACCCATGTTTCAACTTAAATTTTTTATTTTGAAAGAACAATGTGAAAACTAAAATATTAAATGGGAGATGATACTATTGCATCTATCATGAGGAGATGTGTATTCATTTGCCTAACTCATGACAGATGTAAGGCTAAGAATGAAAACAACAAATAGGAATTAAAAACTCCAAAGAAAGCTAAAAATCTTTTTAAAAAAAATACATAACATCAAACCAATATTACAAAGTGGAACCACACCTTTTACACCTCCATTTTTACTTCTTAAAAACATTGTTTTGTGGAAGCATAATCTCAAAATATCTGGTGTTACCACCACACTTAGCATAAATCTAAATTCCTTACTAGTTGAGTACTAAGTCTTAAACAAGTCACACCCAAAAACAAAGGAAAAGAGAGAAAAGGCAATAATATAGATAAATATTATGAATACACATTCTCCATATAATAGGCTAACAAAACACAATAAGGGATACAATATTCCAAAAAAAAATCTACTATAACAAAATTTAGCACCAGAAAGTACGACTCTAATTTGCCTTAACTCTTAGACCAAAAAGCCTATTTAAAGAGCATAATCTCCTCCCACTAACCCTACTAATAATTGCTATGCTTATATGCCTCATGCCACTCTATGGCTTGCACAAAATCATCTAAAAAGATAGTATCAGGATTTAGTATGACTTCCTTGTACTATGCAAATCGCAATATATTACAAGAGGAAGCATGCTCACATTTTACATAATCATACAATAATAATAATAAATGATTAATGCACACAAATTCATGAGGTAAAAATATACGATAACTATGTTATAACATTTACATCGCAATAGCCTCATGCACATCAACCAACATTTTTAACCATTTTACATCCATCTCAAAACACAGAACAACCATATCATAACCTATGAGCAGTTGGGTATTGCATTAAGGCTCTATTAACCAACCATATCAAATCATTTCCAACTACCAAAGGTAGGGCATGAAAGTAACTTTTGAGAAACCAATCCAATACATGCTAGGGCCATCAAACAAAATACTTCATTATTATTGAGTTTACTCGATGGGAGATAATATCAACCTGAGGGCATTAAAGTAAACCCTGTTATATTAGTGCACAAGGGCAACACAATACCCTTATACCATTGGACTGAGGGACACTGATATACACTTGGTCATACTGGTACACATAGGGAATACAATACTTTCATACCTTTTTGGTTACATAATCATTAAGTATACATACCTCCTAATGGGTTTTGGTGGCTAATTATAGTAGAATAGGATTTTACTTGGCCATGAGGCACACTAATGAAGCAAACCAACAGAGGGTTAAACTTCACCCTTAGTATAACTAACCCTAAATAGATGTCATTCCCAAACTCGAGGTATTTCACTTTAAATATTTATACTTTATTTGGTGATCACATATATTGCATAATACACAACAATTCCAACTCCATATTTAACTATTTTTCATTTATTTTTAATTATTTAAGTTAACTCTAAGGTTAATGGTCTAAGCTAAAGTTAAGAGTCAACAATAAGGTCATCCTAATCATCTACTAAGGCCACCCTAGTCTAAGTTTTCACAGTGAGACACATTTTTTTTTCATAATAACCAAAGTGCACTCTAAACCCTAGTTACCACCATTTTTACAATTTATCACCAAACTTAATTTTTAAAGGATATTTGTCATTAGAGGTTAAAAGGAAATACATTAAAGCATGTTATCATGAAGGTTAATTTGAAGACATGAAAATTGATTATATTTCCTCTATGCATGTATTTATAATTTTATGCATGCAAACCCTAAGCATGCATTTCTAACATGTCATGTATTCCATGTAAAACATACATATATACATATTTAAAGTATGAATCAAAATTTAAGATATAAATTAATATTATGGTACATGTAAGAAAACATTTCAGAAATTAATATTATGGTACATGTAAGAAAGCATTTCTACCCCAAAAGCAATTCAAGTAGAGATTAAGACAAATGTAACGCTAATCATGCTCGCATTCTATCATGTTATATATCAAACCCTAGCTACAACTTAACCCATGCTACAACTAATAGGGATTATCATGGAACACTTATGGTCCATTCGGTTTGGAGTGAACAGGGGTTCATAGAGGTATATCAATGGATTCACTCCATTTGGGGATGAATTTTGTTAACCTCAACTACGCGAATCAAGGTTAAAGTTTCACCTCTATTTACCCCAGTTAACCTTATTTGTGTTAACCTTTGATTTTAGGGGTAACAAAAGTGAAGGTGAAAATAGAAGTAAATTTTATACATTCACCTCAATCCAAATAAAAAATTTAAAGCATTCACTCTGATTCACCTATGTTAGGTTAATATCATCCTAACAATATTTTAAAATATTTTTCTCATTTCACCTCTATTTCCTTTGCATTGGTTAATTTTTAACGTTTACCATCACCTCCATTAACCCCCATTCCCTTCACTTAGGTTAATTTTAAATGTTTACTATCATCCCAATTCACTCTGATCCAAATGGGATATTAGCATAGAAGGAAAATACTCGGAAAGGCTATACGTCCTAACTAAACCCTAGTCATGCATCTATCAACCTTTTACATATTTTTTAGGCACATATTTCATATTTAAAACAAGTAGGGAATATATGCTAAATATTTGGTATCATGATTGCATCTTATCACACACTTTCATAACTCTTGCATATGATAAAAACCTAGAATGATTATAGTTCTAAAAACCCCTATCATGATTACTGCAACACCCTGACACACTAGGTGTGAGCAGAACTTAGATGAGCCAGTCAGTCACTTGGCGGTCAATTATTGGGATAGACTAATAAGATAGTCGGTGGTTGAGATACAGTGATGACATTGTGTTCTTTAGTGGATGTGTATGTAGTACCCCCAAATTAGTGGTGGATAATGGATGCTTAAATGAATTGATAAGACTACCAATATTAACAAAATAACCTTCTTTTCAAAAAACTTATTCTCAAAGAACTTTATAGTTAACCGTGTTTTCTTGGATCAATTTAAGGATGGGTGACTACCTGGAAAATTTTTCGAGATGTGTGTGAGGGAGTACAAAACACGCTTGAAAGAACTTATGTTGGTATGTTGGGATAATCATTAATCTTGAAAGTGTTCTAAGTAACTATGCAGGCCCGGTGTATTGGAGTGTTACACTTATACACAATTTCTACCATCTCATGAGTGATTGGATTTACTTAAATCCAAACTAACTAAGAACACAAAAGTTTTCTTTCTCTATAACACCTCAGACACGATTGGGTTCACCTAAGCAAACAACACATATAAGCACTAATACGATAACAATAAGATTTAGAAGAAACAAAACAAGAATGAATGAAATACAACCAAATTTAGGAATGCAAGCAAGGCTACACCACAATAAAGATCATCAACACACACTACCATAGCCTAGTAGCATGAGGTCTTCATGCTAGGAGGGGGAGCAACATCAACTATTGGTGCACATGAGAAGTGGAAATGTTAGAGGCTCACGCTGGTAAAGATTTGGCTTCACATGTGGCTCACACAACTATCACTTAAAAGTGCATGAGTCTCACACAACTAAGGGTGAAAAATGTGGACCACTTATGCAGAAGGAGAGGGAAAACATAAGGGTTTCACACAACCAAAGGTGAGTAGTGTGTATGATTTAACACAGGTAGCCATGACAAAAAATGCAAACCAACAAGGGAAAAAGGTGAGAAAGTTGTGTATGAAAGCTCTAAAAAAAGGGAAATGAATGCAATGAAGGGCTTTACTTTGGGGCTAGATGAAACATAGAAATAATGGAAGAAGAATGATTTATATATGGTGGGTAGATTAAGAAAGGGTAAGACTGGTTTGGATTGGTAAAGAAATCAAGCACACACGTTTTGGCATAGATAGCTAAAGGGGCAAGGGGTTGGTGTGAAGGAGAAACAACATGTAAGGGTGGAGTGTGGGATTAAATAAATTTATAACTTGGTTGTGCTTTTGGTTACTAAAACCAAACCAGAGGAAAAGAAAGAAAAAGAATTAGGTGGCAAGGTTTCGATTCCATAGTTAAACAAAGTTACTTCCATTTTTAGTGTCTTAGTGGGTTACAATAGTAACATGGAGACATATAAAGTATACTACTCATATAAGTGCACTAAGGTAACATATCATCTATAACATCCCAAATTTACTACTTAAAAATTTTATTTTGCGGAAGCATTAATTATAAAAAAAAATGGGTGTTACCGCCACGCTTAGTATAAGCCTGACATCCTCTACCATTCTTATACTAAGTGTTAAGGCTAAAATACTATTTTACATAAATTAACACTTGCAACGAAATAAAAAAATATTTCATTATAGATTAATATTTTCCCAAAAAATACAAAAAATTGGGTAAATGAGTTACAATATAAAGTAGCACGGGATATAAGAGTCCAATGAATATCCAAATAAGAAGATGCTAGGGTAAACACCAAATAGTCCTAACTCTTAACCCCTATTAGAATCCATCAAATCAAACCCTTAAAGTATTCTCGCAAGGTAAACACTGCCTATTGAATAGGTAAGAGACCATAAAATGAAATATGTTAGTACAATGGTACTGAGTGAACCACTACACAGCACTAACATGCAAAAGCTACATGAGGCACATAGGTTGTAAGATGGAATAGATACATCAAGGAAATAGTGCAATAATAAGATGAAGAAAATTGACATAATCAAATAAATTCCAAACACAAAAAGTAGGGTATAGAGGCAACTATAGATTCAACAAATCCAAATCAATTATGAATACCCAAGTGAGGGCACTAAGGCAACCACCAAACCACATACCAAAACTAGGTAGTGAACAAAGGCAACTGTTGAACAAATAATCCATAACTTACACAATAGTTACTTACATTTTTCATTACTCGAGGGAGATATAATAATAAACTGAGGATATAAAAGTACACCAGTCATATTGACGTATAAGGCATCACGCTACCCTTCCACCAATCTAACATAGAGGCATAACAACACTCTGGTCATATTGGGGCACAAGGTGCCACAGTACCCTCCAAACCTAGGACACCTAATCCTTAAGTATCGATACCTCCTATGGGGCTCGTAGGTCATGTATAGCACACCAACAAACCAAAACAAACTAAGGGTTTCTACCTCATCTCTTAGGTAACTAACCTTAGGGAGCAACCATTCCCAAACTTGAGGTCTTCTATTTTAAGTATTAATATTTTATAAGGTGATCACAGATTTAATATATTGCTTATTAATTTTCATTTTCATACTTAACCATTTTCCCATTATGTCTAATTATTATAGTTAACCCTAAGGTCATTGGTCAAGTCAAATTCAAGTCAACACTAAGGTCAACTTATTAATATTCTAAGGGCATCATGTGTCCAATTATTCACATAATAAGCACTATGTCAAAAGAACTTAAAACTCTAATTTCACAATTGTTATCTAATTTCATACTAAATATTTTTATAATGAGAATTTGTCATAAAAAGGCTAAAATAAAATATTATAGCACATAAGAAATGTTTAATATTTAGTGATTGACTACATTTTCCATTATCCATGCATTTCGCGACTTACGTGTACAAACTCTAATCATGTGTTTCTAATGTATAAGATTTCACGTTATTTTAATCATATTTAACCATTCTCAACATATGCTAATTATTTAATATCATATTATTACATCCACACCTTTTCATAACACTTGCATACCTATTGTAAGATTTCGGAATATTACGCATATGTATCCTTTCTAAGTCCATGCATAAATCATACTCTAAGCAACATAACAACCTATATGTGTCACTATATGATTTTATATTTTACTTGAAGGGTACGATTACCTCTTATCCAAGCCAAAAAAATAAAGCAAGATTCACCCAACTTGTCTCCACTAAACCTCTTTGAACTTCGTAAATTAAAATAACCAAACACATTAGCAATTTAATTTGAAACCATCAACTGATTCAAACCAATCAAGCATAATAAGTTTTGTGAGGTTACTACTTCACCAAGGCAAGAAGGTATGAGCTTATGCTAGGAAGGGAGGACAACAGTAGGAGTTCACACAGATAGGGGAAAGGGAATGACAAAAGGTTACGTAGAGGATGGTTGGTAAGGTTATGTGCATATGGAAGGAATGGTAGTGCAGGAGGAAAATAACAAAGGGCACGTTTGTGCATGCAACACATGCATGAGTCAAAGAGAAGGAACATGCACAATTGGTGCATGAGGCACACGAGTGTGCAAGGAGAAAGCGAGAAGAGAAGTACATGGGTTGTGCATGCATCAAGAACATATCATGTATCAGAAGGCACGGTCGTGCAAGAGCACACACCGATTGTGCGCCTAAAAAAACAAATAGAGCACAATAGGGAAAAGGAAAATAAATGCTTGAGCTGGCGATGGTTGGGTGATGATTAAGGGGGTTGATGGGGGGTTGTGCTCTTGGGTTGCAAGGGAAAATGGTGGTGCTTGGTGGTTTGTTGTGGCGAGGGGTTACAGTAATGGTTGTGCTGGTTCAAAAAAATGTTGGAGGTAAGAAGAAGGGAGAAGAAGAATAGGAAAGAAGATGGTTGAAGCTATTAGTCTGAATCAAAAACACCAAATAAGAGAAGAGGGAGGCTTATATGACTAATAGCCTGCGAATAAAGCAACATCGAGCAAGACATGGACGAGGAAAATATGGGCAGAGCAGATGTGAAGGAGAAGGTTGGCATGAAGGAGAATTATACACCAGGGAAAAAGGGTAGTAGGTGATAAAATCTCTATATGGTAGGGGTGCTATTTGGAAAAGTTGAACCGGGGAAAAATATCCAATTAGTAGGATTAGGGTTTCTTGATAAAATAGATATAGGTCGAGGTCCCAACTATGGTTAAAACTAATAATCTAATTTTTTTCCTAATTAAATTGATATATAATACGACATAATAGTATACATAATAATAATACATTTAACATAGAAGATCCTAAAATAATTATTATAACTAATTACACTTAATTTTTAGTTTTATAATTAGGATTTCTACAAACAGAGTATTATAGTATCCCCCAACTTGTAACCCAAATAAGTACAAGTACTTTGGTCATACTTGTACAGCAAGGCAACAAAATAATCCTAAAATATCAGTACCCCTATAGGATTCGTAGGTCACCTATAGAGTAGACTAAGGCTTTAGTTGGTTCGTTGAGGCATCCAATGAAACTGCTAAACCAAGTTGAGGTCTCCCAACCATTCCTAAATCTCAAGGTATTCCATTTTAAATATTAATATCATAATAAAGTGATCAAAAAAATTCACTAACACAAAAGAATTCCAACTCCATACTTCACCAATTTTATTTTTATTTCTAATTATTCAAGTCAACTCCAAGGTCAACAATCCAAGTTAAGACTTGGGTTATCCTATGTCCAATTATTCATTATTAGACACATATTAGTCAAAAATATTAAAATACCCCTAAAACCTAAGTTATCTCCAATTTAGCCATTTTAATACAAAACTTGATAATAACTTCTCAATTCTCATGAAAAGAATACAAACACTTAAATAAAAACATTAACATAAATTATAATGCTAGAAAATTTTAGAAGTGTCAAAATTACCATTTTACCCATGAAACATACTTAAGTTCATTTAGTAAATAAAACCCTAATCATGCATATCTAGCATATTATATTTTACATACTTCTCATAATCATCATAATATAACACATAGTAGACATACATGCTAGGAAATTATAGAATTATAGAGAATAGATAAAAATAAGCCTAAATCATACAAAACTCAAATAACTTATAATCATACTTAAACATGCTCAAATCTAAACACATCATATGTTAAACTTTAAGTAAAACATGTCAAGAATATAGTTGAAAGCTCAAAAATACATGAATAATTTTCTGTAATGACCAAAATTTCCCTTGGTCTAATCCTCCTTGAAAATCATGCATACTTTCACACTATATGCAACTTTATTCTAGCATGGTATTATAAGTATATAAAAATACATAAGCATAGCATGCTCTTACATAAAATTTCATGGTCATATATATAAGAAAAAATCACTACAACATGACATATTCATATACTTCATGAACTTCCAAGAAAAAACATAATTTCATAACTAAACACAACACACATACCCTATCATGCTAATACATGATATTCACACATTAAAAGGAGTATACGTGACACCTATTTTCCAAGTAAATAAATGCAAAATAAGAACAAAGAATCACCACTAGTCTTAGCTCCCAACTATTCTTCATTCCCCTTAAAAAAACCAACAAAAATAATTACAATCTAATACACTAGAATTAATAATCAAGATAACAACAATAATCAAAATTAAAATAAAAAGAGTTATACCCAACAAGGGATTGGTGCATTGCATGAAAAAATAAGATGAGGTATGTAACACCCGAAATTTTACTAAAGAAAATCAATTTTGTTTTATGTAAGCATAATATTAAGATAGTAGGCTTCTATACTCGACATTAGTTTAGCTTACCATACCATCAATAAATTGAATATAAGGCAAAACATTTAGAACTTAAAATAAGAGAAGAAGAGATTGAGAGAAAATTTTATAAACTTAGATAAGAATTGGAGATTAACTTCGAGTACAACATAAGCAGTAATGACCAAAAGGGATTAATGGAACTAAGAGCCTCAAAGGTGTCCAGACAAAAACTAGCTACCAACTAAAGTTAACTCTATGTTCATACCCAAAAATATAAAAAATTGTTCCTCCCTAGGTAATGCATCATAAGCAGTGAAATCATCAAAATAGTCCTGAGTGACTTACACAACAAAACTAGGTCATTTGCTTGAGGGAATGAGAAATACCCATAAGAAAGATTAGTATACTATGTATAAAGTAAGATAATAATTCAGACTTAAGAAAGGGCATATGTAGTACATAAGGTCACATTAAATGACTGATCATTCACATTAATAAAAAAAAAACTAGCTAATTTCTAATAGGAATCAAAATATTTCCATGATAGATTATTATACATTTGCATTTATTAAATATCTTGAGTTTAGGACCTCACTATTCATAACTTGTAGAATAGTATCAACAAATAGCAAGCTCAAGGTATAACACTTATGGGTACTATTCTCATATGGTGGAACAAGATGGTACAACTTGAAGGCATAAAGATTTTGTTCATTATTCTTATCCAATGGAATGAATTGGTATAACCCTAGGGCATAAAGCTCTTAGACACTATTATAATTTAGTGGAATAGACTGTATCACCACTCCTAACTTATGTGGTATTTCATTTAATATATTAGTGTCTTATTATATTATTGGCCATCTCAATAATGTCATGAAAACTTAACATAAATAATAAATTCACATAGAGCACACATTTATAAGAAATTTGGGTCATTCCCTATGGGAAATTACCATAATGCCCCTCTAAAACTCTAATTTCACAAGACAAGAGTAACTCCATCCATAATTCTCACCTAACCATCAATTTTAACACATCATCCTACAATATAATTATTAACAAAATTTTCAAAAATTAAGGTCTAACTCTCCCATCTCGCACATGCGATAACAAACCTGCCTTTGGAATTACTATTCCTAATTTAAGTTATTTTCTCATTTATAAGGCTCATGATGCTCATAAATTACCCTGAATATTTCACGTAACATATTTAGAATATTTTAAATCTAATATTTTTTTTAGAAATACCAAAATTCCTTATTTAATCCAAGTTGACCAAAATACCCTTATCTTACTTAAATACCTCAAATTGTCTTTTTACGTAACTTGTGTCATACTCAAATAACATTCTAACAGGTTACTCATGAAATTCATTGTAAAACCCTTACCTATTACCATGCCATATTTATTTCCCACAATTATCATAAAATTCCCCAAAAACTCTTAAGATAGCCACAACACCCAAGCTTTCACAAAAAAAAAACTATGACTCCCACCATTATCAACTTTAAACTTGCAACATATATTATCATAAAAATTCTTAACCATATCTATATCCAGTTCTTTATAACTCAATTAAAACAATAGATCACACCAACATGATAGGGACAAGGCATAACTAAGCTATAATACATATAACTCATGCTTTCGTATAACATTTATATTTCCATAATATAATATAATAGTATCATGGCATGACATCAACAACATGAATTATGACATATAAATATACTAGCATGATATTACATATTATTTACACATAGCATTATAGCCATAAATCATGACATGTATCCTTACTATAATTCACACATTGCAATATAACCCTAAATCATGACATGTATCCATACCCTAGTATCGTTAATCACTAAGCAAGTGAAAAGGGCCAAAGCATCTTCCTTCAATACCACCAGAATATCATTGAGAAAGATGACTAAGAAGGAAAAAAAGAATCAATGCACTTTTCAAGGACAACAGCTGGTTGAGACTAAGGGGAAATAACTAGGTCGATTGAGGACCTATGGGAATAAAATGGTTGGGGCAATAAACACGCTAAGCCAAGGGCCAAAGGATGAGGGGAAATAAGCAAGCTTGGCCGATATGGAGTGAAAATAATAATAAAAATTGCTCGGCAAGACTATCAAGATTAGGGGAAAATTTACCCACTCGGTGAGGTGACCAAGTTAGTGTGTTCACTTGCTCGGAGAGTTCAACCCATTTGGGAAGACTAGAAAAGAATGAATGGAACAACACAACTTGGTTGAGGAAGAGGAAAATAACACAATGAATGAGAGTGATAAGTGGGAAGAATGAGTCAAAATGGTGGTGGTGGTGATAGAGGAATATATAAGAAAGGGGTGGAGAAGGAGGAGTTATGACAAGGTATAGTTAGGTGAATTTCAAGGTAAGACAATGTTAACCTATATGGTAGTGGCTGGAAAATTGCTCAAAAAAATTAGTGAGAGGAATTTTAAAGCAACAAGGAGGAGAAGGTTTGATTGCTTGCAACAAATGATCAGCAATGGGAGAGGTTATATATATATGGTTGATTGTGAGAGAAAGGATGTTGTGAGGAAGTCGGGAAGTGAGGTTAGGTGATGGTTGTCATGCTAGAAACAAGGGGAGAATAAGTGGGGATGTGACAATGGCACAAGGCGAAAAGGCTGGTGGTAGATTGAGTGTGGTTCTACTATTAGTTGGGGTTCTTTTTTGCCTAACTAGATCAAACCATATATGAATGGCCAAGGAAGATGGTTGCTCAAAAGAGAAGAAAAAGGATAAAGAAAAAAGGGAAGAGAGAAAAAAAGGGAAAAGGAATAAAAAGGAAAATAAATGGTGTTAATGTTTATAATCAAAATTAAAATTAGGTTTAAAGCATTAGGAAGAATTTTAAGATAATGCTCACTTATAGTTAAGATTATATTAAAATTTTGGGCTATTACAAGGTAACTCTTTGATTTTCTCCCAAATATAACACTCTTATATTTAAGAAAATATAACAAAGAAATATAAGGGGAAAAGGAGAAGAAAACCTAAAAGAAGAAAATTGAGACAAGAGAGAGGAAGTGCAACATCTCCAAATTTTACTCTAGAAATTTAAAAGAAAAATAGAGAATGAAAAATGTTACTGCCACACCTAATATAAGATAGATGCATATCATATATGTCTTGCTAGATTTAGGGATAAAAACTATCCAACTAAAACTTAAACATCATCCATACCAAGGGAATAAACTCTCATAAGGAGATATCTAATGGTAGATAAAAAGGTGAAGCTTTTACTAAGAAAAATCATCGCAAATAAAATTAGTGGAAAACTTGGATGTTACAAACTTAGAAAGGTAATGGAAAACTAAAATTCGGTTACAAAACTGTAATACCCAGAAATTTTGCTAAACCTAATATTATATAATTAATACCTTAATCCAATCCTAATCTCAAGAAAATTTTATTTTAGCCTTACCCAAATTCCTTAGTTCTAAAATCTTAACCTAGTCCAAATCTTTAATGCGGATAAATTATATTTCGTAACCCGACTTCAATTCAAGTAGATTTATATCAATAACCCTAACTTTTTTACCTAATTAAAATTTAATCTAAGTCCTAACCTCAACCTTTTCCCCTTTTCTTTTCTTTCTCTTTTTCCTTTTTCCTAGCTTTTTCTTGCATCATTATTATGGTGTGAAAGATTTTTCATCTCCTACAAAACATCACCATCAATTTTAACCATCCTCTCTCATCTCTTTTGTTGAATTTTTCTCCACAACCTCATGCTCCTGCTGCTAATAATGCCATCATCCTCTACATCTTCCCAATTCATACGCCGCCACCACACACATATATATACACTACTCATCTCTCTTCCTACCTCATTTACATTGCCTCATTTGTTGGCCATTTTTCAGTCAAGCATAACCCTCGAGCCACCACCTTTCCTTCTTTCTTCTTCTTCCTCTTCTTATCCTTTCTCCTACCCTATTTTTCCCAACGTCGAGCACCACCACACAACCACCATAGCCACCAAATTTCGCCCAAATCTTGGAGGATCAACCACCATGACCACCCCATCACTCCCCCTTATCATCGTCAACCATCATCATCAACCGCCGTCATTTTTCCTCTTCTTTCCTCACGCCTGTTATGTTTTTGTGTGGCCAACGGCTTGGCCCTTCTCTCTTCCCTTTCCCCTCTCTCTCCTACGTCGAGCCCGGCCTATCTCCTTTTTTTTTCTTTCTTTCCCCTTCTCCCCGACCGGGCTGGCCCGCGTGATTTTTCCTTTGGCCGCCCGTTGCACCAGTCCACCTCCCCTTTCTTCTTCTTCTTCTTTCTTTCTTCTTCCTCTTTCCCCGGCGAGAATCCTGACACCCGCCATCTCTGCCTGCAACTCCCCCCCCCCCCCCGCGTTGACCTCCCCCTATCTTCCTCTCTCTCCTTCTCGTTGTTTTACTTCCATGCCGACCCCACCACCTCTCCCTCTCCTTGCCATTTCCATACCTTCCTTCTCCCTCTCCTTGCAACTCCCATCTCCCTACCACCTACAACCACCCTCGAGCCTACCTATCCCCTCCTCTCTCTCCTTCTTCTTTTTCTTCTTCCCTTCCTGTCCCATTCATCCATTTTTCTCGAGCTTCACATGCTCCCCGACCCTCCTTTTCTCCCTTTCTTCTCCTCCCTTCTCTCCCCCTATTTTTGTTTCACCGCCCATCTATGCCGCTGTCGCCGCCTCAACCACCACCTGCACCACTCCTGCCACCCTCTACCTCACCTTCGAACCATCACAACACCCATTGAGCCACCCCGCAACCTCCTTCTTCCTCCTCTCCTCTTTTTCTCTTCTCTCCCTCCCTTCTCAGTAGCCACCCTGCGTAGCCTCGATCCGTCGCCGTTCCGCCGTCTATGCCACCGCCTAAGCCACCAAACCAATCCTTGCAACCCCCTCTACCACCCCAATCCTACTTTTCCCTAAAACACCACCCAAAAGCCTTCATTTTCCCTCTCCTTTTTCCTTCCTCACCAGCCCCCATCTCGAACTCCCTCCTCGGCCGCCACCTTCGCAGCCTCACTGCCGCCGCCCTTAGCCGCCTTCAACCCATCCCCGACCACCACCTATACCCCTTCTCCACTTCTGCACCATTCCCTTGCCCCAAATCCTTCCTCGTCATATCTTTTTCTTAGCTCCAAACCACTAACCCGAAAGTGCCTAATTTCCCCTATTTTCACCACCTTCGAGCCCCCTCCTCCTTCTTTCCTTGCATGCAGCTCATGCTGCATGAGCAGGATGAGCTGCTACCTTTGTTGGTTAATTTGGGTAATAATTTTTAAGGTATAATAATATTTTAATTTAATTAAGTGTTATAAAGCCTTATACTTTGCTTTTTAATATTTCTAATGTAATAAATCTTGATATTATTTTTAGGTATTATTTTTGATAATCAAAGCTTGAACCTTTAATCGGAATACCAGTAAGGTTCGTTTTTGCGGGAATTGAGGTAATCGTTAAATCCCACTTAAATGCATGGATTAACGTATGTTAGCACATTAGGATTTTAATATATTATTATTCTTGATATATGATGTTTAATATGATACATGTGGTCTCTTGTGTTGATTGATAAAAAGAAAGAATAATGGTTTATATGCTATGTATGAAAATATTATTTAAGGTAAGAGTTTGGTGGTTGATGAAAATGTTAAGTATTATCCACATTTTATTATGCTATTGGGATCTTAATGCATGATTAATATTTTGTGAGCCTTAGGGGATTTTATTAATGTATCTTGTACAAGAATATGACCTAATATATATATGGGTGCTAATAATGTTATATTAATTATAAGAGTTGTGGGCGAGGTGTTAATATTAATATTTTATGTAGTAATAATAATGTTTTATTATAAGTGGTGTACTAAGGGTAAAATGGTAATTCTTAATTAAAAAGGGTATTATGGTAATTTTGGAAGTAAAGGGTAAATTGTTAATTTTAGAAGTAAGGGGTAAATTGGTAATTTCTGAAGTAAGGGGGTAAAAAGGTAATTTTGTAATTAAAGGGGCAAAATGATAATTTTGTGAATAAAGGGTAAAATAGTAATTAAAGGGTAAATTAGTAATTTTGTAATAAAAGGACAAAATGGTCATTTGGTAATAAAAAGGCAAAATGTAATTTTGTAATTAAAGGGTAAAGTGGTAATTTTGTAATTAAAGGGAAAAATAGTAATTTGGTGATTAAAGGGCAATTAGTAATTTTGTGATTAAAGGGCGAAATGGTAACTTGGAAATTAAAAGAGGTAAAATCGTAATTTTGTAATTAAGGATAAAATGGTAATTTTATAAGTGAAAGGGTGTTTTAGTAATTTTTGGAAGTTAAGGGGTAAAATGATAAATTTGAAAGTAAAGCGGTAAAATGGTAATTTTGTAAATAAAAGGGGTAAAAGTGGAAATTGGAAAGGGGTAACTTGGTAACTATAATAATTGAGAAGGGAAAAATAATAGTTTAATAAAAGAAAAGGGTAAAATGACAATTTAATAATGGAGAAGAGTAAAATGGTAAATATGATAAATGTGAGGGGTAATTTGGTAATTTAACTGACTAGAGGATATTTTGGTAATTTTGATAATAGAGTAGGGTAGTTTGGTAATTATGACAATTAAGAAGGGCAAATTGGTAATTTAAATAACCAAAGGGTAATTTGGTAAATTTGATAATAGAGAAGGGTAGTTTGGTAATTATGATCATATAAAAGGGTAATTTGGTAATTTAACCAACTAGAGGGTAATTTGGTAATTCTGACAATGAAGAAGGGTAGTTCGGTAATCGATAATAGAGGATAGTAATTTGGTAATTAACTAAATAAAGGGATAATTTGGTAATTAGGATAATGAGGAAGGGTAGTTTGGTAATTTGACCAACTCAAGGATAATTTATTAATTATAATAAAGGAAACAGGGCAAATTGGTAATATAATCAACTAAATGGAAAATATATTAAGTGTAATAATTATGAAGGGGGATTAGTGACCTAATAAGTATGGGCGATAACTTGGTAACCTAAATCGAGTAAGGGGTGACTTGGTAATTATGTAACAAGAAGGGTAATATGGTAATTTGTCAAGTAAGGAAAGGATGACTTAGCAATTATATAAGTAAGGGGTAAATGAGTAACCTGTATCTAACATGTTGTTGTGATTATGGAATTTCGTAATATGACTCAAATAACGCTGATTAGCGAGGTAAGAGTATTTGATGATTAATAAGTATCACGAGAACGATTTCTAATTCGAAATTAGATGAGTTTAGGATGGCCTTAATGATTCTTCTATGTTACCTTGGACAACCATTTGAATAAGAAATGTTTGATGATATCCGAACGATTAAAAGTGAATAATTATCTAATTGTTGTGCTTTTGTGATCACCCTTAATTAAGACACTAATACTTAAAGTGAAAGACCTTGAGATCGTGAATGGTGGCTCTTTAGGGGTCGCTACCCTAAAGACGTGGTTTAGCCCACGATTATTCTGGTATTTCCTGGTGTGCCTTCGTGCCCCAGCCAGGCCCTATATCTACTCTATCTAGCTCTACGGACCTAGTTAGGGGGTATACATACTTATGGATTATGTGTCCTTGTCGGTAGGGTACTAAGTTAGCTTTATGCACTAGTATGACCAGGGTACCTTTGCGTCCCTGGGTTGATAGTTGAAGGGTACTGAGTAGCTTTTATGAGCCAGTGCCACCGGTGTACCTTTGTGTCCCAGGATCTTGATCTCCCTATCGAGGCAAATAAATGGAATTGATGTGTTGATTAAAAAGGGGAAACCACTAATCGTTAAAGTGAAAGATTAATGAGCCGGGCCTAGTTGAATTATATTATGAGTACCGATCCACCAGATATAATAGTGGCCCAGGATGTTTTGCCCCGGATGATGTTTATGAGTACCGATCCATCGGACATAATAGTGGCCCAGGATATTTTACCCTGGATGATGTATATTCATATTTCGATCCACCGGCCAGAATGGTGGGGGTCCCGATCTCAATAAATATGATTTGGCTATGAATAAATTATGAAAAAATACTAATCACTTATAGTGGAATACCATGTGAGTCGGGGCCAGACCGATCCACCGGTGAATAACATTGAGGTTCCCACACTCACACGAATAATTATAATCCGATATGATTGATAATGATGGACTAAGGGCTTAAGGCCTAGAAGTATCAATTGTTCTCTATGGCATATTAATATCTGATTGTTTTGTTAAGTATGTGATTGTCTAAATGTGGATATTAAGTATTTACCTTTCATTAATTATGTATGTAGTATTATGTGTTGCATTGCGGGTCTGCTGTTAAGTGTGATTTAAAGGGTTACTTAGTACCGCAGTACCGAAGGGTTCCATTCTTGGGGCCCTACCTATTCAATGGGTAGTATCCCTTGCAGGTCGTTTCAGGTGCTATTCAAGTGGGCTCTCGGGAAAGAGCATAAGGTACTATCTGGTAAACCCTAGGGTCGTACTTTTTCACCTTTAAAATTTATAGTTTCAATGTATTTGTTGATTTTTAACCACCAGTGGCGTATTATACTCTCATAAAATGTTTTAATGCGCTAGTCTGATTTAATCATTGGTTTGAGTTTCTTGTAAGTTATATTTTTCTCTTTTAGCCTTAGCACTTGGTATTGGAACGGTAGGAGTGAACCGGTCTGGTACTAAGTGTGGAGGTAATATCCCCAGAATTCACAGTTTTATTATTTTGCTTTCGCTATTTCCTTTTAATTAAACGAAATTTTTCAGTAGTGAATTTTGGGGGTGTTACACTTATGGTAGACCCTCATAAAGTACACTTAATACATCCATTAGATGGTTTTAATCTATTTGGAATGACTTCCACTTATAGTATGTGGTTAGTTATGTTGACATTTATAACTTACCACCATGGGAGTGTATGAAAGATCCATTCTTGATGTTGACTTTGTTGATTCTTGATCTGAGTTCTCTTGGGATGGATATTAGAAGTTTTATTATCATTATTAATAATATTATTATTAGTATTATTAATTTATTATTATTATTATTATTATTATTATTATTATTATTATTATTATTATTATTATCTATCTATCTATCTATCTAAAGAGGGCCGAAGCCCTATTTTATTTTAATGGATTGCATACTCCTATTTTTATTATTAATATTACTATTTCTACCATTAATAATAATAATAATAATAATAATAATAATAATATTATTATTATTATTATTATTATTATTATTATTATTATTATCATTATTAGCATTATTTTGGTGGAGGGTAGAAACCCTTATATCACCATCCGCTTAGAATTACATTAATAATATTATTAGTATTTTTAGTAGTATTTTGTATAGTTATCATTAGTATAGTGTTATTCTATTTAAAAACCAAGTCTTTGGATAAGTTAGCAGATAATAATATTTTTAGGAGGGAACCTAATTCTAGTTTTTCCCTCATAATAGGTGAGACCAGTCAAAGCCCTAAAGAGGTATAGGAGCGTGCTCCAAGACTAGTGACATTTTAGGTAAGAGTGTAACTAAGGCCGTTTGTGTGTAATGTGTTTTACATGCCTTTTTTGCCATGTGATATGAAATATGATGTACTTTATGTGTATTTTTTTATAACTATTATATATGCAGTATGACGTGGAGTTGAGGTATGTTCATATGATATTTTATGGCATGCATATGATATGTATTAGCTATGTTTTTAATGTGAATTGATGTGGCCCATAAGACATGCATGTAGGTCGTGGGATATGGTGTTATGGTATAAATTAATGTGGGAGTGATCTAAGTATTTTATGACCATGCATGGTGGAGTTAGGGTTTGCATGGTGTTAGGGTTCGCATGGAGTTGGGGTCTGCATAGTGTTATGGTTTGCATGGAGTTGGGGTTTGCATGGAAGTAGGGTTTGCATAGAAGTAGGGTTTACGTGGAGCTAGGGTTTGCATGGAAGTAAGATTTGCATGGAGTTAGGGTTTGCATGAGTTTTAGGGTATGCCATGGTTAACTTTGGTGGTGGTGGTTAACTAGGGTTGGAGGATAAGAATAGTAGGAGTCAGACATGCATGTTTGGGTGAAAGCTTCTGAATAATATACTTAAAACATTAATCATGTAAAGTGGAAGATATTGAGCTGGGCCCATACCGATCCACTGGCATAATAGTGGCCAGGTACTACAGTATCCTAGAGACTGATCCACCGGCGTATAATAGTGGTAGGGTATGTTACCCTTGTGACTGATCCATCGCTAAAATAGTGAAGGATCCTGAGTTTAATAAACCAAACCCTACATTTTGATAAGATATGGGAAAGATACTAATTACTTATAGTGGAACACCATGCGAAAAAAGGGGCCAGACCGATCCACCGACATATAATAGTGGTAGGGCATGTACCCTCAGTGACCAATCCACTGGCTAGAATAGTGGCCAGGAGCCAAAGTGCCCTGGAGACCGATCCACAAGCTAAAATGGTGGGGTTCCCATACTCGTATGGACTTGATAAAGAGTATGGTGTGAAAATACATTCGATAAAGGATTGATGAAGTAATTAATCTGGACTATATTAGATCTTGGTATTTTCACCTGAGCATTCATTTTACCTTTGTGCTATTATGTTGGATTTTATGCTCCTTTATTATTATACATTGTTTGTGTGAATTTTTTATGATGGCCTTAGTGCATGGTTACCTTACTCAGTATGTAGCGTATTGATCATCCTTTTCATGGGTGCTGCTCATTCCCACGAGTAGAAGGCCCGTCCGACGTGTTACAGGTAGGTGATTCCTTCTTTGATGCCATTGATGTCTATGGGAAATCAAGTGGGGCCGAGTGATGATTTGGGCTGGATCGGGTCCTGGAGTGGCGTGGCCGTTTTTCCATTTATGAGATTATTATTCCTGTACTCTTTTAACTATGTTTGAAACTCCAGAAACAATTTTATTATTGTAGCTATTTTTCTTCTCTGAAGAACTATCTCTAGTATTTCAAATTATGTAAAATTTATGCGTACTCTGATTATTGATTTACGAACTTTAATCTATATATTAATGTGTGATGATGACAATGTTTTCTTAGCCTTAGCACTTGGTACTGGAACGGTAGAAGTGAACCGGTCTGTACTAAGTGTGGCGGTATCATCCCCAAAATTTACGGGTTTTAAAATTTAAAGGTTTTGTGAGAAAAAAATGGTAAATTTTGGGGTGTTACAAAAATGGATTTAGTATTTAAATGGATGATAATCTAACAATTAGTGACCTTAGGGGCATTTTGGTCATTTTTGGCATAGTGTGTTCAAGCGTGAATAATTGGACATAGGATGGGCTTAGACTTTTAATAGGTTGACCTTAGTGTTGACTTTGACCTCATTTTGGACCGTTGACTCTAGGGTTGACTTTGATAATTGGAAATAAAGGAAAATGGATAAGTATGGAAATGAGAATAATTATGCAATATGTGTTATTTGTGATCACCTTATAAAAATACTAATATGTAAAGTGGAAGACCTCGAGTTTGGGAATGGTTTCTCTCTAAGGGTAGCTACCCTAGAGACGAGGTAGGATTCCTTGATTATTTTGGTTTTCTAGTGTGCCGGTTGTGCCCCATTAAGGCCTTAGTCTACTCTATAGGTAACCTACGGGCCCTATAAGGGGTATCGATACTTAAGAATTAGGTGTCCGAGGTGAGGAGGGTATTGTGTGCCTTGTGCATCAATATGACTAGAGTGTTGTTATGCCTCTAAGTTGGATGGTTGGAGGGTACCGTGATGCCTTGTGCGTCGGTATGACCAGTGTACTTTTATGTATCTGAGTTATTATTGTATCCCTCTCGAGTACTTTTATGCCTTGTGCATCAATATGATTTGATTGAAATGATTATTATTGGATATTGGATTGGTTTGGTAGTAGTTGTTGTGCCTACCTGTGGTTTCGGTAGTACTTGTGGTTTTGGGTAGTAGCCTTTGTGCATACCTATGGTTTCGGTAGTAGCCTTTGTGCCTACCTGTGGTTTTAGTAGTAGCCTTTGTGCCTACCTATGGTTTCAGTAGCAGCCTTTGTGCCTACCTATGTTGGTATTATGTATGTGAGCATACATGTGATGTTGTGGATTTTATCATATTGTACCTATAAGTATACTTGTGATGTTATGCATGTTGTTATATTGTACCTGTAAGTATACCTGTGAGGTTATGGATTTGATTATACTGTATCTATAAGTATACATGTGAGGTTATGAATTTTATTGTACTATACTATAAGTATACATGTAAAGTTATGGATGTTATTCTGTTGTACCTGTAAGCATAACTGTGCGAGTATGGATTTTATTATATTGCACCTATAAGTATACTTGTGACGTTTTGTATTTGGTTATAATATTATACCTGTAAGTATACCTGTGACGTTTTGTATTTGGTTATTATACTGTACCTGAAAGTATACCTGTGACATTATATATTTTATCATACTATCACTACCCCAAAAAACAGTTTTAATAACGGTTATTTTATAGTTTTAATAACGGTTTTCAACCGTTATTAAAATGCCCGTTATTAAATCTTTAATAACGGTTCATAACCGTTATAAAAAATGTAAAAAAACCCGCTAATATGAGCATAAAATGCATGTTTAGTTACGGTTTTTAAGAAAAACCATTGTTAAAAAATAGGGTTTTAATAACGGTTATAAAAAACCGTTGTTAAAACATCATCCAACTACACTTTCTGGCATTATTTAGGCATTTATTAAACCCTAATACGTATTAAATGAGCATAAATTTGAGATTAAATGTACATTTTTAATAACGGTTCTTATGAAGACCATTATTAAAACCTTGTTTTAATAACGGTTCTGATGAAAGCCGTTATTAAAAACTGGAGTTTTAATAACGGTTTTAGAAGAACCGTTATTACACCCTAGGTTTTAATAACGGTTTTCATAAGAACCGTTATTAAAACTCCATTTTTTTAGTTTTTGCAGTTTTGTTCCTCCCCACATACACAGTTGTATGTTCAAATAATTACCAAATCTGCATTGTAAAACAACATCAATTGATAACAAATCTGCAATCACACCATAATTTCAATCAATCCCTTGTTAATATGCATGTCGATCTTAATACACCGAACATATATACTCAAGAATCAAAATTAGTAGGCATACCACAACTTGGTAGCTCTACACCCCAAAGAAAAATGTTCATAAATCTAGCTTAGAAGACTTAAAGACATAGACAAAATACAAACCTGAACATGCATGTAGAATATGTAGATCTCTACCTAATACTGAATGAATGAGTGCACATGCTTGGCCCATTGCTCTCTCACTTCATCAATTTCTTCAACATTGTATTGCTGGCCTTGTGTATAATCATACGTGAAAAACTACAAATCCCAAGTTTTGATTAATATACAGTTAGCACTTATGTCAAGTACCAAACATATATGTCATGATTCATTAATGAAAAAATATCGAAAAGAAAACATACATGGCTTGGATCTATGTTGACCGATCTATTTTGGACTATCAGATCCATTGCTCTACATACATAGTATCCACAATCTTTGTCGTTTTGCTGTTGTGGACACTGTCAAATGAATTCAGTTAGCTCTCTAACTATTAGATATTAATTTTAATTAAAATAAAATGCGAAATAGTTACCTTCCTACTTACTATGATAGGCTCGTATTGAACATTCTTTAGGTCTGGGACACCATTCCCACCTCTCCTTTGATACGCTGTCCGTAGTGCCCTAATAAATAGATTTGGATACACAATATTGTAAGTACGCATATATACCTCAAATAATGAAAGCTAGGCGAATATATGTATAAATAAGCTAATGAAGTAAGAAGTGAAAATTATACTAACATGTCGATAAATTCCTTCCCACCACAACGAGCAACTTCAAAAGGCACGTCATAGGTTCGAAGGGAATCAAACACATAGACTTTATTAAGATCAGGTCGGACGGCGTACAAAACCCAATGTTCAGTTGCGAGGTGAGGAATGAGATAGAGCTTGTTGTGTCCCTCAATTAAAATGCGATCTGCTAAATAGTTTATGTGCCTACCCTCTCTTATTGTACTACCGTCAGCTATGTAGTATGAGCACACAAACACAATAGAGGACAACATTCCCTCCATCGCAGCTCGAGTAGCTACCAACCTATGGACGATAAAAATAATGCATATTTGTTAATAACTAATAACTCATATAAGAGGTCAAAAAAATTCCAATTGTATAAGTTAAGAGTACTAAAATCTCAAAATTAAATAATACTTACGTGACATAGATGGCGACACTTATGGTTGACATCCATTCTTGATTATAAATGTCGCTTATGTCAACCGTCGATACCATGTTAGTAGCATCGTCCCTCCCAACATACTCAAGACGAAATTCAATGAAAATATAATTGTCCCTGAGGTAGTTTTGGGCATAAAAATATAATAAAGCTAATGCTGGTGGAGGTTGGCTTTGCTGATATGAAGAAGGAATCGTTTGTGGGACAACTGATTTTTCAGATTTAGCTCTCTTTCCTTTAGCAGCGCCCTGTTTTGTGTTGCTCGTTCTGCTAGTACCTCTCTTGGTTTTACTAGCAGAAGCAGTCTTCTTTTTTGATTCCTTTTTTGATTCCTTAATTGATAATATTAAACAAAATATATATTGAGCATATAAATATATATATGAAAAAGGTATGAATAGTGTAACTACTAAATAAGGTCTAATGAATATGTCAAATGTCAATACCTCTTCAGTAGCGAGACGTATTTGATCCGCAGGCCAAGACATGAAGCTTCCATGAGCTTCTAGTACTGTGGTTGCCTCATCGCCCTCTTTAGAACAAGGCAAGTGTGCACTGCCAATGATTGGAGTGTCAATACTCACCGGTCTTGTATTTAGGGCCAAATTGTACCCGTGGATTGTCTGCGTTTCGGTATTGTGACTGATGCGGACCCTTCCTTTTGCCAAAATTGTTGAAAGGTCATTCGCTAATAAGTCACATTTATGCAAACCCTAAACAAAAATATTACACATTATTAATAATTTATTACACCGAATACATTTAATAACAATTCATAGTTTGTAATGCTTACCTCGAGAAGAGTAGAAAGAAATGCATCAACTTCACAACTATCTCTGATGCTATTTACATTAGGTATGTGAAGCTGATCATGGTCTACTGAATCGGATGGCTTATACCCTTGAGATTTAATAAATGACAACTCTTGCTCCATTGTTGCCATCCGTTCAAATGCCACGTTCAATTTTTGGGTGAGGATGGCGACTTGCTCATTAGTGCTACGAGAACCACGAGATCGACCACATATGCTCGTTCTCGTAACACCAAATCCAAGGCCCCTGTGTCTTCCAGGGTGTTCTACAATTCCTATAGCCTGGGACATAATGCTATATTGGTCCACCTCCTCACCTTCTGACGTTTCAAGTTCGTCCTGTAAATTTAACTTATAGGAATAAGCATAATATAATAGTTTTCTAAAAGAAAACTAAGTAGGGTTCTAGATATCTACAAACTTACAATTTTTTTGGCTGCAACATCAACATATTCATTAACATATCCATCTCTTGTTGCTCTAGCCTTCTTCCATAATGTACCAATATTGATGGACGAGGTACATGGGTCCAAGTCTTGCGCTAGGAGCTACAAATCAAAAAATATTCTTAATTCAGAATATTATTATAAAATTCAACATTTACATGTAAATAGATAATCACAAAATGCATATCAACTCCTCTTCAAGGCCCGCATAGCCTTTGCGAGCCATATTATGTCGGTATTTATTTTGCTTGGCAATCTCTTTATTTTGGGTACTTTTTTCCTATGTGACAAGACAAAACATAATGACACGGTTATTTCAATATTAAGTATAATACTGGGATTGATACAAAAAGTTTAATTGTTATCTAACAAGTACCTTAAAATTCCCCGTAAGACGATAGGCAATGAATTGGTTCCAACTTTCTTGATCGAAGATCGATGAAACCGTATCGTTTGGGTGGGTTCTGTCGTAGAGAACCATCCTTCTTTCTATACATTTTTCTATGAGCTAAATATGACCTAAAGGTTCTTAGACGCTCCCCACAATGTCTAAGAAGCAATTTTTTCTTACTCTCTGGGACATTGAACACTCTCTGCAAAATAAGAAATGTAGATGTATACCGATGTTAATGTAATAAAATTAATAACATTTGACATACAAAAATGATTACATAAAATAGCATATTTACTGTGATTTCCTGCCAAATATGCTCCTTATGACCCTGTGGAACCTGCTTCCAATTATTATAGCAGATAGGAACACGGTTACGGGTCACAAGTGAAATGTAGGTCAAGAACATATCTGCGTAAGGGCCGATGGGAAGATTGTAAGTATTCCATCCCAACTCGACTACTTCTCCTCTATTCCTCATGTCTATGATAATTCTCATAATCGTAGGTCCTCTCTTCCCTTCTTCATCACTGCTATCCCTATCAATGTTTTTGTTGGCCATATCTCTACAAAAAATAAATAAATAAATTATGTTAGAATGTTATGCATTGAGCATAATAATGTACCATTATATTATCGATACGAATCATGCTTAGAAAGAATTAATCTCAAATGTATCATGCTATTATATATAAATATATATATATATACGAATCATGCTAACACGTTTCCAAATAGATATTAATACTAACCCTAACCCTAATTAACCATAATTAACCATAATAAACGATAAACCCTAACCCTAACCCTAGCTAATTAACCATAATTTATTATAATAAAACCTAACCCTAAAACACAAAAAAAAACCCTAATCCCTAAACCTAGCTAAATGTAATTAAAGCATAATATATAAATCATATTATTATTATTATTATTATTATTATCATCATACACAATTATTTCTCTCTATTTAATTATTCACTTTTATATATTCCTTATTCTCTATATCTATTTAATCCTCATCATCAAATAGCAATCATTAACATATGCATATGTAAAATATATTTGCATTTCATTATATGACATTTCCTATATCTTATTGCTAGTCTTCTATATTTATTAATGAAAATGTGTGTGTGTGTGTGTGTATATATGTATATATATAGTTTTTATGAGTGAAAATGTATATAATTGTACACTCACATTCATATTATATATATATATATGTAAAGGTCTCGGCCAACACATGCATTTGTTAATATATAACAATAACGCAACAAATTCAACAACAAACAACAAAATTTTCAGCCAACACATTCAACGTACAACACATTCAATAAATAAACGAAACCATGTAGCAACATGCATGCATTTATATATACATATATATATACATATATAAGTAGATAAAAAGTTATGAGAGGAAGAACAAACACATACATAAAGTGAGCTAGCTACAAACACGACGGTGAGAATGTTGAGAGAGGCAAGGGCTTCAAACACAACAGAGGATGAAGGTGCAAGTGCTGGCTAGCTAGTTTCGGAACAATGATAGCACGCACATGCAGAGCCAACAATGGCAGAGGCGTGGTGGAGAGTTGGCGGTGCGAGGGTTTCCTTTACTTGAGAGGAGTCGAAATGGTGGTGCACGGTGTGGTGGTGCGAGGGTTTGCAAGGAGAAGGAGAGAAAGAGAACGAAGGTGCAGAGAGTCTGAAAACTTTGGCACGAAACTGAACTGAGCGAAATAAAAGTTTGATTTTGGGGTTTTAATAACGGTTCCTGAGAGAACCATTTTTAAGCTGAGGATTTAATAACGGTTCCTGAGAGAACCGTTATTAAAACATCTTTTAATAATGGTTCTTAAACATCTTTTAATAACGGTTCTTCCAGGAACCGTTATTAAAACCTTCGGACTTTTGACAACGGTTCTAATATGAACCGTTATTAAATCCTCTTTTAATAACGGTTTTATTTGAACCGTTATTAAAACCTCCGTACAAATTTTAACGTTGCCCTTTTAATAACAGTTTTTAACTATAACCGTTATCAAAACTCTCCCACCCATTAATTTTCACGCGTTTGACAACGGTTTTCGAACCACCGTTATTATTTTCCGTTTTCGTAGTAGTGTATACCTATAAGTATACTTGTAATGTTAGGGATCTGAGTATATTATACCTGTGAACATACATGTGATGTATGTAATTGTTTGGGGTTGATGCTGAAACATAAACTATGCTGTAAAGATCATAATTGTGGTGTAGAGTTGGGTTTTAATTATTACTTCAGAGAGCATCTAGAGATGCTTAGTTGATAAGTGTTATAATATTCTAAATGAGCATGCGTGAGCAATATATAGTTTAGTGATTGGTGCGTACCTGTTATGATTATTGTATTGGATCATCTCATGTATATCTTAATGTTTATACCATGTATTGTCATGATGCTTTATAGTTATTGTATTAGGGTTTTCTTCTAATCATACTTCAGATAGTATCTTTGGATTGTTCATTTGGTAAGTTGAGTTGTTTCAAATGAATGAATATGAGTAGTACGTGACCTTTATAGAATTTGACTATCTAAATAATTACTGTATATCAATCATCGTATGTGTATGTATATGTTTTATACAATGTTAATTGTATGCCTTACATGTGTTCTATGTTGTTTTATCATATTAGTTTGGTATAAAGGGTTGCTCAGTACTGTAGTAATGAAGGGTTCATTTTCGTAGGCCACTATCTGTTCAATGAGCAGTGAACTTTGCAGGTCAATTTTAGAGTCTAGTTGAAAGTTGTTTGTTGGTTTTGAGAGCGTAGGTATCCGGTGTCTCCTTTACTATTTGGTCTGCTTGTATTTGGATTTTTATGCCCTCCTGAAATTTCTCTCTTGAGTTTTGGTAGACTGTTGATATTGCTTTTAACTAGCACCATACTTATCTATTATCCTCTGTATTATGACTTTTGTAATTATGTTATTTAAGTAAAGTAATATTTTAGCCTTAGCACTTAGTATAAGGATGACAGAGGATGCTAGACTTATATTGGGTGTGGCGGTAACACCCATTAATTTTGTAATTAACGCTTCCGCAAAACAAAAGTTTTTAGTAGTAAAAATAAAGGTATTACAACATCAAACATAGATTATCCTCCTATAATGTTTATGATTAAATTCACATAAAAATAACAAATTATAGTTTGGTTTCTCAAATATAGTTCACGGAACATAGGGTATTATTACAACTACAATGGGTTGGTTCCCGAACGTTAATATGATCCTATCAATACACGCATTCCCTCTACCAACTATAAAATATTTATTTATTTACTTGTTGCAACATAACTAGAGAAAACCTACAAAATGATTAAAAAAATAAGAAGAGAGTATCAATATTGCAGTTAAATTGCAGAATATTATGGTATCATTTGATAAATTAATATCTTATTTTCATTTGATATGAAATAATGTGAATTGACATTTTTGGGCATGTATTTTAATATTAATTAATTCATTTAAAGTTTTTTCATAGTAATTTTTTTTTGTAAAAGTAGAGATAATTTTGAAACATAAAAAATTATTACATCATCTAAAATTATTGAATCCTACGCTATCTGTTTTTGAAAGAAAATATTTTTAGCCCAATTTTTTATTTAAAAAAAGTTCTTTTAGAAATATTACTTTATACTTTTTTTTACCTCTATTTTTTTTCTATTTTCTTCTTCTTTATATTAATTATTATGATGTTTTCAATATGAGTATAGTTATTATATTAGAAATATTTTTATTAACTTTTAAAATAATACGTAAATTACTAAAATGACTCCCTCTTAGTAATATTTATCCAAACAAACCCCGAGAATAGGAGCATAGAAAAAGAAAAGAAGGGGGAGGTGGAGGCGGAGGAAGGTCCTATAAAAACATTCGATGAAACAAAAGCCAGTACGTTTTAATTGAATGCTACAAGTTTTGAAGCCCTAAAAATAAATGAAAATCGAAGATTGACGACTGAATTACCTAGAGCTCTATTCTCTCACTCATTTCTCTTTTCCCCACAAACGAACAAACTGCCGAATTCTCTTCCTTCCTCCTCCGCCTTCTTAGTATTAGATTAAAACCGCTCTCTCTATCGTTTCTTCCACCATTTTCTGAAAGGCAGCGAGCGTGGTTTTGTCTGTTGCTACCTTACTATCTATCTTTCCCCGACCGATTGACTGACTAAGTTTCTATTCATTCTGTCATCAGGAACACAGAAAGGAAGAAAAAAATAATAGTAATTCTTCGTCTCTTTCAATTTTCTTCAGATTCCATTTCCTTTTGTCCTAATCGATTATGTTTCATTTCATTTAACCTCTGTCTTATGGAATGTATATATTTATGATTATATATATATATATATATATTTATAGTTTTGTTGTTTTGTAACAGATTCTATCAAATAGCTAACGAAGAACTTGATCGAAGAAGAAGCAGCAGCAGCAGGTGGAGGAGGAGGAGGTAGTTACAAAAACAGCAACAGTGATTAATCATATCAACGATATAAAATTAACAAAAATGGAAGGTATGATTAATCGGTCATCATCGTCTCCACTTCAAGACGGTCATTCCCATTCTCACTCTCAGATTCAATCCTATGACGCTCCTCCCGCAGCTGCAACTCACGACGATTTCCTCGAACAAATGTTATCTACAATCCCTAACTGTTCTTCATGGCCTGACCTTTCTAATAACCCTAACAATAATAAATCCCCTACCTCCGACGATCAGCAGACACTGCCGCCTAATTCTGGTAATCCTGATGCTGTTCATTTTCCTTTTGACGATTCTGTTCTGGCTTCCAAGCTTCGTCAACATCAGATGAATGAGAATTCATCTGCCGCGGCGGTTAAGTCGTTTTTGCTTCAAGAACAATTGATGATGTCTAGAGGTGGCGGTTTAAGGTCTCCGTCTGGTGGAGATGGTACAGCTGCTGGTGGTGGTGATGGTGGAGAGGCTGGTGGACTTTTGCCTCATCTCAATCCCTTGAGCTTAGGTGGAGTAGGGAGTGGTGATTCTGTAGATTCTAGAATACTTCTAGCTCGATCACATGGTGAAGTTGCTGCCGTTCAGGTAATACAGTCTAAATTACTGCAGTTTTTTTTTTTATCGATTAATTTCGTTCATTTTGAAATTTGTACTGTTTGTTGTTGTAGATCTTTTTTTAGGTTCTATTCCTTTTATTTTTATACATGTATGTAGAAATTATTTTCCGATATAAGTTATTGTTGTTACGAAAGGGAGGACATGGTTCAGTTCAAGCATTGTTCAATGGATTTGGTGGCGGCGGATCTCTCCACGGTAATAATGGTCAAAACCCGAACCAACAGCCGCAGTTTCACCATTCTCCCCAGGTTCTCAAAACATATTTTCGATTTCCACCTTATAATTTACTATAGAACGATGGTATTCATTTATAACGTCAATGGACCATAACAGTTTCAAAGTTTTTTCAACTATACAGAACTTTGGGTCTCCGGGTGGTGCGGCGGCGGCGGCAGCCATGAATCAAACTCCCGGAAGTGCTTCGAGCGGAGGAGGGAGTGGTCAGGCACCCCAACGACAAAGGGTTAGGGCTAGAAGAGGTCAGGCCACTGACCCACACAGCATCGCCGAGAGGGTAACGAAAAATCATACTATTAGAATTTAAATTTTGAATTCCGAATTATTTAAGCTATATTTTATCTTTTTAGAAAACTTTATAATTAGCACTATTTTGTTTTTTTCACTAACCTAATTGTTCATCTATCTATTTATCATTATTTTTGTTAATTAATTGACGGTTTCCTCGGTGGTGGATCCATATATGCAGCTCAGGAGAGAAAGGATAGCAGAAAGAATGAAGGCCCTACAAGAGCTGGTCCCAAATGCTAACAAGGTAAGTAGTCGGTACGCAGTTTTCTGCAACTACCGATATTCGTACTTATTAAATCATTTTCCTTTTTTTTTCCTTGGTGTTCATTAATGTTGTCCGGTGCAGCAATCAAGGGTTTGGTATAGTTGGATTGGATCGGGATGTGGGCAATTTGGTGGCGAATTAATTTCGAAAAGCATTACTTTTAGACAAATTGAACCATTGACAAACAGGCCACAACATAGCACACACAGAGGACAGGACAGGCGTACCAAAAATCATTAGTTAAACCGAACCATTAACATTACTTTAATCCATCATTCATGCACTAGTTCCATTTTCTGTATCGTACCTTATGAGTAATATGTGAGTATAGTGTGCCAGTCTTAAATAAATAAAAATACTATGCGTACATGTAGACCTTCCCGATCATGTCTGGCTAGTTGTCGTAGTGCTCGGAGATGGGAGTTAGTCGGCGATCAATTTAGGTATGCAAGATGTGAAAATTTGATCATGTCCCATGCATTATGAATCAGTGATGATAGTGGTGGAGAATTGAGAGTAGTGGCTGGGTAATGCAAAAATCATGTCATTTAATTTAGTATTGTTAGTATGAAAAGAACAAGAATTCTATGGTCGTGCGGTGCTGTTAGATTTAGATCTTTAGAGAAATGCATTATCGTGGCCCTGTTTTTGTATTCCGCTAGGTACGTATGATCCATGCCAGATTCCAATCAAATTATTTACTAGTAATTCTTCTATATTCTTCTAAGGAGTACTAGCTATCGTATCTGTGTTTTATATTTTGTTATATAATTGTTATCTTCATGATTCATGACTCATGAGTGATAGACATCGGTAAGTGAATTAATAAAATATCATAGAGTTTATTTAAATATTGATGACCTGTATAGAACTACTGGAATCAAACTGCAAAGTATTAATGGTGTTGTGTGATGTTGTCGACATTGTTCTGAAGATCTCCCTGTTATATATTGAATTTGGAATTCCAGTTTGCAAATTAAAAAGCAGAAACAAAAATTGGTGCAACAAACTAACTCCTTAGAAAAAGGTGCCGGTGAAAATGGTCCATAGGGGATGCTGGTGCCCCCTCCTCTCTCTCGACTTCTTCCGCTGCACCTACTAATTCTTCGTTGTCTATTTGCTGATTAAAACAGGTTTAATATGTTGCCTTTTCTTAATTAATTAATAGCCTTGAAAATTGTGACTGAGCACAGCACAACTCGAATTTTATTCGGCCTAATTTAAAATGACCAATCGAAGCTATTTCATTTGTCTCTTCATTGGATTATTATTATTTATTTTATTCAAATTTTGGAAAGCTGATGAAAAAAATTTTAATTATTTTTTGCTGTGGCCGGCTGGAAATGAACTATTCACAGACGGACAAGGCGTCAATGCTTGATGAAATTATTGACTACGTAAAGTTCCTCCAACTCCAAGTCAAGGTATATAAGGATATAGTACTAGTATTTTCTTTCGGGTTCCAGCCTTCTAATCAATTAAAATTAAAATCTCTCTTTCTGGTCCTTATTTCTATATTATTATTACTTAAATTGTTTCAACGGAGGGCAAGGGTAGATATTGGAAGAAAAATGGGATAAAAAATTAGTCTCACCATAAGTTACATACTTATATTATATAGCTACAGTACATCTTTTTAACTATTACTTACTGAGCGCAGGTATTGAGCATGAGCAGACTGGGAGGTGCTGCAGCTGTTAATCCAGTCGTTGCCGATATGTCCGCTGAGGTAAATTAGTGCCTTCTATTCTACAGTACAGTAGTCGACCATCGCCCCAAACTTGATATAATTATTCCCTCTGTTGTTACTTGTTAAATACTGTCATTACTAATTTAAAAACTAACTTTGACCGTTACTTTTTTAAAATTATTATAGGTTATGATATAAAAATTCAACTGTCACATTCATATTAAAAAATAGTTTTATAATAATATATTTATATTCTTAATTAATATATATTAAAAAAATATTAACGTTCAAAATTTATCTTAAATATATATAATTATAAGTATTTAAAACTAAGTGAGTAAGATAATTACAATTTTCCGGCCTAAGAGGTAAGCCCTAGTAATTGGTACTAGTATTAAAAGGATTTGGGTACCTTCATATGTCGGATTCAAGCTCCCCAAAACTACTGAATTTTCGTGGCAGCATCGAACTATTATGTCCGATTCATAATCAGTGTCTTTTAGTTTCATATACATATATTAAGAACTAAAAAGATGACTACTTGTTAAATATTTTAAGAAAAGTTTTGGAAAATATAAAAATATAGAAAAACAGATTTAATGATGATAGAGAGTAAATTAGGAAAAAAAATCAATATTTTATATTAAAACCATAAAATGACACTTATTTTGGTTATAGTGAGTGTTCCTAGAAATCTGGTCACCAACATTAATGGAAGATATATGCGCCATTTGTGATTAGATTGTCTAGAAAATGCTCTCAATTTTTGAAAAAAAAAATAGTTATTATGACAGATCTCAATTATTTATTTTCCCAATTAAAATATAATATATTATAATATAAAAATATACTAATAATTATTATATTAAAATTAAAAAGTACCAATCAAAATTTATACTTATAATGCTTAAGAATTTTGTTTTAGAAAATGGAGAGAGTTGGAGAGAGCTAGGGCAACCGGAATATAACCCCAAGAGAAAGCAGCACGCGTGCCCACTTTTCCAGATTCCCTTCCTTCTTTCTGTTGCTGCTCTCAGAAAAGCAGGACTGCAGGAGAGAGTAGGGTGATTTACTCCGCGCCCGTAGGTAGGGGTGTGCAAAACCGGATATCCGTATCCATTCGGATATTTTTTCGGATATCCGCTCCGCATTTTTTTAGACCGGATATCCGGGATGCGGATATCCGAAAAATATAGACCGGATATAGACCGGATTCGGATATATCCAATATCCGTATGAAAATACTATTTTATCAATTTTAATAACTTTTTCTATAATATTTTTAAAAATAAGGATCGTATATCAATTAATATTCATATCTATATTCATATAAATATCTTATTTTATCTAAAAGAAGTATTAAAATATTATTATAAATATTTAAAATATAAAAATAAATAAAATTTTAAAACTTAAAACTATAAAAACACAATAATATGGTGTATTATTGAAATAATCAACAAAATATCGGATATTTTTTCGGATCGGATAATCCAAAAAAAAACCGGATATCCGACATTCGGATATCCTTTTAGAATAAAACCGGTTCGGATATCCGAAATGTCGGATCGGATTTTTAAATATCGGATCGGATTTTCGGATCCCGGATTTTTTGCATAGCCCTACCCGTAGGCCCGTACTTTATTTATTGTCGCAACTGAACGCCTGAACGGTATACTATACTACTTGGGTCTCGGAGCAGAAGATACCCCTTTCTCCTCCTTTTTACCCTTCTTTTTTATTTATTTATTTTCTATCTATTTCAGATAATTATTATTAATCACAATACTCGATCATTATTCATAGAAAAAAAAAAATGGTGACAATGTCATAATATTACTTGAGAATCTTTTGTTTCATTCGTTCTGTAATTTCATTCGTGTGAATTGTCTTCAATGTTTTAGTAACTATCTTCGATTTTATATAAAAATTTAAAAAATATTAAAATAATTAAATTATCTTTATTAAAATATAATTAAAAATAATTATTGTTATTGAACATAGAAAAAATATACATAAAAAGTTATAGATTAATTAACATTAAATCGTAAAGTAAATAAATATTTTAAATTTTTTGTTGTAGAGGTAAAAACAAGCTTATTTAAAGCTGTAGGGATTTTTTTCCCCATATAATATACTGATGCAGTAATCATTATTCTTATTTTTTTGTGAGTATAATACGTGGGCTTAATATGCTGAAACGTAAAAACTTTTGCAGGGAGGAGGCGTATCGAGAACAGCAAACGGAAACCAAACAGCACCTTCTACCAACAACAACGACAACACATTGACAGTCACGGAGCATCAGGTTGCTAAGCTCATGAAAGAAGACATGGGTTCAGCCATGCAATACCTTCAAGGCAAAGGTCTCTGCCTCATGCCCATCTCTCTCGCCACTGCTATATCCACCGCCACTTGTCACCCTCGCAACTCCTCTTCTCTGTCCTCCTCCTCTGCTGCTGCTGCAGCCGTGGCTGCTGCTGCCGCCATCTCCGGTGGTGTTGGGAATCCTCTTTCTAATGGTATCATGAATGGAACGAGTGCCTCTAATTTTAACCACCAGAACGGCTCTAACAACGCTTTGATTGTTGCTGCGTCTAATGGGGAAGGGACGCCCACTTCTCCTAATTTGTCGGTGTTGACAGTGCAGTCAGGAGGTGTCGCTGTTGCTGCTGATGGTTCCGTTAAGGATGCCACCTCCCAGTGAACTTGCCAGGGATGCTGACGACGAGCTATCTCCTTTCTTACTTCCGTTTATTTTTACTTCCGTTTAGCGGTTCGTTAGATGGCAGCGACGCCCTTTTTTGTGGATTTTACTTGTATTTCATTTTTGTCCTTCTACTTAAATTAATTATTGCTTGTATAATAAATTGAATGTAAACTCCTCGAAGAAAAAAATGGGGAAGTGGAGGGAGATACATAGAATAGTAGGGAAGAAAATGTCGTGGGGATTGTTCGACAGCCGTCGACTTCGGAAAATGTCTCGGTATATTCGTAAAATCTTGTGCCACTGGCCGTGGAGGAGGGAAAAAAAAAGGGGAAAGTTTTAAAACTACTCGGGCAGGTACCTCACCTGCACTGCACCGAGAGCCGACTGCAAGTCCGCAGCCCACCCCTCCTTGGAGGGGAGTTGAACTTCATTTATTTCCGGACATGACGGCTAGGCAAACATCCCAAATTCCGACGTTTCATTTATTTATTGTGCTTCAGTTTTCTCTTCCCCTTTTTAATTCTAATTTACATAACTTTGGAATTTTGATTCCAGCGCCCGTACGATTTTGTGTCGTCTGGGATATCTTGATGTGTTATTTATTTCTCCGTGGTCTATCTCTCCCCTCGTCTCTTTTATATGGTTTTATATATTATAATTCCAGTGATGGTCGTGCACGCTGTATGTCTCTATTTTAAATTAGCTTCAAACAGAAATGAATAAATAAAATGCTCTGAACTTATTTTCTTGATATTATTAATAAACTCTATCAGATTCCTTTGCCCGTTCTCCCATCCACATAGAGATGAGATCTGAGTAAGCTTTAATAGTAACGTAAAATCTTTTATAATTAGGGTGGACTGTTGTTTGTGTTTGGTGACTTTTAAGAAATGATACCCTTACGACGTTAACAAAATAAATAAATTGAGGTTAACATATATATAACATCAATTCTGTAAGAATAAAAAATAGTAATACTGGTCAGAATGTTGTCATCAAATTCAAAGATAAACATAAAGAATAAGCAAGTCCCCCTCCTTGTACTCCTATGGGTACTTGTTTGGAAGGATTTTTTATTACTATTTTTTTAAGGCAATGCTAACCACAACCCTAAGGGATATAAATTATTTATTATTGTCATAGAAATTCTAGGATTATTTAAAAAAGTCATTTTTTTACTATATATGAGTATTGATTAAAGTAGAACTATATTAATTGAACCACTAACACGTCGTATCATTAACTCCAAAACTTCATATTTAATGCTATAATGGATACCATACAATTAAATATCAATCTTCATATGTAACATTAGTCAATAAATATTAAATTTTGTATAAGTTGATAGACAAAATTGATAATTAGGGATGGCAATAGGTCTTGAACCCGATCCAGACTTGCTACACCCGCCTCATTTTTAGCAGGTCTGGGTATATGAGTTTTAGACCCGATTTGTCTGAATCCATATATATCTTAATGGGTATGGGTCTGGGTCCAGTAGTTATAGACCCATAACCGACCCGCTAGACCCGTTTAGTATATCTGTGTGTGTGTGTGTGTACACATATATAAATACACACTAATATTATGTTTGTCATTATTGTCATAATCTTATTTGAGCTCCTTATTTATTTTTTGAAATTTATTTTTTTATATTTACTTTATAATAATATGTACCATAATGTATTTTAAAAGCATTAAAACACCATTTGAAAAGTTAATGTAACTATTTTAATATATTTATTTTTTCACTTGGAGGATTTTTTTATTATAAAAAATACATATTAAGTTATATAAAATATAAATGTATTTGTATTTACATAGATTATTAATTATTATTTTTTCAAAAATAGTTGGACCTATTTAGAACCTGTTTACCCACTATACCCAATAGATCTGAGTCTAGATCTAAACTTTTGAGACCCAACGGATCTGAGTCTAGGTAATATAAATGGGTCCGGGTCTGGATCGCTGGACCCGACTCATTGCCATCCCTATTGATGATACCTGACTATTTTAAATTTTCATTTTATTTATTAGCGATATACTTATTATCAACTGATATTTATCGATATTTGATATGAATAAATAATAAAAATATACTGCAACACATTGCGACTATGATTCTATTCCTAATTGATACTAGTATAATGATGCTACATGCACATTATTTATTTATTTACATTTGAGAAAGTAGCACGTAATTGAATTTAAAAGAAGAAAAAGAGTTGTTGAAATATAATATTTGTGTTTGAGAAGTTGAAATTCAATTTTCTTTAAAAATATTTGTTTTAACAATTTCATACTTATTCAAAATTCCATATTTTCTTTTAAAAAAATACAAATAAAAATTAAATTTTTATAGTTTTTTTAGGATTTTATTGGATTTTCTCATAATTTTACCATACCAAACTTGTCCGAAAAAATTAGGGATTCTACAACAAAATATATGTATTGAAAAAAATAAAATACAGAAAAATGATTGTATTAAAAAATTCAATTTTTTGAATAAAAACTAAAATATTTATAAAAATTATTTTTTTGAAAATTAATAGTTTTTAAAATTAAAAATATATCTTAGCAATATTTTGATTATTTTCTTTTTTAAATTTTGTACAAAAAAAAAATTAAAATTTTCCATGAAAATCAATCTCTTAATAGGAGGGGTGAAATTGAAGCTAATTAACAGACCACTATTACCCATCGACAACCTTTACTAGAATGATGTCAATTGTGGCATGTTAGCATGGATCGAGGATAAACAATAAGTTAGAGCTATACTTTGATTTATAACATAATGATATAAGTATGTCATTAATTCTTATTAGTAATACCCTTTTTTTAATCATAATTTTATAATACCTAAATTTTTGTAAGCTTTATTTGAGAACCTAAATGTAACTTGATATTTTATGTGAGCTTGACCATAGAAATAATATGAAGGTAATATGTGTTTAATGTGTGATTGTATGTGTGTTTAATATGGGCTAAAAGTGCATTAGTTCAATTTAGTTAAAATGGTAGAAAATAAGTTTTTAGGAGCAGCAGTTGATCGAGGCCTATGAGCTAGACGACCAGACACCAAGGTAAAGCAGACACTTCTTAGGGCTTGGGGGACAACAAAGAGTCAACTAAATGACATCGATCTTCATTGTTTTTCTAATCTCATATTTGTTTTGAATTTTGATGATCATTCCTTTGGCCTTGTGGGCGTAATACCCTCAAATTAGTGGCAACTAGTGGGAGCTTAAAATGATTGATAAGACCATCTATATCAATAAGATATACAATTTTTTTTAGAAAAATCTATTATTAAATAACTCCAAAGTTTACGCATGCTTAAATTGGAGTAATTTAAGGGTGAGTGACCTCTTGAAAAGGTTTATGAAATGTTTGTGAGTTTATTAAAAAACATACAACTCATGTTGATCGGTGGGGTCAGTCATTAATCTTGAAAGCATACAAAGTAAATATTCATGATCCTAGTGAGGTCGAGGTAATACAAATGGTATCAGAATGAAACTGTAGCCACAAGCTAAACTTGAGTGAGCTAGTCAGCTGCTTTGCTAGACGATTCTTGGGATAAACGGAAATAAGACTATTGGTAGTTGAGGCACAACAAGGACATTGTATTCTTGAGTAAGGTGTATGTGATACCCCAAAATTAGTGGTAGATAGTGGAGTTTTAAATAGATTTATATGCCTATATATACCAACAAGGTATATCTTCTTCTAGACAAATTCATCATTCAAGAACTCCATAGTCAAACAGGATTTATTCGAAGTAATTTAAGGATGGGAAACCTCCTAAAAAAATTGATATATGTGTAAGTTGATAAATTAAATATGTTGAGAGGGGATCATGTTGATCTATATGGCCAATTATTATTATTATTATTATTATTATTATTATTATTATTATTATTATTATTATTATTATTATTATTATTATTATTATTATTATTATTATTATTATTATTATTATTATTATTATTATTATTATTATTATTATTATTATTATTTTCCAAAATCACTCTAGAGTAACTACTTATGGTCCTAGTGAGGTCAAGATGTTATAATGGGTCATCCCTAACCTCACCTCACCTTAGATCAAATTATTACTTGTATTGCTCTCTTTAATAAATATCTTAGACTTCTGTCATATGACCTTATCTTCCGCCAATTCTCTTACACACTAGAACTCCATTAATCAAATTTATCATTCAAGAGTTGATCAAGTAGGCTTCAAGTAAGATCCTCTCTCTCTTCCCTTGCTGATTTCACTCCCCACTCTCCCTTTGTATGCCTAATTTTATTTTTTCTTTATTCATTCACCCTTGTGTGCATTATGTTAATTTCTCTCTTTGAGTTTTGCTTAAGGGTTTCAATAACACGTCTCTTTTTATTCTTGCTAGGGAAATTGAGCCTCCCTGTCTCTCCTTATTCCATTTATTTTGCTTTTTAGTCTTCTCTTAATCCTTTATCTATCCCTAATATTTTTTTTAAGTATAAGGGTTTTAGATTTAGGAAATTTTGGAGAGTTTCCTCTCCTTTTCTCCCTAGTTGGTGTGCCAACCATTGTTGGGTATGAATTATCTTCTTCCTATTTGATTCATTATTATTCCTCTAGTTAGTTTATATGTTTTAGTTATTAACTTTAGGTTATTTGTTTTTAAGGAGAATAGAAAGTTTGTTTTGGAGGCTAAAATTGGTGGTTATGTACTTATTTTATTTTGCTATTTTGATTCAAAAGGAGGTAATCTCTATGCACCTACTATATGTATAAAAATCATGTAAATTATTATTATTATGCTTGGGTGTGATTTTATGTCACTATATTTTGTTATAAATTGCCTTAAATATGAGGCCATGTAATTTTATGTAAGATCATGTTGAGTTTATGCATATTAATATATGCATGAAAGCATGATAGACTAGGTTTGAATATGGCAAAGTATTTATGTATGTGTGGTGTGTATTGTTCGGCCAAGGGCTAATTGTCTTTACTAAGCCATATTCTTGTATTTTTGAGCTTGCCATTAAATCCTTTAAATGTTTTAATTTAATTTTGATATATAATACGATAGGTTTTGACCATGTTTAAACTTATTGATGCATGACTTAGGATTTGTGTCTCCTAAGAGAAAATGTGACTTTTTACATATGTCATGCTTATATTTATAGCATGTATACTTTGTATGTATTATGATATGCTAAGTATATGATGCATGTAAAATATGGTTAGCTAGAGAAGCATGTGTTATGATTTTATGTTCTTAAATCATGTGTAGGAACAAAATATCCTTTTACCCATTTCTAGAAATTTTAGAATTTCTATTTTGATGTCTTTTACCCTTTTCATGAGAATTGTGGAGTCATAACTAATTTTAGTTTAAAATGGTTAAAATTGAGATAATTATGGTTTAAGGGAATTTTGGTCATTTATATAGCACCCCAAATTAGTGGATGATGGTAGATTATTATAATGATTGATAAGAATATTTATATCGATAATGTATACCTTATTCTTAAGAAATTTATCATTAAAAAACTACATAGTTAAATGTGTTTGTCTTAAAATAATTTAAGGAACGGTGACCTATGGGAAATTTTTTTTCTAGATGTGTGTGATTTGATAAAAAAAATAAGATAAAAAAATGACATGTGTTGATTTATGGATCCAATTATTAATCCCAAAATCCCTTTAGGTGACTACTCATGATCAATGTAGGATTGGGGTATTACAAATGGTAATACAGCAAAACTACATAGATGAGCTAAAGTTGAATGAGTAAGTTAGCTGCTTAGCGGGATGATTCTTAGGATATATTGTAATGAGATAATTGATGGTTGAGGCACATCGATGACATTGTGTTCTTGAGTGGGCTTATATGTAATACTCCCAAATTAGTTGTTGATAGTAGAGGCTTAAAAATATTAGTAATACTACATAGTGTTTGTTTGGTATATGAGTAATAGGTGTGAAAAAATCACCCTTGCATTTTATATATCTATTTCAAATTAAATATTATTTTTTGAAAAAAAATCCATTTTAGATGTTAATTTGATTTAAAATGGGTATATCATTAAAAATGTATGTATTATTCTTAAATATTTGATATAAAAGACATAAAATAGGGGGAATTTCCCCCTATTACCCCCATACCAAACAAGCACTTATATTAATTAGTTATACCTTCTTTCTAGGAAACCTATCTTTACAAAACTTAATAGATAAGCATGTGTAACTTAGAGTATTTTAAGGACGGATAACCTTCTATTTTTTTTGGGACACATGTGAGTTGATAAAATACACGGTCAAAAGGACTCCTATTGATTTGTGGGGTCATCCATCAATCTCAAAAACACTTCAAGTAACTATTTGTGGCCAATAGGATTGGGTGTTATGGATGGTATCATATCAAAATCATGATCCTAAGCTAAACTTAGATGAGTTGGGCAGCTGTTTAGAGGGATGATTTTTTAGATGGATTGTATTGAGATAGCCAATGGTTGAGGCATGATGAAGATGTTGTGTTCTTTGATTAGGCATGTATATAATACCCTATTTTAGTGGATTATCATAGATGCTTAAAAGTATTGATAAAACTACACATATCAACAAGGTGCACTTTTCTTTATAAAAATTCATCTCTAGAAAACTTCACAACTATATGTCCTAAGCAGATAATTTCAAGGGTGGGTGACCTCCTATGGGGTTAGAGTGTTACAATTTATGACTATATATGCAAAAGAGTTGAATTATTGGACATAGAATGACCTTAGTGGTGTTTTTTTAATAAGTAATGAAGTTTTTATTTACTACCAAGTGGAAAAATTAAAACTACCAACCAATCAAAACCTTAATACAAAGTAAACTAAGGTAGCACTAGAAGTAGCACAATAACATATTATCAATGTATCATCCCCATTGTTCATACTTATGTTTTGGAATAAAGGAAAAGAATATACTATCTATAATGAACACAATCTCTTTCAACACTAAGGCATTTGATTGAAATCAATTCTTGAAAATTCTGGAGTTCCTTCCATACCAAATAGAGGAAACAAAGGGTGCACACAAAAACTTCTTTCCGGGTCCTCTTTTCTAAAATAATCATCTCTTTAAACCAAGATTCTATTTTATTCTTATGGTCAAAGTCTTTTTTGAATTTTCCCCATATTTCCAATCTATATAGACAATCAGAAAAGAGGTGAGAATGGGTCTGATGAGAGAGCAGAGTCACAGAACATAACACCGAGGAAGACGGTTATGCTACTTAGAGCAGGTGCATGAATATGGGGTATGCATGGCTTCATGCAACGTTTGTTAGCTAGCGTAACGTTTATTTTTAAGTACTAGTTATTGTTATTTACTTTTAGTCAACGTTTGTTAGCTAGCATAAAGTTTATTTTTAAGTACTAGTTATTGTTATTTACTTTTAGTCAACATTTGTTAGCTAGTGTAACGTTTATTTTTAAGTACTAGTTATTGTTATTTACTTTTAGTCAGTTAGTAACTAACTATTAACTAGCTAGTCTTAAGGGAATTAATGCTTTTGGGAGGGAATGTGCTTGTAATCTTTTGAGAAGATTCTCGGTTCCTTGGTTATATAAACCATAGGAAACCGAGTAGAAACACACAACTTGAATAAGAAGAACAACCTTAAGCATTGCTTAAACCCGAATTCTGTGTGTATTCGTCTCGAAACAAAACCGAATCTGTGTGAACAATTATGTTCTCGAAACCTTAATCTTTATTTCTGTGTGGTTTAAAGATTAATTTATCCTTCTAACTTGTGTTCCGTCGTCATCAACCCATTCGAATCCCCATCATCAACCTCCATACTTCGTTCTCATCAAATACTCCCTATAAACTCCATCCAAGTCCGAAACTCTAACCGTACACACATCAATTTGGTATGAAAGCCAAGGTTGTGGTTAGAGTGAACAAATTCTTCAAGACCAACCATGGCAAGTCAAGAAGAAGAGTTGAGAGATATTCTCAAAGCACCGGCAGAAGATTTTAAGGATGTCAAGATCCGTATGGGAAGAATCGAGGCTTCCTAAGCACAAGGGTCTCATGTGCAACAACCCTATTGAAGAGAACCAATCGAAGTGGAGCATGCAAGGAGAACGTCCAATCGGTTGGATGACGAAGAAAGCATAGGAGACTACGGAAGGGCACATGAGTCCTCTAGGAGGACGTATGATGGCATAGAAACGGGGATCCGTTTTGACTTACCCTACTTTGAGGGTAATCTCAACTCGGAGTCGTTCCTTGAATGGTTGCAATGGATCCATATTTATCATGCATGACCTCCCTATCTTGTTTCACCTTTCTACCAATGGATCAATATTTATCATGGTTAGGGGATTTAAAAATTATTTTGAGTTTCTACAGTTTCCTCATAATAGAAAGCAGTGGGTTCCTAGTATTTTGGTTCTCCTAGTGGGATGAACAACATTTAAGAAATTACCATCTTCAACCAAAAAAATTATTAAATCTGAATGGTTTTTGTAATACCCCAATTTGAGCGGAGTGTTATAAGGATTGATATGACTACTTATATGAACATGGTATACCATCCTTTTGGTGATTATATCCTAAGAACTCCACAGTTAAGCGTGCTGGCCGTGGAGCAATTTTAGGATGGGTGACCTCCTGGGAAGTTTCAGAAATTTTCTAAAAGTTTCTCGGGAAGCACGTGAGTGAGGACAAAGTGTGCTAAAAGGACTCGTGTTGATTTATGGGGCCAGCCGATCAATCCGAAAGCACTCCAAGGTAGCCCCCGCGTGGTCGTGTTGGCTCGGGGTGTTACAAATGGTATCAGAGCAAAACCGTGACTGTGAGCTGAACTTGGATGAGTCAGTCAGCCACCTAGCGGGACGATTATTGGGATGAACTGTATTGAAACAGTCATTAGTTGAGGTGCAACGAGGACGTTGCGTTCTTTGATTAGGGGTGAATGTAATACCCCAATTTGAGCGGAGTGTTATAAGGATTGATATGACTACTTATATGAACATGGTATACCATCCTTTTGGTGATTCCATCCTAAGAACTCCACAGTTAAGCGTGTTGGCCGTGGAGTAATTTTAGGATGGGTGACCTCCTGGGAAGTTTCGTAAATTTTCTAAAAGTTTCTCGGGAAGCACGTGAGTGAGGACAAAGCGTGCTAAAAGGACTCGTGTTGATTTGTGGGGCCAGCCGATCAATCGGAAAGCACTCCAAGGTAGCCCCCGCGTGGTCGTGTCGACTCGGGGTGTTACATATTTCTTGTAGGCTTTCCTTCTCCAAGCCGAACCAAAACTATGCAGTTGTTTGAGAGTGAAGGTGGTAAGAACTTAGCATAAGCATAAGTAAAAACATTGAGCCATACCACATTTACCAAAGCATGATCCAATTTGCATGCCATTACTTTAGTACATGCTCTATTAGTACACCAAATTAGAAAAGAGCCATAGTCTTTTAGATCTATAAGGCCTAGAGATTATACCACATGGTAAAAGTGAACCATATCCTGTTGGCAAGGGGTGCCTTCCCTATCTATTTGTAAACCCTAAGAACAACATTAAAATCCGCCATAAGAAGCAAAGGTGAGAATACATAAGTAAGCCAAGTTAACAACCATTGCCAAGGAGACTTCCTAACCTTTGTTGTATTAAATGCATAAATAAAACCACAGTGATATGATTTCCATCTTTAATATCAATTGCTTCATAGAGTATGCATTGGTCATAAGATTAAATGTGTTGAATTCTCTAGTACATTAGATCCCATAGAATCCAAATTCTACCATTATGGTGGTAAGTAAGTTATTAAAATTGAGCCAATTTCTTGCTTTATTTTGCCTTATCTTTTCAGTTTTTTGCTTATTTCACCCTAGTTTCAATAAGACAAACAAATCGATGTCTACTTCTTATTATCCATTCCTTTATTGCACTTTGTTTGTTCCTCTAACATTATAGGACACTAACATAGGTCACCTGGGTCAATAGAGCATTACCTCTCCCCTTCCTCTTGTCCCTCAGACTTGTTCTCTTGATGCATCATCTAGAAAGAGTTATCCATGTCAAGTGGCCCATAAGTATTATGAATAGTAGACCTTAGAACATAAACTTGAGCAGAAAAAAACTTAAGCGAACCTTGAATTGGGGACACTTGATTATTTCTTGATTTACTATCTTATATAGCTTTCCCTTCAGTGCTTAGGTTAGTGAGGTATTTAGGAACATCATTATGTCTTCTATCCTTAATCTCCACCCATTCCTATCTTTTCTGATCAACAACTATGGGTTTCGTCCTATTCCTAAGGTAACTAAACCCATCATGAGTTGAATAGTCCCATTAATGATAGTACCATGGCATCCACTCAAACTCCACTTTTTGATGAAACATAGTGGCATCTAAGCATGATAAAGACACTATCACATAGAGGTCTCTTTGCATCTACCTCAGCTAACACTCAAGGATAAGCTATACATTCTTTAATCATTGTAATTGAATCATCACAAATAGGATTACCCATAAAACTTGCTATCATGATTAGAGATCGAGATGACCAATACTCTAATGGTAGATGGGGTAGTCTGATCCACATAGGTACAAATTGAATTTCCTCTTGCATGAACTTCATCTTCCTCTACTATATTTTGAGGATAATAGGTTTAATATAGTAATTCCAATGTTGGGATGAAATAGTTTTGCAATATTCCTCAAATGAAAATTAAAGGATAAAGAAACTAGCTCCATGACAAATTACCTTAGGTGGCATAATTTGGTTCTAGTGGAAAAGAATAAATCCTTGCATCTAATTATAGGAAGGGGAATCACCATACACATATCCTACCTGAGCATGATTTTGTTCATCAAGGTCATGATAAAACTCATCATGCCCTAATTTTATCACAATCTGACCATCTTCTATACAAGGAGGGACGTAAGATAGGTTTAAACATTTTTATGGGCTTCTAATTGATGCCACTTGATCTCTCCAAAGTGTTCACCTTGATTTAAATCAAAAGGATTTTTAGGAAAAATTAGGTTTTATGATTTCAATGCATTAGTATTATTATGGTCTTCCTTTGATACATTATTCATAATTATATTTGTCAAATTCACAAATTCATCTATCATTGAAATGAAATCTCTCAATATTATCCCAACCATTTCATGTAATTATTAATAAAAAAAATTCAACCCTTATATGGTCTTATCTTTCTTTGAAACAACAACATGCATAATCAAAGTAGAGGGAGAAGATGAAATACCCCTTGGTCATTAGAATTGCTTGGTATGTTGGTTTAACAATTGTCTCTGTGTAATACCTTTTGGTTTAATGGAATTATTTTCGTATATTGGTTTTAAATTGTCTTAGTGCATTAATTTTTATGTTTATGAGTGTTAATATGGTGCTTATTGGAAAATTCTTAAATATGTTTCAATGTTTTCCCATCATGGGATACCCTTGGTGTGAATTGGATTAATGAAACAACCATGATATAGTTAAGTGTGTCAGCATGATGACCATGTGAATTTTGGTGATGTATGTGTTTTTTGCATGGTTACCATTATTAATTATTGTATTTATCCCTCTTTCATATTTATGAATGCTTACTATATGTTTAACTTCAATGTGCTCCATTTAACTTTTGCACGTTTAGTGTTATATAGCGGTTTACTTAGCACTGTTGTATTGATGGGTTCACTTTCATGGTCACTTGCATATTTAATAAAAAGTTTTGACCTTGGAAGTTGTTGGCAGCTTTGGTTTTGGTCATCAAAATTTAGAGATATTCGGAGTAGCTCATGATCTCATTTTGAGATTTGTATATATATTTTTTCTCTTATTGTTGTCCTTTGTGACAACAAGTACTTTGTAAAAATTAATCCTTATTATCTCTAATATTTCTTTAGCTTTGGTTGTCTCAATATTGGATTAAGTGTTGACCATACTTATTTTTGTGTTTGAGTTGTTTTGCCTTGACATCCAACATGAGTTATATATTAGTCATATCTATCTCCATGTTAGATGTAATAGTAACACCTAATTATTTTATATAATCACTTTGCTAAATTGAAAGTTTTAAGAAGTAAATATGAGGGTATTACAATTTTTAAATTTGTTTTTGTTATAACAATTACCACCTTTTTTTCCAAAAGATTTCAAGAACAAGCTTTGAAAACTAATAGATTTATATATATATTATTAAAAACTATAAAATAATATTATTTTAAAATTATTTTCAATTTGAATATAATAGTTATTATTTTACATCATAATATATTATATTTTGAGAGAAAAAAATTATCTCAATTTTTCCTAAAAAATAATGATGATTTTTTTTAAATAGAGGGAATAAAATAATATATTATAAAACAACAACATTAATACATAATATATTTTTTAAATATTTTCATATATTAGATAAAAGAGTAAAATCGCATAGAATGAATGAGCTCTAAGAAAAAGAGAGGAATGGTTGTTGTGATAAGAGTTTCTAACAGTGTATTGGTGTATTGGATCAAGAAAGATATAAATAAAAACTTGTTCGATTGTTCCAAAAGTACCTATATTCTACATTGGTTAAAGAGGTAATATTGAATACCTCTATTAGACTTCAACATAGCCATAGAATTAAAAGCCAGATTACCTTAACGAAGTAGTCAGTATTTATTGTTCTCATCTTATCTTACTATGTATAAAACAATATTTTCCCTCTAAAACTTAATAGAAGCAAGATATCAAATTGATCAACAAAGATAGTGGAAAGTCACTTGTAGTGTTTTAATCTCTTATCTATATATAAAAAATATATAATCATATCTACTAACTAATTTTTTTTTTGTATGTATATAAAAAAAAATGAAAACACCTTTCTCATTATACCCTTTTCACTAAACCCAATATCCTTTTTCCTCTCTACCTGTAACACCCTAAATTTTACTATTAAAAATTTTTATTTTAAAGTGAAATCATATAATCAAAATACGGGATGCTACCACCATAATTGACGTACATCTGGTTTACCTACTATTCATACATCAATCACAAAGCTAAAACCATTTAGAGTAAAATAGAGTAATTATATATGAGATAATCTTTATAAATACAAATATGAGTTTAGAGATTAACTCTGAAATACAACAACATAAATTGATAGCATGTATTAAAAAGCCCAAAAGGTATTCGGAAAAAAATATATCATTTGGATAACATGACTCTTCACCTAAACACCTAGTATAGAAAAAATCACTCCTCCCCATACAGTGCATCAAAGGTAGGAAAACCATTCAATAGGTCCTCAAAGACCTACATAAAAGCATCCAAGTCATCTACTAGTAGGAATGAGCAAAACCTACAATAAGGATGGCCAGTACACTACATAATAAGTAAGGTAACAATACTATCGAGTTAGTTATATAGTTAAATATATACATTCATAGCAAATGATAAGTACATGTGTGGAACACATAAATTATCATAGGGTGAGTACTGATTTAGGCCTCTTTATTAGATATAAGCATTTTTCATTCATTTATTTACATTGAGTTTAAGGACCCTATTATTTTTAAACCAATGGAATGGTTTGAATCACCTATCAGGAACAACACACCTGAGTCACTATTATAATTTTGTGGAATGGATCCAACACCTCTTGGGGCATAACATTCCTGAACCACTATTTTTAAACTAGTGGAACGATTTGAAGCATCTTTTACTGACAATACATCTGAGTCACTATTATAGTCTGGTGGAACAGACCCATAAACACCTTGGTCTTGACTCACATACTCTTACACTATAAATCATTGATATCTTATCAATTAGGTTACTTATCTTAAATTATATTCTTATTCATGATGAGTATAGAGCTCCACTATTCTTAATCTGGTGGAACGGATTAAAGCATCTTTCAGTGACAACACACCTGAGCCATTTTTATCATCCGGTGAAATGGATCCATAAAACACCTCTCAAGGAAAAAAGATTTTGATCCACTATTTTTAAACTGATGGAATGGTCAGAAGCACCTCTCAGGGATAACACACTTGAGCCACTATTATCGTTCGGTGGAACAAACCCATAAACAACTCGACTCGACTCAAATAATATTTCACTTTAAATGGTTAATGTCGTATTCATGTTTGATTTAACAAGTGCATAACATATTCAAAAAAGGTAAGACGCATCATGAGATTGTAAGGCCATTTTCTAGGGTTAGGACCCTTATATTTCCCTGAAACCCTAATTTCACTCTTTTATCATAACTCTTCTTCTCTTACTCTTTTAACCACCAAACATAGTACTTATTCCTCAATATTATTATTAGTATTATTGTTGTTGTTGTTATAATAATAATAATAATAATAATTATTATTATTATTATTATTATTATTATTATTTTCATCATCATCATCATCATCATCAACAACAACAACAACATACTCAAATTTCAAGGCCTAACTCTAAGGTCTTGCACATACAATAATAACCCTACCTCAAAAATTATTATTCTCAAAACTTATAAACCCTAATTTAACAAATCCATCATAAATTTTATTGTAGGCTTCAAATAAATATTAGATTTAATACACATCCCCAAAACACTAATTTTAAAAACAAATTCAAATTTCGTGGTCTAACTCTATCGTTTTACAAATGTGATAATAACCTCCTCATTTTAGGATTACTATTCCCAAATCAAATCGTTTTCATACTTTGATAAATTTAGGTCATTCGCCACTACCCTATGCACTTCATATAAAGGTGGTGTGGCGTTTGATGAAAGCTCCGAAAAGGAGGTGGGTGCTACGCTTGAAGTCACCAAAGAGTAGGTGGGTGAACCCGTTGTTGGTGTCAAAAAAGGGAATAAAAGGAAGGGGGAGGATGCGGGTGAAATTGCCAAATAGAAGGGGATGTAGTGTGGTGGTTTTGCCCAATGGTTGCTAGGGGGTTTAGTATTGGTTGACACAATTAGTGGAGGTGCCTTGATTGGGTTCATTGGTGGGGGTTTTAAGGTTGTTTTTGTAGCAGCAAGGAGTTGAAGGAGGAAGACAATTATGTTATTTCTACATAAAACAAAATGGAGAGTAAAGAAGGTGGTCGAGGCATTTATTATTGGGTTTATATATACACACACATGTATAGAGATGGGGGTTGTGATTGGGCAAAATTTCAACACATACCCTTAAGCTGAGGAGGGGGAAGTTGATGGGGGTAAAGGGTAGTTTTGGCAGGGGGAGTCATGCACATAAGGGGACAAGAATAGAAAGGGGAAAATATGAGGGAAAGAGAAGAAAATGAAAAAGGAGAAAAGGGAGGTGGTGTGGGTTTAGATATTGTTTTAGGTTAGCAATAATTTAGGTTAGGGTATTAGGATAAATTTGTTAAATGATCATTCAGGATTAGGTTTATGTTAGGAAAGATATTAATAACACAAAATAAAAATTAGGGTTAGGTTAAGATTTTATAATTAGGAAGTTAGGCTAAGATAGAAAAATAAACTTTCTGAGGTTAAAATTAGGTTATGATATAAATTACTCATAATTAAGTTATCTACAATTCAGGGTATTACACTACCTCTATACACACCCTCTTCTCTATCCTACAATTTTAGTATTCACCCCATCTATATATGCACCCTTTCATTTTTTTCCATGGATTTGTGTTAGGTTATGTTCTATCCCTATTAATATCAAGATATCAAGCGTACAAGTTTTTTTCATTTTTTTTCAAGTGGTTCTATATCTAATTAGCTAGTAGATTAAACTAGATCTAAAAATTTAAATTATAAATGTTATATATGAAAAAAATTTGTCCAACTGATCAAAAATATTATAGTGGCTAGAAGCTTCACACTAGACTCAGGCAAGGCTGGAGGCTTGCACACCAAACTCATGAATAGTTGGTTTCTTGCACAGTTAAGCTTAAGGATATAAATGATCTGAGCCAAATTAGTATTCCTCTCGATTTGAATAGTTAAAAGCTTGGTTTGACTCACTCATTTAGTTAAATGAGTTGAACCCAAGCCTTATTTTTAGGCTCAATATTAAACAAACCACGTCGGAGACTCAGAATGTGTGGCTCAGCTTGGCTTTTTTAAGGCTTGCTAACAACTCATTTATATGCCCATTAATAGTTCATTAATAAGATCAAACTATTAAAAACATTTTTTAATAAAATTTAATTATATAATAATTATATTATATATAAACCCTATATATAATATATAATAGAGACAAAAAAACATTTAATATAATAAAATCAGACCCAAATGGATATAAATTACTGGAATGGAAAATAAACGAAAAACCTAACTCCTAACCTTAGCTCCACTGACCTACTATATCAATTATTCAAGAATAATTACAAAATTAGTCTCTTACTTTATCACTTCTTTTATCACATAACTCACACCAGTTGCCACTAGTCATACCTTCTCAAAACTCTCGACTTGAGCATGTTGGGTTGATCATCACCAACGTAGTCACTACACCACCACACCAGCCCACAACTTGTATCTTCCTTGCCATTCATTTTTTGTTGCCCTAAATGGCGAAGCTCACGCCATCTCCTTTGCCCTGACATCATCCCACTTCTCATCTTAATTTTAATTTTGAATATAGCCATTTCACCATCATTTCTCTACTCATTCATCTATTTCAGATATGTTGCTACACTTTATAATTTATTTTCGCATCTTACTTCTATGTTCTTATTTAATTGATTCATCATATTTGGGTTCAAATTTTAGTTTGAGTATTGTTGTTTTTAGGTTCGGTGGTGTTCAATTTTAGTGAGTTCTTTAGTGTTCGATTTCAATGAGTTCATCAAATACAAGTTCAAAATACAACTTTAGATATTCTTCTTTAGTTAAAAATAACCTCAATTAAACTTTGATTTCATTGTGTTGTAGCTTCATTTGTGTAGATTTGGTATGGATTTTGGAGATTCTTGTAGTTCTTATAGCTCTTGGCTTTGTCCTTTCAAATTTTTATGCCAACCTTTATGTTTAGTGTATCTAGACAACTATTAAGCTTCTAGTATGGAGTATGAATGTATTTTTATTTTCTTGAAGCAAAATATGATGGATGATTCATCTAGGTGTTTTATCCAATAATTATAAGATCCATGAATTCTTTTATGCATTATTAAAAGTAATGACCTTGATCTTTTTTTTCCCTTTTTTTTCTTGTCGGGGTATTATTCCTGCTTCTCCCTTTGGGAATTGGGTTATGCATTTTTATCATTGTGGTTTGCATTTTCACACTATTATTTTTTATCATTGATTTTTTATGAGAGAATTGGGATATATCTCTATAGCACTCATGAGTACCTAAGGTCACATAGGCCATGGCCATTAAAGTGCTTGCTTATTTTGTATTGTGGAGTTTGATAACATTAAAAGGGGTGTAAGTGCTTTGGGGGCCTCAACATAGTCCATGTCGTTCAAGAGTAAATCACTACTTAGATTAAGTTGTTGCCTACCATCAACATGTGTATTTTTTTTTTCTTTTTATGATAGCAAGGGGTTGTTGCATGTAATAAAACATTTTTGTGGCTTATGGGCTCAAGTTCTTTGATTAGGTTATTGTTAAGCATAATTTGATTTTATATTTGATTAATAGTTATCTCCCCCCTTCCTTAATGCATTTGACCTTTATTTCTCTTGGAGTTCCTTGTTATTTGAATGTGCTCAACCTTTTTAATTTTGCATCTTATATTTACTCTTGACTATTGGTGAGGGGTATGTTGGTTGTTTTTGTGTTGGATCAATTTTTTCTACTTTCTTTGTGTATTTGATCACTTATTAGTTATCATTTATCAGGATAGTATTTATTGAGTGTGTTAAAATGAGGACTACCCAAAAACTTGGTGTGAATCTTCCTAAAAGTATGAAGATTCAAATGACTAGAAGGTAGGTAAAGTTTTTGTGGTTGAAGATTAGGAAGAATAGTGTGAATCTTCGAGTAAAATTCAAGGAAGAATTCAATAAGAAATTTAAATTTGAATGTTTCTCCAAGAACACATTCAAATGAACCTGTCTAATAGTACACAAAGTATTCTTAATTAGTATCATTCACTCACAAAAGAGAGAGAGATAACCAATTGTTTTACTTGTATTAGATTTTAATAATTCTGAACATATGTTACACCATCATCGACCACACCTTATATAGACAACTATAACTTTGTCACATCCATTGCTAATTAGTATACTAAGGTAGCTAGAGTAGTATAGATATGGCTAAGTAGCACACTAACTAGTAATAGCAACATAGCACTAAACTCTATAATATATGAATCAACGAGAATTATTACAAACAAATGTAGCTAATTATTACATAAAAATAACTAACAAGAGTCCTAATTTACAAAAAAAATGATAACTAGGTCTCCTTAACTTGTAAATTTGACTTCCATGCATAATAGCTTCCTTTAACCTGCAATAACTTGTAACATATAAAATCTTGGGTATGTTGACATCTTGAAGTGAATTAATCTTCTCCTTGCAAATATGTTACATACCTACAAGAATTCATCAAAGTGCACTCGTTAAGGTTAGTTACATTATTAATATTATTATCAAGACAAAGAATTTGACTGGCTCCATAACCAAGTATGCAAAATCTTCATCTTCTTGAGAATCCATGGATGCTCCTGCATCACAACTATATAGCTAGTAGCTAGTACTCATGTACTAATACAAGATTAAAATGAGGCACACCACCAATCTAGATTGAGTAGCTAGTAGAGATATATATAACACATTTTCCACTTGTTGACTAAATAAATAATTTATATACATATATAGGGTGAGGTTCACATGCAAACTTTTTTTATTATACAAACATAAGAACCAATCTCAACCATTAGATCAAAATTAAATCAACATTCAAGATTTTAATAATACCAAACCAAAAAACTAACCCAAACCTATATCCAAACCAAATATCCAAACCTCTAAACCATAAACCCTAAACCCTAAACCCTCTAAACCCTAAACCCTAACCCTAAACCCTCTAAACCCTAAACCCTCTAAACCCTACACCATAAACCCTAAACCCTCTAAACCCTAACCCTAAACCCTAAACCCTCTAAACCCTAAACCCTATAAACCCTAACCCTAAACCCTAAACCCTAAACCCTAAACCCTCTAAACCCTAAACCCTCTATACCCTAACCCTAAACCCTAAACCATAACCCCTAAACCCTAAACCCTATAAACCCTAAACCCTAAACCCTCTAAACCATAACCCTAAACCCTAAACCCTCTAAACCCTAAACCCTAAACAATAAACCATAAACCCTCTAAACCATAAACCCTAAACCCAGAACCCTAAACACTAAACCCTAAACCCTAAACCCTAAACCCTAAACCCTAAACAATAAACCATAAACCCTCTAAACCATAAACCATAAATCCTAAACCCTCTAAACCCTAAACCCTAAACCCAAAACCCCCTAAACCCTAAACCTTAAACCATAAAACCTAAACCCTCTAAACCCTAAACCTCAAACCCTAAACCCTCTAAATCCTAAACCCCAAGCCCCAACCCTCTAAACCCTAAACTCCAAACCCCAAACCCCAAATTCCAAACCTTAAACCCTAAACCCTAAACCCTAAAATGTCTTGTGCACAAACACGTGGTTGAACTGTCTTTGCGTAAGCACCAATTCCTTGCAGAGGAGTCACGAAACGACATGCAATTCCTAAACCCAGGCCAATAAACAAAAGAAATAAGTGACAACATTAGCCATATAATAATACCGACCCAAAGATAAATCAGCAAAGATACAACCACTAGAAAAAAATACAAAACTATTAATCAGACTAACATACAACCAAGTATTGACAATACAAAAACAATAGAAAACAATCAACAAACATAAGGAAGAATTAAATTAGACAATGAAGAGTATATGAATGGAGTATATGACTCCATTTCTAGCCCAATTCTATGTATGAACTCTTTCTGTGAGATTTGGAAAGATTTGGAGGAAACTGATTGTACCCGCATTATATCCCTGAACTCTCACCACAGAATAGAAAATAAGGAAGAATTAAATTAGACAATGAAAAGTATGAAGGAGTTGTATTGATTTCAGCAGTGGGGGATGTGGACAACCAAGTATTTGAGGCCCTGGCACCTCCCTCTAACAGACTTCCTAGCAATCCATCCCCCTGCCCTCTCACGCCTGAACCCTATTTATCCACTTCCCCGCCCCCACGTCACTAATAGAAAAGATACTAAGAGACAACCAATAACTGAAAGGAATAACCCCATGAACAAATCACTCGGCACAAAAAAAATCAAGCTGATGCTCGATGTTGCTGATAATGGAGATTATCGAACAAGAAACAAATATTCAGACATAAATCGGTAATACAGCACCACACCAGCATATACTACACAAAATATACAACAAATTGACAACAATCTCTTCAAAATACCAGACCAATCAGCATAGAAATTAAATCCAAAATTAACAAAATCAGTCGGTAATACCAGAACAATCAGCACAAAAATCAAATTAAAAATGAACAACCGCACAAGAAAAGCCGAATCACGTAAATAAACATACGAATTAGATGAGAGAGGTCGGAATTATACCGACGGTGTGCACTGAGGTGGCGGTCGTGGAGGTTGCGCTTGACTGCTGCATTAGTTGTTCTAGCTGCAGCAACGATGGAGCTCGTACTCAGGTCGCGTTGCCGCTGTGCTGCGCCACTGGTGGTGCTTGTCCACGTCCGATGTGCAGCAAAATATTGTGTATTGGCGGTTGTGTTGAAGAATGGAGGAGGCGAGGTATGGTCGAAGTGAACAGGGGCAAAAATGGCGATGGAGAGATGCATAGACGGGTGCGATGGAGAGAGAGAGAGACCGGAGGTGCAGAGAGGGAGGCGAGAGGTGCAGAGAGGGAGACGGGAGGCGGGAGGTGCAGAGAGCGGGAGGCGAGAGGTGCAGCTAGAGGTGGCAAACGGGTCGGGCGGGTCGGGTTCGGGTCGGGTCATAGCGGGTCGGGTCATTAACGGGTCGGGTCATAGCGGGTCATTTGACTATTGCGGGTCGGGTGCGGGTCGGGTCGGGTCACTAACGGGTCGGGTCATTTCGGGTCAATCAATTTGGCGGGTCGGGTGCGGGTCGGGTCGGGTCATTAACGGGTCGGGTCATTTCGGGTCAATTTGTCGGGTCGGGTCGGTTGCGGGTCGGGTCATTTCGGTTGCGGGTCATTTCGGGTCAATTGTCGGGTCGGGTCGGTTTCGGGTCGGGTCATTTCGGTTCCGGCCTCCAGGTCATTTCGGGTTAATTTGTCAAGTCGGATTAGGTCCGACTATTCGAGTTAAGAAAACTCGGATTCGGATAATTTTGGGTTAACTTGATTGGTGGTAGGGTGACTAGGGTCGGGTTGGTTTCGGGTCATTTTCTAGTTCACGTGAGTAGGTGGCTTCGGCCGGTTCAGGTCATTTCATATTTTCATGTAATAATATAATATGATAGGTTAGTTATGTTCGAGTTGTTTCGAGTTAAATTGATGGGTGGGGTCATTTGACTCATTTCATACAATTTGACGGGTTGAATTCAATTAGTTACGGGTTAACTTAATGGGTCGAGTTTTGACGGGTTTACTCATATTCGAGCCTAAGTAATTATCATTTCATAAATCATAAATATTAGAGACAGACAATCATAAGATTAATATTGCAGATAAAAGAATTAAAAATATTAAATGCGCTTTATTTTCACAAATAAATAGTAAAGATATTTATAAATTTTAATAATAAAAAATATTGCGCTTTGAATCAAACAAAGATATTTATCATTGATTATAATTTATTTGATAACTTAAAATATTTAATTACTTAAAAAAAGATAATTTTATAAAATAAAGATGATCAAAACAAGATTATACAATGTATAATTAATTATCATTTATTACATTGTATATATTAGATACAATAATAAGATTACTAGTAAAGATAAATGAAATAAGAATATTATATGTGTTTTATTTTTACAAAGGTAAATAATAAAAATATTTATAAGTTTTAATAGTATTATATTCGATTGCTTAAAATATTTATAAATTTTTAAAGTAAAAATATTAGATATCTATAATATATTATATTTACTTAATTAGTTAAAATATTTGATTACTTAAAAAAAGATAATTTTATAAAATAAAGATGAGCATAACAAGAATAAACAATGTATAATTATCATTTACTACATTGTAAATATTAGATACAATCATAAGATTATTAGTAAAGATAAATGAAAAAAGAGTATTATATGTGTTTTATTTTTACAAAGGTAAATAATAAAGATATTTATAAGTTTTAATAGTATTATATTTGATTGCTTTAAACATTTATAAATTTTACATGTAAAAGTATTCGATGTTTATCATATATTATATTTAATTGATTACTTAAAAAAAGATAATTTTATAAAATAAAGGTGAGTATAACAAGAATATATAATGTATAATTATCATTTATAACATTGTAAATATTAGATACAATACAATTATAAGATTACTAGTAAAGATAAATGAAATAAGAATATTATATGTGTTTTATTTTTACAAAGGTAAATAATAAAGATATTCATAAGTTTAATAGTATTATATTTGATTTCTTTAAACATTTATAAATTTTAAAAGTAAAAATATTAGATGTTTATATTATATTATATTTAATTAATTAGTTAAAATATTTGATTACTTAAAAAAAGATAATTTTATAAAATAAAGGTGAGCATAACAAGAATAAACAATGTATAATTATCATTTATTACATTGTATATATTAGATACAATAAAATCATAAGATTATTAGTAAAGACTAAATATAAATGAAATAAGAGTATTATATGTGTTTTATTTATACAAAGGTAAATAATAAAGATATTTATAAGTTTTAATAGTATTATATTTGATTGCTTTAAACATTTATAAATTTTACATGTAAAAATATTAGATGTTTATTGTATATTATATTTAATTGATTACTTAAAAAAAGATAATTTTATAAAATAAAGGTGAGCATAACAAAAATAAACAATGTATAATTATCATTTATTACATTGTATATACTAGATACAATACAATCATAAGATCACTAGTAAAGATAGATAAAATAAGAATATTATATGTGTTTTATTTTTACAAAGGTAAATAATAAAGATATTTATAAGTTTTGATAGTATTATACTTGATTGCTTTAAACATTTATAAATTTTACATGTAAAAATATTAGATGTTTATTGTATATTATATTTAATTGATTACTTAAAATATTTGATTACTTAAAAAAAGATAATTTTATAAAATAAAGGTGAGCATAACAAGAATATACAATGTATAATTATCATTTATTACATTATATATAGTAGATACAATACAATCATAAGATCACTAGTAAAGATAAATGATATAAGAGTATTATATGTGTTTTATTTTTACAAAGGTAAATAATAAAGATATTTATAATTTTTGATAGTATTATATTTGATTGCTTTAAACATTTATAAATTTTACATGTAAAAATATTAGATGTTTATTGTATATTATATTTAATTGATTACATAAAATATTTGATTACTTAAAAAAAGATAATTTTATAAAATAAAGGTGAGCATAACAAGAATATACAATGTATAATTATCATTTATTACATTGTATATACTAGATACAATACAATCATAAGATCACTAGTAAAGATAAATGAAATAAGAATATTATATGTGTTTTATTTTTACAAAGGTAAATAATTAAGATATTTATAAGTTTTGATAGTATTATATTTGATTGCATTAAGCATTTATAAATTTTACATGTAAAAATATTAGATGTTTATTGTATATTATATTTAATTGATTACTTGCAAAAGTATTATTTTTTTATCCAATAATTTTTATATCATTTATTCTATCTTTTTTTTCATATTCATTTCTCTATATAATTTATCTTATTAATTTCTCTAGTTGTATTTATTTTATTAACATTATTATATTTATATTTTTATTGTAATATTTTTATTAATTATTATTATTATAGTAAAAAAATATAATAAGTTATTTTAAACATAATTTAAATTAAATAATAATTTTATATATTTTCATTAATTATTAATTATTATATATATATTCATATAAATTAAAAATTAAATAATATAAAATATTAATATTAATATTATAATTAACAAAAATAATTAGATATTATAAATTTAAAATTGATGAACGTAGAATACTAAATTATATTTAAAGTAAATTAATAATATTAAAAGAAAAAATATAACTAAAACTTTAAATTTAGGGTTGTAACGTGAGATACTCTTGATACGAGGTATAGTTATTATTTGTTGGATTTTGTAGGTGATAAGTGATAAATTGATAACTAATAAATGATACTATTATACTCTTCTATTAAGAGTTTCTTCAAATAGATGGATTAGTAGATGTAATGAACATGTTTTGAAAATCATTTTATAGGATTATAACTGGATGTTTGTCTTTTTTATTTTGGTTTTTTTTTATTAATAATATATCTTATTAGGATATCATTAGTAAATAAGAATGGCTAGGGTAAAATTATGAAAAATAAGTACAATTTATAAAATACTATATTTTTTAAAAGCTTTAAATGAATAATAAAATATATGTAATTTATTATTATTATTATTATTATTATTATTATTATTATTATTATTATTATTATTATTATTATTATTATTATTATTATTATTATAATATATTTTGATGTCTGATCAGGTTAATATTGAGTCAGATCGGGTGATTGTCGGGTCGGGTCAACGTTGGGTCGGGTCAAAGCGGGTCGGGTCAATAACGGGTCGGGTCACTATCGGGTCGGGTCAATTACGGGTCGGGTCAATGACGGGTCGGGTCGCTATCGGGTCGGGTCAATAACGGGTCGTGGGTTGGGATCGGGTCGGGTCGGGTTCGGGTCGGGTTGATTATTATCGGGTCAGTGCCGGGTCGGGTCGGGTTGCTAAATTTTGCGGGTCGTAACGGGTCGGGTTTCGCTCGGGTCGGGTCGGGTTGGGCGGGTCGGGTCAACTTTTGCCGGCTCTAGGTGCAGCGAGAGGGAGTGCGAAGGGGGGTCGGAGGTCGGGATTAGATGTGCAGACAGGGGAGCGGGGCGGGACGGGACGGATAAGAAAAGGTGAGGAACAGTAATAAAAATAGGAACGCGTTTTCGACCGTAAGATATCTCAGATCCAACGGTTGAAAACCGTTCCTACGTTTGTACAGTAGAAATGGTCCGCACATGATCGTTGATCTATATATATATATATATATATATATATATATGTTTGTGTGTGTAATCTTTATAGCTAGCTAGATTATATTAATACATTATTACTAAATGTAAATATATAATAACTATAATATCTAAATTAATAATTTTGATTGCCTTTTTGTGAAGTGATATCAATTTAATTATATATATATATATATATATATATTTGTTAATATATCTTTATTATAATGATGACATAATAGATTAGCAAATTCATTTTTTTAAGGTTGTCTGAAAAACAACTATTGTTTCCATGTTGATTTGGTTTTAGGTTGAAGAAGTTTACATACTTTGGTGTTTGAAATTTTGAATTCAACAAAAATCTTGGCCAGTAGCTGGCATTATCAAAACCTTATTTTTTGAATTATATTATCACTTTATTATTTTTAGTAGTTTTTATATATATGTGTACTTCTATACCATGTGCTTTCCTTTTTAATAAAGTAAAATCAGAATTTTGAATTTATATTTTTAGATGCCTCATATATTTTTCTTATTTTGATTCTTGTATTAAATTGATTAATAAAAAACACGATTTGATATGTCACCACAATCTAATTTTCTTAATATCCTTACTAACCTTATTTTTTTTATGTAGTATGTATGCAAGTTGAATAAACATGTTGTAGTTTTGAATTATACTTCTTTATCATTTGTTTTTGCATCTTATATAACATTCAAATTTAAGATTTTTTAATAATATTATTAGTTTGGTAGGTGTTGTTATTACTTCTGCTACCAAGTTTTTTTTTGTTTCCTTTTTAATAATCATTTATAACTTGTGACTATGTCAAAATTAATATCATAAATTTTCTTCTTCTAAACAAGGATCAACCTTAATACATTTAGGATATTTCTTTATAAGTCCAGCTATGGAACAAGACAATTACATGGTTGAAGTTCTAGAAGAAAGATTTGAAGAACCATGTAATAAGAATGAGGGGGAGCCAAGTACTACAAGATAAAATAATGAAGAGAATGAGGAATGTACCATAAAGAAAAAGATTCAAAAGAAAACTTTGATGTTATGGTTAGAATTCAAAGAGGTTACACTAAGGGATGGAATAAAGAAAAAAGAGTGCAAGAAACAAACTTGAAATTATTGCTGATGGTACTACTTGCCATTTGAAATGGCACTTGTCAACTTGTACATGTCGTTAACCAAAATGTCAGTAGGATTTATCTTTGACAAAATAAGAGGGGGTAAGTTTTACTACTTGCTTTAGATTTGATCCTTTCAAATTAAGAGAGGTTTGGGCTAAATATGTTCTTATGCTTGAATACCCTTTCAATATGATTAAACATGAAATATTCAATGAATACTTAAAAATTTTAACTCCTTATTATAAAAAAAGTGTCAAATGTTATGGTAAAATAAGATTGCACTGTTGTTTATGACCATTAAAAGAAGAAAATGAAGTTTGTGTTGAGCAAGGTGCAAAATATTGGTATAACTACTACTTTGTGGAATTCGGATGCTCAAAAGATCCACTATATAGTTGTGACTGCCCATTACATTGGTGATGATTGGGTGTTGGACAAGTATATTTTGAATTTTTTTTAGTTGCCTCCTTCTTGTATTAGTTTGACTATTTTTAATGCCTTATACAAATGCTTTGAGGGATGGAAAATTAAAAATAAGGTATGTAGTCTTATTGTTGATAATGCAATGACTAATGATAGAGGTGTTAAGATAACAAGATATGGCTTTGCTTCCAAGAATAAGCTATCTTTTCTTTGGAAAAATATCTCTCATGAGGTGTTGTGCCCACATCATAAATTTATCGATGTAATATAGGCCTGATTGTATTAAGCATATTACAATAAATGTGTGAGAAAGTGTAAAATATTTGGTGGACTCTAAAGCTATTTAGCTAGATTGTTAAGCAATTAGTGTTGACTAAAAGAAAATTGGTGTTGGATTTGATCACAAGATGGAATTCAACTTATACCATGTTGTCCATTACTTTATAGTGTGAAGATATATTTTCTATGTATGTTGAATAAGATTTAAGATACCAATGTTTAACAAGTACGAAGGAATGGAAGGAGATAGAGGGCGTATGTGGATTTATTAGGATTTTTAATGGGATTACAAAAAATATCTCAAGAAGTGAGTATCCTACATGAATTTTATTTTTATGAGAGATTTGGGTGATAAAAGAAACACTAGAAGAGAAATTAGTTTGTGATGAAATTTCTATGCAAGTAATGGCCAGGATAATGAAAGAGAAGTTTGATAAGTATTGAATTGAATGCAATATGTTGATGTATTTTGCTTCCATATTTTATCCTTGATACAAGATGATGTTACTTTATTATACATTTCCTATCATTTACAAAGATGATGGAAGAAATTTTTTTGACAATATAAAGATAATATTGAGGTAAACTTTTGATGATTATGCCTGACATTATGTTATTATATCCTTGATACAAGATGATGTTACTTTATTACACATTTCCTATCATTTACAAAGATGATGGAAGAAATTTTTTTGACAATATAAAGATAGTATTGAGAGAGATTTTTTATGGTTATGCATGGCATTATGTTATTATATCCTTGATACAAGATGATGTTACTTTATTACACATTTCCTATCATTTACAAAGATGATGGAATAAATTTTATTGACAATATAAAGATAGTATTGAGAGAGATTTTTTATGGTTATGCATGACATTATTTTAGCATATCCTTGATACAAGATGATGTTACTTTATTATACATTTCCTATCATTTACAAAGATGATGGAATAATTTTTTTTTGACAATATAAAGATAATATTGAGAGAGATTTTTGATGATTATGCCTGACATTATGTTATTATATCCTTGATACAAGATGATGTTATTATATTATACATTTCCTATCAATTACAAAGATGACGGAAGAATTTTTTTCACAATATAAAGATAATATAGAGAGATATTTTTGATGATTATGCCTGGCATTATGTTATTAGTGTTCAAAATGCATTGGAGAAGGATAGTGGTGGTCAGGTTGAGTCTAGTAGTGTCATTAAGAAAGGAATATTGTCTAGGAAATCAAGGTTTGAAAATTTTATTAAGAGTGCTAGTACCTAACAATCTATGAATGTGAACACACACACACACACACCCCATCACATAAATTATTTAGTCTATGAGCATTGGGTAATATAGAGAATCTAGGTCGAGATGCTCAAATTCCTCAAGTATTGATCTACAAGGTATATCTCGTCCATCAACACTTCTATTATGAAGTTTTAGCCATGTCTCAAATCACTAGTATAAGATAAAGGATCACCATCCAAGAGATGCATATGCTATATTAATGTTATTAGAAATATTATCTTATAAGGTGAGATAAAAATAACAATAAAGTTCAAAATATCATTAAATTTATAGACAAAGACATACAGATACATAGTGAAGTTGTGATTGAAGATGCAATAACAATAATCTTATCAAGGCCTTTTATCCTTAGATGTGCACTAACTATATGAATAAAGTGTTGGTTGCACTATATAGAACCACACATAATATATGATATCATGTAACAATGAAAAGACTAATATTACGTTATTCTATCTAGTGTTGTATAATAATGATCCCCTACCAATGTGAACATTTTGAATATGCATCTATTTTCCTCATCTCTTAATAACAAATAGGCCATTGCTCTAAACCTACAATTCTCATTTCCTTCTATATTATGTCAGCTCTTGATGAATGGTATGGTACAATAATTTAAATTACACGCATATGGAAGTTGAGGCATACTAGATGTGACACTAGAAGCAATTTATGTCTTTTCTTCTCCTCAACTTGTAATACCCCGTTCCTAGTTATGTGTAATAATGTGAAAATACTTTATTTTATATGTAATTAATTATAGAAAGTATTTTTAGATATTTTATAGCTTTAAGAGCATTTTTGGGTGATTATGTAGTAATTATGGTTTTGTTGATATGCATAGTTTGCGTATTAAATATTATTCATGCTTATTAACTTTTAAGTTACACACTGAAAAATATTTTAGTAAAATTTTATTTGAATCCTAAATTAGTTGAAATGTAAATATAGAATTAATTTTATTTGTATTTGTTTTTAATTTTGAGTTTTATACTCGAACTATGTAATGAAGGTATGTTAGATAAAAATCATATCAAATGTGTTTTATAACTTCTAGAAAAATATATTTGGGTTGAAAATTGGTAAATAGGATAATATTAAAATTTGTATGATTTTAGGATTGATTTTTATATTTATTTTAATCTTGTTAGTTCATTATTAGGTCAATATTTTATACATTCAAACTTGTTTAAAATATCAAAATTTCCATGTGAGTTTATAATATTATTTCAAGTCTTCCCATATATTTTTAAAAATTTTCTTACATTTTCTTATTTGGTATTTTTTTTATTAATTTGAGTATTTTTTTATCTTCCACCACTAAAAATAATCTCTAAATCCTAAAATTACTATTGAGCCATGAAATTCCATCCATACTCTTTCATGATAAAATGTTATACCAATTTTATCATTTTTCCTATTCATTCCACCAAAGTTGAGTTAAATTCACTTCTTTATACTTCTCACCTACTTTCTTACACCAAAATATGTTCCCCAATCAACTTTATCATTTAGGTGTGATTCAAGATACCTCCAATCAGATCTCTCCCTCCTTTATTTTTTGATTTTTGATCCTCACTTCCTCCATATGCCCCCATTCACCTCTCATTTCATTTATTCAACTTTTGGTGGAATTGTACTCTCCTCTCTTCTCCCTTGTTATTTGAGTTTTTACCTATGTGTTAAATAACACCTCTCCTTTTCTTCTTGCTATAGTAAACCAAAGCCCGCTCTATTTTTCTTCCATTTCTTTGTTTGATTTTCTTCCTCTAATCCTTTATCTAACCCCCATTATTTTTTTCTTAAGTATAAGGGTGTTAGATTTAGGAAAAAGTTGAAGGTTTTACCCTTACTACCTCCTCTTGGTACACCATTCAATTGATTGGGTATAGATTCTCTTTTTATTTTTGGTTATTTGCTATTTTATTTTTTGATTCCTAATGTTGGGAGATTTTGATTTGTAAAGATAATAAAGAAGGTTAGTAGGAGTCTAAGTCTCTTGGTGGGTTTTTGTTTTTCATTTTTTTTCTAATTAGCTTGGGAAGGAAGTAAACCTATTCTACTACTAAATATGTGAAAATCATGTGGTAGCATATTAGGGTTTACTGATTATTATGCTTAAGTGTGATTTTATGCTTTCTTGTGATTTAATGGAATAAATACACGGCTCATGATAATTTGTATTTTTTTCTCTCTTAAAGTATGCTAGTAAAGAGAATAAGGAAGGTTAGTAGGAGGCTAAGTCTCTTGGTGGATTCTTGTTTTTTCATTTTTTCTAATTATCTTGGAAAGGAAGTAAATATATTCTACTACTAAATGTGTGAAAATCGTGTGGTAGCATGTTAGGGTTTATTGATTATTATGCTTAAGTGTGGTTTTATGATTTATTGTGATTTAATGGAATAAATACATGACTCATGATCATTTGTGTTTTTTCTTAAAGTGTCTTAGCCATGAAATAATGTGTGAGAATGCTATTATTATGTATTTTAATTTGTGTATAATAATATGATAGAATAACTATATATGTTGTAAAATATTTATGTATGTGTTTTAGGGATGGTTCAACCAAGGGAATTATTATCCTTTAAAAGACCTCAATGTCTATTTTGAGCTTACAATTATATTATCCACACGTTTTAATTAAAGTTTGAAGTATGATATGTTGAGATTTGATCATGTATGTGTATAATAATAAATGATTTAAGTTTTGTATATGTAAGGGGTATTTTTTTAACTTTTTTCTTAAATATCTTATTTTCCATCATGTATGCCTATTATGTTTTATATTATATTTCAGATGAGAAGCATGTAAACTATGGCGTGATAGAAATGCATGATTAGGATTTTATGTGCTTTATAAGCTTAAGTGTGTTTTAGGGGGAATGATCGAAATCATTAGAATTAAAAGGAATAGTTAAGCATGGATTTTTTTTATGCGTGGTTTATTATCACTTTAATATAATATTAATATTTAAAGTGAAATATCTCAAGAACTGGGAATAATTTACTCTCTAGGGCTAACAATCTTAGAGATATGGTATGAGCCCTCGCTTTGATTTGGTGGTTTCATCTAATGTCTTATCATTTCACCCAAGGCCCTAGTCTACTCTAATTATTTCTTGGGACTTATTAAAGGATATACATACTTAAAGATTATGTGTCATAGATAGGAGGATAATGTGTTTCCTTGGTGCACTAGTATAACTAGTGTACTTTATATATCTATAAGTAATAAATATGGAGGGTACTAAGTTACCTTGTGTGCTAGTATGACTAATCCACTTTGTACATCTTTGGATTATCTCTTGTATTCTATTGAGTAATTTAAAATGGTAAAAATCTTGTATTTTTCCCTGTAGAATGTATTTATGGTTTGGTTGTAGTTGCCTTAGTGAAACATCCCTTCATTTTATTGGTGATATTGTGGTGGTTTTTAGAAATGGTTGATTATGTTTTTGTGTTTCCACTATGGGACACCCTCATCATGGATTAGTTTAATGACATGATTTTAATTTGGTTAAGAATTATTATATAATGAGTATGTTATATATGAATGTATATAATTAAGGAATAATTATCATATTTAGTTATCGCATATGTTATCATTATGATTATGCCATGCTTACCATTTGTATACCTTCTATGTGCTCCATGTGGCCTTTGCGTGTTAGTATTTATATAGTGGTTTACTAAATATTTTTGTGCTAATGGATTTGTTTTATATTCCCTTACATATTCAATAGGAAATTATGACCTTGTAAGAGTACTTTGAAGGTTTTACTTGATGGATAGAGTTCAACATCTTTTAATCTGGATATTTCTTAGAATCTTGTGTGCCCTTATGTATTTCCTTTCTTTTGGTTTTGGTATCTTTTGTTCGATATCTTTTTTTTATTAATATCATAACTCAGATAATCTTGTAGTGTAATATATCTTATTTTCTTCTTATAATGGTTCTTATTAATTTAATCAGATAAATGTTTTTACTTTAGCACTTAGTATAACAATGTTAGATAAAACCAAACTTATGTTAAGTATGGAGGTAAAATTTTGTGTTTTAAATATTTTAGCTTCCACAAATAAATCTTTTTAATGAAATTTTCTAGTGCTAAAACTAGGAGTGTTACACAACCACAACAATGGCTATGACCACAGACACGACCATGCCATCAAATGAATAGATTTTTCCCAACAAACTCCTAACTCGACGGATCTTTCTTTGTGGATATTTTCTTCAAATAAACCATACCATATTGTGCTTGTGGTCCTTCCATATCAATATGATCTATATGAATAATATAAAAAAAAATCCTTAGCAAATCAAACTCGCTCTAATGATTTCTTCATTTCCTCAGCAAACAAACTATGTAGTAAACCATTTGTTGCATTCTGTCCTTCCAGTGGATTGACTGGTGCATCTATATACAGTTTCCTCTAAAATGAGTGTAGGTACATGAAATAGGAATTGTAGTAGAGCTGTGTAGGTAAACAACCAAGCTCATAACAACAAGGTAATCTTTATGTGCATCATAGGTAACACTCACATGGTTTGTTTTTTTTTATCAAATTCCACTTCGGGTTTCACTTGTGTAAAGGCATGTATAATGCAACCATAATGCAACCAATGAAACACAACCTCTTATATTAGAACATAATAAAGCCTTGTAATAATGATACATTTTGATCCAAGATTGCTCCAACTCTACTCTAGCCTTTCTATGTTGCAAAATTAGCATGGATTCAATCTTACACCAAATAGAATTACAGCCACCATTTGATGATCCAATGAATCTCTTCAATGAAGAATGATAACTTTCAACCCTATTTATTAACCACACCAACAACAAAAAAACCATAATATGAATACATAACGGTTGTAAGTTGGCTTACAGATATAAAATAATTCAATTATTATGCAAATAAATACATAAGTATTCTCTATGTTACAATACTTATCCATCATGCCCTCATTGATATTAAAGAATTGATCAACCTAATAATAAAAAAACATCTCTTTGTATTGTTCAAGTCAATAATGTGTCAAATAAGAAAAAATTTAAACATATTCTTATAACTATTCTTAAGTTATGCTAGTTGATGCTTATATTCTTCCTCATCGGTGGCATAAATGACTTAACTAGGAAAAATATGATCAACTATATTTATTAGTCCAAACTCACTATTTGTATGTATAGTGGTTGTGTAACACCCCAAAATTTACTACTAAAAAAATTTCATGTTACAGCGGAAGCATAATTAAAATAATCGGGTGTTACCGCCATAATAGACATACGTCGGGCTTACCATCCCAAATTTATGTCAATCACAAGGATAAATAATTTAAAATGCTCAACAGGATAAAACCAAAAACGAGAGAAGTTTCATAACACCAAATATGAGCTTGGAGATTAACTTTGGATTACAATAAAAAAATACTACAAAAGGGATACCGTGGATCAAAAAGTCCAAAAAGGGTATCCGGGTAAAAACATCATCCGGATAACATGACTCTTCGCCCAAATACCCAGTGCAGATAAATGTCACTCTCCCCCACACACTGCATCAAAGGTAGCGAAATCATCAACTGGGTCCTCAAAGACTTGCACAAAACCATCAGGGTCATCTGCTCGTGGGAATGAGCAGCACCCATAAAAAGGATGATCAGTACGCTACATACTGAGTAAGGTAACAATATAGTCGAAACTAGAAAAACATATAATTACATACATTTACAGCAAAAATTAGTATACGTGTGAGATAAAAAAAAAAAGGTAATACAAGATAATTACTAGTCCAAATTCGTGTTATTAGAATATATCATCATCTACTCTTTTATTTACGTTGAGTTCAAGGACCCCACTATTCTCAACCGATGGAACGGTTGTCCCACCCCAGGGCAAAACGCTCCTGGCCCTTATTCTTACCGGTGGAATGATTAATAATATACAATCCTGAGAAATACATCTGACCACTATTCTTACCGGTGGAACAATTAATGGTATACATTCTCGGGGTAGAACGCTCCCGAATAATGTTCTCGTCCGGTAGAACGGACATACACAACTGGTCCTGACTCATGATCTTTTACTTTAAATGATTAATATCTTATTCATGATTGGTTTAATGATACAACATAATTAAGGCAAGCGAGGGCATCAAAATGCAGATAACAATACCGTTCTCAAAGATTAACATGTTTATTTTCCCCAAAAATCCTAAATTCACAATTTAAGCATAACTTCTCCCATATTGATCATTTATCCACCAAATTTATTATATGATCCTAAAATAATAATATCATTAACATACACAAATTTTGAGGTCTAAATCCTACGTCTTACACATGAGATAATAGCCCTATCTTAAAAGTTACTATTGATAAGGCTCCAACAATCCTAATTTCACAGGTAAGTCATAGCTTCTCTCATAAGGATCATATAATTACCAAATTAAATATACATCCTCAAAATACCCATATTAACAACATATCCAAAATTCGTGGCCTACATCTAACATTTTACATATGTGATAATAACATTACCGCTTTATGGCTACTATTCCTAAATTTGGCTATTTTCTCATCTGAAGAACTTATAACCTTCATAATCACTCCCAAACACTTCATGTGATATTATTAGCATATTTTAATCCATATAACACATTAAAATACCAAAATTCCCATATTAACAACATATCGACAAAAATGCCCTTGAAAATAGCCAATACCCTTATTTTACGAAAATCTCATACCCTCAATATCCCTTCTTCTTTTTTCCCAAATCCTCCTTTGATCAGAAAAAATCTTAAATATAATTATTTCCCACTTTTAATAATTCATTAGGCCCATACTACTCTCCAAAAATCTATACTTATCCACAAAAAATACATCCTAGCGTAATATCATCGTATTAGCATATCTTTTGATATTCTCACTTCCTTTCTATCATATAATTCATATTAGTATATCATATCATCATCAACATTAATTTTAATAATATAATAACAATAAAATGATAACACATATAATCATACAAGCATTTAACACAAAACCCAAAACATCGACTAGTATCCTTACTCATAAGGCTCCAGTCTCTAAACACACTTATCCTAATCTGCTTCTTCCGAAACTTCTATAATATCACCTAATAATATTTTAAAAAAACAAAATTATAATTAATAATATAATTAATTAAATTTTAAGGTAATGGAAAGGAAAAAATAATGGAAAAAAACAAACTGGAGTTCAAAGGACGGTCGCTGGCCAAGAAGGCTAGCAACGACACAAATTGTCGTTGCTAAGGAATGAGCAACGGCAAGGAGGGTTGAAATGGGGTGGTAGGAAATGGTGAGGGCTGCTGGAAGGGGGTGTAGGGAATGTAAATGTGTACCAAATATAGGGGAGTTTTTGACAATTTTGCCGAAGGGTAGGGGGAGTGTTTTGGTGGTTTTTGCCGATGGTTAGAGGGGTGTTTTCGGTTCGTTGTTGCTGCAACTTGGGGGGTAGGAACGGGTGGTTTTGCTGCAGCTAGGGATGGTGTTTTGATGATTTTTTATGCATATAAGGGTGAGGTAATGTAAGGTTTTTCCGGTGGTGGTGGATGTGGTGTGGTAATGGTTGCCGAAGGTGGGTTTTTAGGGGGTGTTTTTGGGCGGTTTTGGCAGCGGTAAGGAGGGGTATTTGGGGTAATTGTTTTGACAGAAAATTTGAGGAATAATGAGCTAGTTTTTTGGCTCATTAATGAGGTATATGTATATATATATATATATATATTTACACACTCAGAGAGGAAGAGGAGGGGGTGCGCTCGGGCAAAATTTTCAAACCCCAACCAATAACCGCAGGAGCTGGGAATTGATGGGGTAGGGGAATGGTATAAGGGTGGCACGAGGGTGGTGTGTCGGGGTAGAGGGAGAGTAGGGTGAGGTAAAAAAATAGAATAGGGTAGGGGCAATTTATTTAGATATAAAAATGGGTAAAGTATCCGGGTAAAATTTTATCCGGTTACCGGAATAGGTTTATTTGACGAAACGGATATCGGTTATGATCCAAACCTAGGTTTAAAATTTTAATACACGCCCTCTATTATATTTTCGCCTAATTAAATTTTATAAATAATAATTCGTAATAATATTTCACATATTAATAATACTTTTAGTACAAACATCCTACAATAATTATTATAAATAACACACATAATTACCAGTTATAGTTATTAGGGTTTTCTAAAAATGGGGTATTACATGTTGGTATAAATGGATCCATCAAGCATTTTACCTTATCCACGATACATACATAATTATATATCTTATCTAATGAAAGAAAAACATATGCAACATTACAACTCTTCTTCATCGAATCAACCACAACAATCTCTAATAAAGGCATCTTGTACTTATTTGTCTTATGCGAGAAGTCCATTTGTAGAAAATATGGAAATGCTCATACAAACTAAATTGATGTAGGGTGTGCAAATAATAAATATGTTATAGTGTTAGTTTCACATCTCTTTTAATCCATTGAATATAATCATTATCCAATATGTTACATAGGTATTTACAAAATCATTTGACCTTTAATTTACTCTGACCTTAGCTTTTGTCTTGCATTATAGATTTGTCTCCTATTAGTTGCTTTGTTATTAAAATGTATTCTCGGATATATTTCTTTAAATATTTTCACTTTGACTTTAGTTAAACTACTCAAGATTGAATGTCCTTTCTTATGATTTACTAATTCATGAGTGTGTTACCCATGGAAAACACATAAAGACCATCCATCATATTTACTTTTAGTTCCAAAAAGCTCAAAAGGACATTAATTCTTTTTTGTTTTTATAAACCGAGGATCCTCAACATCCACTCGCTTAATACATTTACACTCATCAGTCATTTCACATTTTATTTAGATCCTACCTACTCCACTACCATTTGCTCCGAATAAACCCTTTTTAACAATAGTTATTGGTATCATACGATCTAAAGTTTCATCAAGATTGGAAAAAAACTTGACCAATAATAAAATAAGTTGTGTAATCCAAAACATCTTCCTTATTATCAAACATCTATCCCATTCTTGATAGTTAGAAATGAATATATCAACAAGGCATATAAAAATACATATGAATATACATATCATGCAAACAAATAGGAAATAAAATAATATATAATAAAAAAGGTCTAATCATACAATATGCATGCCATAAAGTCTCAAAAAGGATAAAAAATAATAAATAATAATCAGAACAATGTGCGCATACTATTATGCCTATTCTACAAACTATTATGCCTGTTCTACAAACTATTATGCCTATTCTACAAACTACTATGCAACAAAATTTAGATGCATGTTTAATGATGAAAAAGATGTTAAGAACTTAGCATAGCAAGCTGATGAGAAGACAAATGATGGGCTTCTTAAACATCCAACTAACTCTCCATAATGTATGAAAATTGATAAAACATTCCTCAAATTTGGTGATGAATCAAGAAATCTATGTCTTGCACTTTCTACTGATAGAATGAACCCGCACAGTCAATGTATCTCTAACATATGGCCAATAATTTTGGTGATATATAATCTACCTCCATGGCTATACATGAAACACAAATATATGATGTTGTCTTTACTTATTTCGGGGCCAAAGCAATTGGGAAATGATATTTATGTTTATTTAGCACCTTTGATCAATGATTTAAAATTGTAGTGGAACATTGGTGTTGAGGTATTTGTTGTATATCGTCAAGAACACTTTACATTGAGAGTAATGTTTTTCTGTACCATAAATGACTTTTTGTCCTTTGGGAACTTGTTTGTTTACTTTGTGAAATGTCATTATGCATGCTTGATATATGAGCAAAACACCTCATTTGTTTAACTAAAGCATAGATGAAATTGAAATACCCCAAAACCCTAATTTAGCTAATTATGGCAAATTTAGGGATTTATTAGGAAAATTAATTAAAATAATTATTTTATTAACATAAGAGGGAGTAATTAGGGTAAAATCAAGAGGAAATTTATAAATAATTTAATTGGAGAAAATTAGGGTGTTTTTGCTAATTAAAATGAAATTTAGGAAAAATCTCTCAAAAACCCTAAATTAAACTAAAAAGGGAATTTAATTATTATTTCATTAAAATATTATTAATTTTTAAATATCCCAAAATAAAAAATATTCTAAATACCCCAACTCATCTAATTATCCTTTTTCCCCTTTTCTTTTTTCCTTTTTCCTCCTCTTTTTCCTTTTTTCTTTCCTTCCTCTCCTTTCTCCTCTTCCTTTTCTTTTTCCCCCGACTTGGGCTAGCCTAGCTACCACGGCCCAAGATGCACTCCCCCCCTCCTTTCCTCCCACGCGGCCCAGGCCTACACCTCCCTTTTCCCTTGCCAGTCGGCAGGTCCGGTTCCTTCCTTTTCTTCTTTTCCCCTAGACTGACCGGTCCGCCGCCCCCTTCTTTCTTCCTTCTCCCCTTGACCCTTCCTCTCCCCGATACCCAACCATCCCACTTCACAGTGCAGGCACGCGTGTAATACCCCTAAAAATCACTACTGAAAAATTTCGTTTAATGAAAAGGTTTAGCAGAAGCGAAATAACAAAATAATAAAACTGTGAATTCGGAGGATATTACCGCCATACTTAGTACCAGACCAGTTCACTCCTACCATTCTAATACCAAGTGCTAAGGCTAAAGAGGTTTATCATCAAACACAAGTCAATACATAAAGTGATAATTCATAAAAGAACTGAATCGTTCATCATACAGAAATCAGAGTGCAGTTAAAGGAGTTACAATCCAAGGCGTAAGTAATCAAAGTTTCCAAAGACATAAAATACCGTACAATAGAATAGAACTAAAATAAAATGATACAGGATAAAACGAAATGAAATATTGAATCAAGCCAGGTCACTCTAGATCCCCATGCCAAGTCCAAGCTCAACTCTCAGCCCCTCCCGATGCCTCGTAAGTGTAGTTGGCATCGAAGAAATCATCTCCTACCTGCACAAACTCAGGTGGGCCCTCTACTCGTGGGAATGAGCAGTATCCATGAAACGGGTGGTCAGTATGCTACGTATTGAGTAAGATAACCATGCAGTTAAGGCAAAACATAGAAGGCATATAACACAAGCATGATCATATAGACATTATACAACAATACAGATAATGAAGGTCGGATTACAGTCTAGATAACTTATTCTTTAGATAGATGGTCAGCATACTCATTTCACACATACTCTTTATCATTCCATGAGAATGCAGGAACTCCACTATTATAGCCAGTGGATTGGAATACAAAAAGGACAGAACGCTCCTGACCACTATTATTGTCGGTGAACTGGTCTCTAGGGCAAAACGCTCCTGGCCAGTATTATTCACCGGTGAACTGGTCTAGCCCCGACTCACATGGTGTTCCACTATAATTGCTTATCTTTTCCATGTCTTATCATCATTATGTTTGGTTTGTTGAGCACGGGATCCCCCCACTATTATAGTAGGTGGACCAGAAATCATGCAGAGCAAAACGCTTCTGGCCACTATTATTCGTTGATGGACCGGTCTTCAGGGTACCCTAGCTCCTAGCCACTATTATTTGCCAGTGGATCAGTCTGGGCTCGACTCAACAATCTTCCTCTTTAAATGGTTAGCATCTTATTTGTGTCTTATTCGATAAATATTTCACCCTTGACATGCATGCAACCAAACTTCTACTTATATCCTCCCAAGAGGGCCCGTCCTATATCTTGAGACTTATGAGCCTCCGATCACACCCCAATATCCATTCCTCCTTCCATATACCCATAACAAAAACCCAATTCCTAAGCGTGTAGGTTAAGGCCCATCACCTTATGACATCCAAGTCCACTTACTACCACTCTCTAGGGTTTTCCCTTTAAACCCTAATTGGACCTATGTGGCCTAAACTTCCTCTTACTTACACTACCATTATTTCTTTTATCGCCCAACACCTCATTTCATTTAGATTTAACGCAAATCATATCACTTCACTCACCGATTACACATGTGACTGAGAAACCCTAGTTGGCCAATCCAAACCCTAGCACCTTTCTTCACCTACAAGCCACCTCTCTATTTTTCACCTAACATCTCTTCTTTCCCATTGAACCCATACTCATCCCTCATATGATAAGCTTCCACTATTATCCCATACTCCACTCTTCCTTAATTATTTTTACTTTCACATTTTCCCCCAGATTAGGGTTTCCTCCCAAAACCCTAATCAGGTCCCCTATATACCCTTATACCAACCTACGTACTATTTTTCATCCCAAGTCTCCAATCACTCCACAACTCTCCCCTTACCTTACTTACGCCCTAAAACAACTTTTCTCACGTAAAGATCATCATCATGTAAACTCCATCCATCCCATGAAAACCCTAGAAATTTCCCATGCAAGATTCACATCACTCATTTATTTTGATCATAACTACCTTTTATTTCCTCCCTCAAGGATTATAAGATAATAAGGTCAATCTCATGTCCCCTTAGTCAACTCTCTTCCCATTTGTCCCTTTTTATCCTTTCACCCCATATCATATTATTAAACATCCTAGCATGCATCCTAGAGGGTCACATCATATAACATCATAAGCAAAACATATATAATCATTGTACACTGACAAATGGGATTTATATACTATTTTCCTGAGTAAAAATGACATTTATTCCTCATTATTTTGATAAGATTTAATCTTTTCTCGAGTTTTTCTCTTTTGAATATATTTTGCTGGAAAAGATAAAAATAAAGAAATTCAAAGGAAAAATGGAAGGAAAGAAGATATGAAGCAAAGAACACATCAAGAAACATTGAATCAATGGAAGAAAAGACTAGAACTGAAGAATAGACATCAAAGGGAAGCTTGTGTTGAAATTTCATGGAGGAATGACGAACGAAGAAAGAATGTTGTAGCCCCGTGTATCCTTGTAATACCTCAATTTGAATGGAGTGTTATAAGGATTGATCTGGCTACTTATATCAATATGGTATACCATCCTTTTCGTGATTCCATCCTAAGAACTCCACAGTTAAGCGTGCTAGCCATGCAGCAATTTTCAGATGGGTGACCTTCTGGGAAGTTTTAGAAATTTTCTAAAAATTTCTGAGGAAGCGTGTAAGTGAGGAAAAAGCGTGTTGAAAGGACTTGTGTTGATCTATGGGGTCAGTCGATCAATCCGAATGCGCTCCAAGGTAGCCCCCGCATGGTTGTATTGACTCGGGGTGTTACAAAGCACTTCACTCAATGGTGTCAAAGCGAAACCGCAACCGTGAGCTGAACTTAGATGAGCCAATAGGGGTCGTGTTTTCCACCAGAAGATAAAAATATCAGTTTTTTAAATCCAAAAATTGGTAAAGAATTCAAAGAAAAACACGAAGGTCTCGTGTTTCTCAAAACAGGGACCATGCTTTTCTTAATTTTTGTAACCGCTCATACGAATTTTTTTCTAATATATTCTTTCACATTTCTGGAGTATGGTATAACACATGTACTTCACAGTTCGAAAGTTTAATTCCCTCTTTTCCTCTATTCTCTCTAGAAAACACATGTACTTCACAATTCCAACTTTCTTTGTCTTCCTTGTATTCAATTGAACAATTACAAGTTGATAAGTTCTTCTCCATTCATCTCTTAATTGCAAGTTCTGAATTTTGATTGAATGCAAGTAAATTCTCCTCATTGCATTATTATTTCTCTTATTTTTAATGTTTCATTACTTATTTATTAGTAATCATTTATGTTAATTATAAATTACTGCATTTAATTGTGTGTAATTACAATTATGCAGATAGTAGAGTAGATAATATAAGGTAGGAGGATTTGAGGATGGAATTAGGTTTCAAATATAATAGCATAATTTGAATTCATGATTTTAGATGAAATTTAATTGAATTGACTGATGGCATTGAATGATCTCGCATCATAGATTAAGAATTTAAACTAATTAGATTGATCACCCATCTAGTTTAGATCTTAATCCCCGCTAAGATAACGTAATTAATATGTAATTGTTAATTAACGTATCCAAAGTAGCAAAAAGATTAATCATTAAACTTATCCATTAATTCATACGATTGCATGATCTGAGCTTATGTGATTATGGTCATAGTTGACTAATTTCCATTCGTAATGCTGCCATAATTAAATCTAGCGTTCTTAACCTAGGTTATTAGTTGGTTAGATGATAAATTGAGAGCTTATTCAATTTATTAGAATTAAGAAAAAGTAAAGAGATGAATAATTATGAGTTTCTAGAGGTCAATTTTAAATCATTTAGAATCATTCTTTTCTCCATAATTGTTTGATATCCTAATTCCATAATCAATATCTTCCTATCCTTATTCATTAATTAGTGAGTAAAGCGTTCCGTAGTATAGAACTTAGCAATAGAAGTAAATGTTATTGTATAACCGGGGTTTTAACATTGATTACAGAATTATTGATTATATACCATTCCTTGTGGGTTCGACTCCTTCTTACCATCTACTACGTATTTGGAAATTATGATTTATTTATTAAATTTGTTGTGTATACGATAGCGCATCATACAAATGCCATAAGGAATTCACATAAGCATACCTCAACTCAAGCCGCGCTACAAGTAATTAGTCATCATAATCATAAGTACACAATATGGCATAATACATGGCACACAAGACACATAATACACACATAATTATTCTTAGCCACATTCTTACCTAATACGACACCGGTCTTGGAGCACGTTCCTACGCCTCCTTAGGGTTTTGACTTGATTCACCTATAAGAGGAAAATCCTATGGGTTAATCTACCTCTTACCAAAATTACCATTATTCCTACCTTACCCTTGTCATAACCTATTATTAGGGCTAATAATAGTAATAGTTGTTTCATAAATAAAAGTAAGGTTATTATTCTTTAAGGTAGCTAATCATGCTACTATTAATCAAAATAGGTCTTAGTAGCTACAACGGTTTATGTTAAAGTAATTATAGGGATATTCCTATTATTTAAAGTAATAGCTTCAATGTTGCTAATGATAATAATAATAGTAGTAGTAGTTGTAGTGATAATACTAATATCAACCTAAACCCTAGTAGTAATAATAATAGTGATATTAGTAATATAAAAGTAGTGACCATAAATATACCAATAATAATAATGCTAGTAGTGGTAGTAAGGTTAGTGATTATGAAATATTAACAATAATGACAAGGTATTAGTAGTAGTAGTAGTAGTAGTAGTAGTAGTAGTAGTAGTAGTAATAATAATAATAATAGTTCCAATCTTAAGAATAATGCTAACAAAGGTCCTAATAATCATAATAGTAGTAACCTTAGTGATAATATGGTCAAGTATAGTAATAGGGATGGAAATAATAATAGTAGTAGTAGTAGTAGTAGTAGTAGTAGTAGGAGTAGGAGTAATAGTAGTAGTAGTAGTAATGATAGTAACAATAATAATAATAATGTTAAGCATAATACTAATAATAAAAATAATCGAAATGGTAATAGTAATATAAGGGTTCAAATATTTACAATAATAATAAAAGTGATAATGGGCCAAAGTTAGCATTAATAGTAATAGTAAGAAAAATAATGATAATAATAATAATACTAAAGTTGTAGACCATTAATAATAATAATATTAGTTAGAAATATTTCTGAATTTAGGTTTAATAATAATAATAATAACACAATAATAATAATAATGGTACTACTACTACTACTAATAATAATAATACTATTAATAATACTAAAAATTACTAACACTTGTATAAAAAAGGTTTAGGGGTTGGGGAGGTTAGAGTACCACCTAGGGATGGTGGCGGTGGTAGTAGAGGGAGAAGAGAGGTGGAGATTTGGTTGCCTAGGCTAGAAGGGAGGGAGTGAGGGGGTGATTAAGGTGGTGGTGGTTACCTTAGGTGGAGAGGGTCGGAATAAAGGTGGTGGTGCAGCCAAAGGGGGCGGCGCATGGCAATGGGTGTGGTGGCTGGAGGTGGTGGAGGGAGGAAAAGGGAGAAGGAGAGGGTGGTAGGGAAAAGGGAGGTGTGGGGAGGTAGAGGAAGCTCCCCTGGTTGTTTTGGAGGGTAGAGAGGGTGGTTGTTGTGGCGAAATCGACGACGATGGTCGATGTGGGGCTGATTGGGAGGAGAACCTTACACGACCGGGGTGGCTTGTGTAGGGAAAATCAAGGGCGAAGGAAGGCGTAGTTGGGTAGAGGGTGATGCAATGTGGGTGGCTCAGGCACCGGCGCTAGGCTGTGGCGACAGGGTAGTCGTCTAATCAGACGGTGGACCAAAGGGGCTGGTTTTTTGGGCTGCGAATCAAAGGCTCAATTATGGCTACCTATGGGGTATTTATAGTCCATATGGAGGGGAAAACAACAAAGGAGGAAGAGGACAAGAGGGCGCAGGTGAGGTAGGACCACTGGCTGGCGATGGTAGGCCGGTGCAGGTCTGCCATGGTAGAAGCGCTTGGTCGGGGGGAAGAAAAGGAAAGGGCAAGCGTGCATGAGGAGGGAGAATACTTGGTTGGGTTAAAAATGGGAAAGAAAATGAAAGGCTGTAGGGTCAGGCTGCAGGTCGCACAAGGGGGCTGGGGAAGACGACAAGCTTGGATCGGGTGGTCTAGGGAGAAAAAGAAAGAAAGAAAAGGAGAGGGGGAACCAGTGGTCGGCAGGGAAAAAACGAGGGGGATGCAAGCCTTGGGCCGTGTGGGATGAGGAAAAAAGAGAGGGGAGATTGGGTCGTGCGGGCTGGCCCAATCTGGGGAGAGGAGAAAAAGAAAGGGAGAAATGAGGGAAAAGAAAGAAAAAAGGAAAAAGAAGGGGAAAAGGGAAAAAAGAAAATAATAGGTTGGTTGGGTGTTTAGGATATTTTAGGGTTTTTATAATTCAAAATAATAATAATATATATATAAAAATAATAATATTAATAATTAAATTCATTTTTAGGTTAATTTGGGATATTTTAAATAATTCTTTCCTAAATTCCATTTTACTTAGCAAAATGCTCAAAATTTTCCTAATTAAACTATTTATTATTTCATTCTTGATTTGCCTTAATTAATTCCCTTTTATCTTAATAAAATAACTTATTTAATTTATTTCCCTAATAAATCCTTATTTTACCATAATGTCCTAAATTAAGGTTTTGGGGTATTTCAACGCGGCCTCTACGCCGCCACACGCCGACCTGCCGCCCCTATCCCCTTCCCTGACACCCCCTCTCTCTCCTCCACCCAATCGTAGCCTCTCTCTCTCCTCAGGCATACCTCTCATCCCCTACCTTTTTCCCTTTCCGAGCAGCCCGGCCTACAATTTTTGCTAGCCTTCTCCAGCCATTGGGCCGCCGGCCGGCAACCTTCACGTCTGTCGCCAACCTTCCCCCTTCCGCCTCTCTCCTTCCCCATCATCCTTAGCTTATAAATACCCTCATCCACCCCCATTCAATCTTGTTTTCTCTCAACCCGGAAATCCACTCTATTGTGCACCGCCACCATCCAGCACCGCCACCCAAACTACCCCCTACACCACCCTCCACCGAGCTGCACCCCTTACCACCCTCAAATCTTCCTACACAAGCCTTATTGGCAGTGCAAAGTTGGCCACCTGACCAACCTTAACCCAGCCACCACCGCCGTCCACCACAACTCCCGCCACAACCACCACCCTTTATACCCCCCAAAACCATCAGCAGCCATTCCCTTACCTCCCTCTCCTCCTCCCTTCCTCTCTCTCCACCACTCTCGGCCACCACAGCACCGCCGCATGTGTCGCCACCTTTGGTTGCGCCACCACCACCATTCCAACCCTCTCAGACTGGGCAACCTCCACCACCTCAAACCCCCCTCTCCTACCCTAAACACTCAAAATTTCCACTTTTCTCCCTCTTTCCCCACCGCCGGTCACCACCAACCCTAAGTGGTACCCTAACCCCTCTCAACCCTTAAACCCTAATTATGCAAGCTTTATCCATTTTACTTGTATTTATATTGTTATTATTATGATGTTATTATTATTATTATTATTATTATTATTTATCATATTTATTATTATTTGCAACCTTGGTATTAATTTTATTACTATTACTAAGGGGATCAAAAACCTATTTTATTATTATTTCGTTTTTCATTATTATTATTATTATTATTATTATTATTATTATTATTATTATTATTATTATTATTATTAATCCGAACTTTAGCATATTATCATTTTTGTTACTATTAAAAAATATTCAAACCTTATTATTATTATTATTTACTATTCGAATATTACTATTATTAATATTATTCTTAACGCTTTTATTATTACTATTGTTACTATAGTTATTATTATTATTATTATTATTATTATTATTATTATTATTATTATTATTATTATCATCATCATCATCATCATCATCATCATCATTACTACTACTAATATTATTATTATTATTATTATTATTATTATTATTATTATTATTATTATTATTATTACTATTAGTGCTAGCCTTAGTATATTACTATTATTACTTGCGTAAAAGAATTCAAAACCTTACCCATATAAGTATCATTATTTCGAATGTTAGTATTATTTTTGTTAATATTGCTATTATTATATTATTATTTTTATCACTAACCCTATTTTCATTCTTAACCTTAATAATACTAGGGTTTCTATTACCATGAATATTTGTATTATTATTATTATTATTATTATTATTATTATTATTATTATTATTATCAATATCACTATTTTCCTACAACTAGTATTAGTACCTTTATTAGTAGAAATAAATCTATTAACTTTAATTATATAAATATGGCGATAAATATTAACATAAACCTATTTTGACTAGCAATATTCTAGTAGGCTAACTTGAGAATTAAAAACCCTATTTTTATTTGTAGAGTTTCTTTTAATAATTGTAACCCTAATATGAGAATAAAGTAGGAAATAATAAGTATTTTTGGTAGGAAGGAAATTAATCCTTAGTTTTCCCTCTTATAGGTGAAACCAGTCAAAACCCTAAGGAGGCGTAGGAGCGTGCTCCAAGAGCGGTGACATTTTTAGGTAAGGATGTAGTTAAGGCCCTATGTGTGTTATGTGTCTTGTATGCCTTGGATGTTATGTACTATATTATGTTGTGGTTATCATTAAACTTATTTTATGTGTAGCGCAGCTTGGAGTTGAGGTATGCTCATATGTTTTCTTATGGCATGTGTATAATATGTATATGTTTTATGATGTGATGTAACGTGGCCATTTAGGACATTAATGCTAGGGTATCTAATGTAATGACATGGGGTGGAAGGATGAAAAAGGAAAATAGGAAAGTAAGTTAACCAAGAGGAAATAAGTTGGCCAAAGGGAAGTAAGTTGACCAAGGGATATGGGATTGACCTAAGTATCTCATGATCCATGAAAGGAAAAATAAAAAGGGGTCTATGAATAAAATAAAAGAGGGGGTGAACTTTGCAAGGAAGAATCTAGGGTTTGCATGGGAATTCTAAGGTTTTGCATACAAACTTTGAGGGTTTGCATGGAGTACATGGAGTCCTCATGGGGATGAATTTTATGTTTGAAAAGTTGACTTGGGGTGTAAGGAAGGTAAGGGAAGAGTTGTTTGAGTGATTTGAGGCTTTGGGTGAAAATAGTACGAGGGTTAGTATAAGGGTGCACAGGAGACTTGACTAGAGTTTGGGAGGAAAACCCTAATTTGAGATGGTGGTGAAAGTAAAAATAATTGAAGGTGAGTGGAGTATGAGATGAGAATGGAGGAATGTCATGAATAGGGTGAGTATGTATATCATGGGAGAGTAAGAGTGGAAAGTGAGACATGGAGGGAAGAAGGATGCAAGGGTTTGGTATGGCCAGCTAGGGTTTGGTGTGTCCACCTAGGGTTTTGTGGTCACACGTGTATTTGGGGGAGTAAAGTGAAATGATGAGGGTTGAATCTAAGGGATGTGATATGTGGGGTGTTAAACAACCTCAGTTGTGGGAAGCGAAGAAGGATGGGCCACATAGGCCCACATTAGGGTTTCTAGAGAAAACCCTAGGGTAAGGTAGTGAGTGAATTTGGAGGCGTAGGGTAGTGGGTCTTGACCCAATCACTTAGGATTTGGGCCTCTAGTGTGAGCAGGTGGAATAAAGAAAGGATGTTAGGGGTGTGTTAGGAGGTGTAGAAGTCTCAAGATATAGGACGGGTCCTCTTAGGAGGATAAGCGTAGATGGAGTTGGTCATGCATGTCTATGGTGAAACCTGTTGAATAAGTGATGCAGGAGCATCTAATGAATCTAATGATTGTCATGTACATCTTAATTCTCAAGGTAAGGAAGAATTATCTTTCTTACTGTTGGAGCCTATCATGTTAAATATTCTTGATAATTTGTATATGCTTGATGTTGAAAACCATTCAAGTTGTTCTTGTAGGTGTGTCATATATTTGCAAGAAGAAGATGTTAATACACTTTAATGTGTACAAGTATTCAAAGCATGCAAGACTATGGCATACATGGGATGATACTTTACAACAAGAAGATATGGTGATGATACTCATTAGTTGTATTAACTTGTTGTAAACCCTAACCTAAGTGTATTTTATGTAAGTTAGGGTTTGATATAATTTTATGTATGTATCATAGTTAATTGTATAGCTTTGTAATATTAATCCTTAGTATCGTTTAACCAATTATATTATGATTAGGATTAAGTGTTATATGGGCTTAATTCAACCAAGATTAATGGGCTTGAATTAAGGCTAAGGACCGGCTGATTGAGCTTGTTCAACCGGCTGGAATTTTCCTATATATACACTCACTTGTGCGCATAAATCATAAGCTGAATAATAAGATGAATATACAGAATTTGAATACAACTTTGAGCATATTTAGCTGGCATCTATCTCTCTCATTTTGAGTCGTCATTGAGCAAGGAAAGTCCGGGACATTACCTTCCTCCATTGAACTCAAGCTTCGACACTTTTGAAACCTGATTCAAACCTGCTGAACATACCTATCTTTACAACCTATTTTCTTCCATTATAATCATTCTTAATCCTTCGTTTATTTTGCTTAATTTCGTGGGTGACATCTTTAACACATCAGTCTTCGATCTAACCTTCCTCTACTTTGATAAACACATCAATAAGACACAGTAAACCACTAATCGTTTAAAAAGGAAGATTATTGAACCGGGCCCAAACCGGTCCACCAGCAAATAATATTGGCCAGGCGCCAGGGTGCCCTGGAGAACGATCCACCGGCATATAATAGTGGTCAGGTGTGTTTTGCCCTGTACGTTTCCAATCCACCGGCTATAATAGTGGGGTTCCCATACTCATATGGATTGATAAAGAGCATGGTGTAAAATGAGTATTGATCAAAGAATAAATAATCATCTCATCTGGACTATAACTTGGCCCTTATTTATCTGTAATGATTGTATGTTTTTTATGTGATCATACTTGTGTTACATATTTTTGTATGTTTGGTCTTAGTTGTATGGTTATCTTGCTCATTACATAGTGTACTTACCACCCTTTTCATGGGTGCTTCTCATTCCCACGAGCAGAAGGCCCATCTGACTTTGTGTAGGTCGCTGATACTGTTTTTGATGCCTTCAATGCTTACGAGACATCAGGTGAGGCTGAGTGTTGAGCATGGACTTGGCCTACGGATTTAAGAGCACCGTGGCCGAATTTACTTATTATGTTCCTTTATTTTGTACCAGTTTACTTAAACTTAACTTTTATCGTACTGTAGCTTTGATTCCCTTTGAGGAATCCTAATCATGTACTTTGGATTGTAATTCCACGTACTTTAGTTTCTGTCTTATGTATGTTTCAACACTTTTATGAAACCTTATTTTGAGTTGAACTTATGGTGGTTGGTAATTATTCCTTTAGCCTTGTGGCTAGTACGAGAATGGCCGGGGATCGGGCTTGTATTGATCACGACGGTTTTGATTTACTTACTTCCGCAAAATTATTTACTAAAACAAAATTTTTCAGTAGTGAATTTTGGGGGTATTATAGAAATACTATTTTCCTCAAACACTGTAGATTTTTACCAAAGAATCATCATTATCGTAAGTAGATAAAAGATTTCAATGACTTGCATGAAGAGGGGAAACATCAATTTCATTAACGGGTCAACAAGTGTATTTGAATAATAAATGATTGAAATTAAAGTTTGGGAAGAATATCAAAGATGCACTTCTATCAGTTTGGTGGAAGAAGATGTCTGTTTTTTTATCTTTCATATTGAAAATATTTGCACGTGAGATATACCCTTGACGTGATGTATATCAAGAAAAATATATGTGATATCCTTGTTGGTGCATACCTTAATGTTCCACAAAAGACTAACTATGAAATCAATTCTCGAATGGATATAAATGAAATGGGCATTTGGTAGGAAAGGTCACCACAAACTAATGGATCAAGAACGTATTTACCGTTGGCTTATCATACTCTCTCTAGAAAAGAGAATATTAACTCTTATGAATTTTTTTACTATATCAAGGTTCCAAAAGGGTATTCTTCAAATATCAAAAACCTTATGTCAATGAATGAGTTGCAACTAATTGGTATGAAGTCCCATGATTATCATATTTTGATGTATTATTTGTTTTCGATAACTATATGTGGGATTTTACTAAAGCATGTTCAAGTTGCTATCACTAAGCTGTGTTTTTTCTTCAAGGCACTCTACTCCAAAGTCATACACCCCCAATAATTTGGACTCTTTACAAAAATAAGTTGTGGCTACTTTATTCCAGCTTGAGATGTACTTTCCATCTTCATTTTTTGACATTATGATACATCTATCCATTCACTTAACTCGTGAGATTAAAATGTTAGGATCTATTTATGGGAATTAGATGTATCCATTGAATTGGTTTGTGAAATTGATAAAAGGATATGTAAAGAGTTACTTAGTGGAGGAGGCAATTGAATTTTATAGAAATTACTTATCAAATGCTGAAGCTACTGGTATTCCAAAGTCTTAATATGTAGGGAATATTGAAGGGCAGGGGATTAGGGGCATAAGGTTAGGACATGTGGATATTAACATGTTATGTAAAGCACATCTATATATGTTGCAAAACATCAATGATGTTTAACCATATATTGAAGAACACTTACGATGTTTGAGGACTAAAAATCCATTAAAGAATGAGAAGTGGACCATGGATAGACATAATCATTCATTCAGAGATTGGCTCAAAGATCATGTTATTCCCCTCATTTAGCATTCACCAACTTTATTTTCTTACACATTGATCCGGTTATCTCAAAAGCCCTATCCTGAAGTATTCGCATACAATAGTCATGTCATCAATGGTTGCACCTTGTATACTAAATAACAAGATGAGAAGAGTATAATGCATAATAGCGGAGTTACTTTAGTGGCTATGGCAATGGATATTGCTAGTGTGAAGGATAATAATCTCACTTATACATATATGAATTATTATGGCATCATTGAAAATATATGAGAGATAGATTACACTGGGTTTAAAATACCAGTTTTGGGGTGTATGTGGATTGATAATAATCATGGCATTAAATATGATAATGGGTTCACAGTAGTAAATCTCAACAAGGTAGGGCACAAATATGACCATTTTATATTGGTATCACAAGCAACACAAGTTTTCTTTGTGAATGATCATGCTAATAAAAAATGGTTTGTGGTCATATCTACTAAGAAAAGGAATGCAATGACTTAAATGATGCCAATTGGGAAAGAGAGGATATCACAATTATGTAAGAAACTCAACCATTCATGGATACTAACAATGACATTCCTAAGGATGAAATCTATGTGAGAGATGATCATTGTGAAGTGATATATGTGTCAAATCATAAAACTAGTTTGAAAAGAAGAAAGAAATAAAAAAATAGGAGAAAAGGAAAACAATAAGGATAATTATATTTTATACTTATTAATATATTTATTAAGAATTTATACTAACTATTTATTATTCATACATATTTTGTTCTAATTATTTTATTTTTTAGTAGAGAAATGAAGAAGAAGGTTAGAGAAATGGATATTGAAAATGATGAAGAAAAGAGGGGATTGATTGTAATGATGAAAGTGACAGATATGAGAAACAAAGGAAAAGTGGTCGGATTGCAATTCAATGCTAGTGGTCTACCCATAGGTGAACATCGTGGGGAGTTCATGATATATATAAGTGTTGCCACTCATTTACATATTCCCATCAGTATCAGCGGCTAGAAGGAATTCGATGAAGGAACCAAAAATCTCATTTTTATGGATGTCAATGTAAGTATATTGGCTTGATTACATATACTTTAGTATATTGGTTAATGTTAAATTCAATGAATTGCGCTTTTTCTAGATGTACGTCAATGTACCAGAATCTAAGAAGAAATGGTTTATGAAGCATTACGACGAGTGACAAAACTTTTAGGTCACACTTGGCTAGGAAAAAATTATACAAATCCGACAGTACGCTACAAATGAACCCACCATAATATTATAAAGTTATAACTCAACAAGATTAGGATGTGTTTTTAGCACTTTGAAACACAAATGAGTTTAAGGTACGTGTCACTTTTATATATATATATATATATATATATAATGAATAGATATTGCCTAAAATATTATAAATGTTTGGCTTGTAATATCAACATTAAGTGCCCAAAATACAGAGTTGTGCAAAAGGAGTAAACACTCTTACAATATGCCCCAAAAAGAATATACGGGCCTTGAAGAAGAGTTCGTATGAATTGTTCGCTTTATATCTATTAAATGTCTAAGAAGAATGTTATAATAGATTCACGCATTACGTCTTATGTTTAAATTTGCAGTTGATACAACAAGAACAAGATCCAAGCACCTCAACCATTCCTCCATGCTTGTTATGGAAGAAGGCTAGTGTAAGTACAAGTGGCAAGTCTATCAATTAGGAGGTGCATCAAGTGGCCCGTAAAGTTGTAATTTCAAAGCATTTTCCTTAACCCGAGTAAATACTTGTCACTATGAAACTACATATGTTTATTTCAACTTTTAAATTTTATTTATTTGTTAATTATATATATGTCAGGATGCTCTTAAGAAATCAAAATCAATGGAAGAAATTGATGAATATAATGTTGTTTCACAAGTGACAGAAACACAAGAGCATCCTATAAGGCATAGGGGTCTTGAACTAGGGGCTACAAATATGAGTGTATGTGGTTGGAGAAATTGATCTCAAAATACCAAAGACGAGGTGACATAGCTAATTGAACAATCAAACCAAGTGATAAAGGAAATGCTTAGCGTACGACATGAATTGTCAATTATGAAATCTCAAGGATATAACCCAGCTGGTGAAGTGTCATAGGATCCATTTCACATACCTAATATAGATAGCGTGAGAGATAATTTTTAATATGATACATGTTTGTCTTCTCTTTCATTGGTAAGAATAATAAAGTATGTTTTACATGTGTTATTATATGTATCAAATATGTAACATAAAATAATTTTTTAGGGTATGCATAATTGTGATTTGTTAGCTAATGACCCCTTAATTATCTTAGTGAAGGGTAGGGTGGAAATACCTCATGGTACTACCATGTTGATGGTTCATGGGACTATTTTAGTAGCTAATCAAAAGCATTGTTATATTGACACTCTAATGATTCATGATGCACCACTACCCTTATATGAAAAAGGAGACAAGATTGTGACCGTGGAATAAGCTAAAGAAAGTTTTGTGCCTTAGCCAACAAACCAAAATACGCTTGATGAATAAAGAGGTAACAACAATCTCCATTATTGTTATAACCTTATTTGTTTATTACATTAAACTAATCAATTTTTTATCCCATTATTATATTTTTTATTACTATGATTTAAGAAATCAAAGCCTAGGAGAGCTTTTAAGGTAAAGGTGATTGCATTCTCTATCACTGTCAATATCCATTTTTTTCATTAAATTTTTTGCATTAGTTAATATTATGATTACTATAACTTTTCAATAATTCTAAGACAAAGGAAAAAGAAGATGATTGAAAGAGGACAGAGAAAAACATCATAAGGGAAAGGAAAAGCACAAATGCTTCAGCAACTCCTTTAGAGAGAACACCCCAAGCACAAAAATTTGAAACCACCCAACCACAAATTCCAAATATACCAAGTTTAGGAATAATGAGCTTCTATGCCCAACATTTTCTTGGCATGGATAAGATTTTCATTGACATGCTTCTCAATTTAGTTGGTTAAACTGTATCCTACATTGTTCCCATCGGAAAGGATGAAATAAGTGATGTGGTTAACCAAGAGTTGATGTCATTCTACCTTGATGCATGTATATATTAAGGAAGTATTATATAATATCATCTTAATACATTAATGTTTTGTATTTTGTGGTGACACTAGTATGAGTTATCAATGTTATTAATTTATATGCAATATTATTTTCATGCATAGGGCATTGGGGGTTATGGCTCAGACATATAGTTTTTCCACTAGTTATTATAGATTTCTGTGTATGTTCTAGTTGAATGATATACATGTTAAGTGGGAAGGGGAAAGCAAAAAATATCTAGCATAATAAATCATGGATTTGCAGCTAGAACAACTACCATTTATACCACACCTTGCCGATCAACATTGGGTTTTGTATGTTATTCCATCTTTGTAAGAGCTTTGTGTTTGATTCCTTAGCCAATAATTTAGTCCATTTTGATCAAGCTCGACCTGAGGGGAAGTATTTGATTGACATGTTAGTATATTTCTTTTATTTATTTTCTTATGTCTATGCATCTCATTTTTGGTATATTTAGGTTGTTTATCAATTCTATTAGGGCATTACGAACATCAGTTATTATGAAGGATGGAAGAGCTCCAAGATGTGGCTTAAGGTTAAAATTTATTAATAATATATTTTGTTTCAATTTTAATTACTATATTTATTTAGAATTGTATATTGTGAGCTTGCAATTTAAAAAGCTTTATTTGTGTTGATAGGTTCCTAGGTAGAAAAACAACATCGATTGTAGATACTACATGTGCAGTTTCATGTATGATATCATGTTAAAAAATTCTTTACATATAGATCTAGAAAATGTATGACTCATATTTAATTAGTTTTAAATAATAAATAATAACATTTGATAATCTGCTCAATAATCATATAATTAAATGAATTTGATTTGAAGTTCTATCCTCATGAATTTTATCTGAGAGAATACACACCAGAAGAGATTAAGAAGTAAGATACTAATGGCTAAAATTTGCACATAGATGCATAGGTGTCTAGCTTATAAGTGGGTTTGAATCAAGGAAAGTAGCACTTGCTTAGTATTTTTGGACTAGGTTTAGATAGTTTATGTTTTGTAATGAATGTCATATATACTTTGCAACTAATGAACAACTGTTGTAATGCCAAAAATGTAGGTTTGGAATTTAATGTTGTCAAATAATGATGATATTTCTTTACTTATTGGATAATAATCAAGTACAAGTTTTAAGTACTTTTATTTAATGAGAATTATGAATGTGTGTAAATTTGGTGAGAGTTGTTTATGTTATCCAATATTTGATGATCCGATTCGATAAATTATATACATAAACACTCTAAACACTATTTTTTCCATAAAATTTTATTTTATATAATCATGTATGTATGTATACTTTGAAATGAGTGTTTATTGTAAGTAAATGTTATACTTTTTAATTATTATTTTGATTAAATATTTAATTATTATTAAAATTTTGAAATTACTAATTGAATATAATGTAATTTAATACTCAAAACAAATAATTAGAACATATTTGTTCAAATTGGATCAATTTTTTAATTTTTCTATTGAAAAATATTTTATCCAATATTTCTCAATTGTGGCATACTTGAAAGTTTTGGACATCCGACAGATTATTTGTTATCCGATCCGAAACTCTGAATATCCGAAATGTTGGTTATCCAAAATTTTTTTTATAGATATCTGATCTTTTAAATATCTAAATTTTTTTACTAGATATCCGATCTATGAATACCCCTAGTGTTGGTCATGTTGTTGATGGGTAGTGTTTTTGTTGAGGTATTGGTGAAGAATTTGGTTGTTTGTTTGTTTTTGGATATATGTCAAATTTTGATATTGCAGATTTGGGTTGATGCATAAGAATATACAATAGTTTATTTTGTTCGAAACAAAACAAACAATAAAAATGTAAAAAAGAGCATAAGATAACGGTTTTCTATAAAACCGTTATCTAAAGTGTATAAAAAAAAGTTTATTCAACTTTAGATAACGGTTCCTTATATAATTGTTATCTAAAGTTTACCGTTTGAAATTTTTTTAAACACTTTAGATAATGGTTATATTAAGAACTGCTATCTAAAGTAAAAAAAAAAAATCATCCGCTTTAGATAAAATTTCCTGATATAATCGTTATCTAAAGTGTTTAAAAAAAATTTAAACAGTAAAATTTAGATAACCGTTTGAAAGTATTTATGTTTAATTTTTTTCCCTTAAAAATAGAATTGACTAAGAAAGTTACTTTAATTATATCAGGCATTAGTCTTTAGTAGTGGCAGCTCTATAGCTATCTTAAATTATTATTATTATTATTATTATTATTATTTTGGTTGTAAAGAAAATCTTTGTAAGTGTATAACTAATTAAAACAATATTTACAGTAGTAGTTTGCAATGGTGACTCTAAAAAGGTTACATGCTATATTGTAGGGTAGTAATTTTTATATCATAGACCTAAGAGCATGTTTTAAGGTGTTTCCATATGAAATACTAAAATATTATCTTACAAGGTGCGTGGGCGTACAGTATAAATTACGTTTGGATTTGGTTTATTCCAATTTATACTACACAATCGAAGCACCTTAAAATGTGACAATAAAATAACACACTCTAATAATAGCATTTAGAAGATTTTTTTTTTCTTTAGTACCTTCTATATAGCACACAAACACAAATAGAGAGAACTTATGTTTATATATTTCTCTGTGGTTCCTCCTTTGTGCTATAATTTTAAAATGAAATATTTTTATTCGGGGAAAACAAAAACTTATTGCAAAACATTTCTATATTTGTTATGTATAAATGGGCACGTATATTATTATACTTTTTAACTTAAAAATTATTATGGGAATTACCCTTGCATATTGTATAGGATGTGATCTATTCATCAACTCAAAACCTAATATATATTTATAAATTTTTTTGATATAAGTTTGTTGAGTTTCGTTGCCATTAAAATGAGAGAAATGAGGAAGAAGATGAGGATCGGAGCCAGAAGTCCTATATCCCGATATTTCTATATATTTTCTTGGCTGATGACAGCTTTAATACAAGGAGATAGCCCTTAACCATACCTCTAACCGTTAACCCTGATTAATACTAACAAAAAGTGGGGCTAACCGGAGAGAGGAAAGAAAAGGAAAAATGCAGAATAGAAAATAAAACAAAAACAATACCAACATATATTAAGAAACCAAAATACAACTAATACTACTACTCTTAACACTCCCCCTCAAGATGGAAGGTGAACAACTCCCATCTTGGACAGAAGCTTGTTCTGTTGCTCCACAGAAGGCACCTTGGTGAGCACATCTGCTAGTTGTTGCTTGGTGTGAACGTACGATGGACGGATAACCCCTTAACAGAGTGAAGATCAACTTCGATATGTTTCGTGTGTTCATGAAACACTAGGTTAGCTGCAATATACAAGGTAGCTTGGTTGTCACATTTCAAATCCATAGGAGGAAGTCTTTGCAGACTTAAATCCTTTAATAAAGTGACCAACCAAGTGACTTCACAGGTTGTCAAGGCCATAGACCTATACTCAGCCTCCGCAGATGATCTAGCCACAACAGGCTATTTTTTTTTACTTCCATGAGATAGGAGACTGGCCTAGCAGTATGAAATACCCTGTTGTCGACCTTCTTGTGTTGGGACAGCTAGCCCAATCAGCATCGCAGAATGCTGTCAAATGTGCTGCTGAGCTGTGAGCCATCAATAGTCCTTGAGATGGAGAATTTTTGTAAGTACCTCAGAACATGTCTTGCAGCAACAAGATGATGGGTGGTAGGTGCATGCATGAATTGACTCATCACCTGCACAGCATAGCATATATCTGGCCTAGTGATGGGCAGATAAATAAGTTGACCAACCAGCCTTTGATATGATTCGTACTAAGGAAGAGGATCACCATCAGTCAAGGTCAGTTTTTCATGCTGATCTAGAGGCAGCTTGACTTCCCTTTCATGGACTTCATATTCCTTCAGAAGATCAGTTGCATATTTATACTGGGACACAAATAAGCCTTGAGCAGACCTTGTAATTTCTAGCCCAAGAAAATACCTCAGTTCACCAAGGTCCTTCATGTGAAACTGTGAGCGAAGAAAGGATTTCACCTTTTAGATGGACTGAAGAGAATTCCCTGCAATTACCATATCATCTACATACACAAGGATGGCAATAAATGATCCATTATCATGCAAAGTAAATAAGGACTAATCAGCCTTGGACTGTATGAACCCAAATTGAATAAGAGAGGCTGAGAGCTTAGCAAACCATTGTCTAGGAGCTTGTTTCAGTCCATACAGGGACTTAACAAGCTTACATACTTTATTTGAAGGCTTAACAACTCCCCCTTGCACACAAACTGGCTCCCCTACACCAATATACCCTTGTGGAAGAGTCATATAAACATCTTCATTCAAGTCTCCATGGAGGAAAGCATTTGTGACATCCATCTGGTAGGAGTGCCACCCTCTCATGGCCACAACTACAAGCAAAGCCCTAACAGTAGTCATCTTTGCTACTGGGGTAAAAGTCTCTTCAAAGTCCACTCCCTTTTTTTGCCTACAGCCTTGTATTACCAAACGAGCCTTATGCCTCTCAATTGCTCCATCAGATCTGTATTTTATCTTATAGATCCATCTGCATCCAATGGCCCTTTTTCCAGGAGGTAAGTCTTGTACCAGCCAGGTATTATTCTCCTCTAATGCTCTCAATTCAAGATTCATGACATTACACCATTTTGGATCCTTGACAGCTTCAACAAAAGTTGTAGGGTCAGTGTTTGTGGTTATGGTTGAGAGGAAAGCATTAAATGATGGCTTGATATTAGCAGTGGTGACCTAACTGGCAAAAGCATAAAATTGTCCAATGGGCATAGACTTACAACATGACTCAGTAGATGCTGTGGTGGCACTGTGAGAAACATAATCAGATAGCCAAGAGGGTTTTGTGATAGGTCTTGTAGATCTTCTCAGAGGAACAGGTGAAGAAGAGGGAGTAGAACTGGATGAAGATGCAGGAGAAGAGGTATCTTAAGGTTCAGAGGAGGAGTTTTCTGATGAAAGAGGAGGAGTATGAAATTCTGAAGCAGGGTCACTGCAAAATATATCATCACAGGTGGAGGTGGAGGGATCTGTGATTGGAAGAGAATCAAGAGAGTTAGGTATAGGTTGAAGAACATAATTGGCTGAGTTGTGATTAAAAGGAAATATATGTTCATGAAAGTGAACATCTCTAGACACAAAAACTTGTTTGGTTAGAAGATTGAAGAGTTTGTACCCTTTCTGATTCTGAGGGTATCCCAAAAATACACATGGTATGCCACGAGGTTTGAATTTATCTGTGTTAACCTCTGGATTAACAGTAGTAGCTAAACATCCAAAGACTTTTATGTGATTGTAGACTGGAGGTTTGGACAGAAGAATTTCATGTGGAGTTTTATTGTGCATAATAGGAGTAGGTAATCTTTTAATGATGTATGTAGCAGTAAGAATGCACTCTCCCCAAAAATAATTAGGAATAGCAGAATGATACATAAGAGCTCTAGCCACATCAAGCAAGTGTCTATGCTTTCTCTCAACAATTCCATTTTGTTGAGATCTATAGGGACAAGTGGTTTGATGAACAATTCCTTTTTCAGCAAAAAATGCATGACACAAGCCACTGTCAAATTCTAATGCATTGTCAGATCTAATGGTTTGAATAGGACAACCAAAATGATTTTGAACAAATGCAAAGAAATTTTTCAGAATATGCAGAGATTGAGATTTTTGTTGAATGAGATAAGTCCACGTTGCCCTACTATAATCATCAACAAGTGTGAGGAAATATTTATGATTATTCCTTGTGGATACTCTGTATGGTCCCCAAATATCAATATGAACAAGAGCAAACACACGTGCGGATTTAGTCCCACTATTAGAAAAGGGTAACTTGGACATCTTAGCCATAGGACAGGTAATGCAAATTTTTTCATTGATAAAATTGTTCATTACATCAGTACAAAATAGTAGGGATGTGTTTCAATGTGCAGAAAGGAGTGTGGCCCAGCCTATGGTGCCAAATGCTATACAAAGAATCACTGTTCTTTTTATGGAAGATAGAGATAAAGATGATCTATCATTGATTGCTGAATTGTGATGAGCAGCTGTGATAATATTGACAGATGCTGATTCTAATCTAGGATCAAGTTGAGTGGACGGAATGTTGAGGAGATGACAAAGGCCACCACACGCAAGTCCTATGCCCTTAACAGTCATATTTGCACAGTCCTGTACAAGACAAAATTTGGGAAAGAAAGTGACAGTATATCCATGATCTTTGACAAGTCTAGGAATAAACAACAGGTTGAATTTAAAATCAGGCAGACACAACACATTTTGCAGAGTCAAATTATTATGTAGTTGAACCAGACCAGTGTGAGTAATCGAGGATGTTTGGCCATTTGGTAGGGTAATTTGAGAAAGTGTGGTCATTGGTTTGGGATGATTGAGAATGTTTAGGTTAGGAGTCATATGATCAGTTGCTCCGGTGTCAAGGATCCATTCATCCATCTTAATTGAGGCACAAGAGTAAGAGACAGTACCTGCAAAATTAGTGTCAAGATCTTCCTCCCCTGGATAAAAAATAGGAGCAGTGGATCTAGAAGGGTTAGGCAGCATGCTCAGCAACCGTTCAAACTGTTGTTGAGTAAATGTGACATGCCCAGCAACATTATCTCCTTTTTGACTTGTTACTTCAGCTTGAGCAGCTGTAAAAGTTTCCTTGCCTTTCCCTTTAAAATTTTTCTGCAAGTGAGCAGAGTTAAAATATCTTTGTCCAAAAGGAACAACAAAATTAAAAGGTTTGTGTCCAGAGGATACAACTTTCCTTTGGGGAAACTTCTTAGCTTTAGGATACCAGTTAGGATACCCTATCACCTGCCAACATCTATCCTTACCATGTCCTCTATTACCACACTTTTCACACACTTCATCACTAGTTTTGCTATACAGAGCTGTGGTTTCCACAAAGCAGTGTCCATTTTCAAAAACATCCCGTTGAGACTCCTCCTGCTGAAACATAGAGCAGGCTACCTCAACTGTTGGCTAGGGATTCATAAGCAGAACTTGACTCCTCAGAGCATTATAAGTATCATCCAGTCCATTCAGAAATTGAAACAGCTTCTGTTCTTCATGTTGTGTACTTAAGATTTCTAAAAAACTGGTAATCTCGACTGTGGTTTGTGATAAAACAGGGAGCTCACTCATAGCATCTATCTCTTCCCATAGGCTATTCAATTTTGTGTAATAATCACTGATCAATGCACCATTTTGTTTCAGTTCATAGATGCCTCTATTAAGTTTATATTTGCGAGCTCCATTGCTAATGGAGAACCGTTTTCCCAATTGTTTCCAAATGTCACATGCTGATTTTATATATAAAATAGACCTCGAAATAGAGTCTGAAACAGAGTTCATAATCCAGGCAATTACCAGATTGTTAGCAGTATCCCACTGTTCAGCTTGAACAGCCTCTTCGGGCCTTGTGACAGTGCCTGTGACCAAACCCAGTTTGCGTTTGGTGGATAAATTGATTTCCATCCATCGTCTCCATGATCTATAGTTTGCAATCCCCGTTAGTTTTGCAGGTGGATTGAGTGAGTTTGGTCCATCTGATGGGTGGACGAAAATGGGATTTTGCAGGTCAGCCATGGACGAATAACTTCAATCTTCGACAATCACTATGATAGGAGGTGTGAAGCGAAGACTGAAGATTGATTTTAATGGCAACCATGCTCTGATACCATGTTGAGTTTCGTTGCCATTAAAATGAGAGAAATGAGGAAGAAGATGAGGATCGGAGCCAGAAGTCCTATATCCCGATATTTCTATATATCTTCTTAGCTGATGACAGCTTTAATACAAGGAGACAGTCCTTAACCATACCTCTAACCGTTAACCGGAGAGAGGAAAGAAAAGGAAAAACGCAGAAAAGAAAATAAAACAAAAACAATACCAACATATATTAAGAAACCAAAATACAACTAATACTACTACTCTTAACAAAGTTCAACATATATTCAATATAGGTTCGATAAAAACTTGTTACAAGTTCAACAAATATTTAATATAAGTTCAGTAGAAATTTCATAGAGGTAAAACAAATATTTTATATAATTTTAGAAAAAATATAATATTTGTTCAACAAGTATTTGGGAGTTTTTATCTCTAAAATAAAATACTAAAGAAAGACATCCAAGTACTTCCATTCAAAACAATTGCGTGCACATGTCCTAACATCGACCTGGCTGCAAAAAGCCAAAAACTTCAATAATAACGTGTCTGGACGAGACACAAACAAATTAATATCTTCGTAGTCTGTAGGAAAAGTTGAAAGGGAATTTTGTTGTTCATTATGTCGTCGAGGACTTCGTCGTCAGCCGAAAATCCCTTCTTCCTCTTTTTATACACGCGCCATGATGCTTGAATGAAGCAAGCAACGCAGCCCATGTCCTAATCCCCACTGCTGAGAGTGGCACCTTAGCTTGTGGTGCAGCTCTCTGCTCTGCATCCTCCGAAACGACAAAGAAATGAACCTTAGGTCTTCAACTCCCAGTGTGAATCCTTCCGAAGTTGCAATAATTTTTTTTTATAATTATGCTGGCTGGAAAACGAAGAATCATGTGATCGATAGTGACTTTGATATATAACATGTAAGTAATTCTTCACCACACAAGTCGTTGGGCCTGAGTTTAGACGAATTGAAGAAACTTATATCATTAGGTTTATTATATATAACTAGATTTTTTTTTTTACTATTTCATATTCAAAAGCACCTTATACTATATTCTTAGGTCATAATGTAAGAGTCGAACACTTAAAGGACAACAGGTTATGCGTCCAACATGCGCATATATATTAATGTATAAACTGGTGTGATGAGCGGCAGAGTTTCCTTTACGTAACATCTTTGCTGGCTGGATGATAATGACACAAGAGGGGCATTTGGATATGTAACTATAGTTATTATCATGTCTGAAATTTGATCATTATTTAATTGGCGCAACATTACTTTTCCGTTTTTTCATTTGTTTATTTGGAGACATTGACAAGCGAAAACACCATTTTTGTGGTATCATGTAAGAGGATGAATTTTAGTTGGCATTTCGTTGCTCGGCCGGGTCACGCGGGCAGTAAATGATTTAAATCAGACAGACGACAGTATACGATGAGAGTGGCAGAAATAATATAAATAAATAAATAAAAATGAAACCTATAAATATTAAGAATTTAGAAGAAGGGACACCACACCGCTGTCCAAGTTTAAAATTCGTGTAGATGCTTGAGCTTTATGATTGATCGAGACTCGACTCGAAAGAAACGTCCGAAGTTGTTGAAATAAGGAAGACCCAATGCTGCGTGGGGAGCAACTAACTGGCCTTTTTAGCTTCAGGCCTGACTATGCTCGCAGAAGACGACGCAGTGGGCCACACTGATGTGACCCACATGAGTCAAAGGCTAAGCTTTCGATCTGGTGGCCCACCACCACTCCATGAGCATGCGTTTGAGTCGTGCCTGAAGAAAGAACAGCACAAATGATTGGATGATCATGACCGAACTTGTTCTCTCTTGTGGCTGTATCCTGGAATTTAGCGAAAGACCTGCTCCGAACCTAGAAACTAATGAATTATTGCACCAGCAGCAGCCAGCACCACAACAAAACTAAACTGTGTACGAGAATTCATGACGTATTCCTGCAATACTTAAGCCACGTTTTTTTCACGAGAGGGATGCGCCGTGCATGAAAATATCTCTTGAAAATTAACCTTCTTGCAATATATATCCTTATTTTCACAAAATATTAATACTATTATATTCAAATTTTTTAATTTTAAAGAATCTAAAAAATCTAAAAGTCAGTTTTAGCCAAATAACACGACCCTCCATGCATGCTTTCTACCCTCACAAGTCACAACCACGCATTCCGAAATTTCCCCAAGTACTGGCCCTTTCCTCCTGATTATTTTGCTCGATTCTGCATCCCTTTTTTGTTCCCCCATTCTTCAGTTTTTTTGGTTCTCTCCTAGGCTCCTACCCAATCAACCTAGCTCCTCAACTTCCCCCTCTACCTCGGTTCAAGTTAGTCATGGTTTAAGGGTTGTTTGGGTGACATTTTTAGGCGCTATGGCTCGCATTTTACTCTTCTTTATACTGGTCCCGCTGCTGCGATTCTGTCCAGCCCCAACACCACCATCATTCTCTCTTTCATTGGTCTTTTTCCGTTCTTCTAAACCAACGATCATCACCACCTTAACCACACGGAACCGCCACAACAAGGCACGTAAACTAAGAGGAGAACTTGTTCCATGAGGAGGAGGGTAGCGTGACCCTCCTTGCGCAGCTCGAAATATTAATAATAATTGAGGAGAACTCCTCCTTTGCCTCTTCCCGCTTCCTTTACCTTTGGATAATAATAATAATTGAGGATACTCATAGGGACAAAAAAAAGATGACGATAATATGAATAAAATTAATTTTTTGTATGATTCCTAAATTAATAACAATAATAATAATAATAAATTAAGATAATGGCACAAAATTAACAAAAATAGTAACAATATTCAAAATAATAACTACTAGGCGTCATTCAAAATTAACGCCTTTTCTCCTGATATTTTTATATCCGCTTTTGACGGGAGGAAAAAAAAAGTTATCGGCCCCTTATTTGGAAACCAGATGGGCCAGATCCCCCGCCTTTGTCTTCTTTTAGGTCTGATATGTTGTTGGATTCGACGGATGTTAATTTGCTTTCAGTATCATTGATGCACATGGTCTTAGGCCTTTTCCTTTCCCCAGATATAAAGATGAAATTCGAGACCCATGCTGCATAATAGCTCAGGTCCTTACCGTACAGGTTTGGAGTCACTCACGACAAATGACAATGGTCCAGCGAAGAGCCCGTGGAAACTTTGGAGAAACGGGCCGACATGGCCCCCAACCTATGAGGGATGGATTGGATTACGGGGAACCGAAGGGTACCGGAATAAAGTAAAATAAAGCAAAAAGCTCAGAGTGGGGAAAGCAAAGTAACCTAACAGACATTGAGAAATATTATTGTTTCATGCGTGCCATTAATCTACTTACTTTATTATTATTGCAATTTTTCTCGCCCTTTTATGCTACACCATCTCGGACAGTGTATACTTTTGAAGGGATTCTCTGAAGCAATACTTGAGAGTGTATTTTAAGATAAGGTAACGAAGCAATTGATATATAATTTATTTGAAGTTATTTATTAAAAATTATTTATTTTTAAAAATTTTAAGTTAATTTTTTTAATAAATAGTTATCTTAAATAATTATTTTTTATAAATAGCTTCTAACAAACACAAAATTTCTTTATCATAAAGTCTGGTTTATTTTACTTTTTTATGTATACCCAAACTTTATGTTTTCTTTTGGTTAGTAATAATGCTAAACGAGCTTACTTTTAGATAATATTTTATTCTTGTTGACCGAAAAAATAAGGTAATATCGAAATTCTTTAAAAAAATGTTTTTCAAATTCAAGGAATAACCAAGTACAATGAGTGCTATGTGTAAATACATAGCTAGATTTTATACCTCTTTCATATGGCATAAACTTCTTTATTATTATTATTATTATTATTGTTATTATTATTATTAATGAATAATCAAACATAATGAGTGATATGTTTGAATATATATCTCTCTGGCCAACTGATTATGTATTGCTGATGGCTGTTTAATAACAACTTTCATAGAAATATGGAGTAAATGAGATGCAACCTCTAATGGTTCTTGGGGTGTCAGTGGATTAATCGGCTCATCTATATCGATTCTCTTCCAAAAGGGATGAATAGCCGACACGGGGATTAACATGTAGTTATGAATGTATGTATTATTCTCATACGTACATGGTATCTCGTGCGTATGCTGCATGGAACATCCGCATAAATCATCATCGGTACCTACATAATTAAGTCTTTGATACTCTTTGTTGACTAACATCATTGCATATAAAGCAACATGACATCTTAAAGTGGCATAAAGGGCACTTGTAGTAAAATGAGGAGTATTGAACCGACACCTTTCCAGCGATGCTTTTATTTCCTTATGTTGCAATTCCAATAACGCATGCATTTGTCTGTACACTGTATTGAAGCTACTTCGTGATGTCTTTAGAAATCTCTTCAAATATCTATGAGAACCTTCAACCCTGTTGATAAAAAAATTCAGTATATAACTTTATCACCAAAAAAGAAGTAAAAGCAACTATACTAGAAGATAAAATATAAATTATACCTATTCGTTGTAATCTGATGGATATAAAACACGTCAATGAAGAATGGGGAAACGATTTTATGTTTATATGGTTGTAGCCAATTCATCTTTAGATACAAAATTAGGCTCGACATGTTTCTGTAATCTTCCTCCAATGACAATAGTCATTCCTCGTATGTTTATTCATCCGTGTCATCTATCATATTTTTTCATTGTGACATAAAACCATATGCGAATGATGAACGGCCAGATACTTTCTTACACCTTTCCTCCACATTTTTATTAGCATGAAACCTACATAATAAATGTTTTGAAGTGGAAAAAATATGTTCCACAGTTGAAATAAGAGCAAGTTCTCGGTCGGTAATAATAGTGGTTGGAAGCATACATGGATCCATTAAGGTATTCAATCTCTTATATACCCACAAATAATTTTCTTCCTTCTAAGATGACATGTATGCACATGCAACGTTGAAATTCAATTGTGTTGGTCTTAGGCCAACAATTCCAATTAAGGGAATTCCATATCTATTCGTCTTATAAGTGCAATCCATTTGCAAAATAAAAAGAAATGCACATTAAATATTAACAGATACGGGATGTATAAATAAATGTTCGCTTATTACATTTGATTCTGGCTTACTTCGATGAAAATAATGAGTCTCAACCAACATACTCATAACATGCAGTAATATTGTTTGATCGTCCATTTCTTCTGACCTAATGTAACACCCCCAAAATTACAGATAATTTTTTTTGTTTAAATAAACAAATACAAGCACAGGGGAGTGCCACAGTCGTGATTAGTACAAGCCCAGCCCCCAACCAGTCTCATACTAACCACAAGGCTAAAGAAAAGTTATCACCTAAGCTTATACAACTTAAAACAATGATTTATAGAAAAACTGAAATGTTCATAACACAGAAATCAGAGTGCGCATTAAAAAGTTATACAACCCAATAAAGTGAGTAATCAAAGTTCTCACGAGGGGTAAAAGGGTACTATATGATAAAATGAAAATAAAATGATACATAAGTAAGTTGAAGTAAAAGTGAGAGCCTGCCAACGTCACTCCCAGGTCCCCATGCCTAGTCCAAAGCTTAACTCTCAGCCACATCCGATGCCTCATAAGTATCATAGGCATCAAAGATGGCGTCTCCTACCTGCATAAATTCAAAAGGGCACTCTACTCGTGGGAATGAGCAGCAACCATGAAACGGGTGGTCAGTACGCTACGTACTAAGTAAGGTAACCATACGGTTAAGGCCATACATAGAAAGACATATAATACAAGCATGCTCATACAAATAAACATACAAGCAATGCAGATTGTAGAGGTCGTATTGCAGTCCAATTAAGCT